>CM069237.1:21021479-22226110 GCA_035582765.1 Acer negundo | reverse complement strand
GTATATCACCGAGATCAGCATCATACAAACTGCCTCCCTGGGAAATGCCCTCGAAGTACCGTTCAACCCTCTTAGTTGCCGTCGGCACCAATTTCACCCTCGCAAACATCTGAAATTGCAGTTAGACCATTGTAATTGTATACATACTAATAGTTATGAACATAAAAAAAAATATATATATATATATAGATATTTACACTTTCAAGGAAAATGCTATTCAACTTCTCCCCCCTCGGTCGCGTACTCAACTCCCATTTTAGAATTCGGGGGGAGAGCTCTATTTCCCTCCGCTTCCCACATCCGCTGTTGCCAAGCTCGGGGATAACCTCGAAAGCAAATATCTACAAAACAGCTAAGAACGATAAGAATCCAATACAATATATAAGTCATATGAAAAAAATAACAAATTCAAAATTCTCACCAACAGGGCGTGCGTTAGCCCATATATGTTATATGTCTCCGTGGTGTGTACATCAACGCCCTTTCGTCGCTGGCGTTGTTCAAACCGCCTATGTCGGCCATCCAACGCATGCTTGAAACCGTATATAGACCGCCTATACACGTGTGCACCCCACGGGAACGCATCAAAAGCGTCCAAGTCCTCGACTAGGCGAAACTGCCATATTGGAACTTTCTCTCTCGTCCAACCCCATCAGTATCCAGTTAAGCATATACAATAAGCAAAGCTTAACCGCATCGTACTGCTCAGAAAAAACACCAATCCGTAGAACGGTTTTCAGCTCTGCATACTCGACCTCATCTCGACCCTCAAAGTACCGCTGGTGTATGCTATTCTCTACCATATCATAGGTCGACGTGTCAGGAAGTTCTCCGAACTTCAATCCGGTGATTAGACAAAACTCAACCTTTGAGAACCGGACCGAATGCCTTCCTAACAAAAATCTCATCTCATCTTCAGGCCCATCGTGATGCAACTCGCGAATAAGCAACCGATGTACAATGCCAGCTGAAAACTTCATCCCACGATCCATCCGAAGGAGGTGTCCAAAACACGACTCAGTATACCAACGTCGTTCTTCGATCGCAAGATGTTCAGGTACCTTGTTAAGTGCGTTGTCGATATCTCTAAGGTCATCAAAATGGTCATGTCGAGTTATTTTCCCCGAATACCTTTCTTCCTCTGGAGTTTTAAGCGAATCTTTTAGTTGATTCCTCATCTGCATATTGACATAAAAAAAATATATCTAGTTAAATTAAATAAATAATATAAAAATGAAAGGTTTCGGACACTAAATGAAAAGTCTCGGACACTATATGAAAAGGCTCGAAAACTATATGAAAAGGCTCGGGCACTATATGAAAAGGCTTGGAAACTATATGAAAAGGCTCGGACACTATATGAAAAGGCTCGGACAATATATGAAAAGGCTCGGAAACTATATGAAAAGGCTCGGACACTATATGAAAAGGCTCGGAAACTATATGAAAAGGCTCGGACACTATATGAAAAGGCTCGGACAATATATGAAAAGGCTCGGAAACTATATGAAAAGGCTCGGACACTATATGAAAAGGTTCGGACAATATATGAAAAGGCTCGGAAACTATATGAAAAGGCTCGGAAAATATATGAAAAGGCTCGGACAATATATTAAAAGGCTCGGAAACTATATGAAAAGGCTCGGAGACTATATGAAAAGCTCGGAGATTCTAATTCTAGAAACCTATTCATATTCCTTAAAAGGCTCATATTACTATTTAAAAGTCTCGGACAATGTTTTAAAAGGCTCGGTTCCTATTTTAAAAGTCTCGGAGCTAGTGTGAAAGGCTCAGAGATTCAAATAGCAGAAACCTATTCAAATTGCTCGGAAAAGGCTCGAATTACATGTGAAAAGCTCGAAAAGGCTCGGATTACATGTGAAAAGCTCGGAAAAGGCTCCAAAACCCAGAACTTCATCGTGTTCAACAGAATTTTTTCATAAATTTAAACCCTAACCTAATCAAACAAACCTAATCAACAACAAATCAAATCAAACGAACATCCAACATCAAACGCAAATAAAAGTTTCAACAACAAAAACGCGTCAGAAAATCATATCACCTTCTCGTCGATTTCAAGACTGTATCGCCACCGCCGGCAGGTTTCCCGTGAGATTTAGTACCGGATTTCTTGCACCCAAGGTCTCTCTTTCCACTGTTCTCTCTCTCTCAACTTTTTTCTCTTCAGACGCAAACTGACAAGAATGAGGGTATTTTTGTCTGCTCACCTAAATAGGTGCCTTTTAAACTTACATTAGTAAACCAGTGACATTCTCACAAAAGCCCCTCCAAATAGTGACAAAAAATTTTTGAACCCATATATATTATATGTATTGTAGAAAATATATATGTATTATATATTACATATTATATATATAATATATTGTTATATTAAATAATATATAGTATAATTTTATATTTTATTATTATTATTATCCATAATATATAATAATGTATTTATATACACTACAAGAAACATGGCCTATTGGGACGAAAGTCCTATAGGGACGTTTTTTTTTTTTTCGTCCTAATAGGCAGTCTATTGGGACGAATTATTTATTTTACCCCAATTGACAGTCTATTGGGACAAATTATTTATTTCGCCCCAATAGACAGTCTATTGGGACAAATTATTTATTTTGCCCCAATAGACTATATAATTCATCCTAATAGACATCCTATCATTGGATGGATTTTTTTTTTTTTTTTTTTTGGGACTGCAATTTATGATATAAAATATGTTATCCATTCAAAAATCCAAAAAAAAAAGAAAAAAACAAAGAACTAATTAATTGATTTTGTTGAAAATTCTTGATTTTTTTTTTTAGTTTTTCCTTACAGATAGATTAACAATTAAATTATCATATATATTAGGAAATGATGCAATATGGATCATTTTGTTCGTCCAAAGTGGTTCTCTATCGAGATGAATTTTGTTTTTTCCCAATAAGTTCTTCATAAGGATCAATAACTATTAGTCTTGAAAGGTTTTCTATTATTTTTTTTAAAAAGGAACTGAACCGTTGGAACTGGAACCGAACTGTCAGAACCGAAACCGAAATCGAAATCGAAACCGCTGGTTCCGAATCGAAAACCAAAACGTGAAAATGGTGGAAAATGTCATCTTTTTAAAGTGATTTTGTAAGAAAGTCACCACTTTAATAACTTAAGTTTAAAAGACACCTATTATGGTGAACGGACAAAAATGCCCTTACTTTACACACATTCTCTTACTTTGAAGTTTTATTATTATTATTATTATTTCATCTTCTTCGTAGAGGTCTGTTTAACAGACCTCTAATGGAGGTTGAACATCATTGGATAATTAGTTTAGTGGTGCTACGCAGATACATTCGGGAGTCGAATCTTGGTTTTGAATCATTGGATAATTTTTTTGGTTTTGAATCTACCATTGTTCAGCTTTTTCAATTCTGAGTACAATTAATGATTGAATGTTATAATAAACGTTTTTTAATTAAATGTTATAATAAATGTTTTTTAATATCAATTTGTTTATCATATAAAAATAAAATTTAAATTAGTGGAATCAATCTATAAAAATATATATATATATTTGATTGAAAAATAATCAATAAAAATTTAATAACAAGTAGAGGTGTTATATATATATATATATATGCTTTTAATATTTCAATCAACTTAACAGCAAGGTGGATAAGGCATTCTCTCATGAGTGTGCTAGGTTTAGCGCCAAGCAATCACAATTAAAATTGTGATTTCAATATGGTGGGTGCTGGTGGGTGGGGCGGGGGCATGGGCGTGGGTGCTGGTGGGTGGGGTGTCATTTGAAGGAAAAAAACCATTTTTTTTTTAAATTCGTCCATATACATTACCAATTGGGACGATAGGCGTTGGCGTGGATGCTGGTGGGTGGGGTGTCATTTGAAGGCAAGAAACTAATTCTTTTATAAAAAAAAATTCGTCCCTATACATTATCAATTTGGACAATGGGCATGGGCATGGGTGCTGGTGGGTGGGGTGTCATTTGAAGGCAAAAAACCAATATTTTTTTTTTTTTAATTCGTCCCTATACATTATCAATTGGGACGAACAAAAATCGTCGTTAAGGGATGAATTTCAATTTTCGTTCCAAAGAAGCTATTGCGACCCACCTGAGGCGACGCATTTTGGGATGAATTTTATTCGTCCCAATAAACCTCTTGGAACGATTTTTGGCCTATGGGGACGAAAAAAAAATCGTCCCAATAGCCAATTTTTTTTTTGTAGTGATAATATATATTATTTAATATATTAATATATAATATATATAATACATATAATATATATAAATATATATAATATTTAATAATATAATAAATAATATACAATATATAATATATAATATATATTATATATATTATATTATATTATATATTTAATAATAATATATTTATATAATATAATATAATACTATATATTATATAATATATTAATACTATATATAATATATTAATACTATATATATTATATAATATAATATAATATATGTAAGAATATATTATTATATATATTTTAATAATATATTATTTTTGAAAATGAGGGTATTTTTGGAATGGAGTTGGGGCATATGAGGGTATTTATGGAATATAAATTTTAGTTTGGAATGGAAGGGCATTCTATTGGTTTTTGGACGGAATGCCCATTCCACCAAAATAGTGGAATCCCCATTCCAATGGAATCATCATTCCAATGGAATCACCATTCAATTACATTTTAACAAACCAAACGAATGGAACGGCTTTCTTTCCATTTCATTCCATCCAACCAAACATGACCTTTAGGAGACTCGTGATATCAATTGTAATAAACATGATTTGGAATACAACTTTCACTATATGGAAGATATTTCTCAACATGCATCTTACAATTTAATGAACAAATGTAAGACTCAAATTACTAATTTATATGGGCAATTGAATTATTAACGTGTCTCTTATTATGAAACAAGAGGGTACAAAATAAATAAACAATTTTTTTAAAATTATTTTTTTGAAATCTTTAGAAGTGAATGATTTAAAAGTAAATTTATTAAATTTAAAATTTTACATATCCAATATCGGTTTGCCCAAATACAGATATCTTATTGTAAAATAAATCTATTTCGGGATTTTGTTTGGTGTTGAAAATAAGAATTAATGTTTTAAAAAATTATTAAAGATAAATAAAAATTTTGAAAAAACTGTCAAAAAAATTGTCTTTACTTACAGTTTTTTCTTGACAGTTTTCAAAAACTGTCAACAAAGACATTTTTTCTTATAGTGTTTGAATCTGATGAAGGTGTTTGATGATTTTGTATATAGGTGTTTGTAAAATTTCCTGAGAGAGGATTTATTTATATATATATATTGTTAGTATACATAGAGTCCAAAGTCCATATAAACTAAGCCCAAGCTTGCCCCAAATACATATAATTGCATGAGCAGTTTTATGAGCGGTAGGTATCAGTTTTGGAAACTAATAAAAGAAACACACAAAAATATACCCAACATAGCGTGTAGGCATTTTGGGGTGTGCAATATGTGTGTGTGCAATATGTACGAGTGCAACATACATGAGCAAAAGGCAATGGTGGGTTTTGTCTGATGTACTTAGTTGTCGTTTGTTTTTTTTTTGTCTGAAACTAAACAGTCCTGAAATTTACTAAAGACTGAATAGTAACTAAAATCTGAAACCGAATAACATGTTGTTTTTTATTTTTATCACCTCTGAATAGGGTGTAAACTGGTTTGTTTTTTAAATATAAATGTTATAAAAACAAGTAATTTAATATTTATACCCTTGCAATATTAATTGTGATGTATTTTCTTTTTATATAATACAAACAACTAAATAAAAATAATTTAACAAATCATAAACCATTTTTACGTAATAATGATAAGATATTATTCATGATTAAATATGATAAAGAATTGTTTTGTTTTTTTTTAATGATAAAAATGATTTATAAATGATTTTGATTTATAAAAAAAAATAAAAATAAAAAAGAATTGAAAGTTAAACGATGGTATTGAAAATGACAATGTGATTAATGTTTTTTTTTTTTTTTTTTTTTGAGTTGATTTTCATAAGAAATAAAGTTAGAAGAAATAAATTTGTATAATATAAATTATGATAAAATTGGAAATATGCTATTTTTGGGAGAATAATCTTGAAAGAAATTACATTAAATGCAATTCAGTGATTTGGAATGAAGTTAAAAGTCATGATTTCTTACTTTTTATTTTAAGTTTTTTTTTTTTTTTTTTTTGTATTTTTAAGTTTTTTAACCACTTAAAAAAACAAACAAAATAACTTAATAATTTCAATTCAGATCCATTAAGTTTTAAGTGTAAAAAAGAAACGACCCTACAATACAAAGATCGAAAACATGCAATACATAAAGAGTATGTGAATTGCATGTGTGGAAGTGTTTGTGAGAAACACAAATAGATGGGAAGAAAATCTCTGTAGAATTTTCTCTCATCTTCAATCAGAGTGTGGGTATATACATTGTGGTTAGAAGGACTTTCCGATTCTGTGATCATCCTCAAACCGATGATACAATTCCAGATGTTCGATCCGCTTCCGCTGTAGAGAATCGAATTCCGTATAGTGAACAGTAATGATCCTAATTTCGTTTTGTTTATTTGATTGTATCAGATTTACTTTCATTGATATAAGACCACATGTTTGGAACTATATTCTGGTAGTATATGCTATGTTAGGATGTTTGTTTATTTTATGTTTGTAAAACAATAAATGTACACTAATGGTGTCACACACATGCAAGTGTTTAATTTCGTTTTTCTGGAATATATGTATGCATATACTTGTTATATGATGTTATGGAAATGCATGTTATGTATAAACTTCAAAATTTGGAGAATTTTGAAGAATTAAAGTTATGAAACCCGTAACTTTGTAGGGTCTAAAAATCATTATCATTTTCTTTATTTCTCTGCAATCATGGTCCCATTAGATAGAGTCTTCCAAGAGCTTTCCAAAGATAGGTCATATGTATAATTTGGATTAGTATAGAGGGAGAAAGACGATTTTGAAATTATCTGTTCGAAATCAAAATCTGAAAACTTATTTTGTTCTTGAACTTTAGTGAAGAATATGAAGAACATGTGCCACGCTCCTATAGGCAAAGAGTGCGCCTCACCTTTAACCCAAACATCATAACCGTTGGCATATTTGGATTCATCATGACATTACAAGTCGAATGGTGGTGGTCCCGAAATCGGGAAATGTCGGGAAGACAACAAGTGTTCCACACGCGCCTCCGGTGAGAGTGGGGATAACATAGAAGTTATTCATGTGGCCATGCTTCACTCACATGTTTCACTCATAAAGTGACACTTGTCAAAAGGTTTTGTGCATGTGACAAAACATAAGACATTTGGTCTACTAAGAAAGTGACACATGTTATGAGCATTTTCATGTGGCAATGAATTAGCCATATGTTCCACTATGAACAAGACACGTGTCACATAGAAAACCAAGGAATTTTCCGGTAACAATTTCCAAAGTGATTTTCGGTTGTGAATTTTTTTTCGACGATTTTCAAAGTGGTTTCCGGTTGCAGAATTTCCTGTGACGGTTTCTGATTGTGGATTTTCTGGTGATGGTTATCGAAGCGGTTCCTGAATGCGGTTTTCGATTATGGTTTCTAGTGTGGTTTCCAATGATGATTTCTGGTACAAATTTCGATGATAAATTATGACACAATTTACAGTAACAGATTTTTTCAGAGACGAATTTAGATACGGTTTCCGATGATGGTTTTCGACGTGACTTCTGATGACCGTTTCCAGGATAGATTCTGGTGATGGTTTCTGATGTAATATTTGGTTCTGGTTTCTAATAATGGTTTCCGGTGTGGTTTCTGGTGACAATTTCCAGCGTGGATTCAAATGGTAGTTTCATGTACGATTTGCAGTGACATTTTCTGATATGAATTTCGACGACTGTTTCTGGTTATGGTTTCCTGCACGGTTTCTAATGATGGTTTTAAGTGCGGTTTCCAGTGACAGTTTTTGGTATGGATTCCAATGATGGTTTCCGATGGCATTTTCGGCCATCGTGGAATTTTCCAATAGGAATTTCGGCATTATTTTTTGACAGTCATGGAATTTTCGTATGAAAAATTGGCCACCAAAATTTAGCTTCAGTGAGAGCTATCTATATTGTAAAGCCTTTATTAGAATTCTCCGTCTAATTAATTATGCAATCAGGAATAAGCAATTTCATTAGAATATACACTAGAAATGTACAAGGTTATTAAAAGACAATTTTTTCTAAGTGACTTTGAAAATTTTTGACTGCATCATCTCATATATCTTAATGGAGAAGATTTCATGAATCTTATTAATAACATATAGCCGTAGTCAATTTGGACTCGTGCTTTTTATGTGGAGAGATGCAGTATAGTCTTTTAATGAAATTTCCCGAAGAGTTAATAGATCTTTAAGGTTGGAAAAGCTAGAGTAATGTACCACGATGTATTTTGGTTAAATAGCGTGTGAACTATAAATCGTAGAGGAGTGTCACATTCTTGAGAATGTGAGGCAATCTACTACATCCGCAATGAATATCCATAGTGCTAAGCATATGAGTTATTGCACATGCGATAAAGGACCAATATTCGACAAAATGGTAGTTAGATGAGTTGTGAAGACTTAGAGAGTCTTTCTTTGTGACAATCAATATGAATATGAGAAGAAAGAATGAATAGCATGCAAACTCCTGTATTTCATAAAGCATTAATATTTTATAAACTGTTCTCTAGTAAATAATTTTGGTTTATTTACTTAGTAGTAAAAATCAGTTTGACCCATAAAATGTTTTTAGAGACTTGTACATTGTATTCTTCTATTATGATCACTTGTTTTGGGAATTCTAAATTTTTGAGCACAATATTAGAATTAGAATTTTGCGCAAGATACTAAATTTATGATGATTGAATTTTTGGAAACGGATGATGATTATGCGCTTGACGACCTTTTCGATTCCGTACCATAAATTATTTTATCATATTTTCGGTTTGTATTTGCAGCAAAATTAAATGTGTGTATTTTTGGAAGTTAATATGCTTGCATAGTAGATTGTACATCTCTACATAGATTAGCGTAAGATATAGGTTCTATATCTATAATATTGTGGCCAATTTGATAGTGATAAACAAAATCGTGTAATCTATGGTAGATACAATAAGGTTTAGTGTATTTTAAGAGTTAGAAGCTCTTGAGACTATAACATGAATCATGATTGAACCTCGGCATAGTACTTATTTGCTCGACATACAAGATGTTATCAAGCTAGAAGTTAAATTACTCGCATTATGTTGTGAAGTAACTTAAATAGTTGTCTCACATGTATGTTTTACAAGTACAATAGGATTTAAGTAAAGTGGTTTACCTTTTAGATTTTGGCTTGAAGGGAAATTTTAGTAGTATTTTGAGTACTAAAATTTTAGTTGGTATGATATCAAGTTTTGAGTAATTATAAGAAGCACCAAAATTAGTGGCAGCCTCTAATAAGGATATAATACATGATACACCGACTAAACGATCGAATCTCGTCTAATAGTTGGAATATATAAAATTAGTCTGACACGTATCGATCGCGTCATTTCGGTAGTAGAAGATGAGCGCTTAGAGAGGCGGCTTAGGCTTCTCGCCAATTTTATATGAAAGATTCCAACTTGTACAAAACTTTAAGTTTTGAGCATATTAGTGGAAATAGATGTTTCTCAAAAGGGAAGAGAATCTAGTCATAGCCACTTAATCTTAGATCGAAAAATGCAGAAAACTGAGGGTTAACGAATTGAGGAAGGACAAAACTAAAATAACTTATTACAATTGTGACAAGTTAGGTCATTTTCGCTCGTGAATGCATTGAGTCAAAAAGTGTAAAACTCAAAACCCAAGAATTTGTTAAGTTATGCTATAGTTTATGGCTAGGTATTTTCCTTCTAAATCTAGTTCTTTATGGATAGTGGATAAGTGAAGATATACCATCCAATAAGAAACCGTAAAACATACGTTGAGTAAAGTTACATGGATTTGTACATAATAATAATAATAATAATAATAATAATAATAATAAATTAGACATCGGTTTTGAAAAAGGAAGAAAAATGATTTTCTCATAAGCTCTTTGATTATGTAATTGAAATGTAATTCGATATGAAAATTAGATAAATTTAATTATAAATGATTTTTGACATATAAAAAAGAGACACGTTACATTTGTCTTGCGTGACCGAATCTTATTCAATTATAGTTTTTGTGTTGACCCCCTCAAAGCCAAAATCATGGCTCCGTCCCTGCATATGTCAATACCATTGATACAAAATATAGTGAAATATTATATTTGACACATCATTTTAGCATTGTACTTCAATGCAAAATTCCATTTAATATGTTATTTTTTATTTTAATTTTTTATTATTTAAAATTATAAAAGTCAACAAATACAACCAATGCATTCAATGAATGCATTAAATATTTTGTTAGAATTGTTTCAATCTCAATTTTCCTTACCAAATTAGTTAAATTTTTATTATTTAAAATTAAAAAGTTAATAAATACGGTTACATTTATTGTTGTGCCACATTTGGCATATGCTATACACTATGCCAAATTTGGCTAGCACAGTTTATAGTATATGCCAAATTTGACACAGCTTTTAGCATTGTATTGTAGCATGCTTTTTTTACTTTGTGCTAAATTATAGGATTGGTATAATAATTTTGTATTGCATTGATTATGCTCTTAGAGTGAAAAAAATTCATGATAAATTGGTTTAATATTTGATGTATTAGGTTGAAGACGTTTGAGGAAGATCATATGTTTGTACTTGAAATGAGACCATGAGATCAGGTGACATATATAGCAGTTATAAAATAATAATATATTATTTATAAAAAATAAAAATAAAAATTCTAGAAGGCGGCGGCTATAGAGCCCGGGCAGCCCCCATTAACGTCAACATTTATTGAAGTTGTGGTGGAAATGAACTTGGGAAAGTATTGGCTGTTTGTCAAACAAATTAATTAAATTGATTTAGATTGGCCAAAATTTCTTCACCTTAAGACACGGCATGAGAATACAAAAATACATTAAGTTGCCAGCATTGAAAGTAGTCCTTGTTTAACTAAAGAAACTCACAAGAAGTAGTTGCATGCATTGAATTAGTTGTTGATCATAGTCAAGTCAATAAACAAAACAACTATGAATGGCCAGAATGATTTTGTATTTCTACAATTAGCAATTAGTGCTTTTGAATTTCGACCACTTATTAGGGCGGATTTAGAGGGGGGCGACATGGGCCATGGCAAGAGTAAGGTTGATGATGACTACACTGGTGGTGTCCCTTTAATTTTAGACTGCAGTTAAAAAATCAGCAGGGTAAGATAATTGATCATAATTATTTGAGCAGAGAATAAGTGAGAATATGCAACACGTTTCTGTTTTTTGTATGTGTGTGAGAGAGAGCAAAATCCACCAAAATCTTTGAAGAGAAAGTCGAATATGATATGGCTCTCACCATCAAATCCACCAAAATCTATGACCTAAGAAAATCTTTTAAAATCTAGTCTTAATTGAATACACCTTAATTCTGGTAGATATTTTTAAAGTCTCAATTCAATATACCAAGATTTGGAAGAATTCTTTAAAAGTCCATAGAAATATGAATTGAATATCACTGGATAAATATAGACTCTTTTAAAGTTTTTAAATGTTCGAATTGAATACATTAGGATTTATAATGTCTTTAAATGTTCTCAAGAATCCTAATTGAATATACCCCCTTAGATTTACATGGATTTGTACAAATTAATAATAATAATATATTAGACATCGGTTTTGAAAAAGGAAGAAAAATGATTTTCTCAAAAACTCTTTGATTATGTAATTGAAATGTAATTCAATCTGAAAATTAGATAAATTTAATTATAAATGATTTTTGACATATTAAAAAGAGACACGTTACATTTGTCTTGCGTGACCAAACCTTAAACAATAGCTTTTGTGTTGGCCCCCTCAAAGCCAAAATCCTGGCTCCGCCCCTGTACTTGTATATAATATGCAACAGCAAAGCTAGGTGGAGGCTTTTGCTACTCAGTTTTCTAAATATAAAAAAAATGAATACAGGCTTTTGCTACTCAGTTTTCTTTGAATCCCTTTTTCTATTTTGTTTCATGATCCATGTTATACCTTTTGCATCTACCACCACCTTCGTAACTAGAAACTTAGCTGAAAATGAGACAGATGCAGTTGCTTTGAGGGCCTTCAAGTCAAAGATGATCCCGGATCCTCAAGGAGTCTTCAACTCATGGAATGAATCTCGTCATTTCTGCGAGTGGGAGGGAATCACATGCAGTCGCAGGCATAGAAGAGTCACTGTCCTAGACCTAAATTCAAGAGGTTTGTCTGGTTCATTGTCTCCTTACATTGGCAACCTTAGCTTCCTAAGGATTCTCACACTCAATAATAATAGTATTAAAGGTGAAATCCCTCATGAAATTGGCCGTCTCTTTAGATTAACAAATTTGTCTCTGGCCAATAACTCCTTGGTTGGAGAAATCCCAGCCAACTTGTCTCATTGCTCCAGACTTACAATCTTATCTTTACAACGTAACAAGTTAGTAGGGAATATTCCGTCGGAGTTCGACTCCTTGTACAACCTCATAGGATTATTTGTATTCATTAACAATTTAAAAGGAGGCATCCCACCTTTTCTTGGCAACCTTACCTCCTTAACCAGTTTAAAGTTAGCTCATAATCCTTTTGGAGGTAATATTCCAGATTCATTGGGTCAGTTGAAAAAGTTAACTGTTCTTGCACTGGCAAACAGCAGCCTCTCTGGTATAGTCCCTCCTTCTTTATACAATCTTTCCTTCCTTACTTCTTTCACTTTGCCTGACAATCAACTTCATGGAAGTCTTCCACAAAATTTAGGTCTTACTCTTCCTAATCTCGAAATTTTTATAGTCTCGGCAAACTTGTTTACTGGTTCCATTCCTGTATCTTTATCGAATGTTTCGGGACTCCACTCCATTGAAATGGATATTAACAAATTTTCTGGAAAATTGTCTGTTGATTTTGGAGATATGCAATTGCTTCAATATCTGAGTCTTGGGGGAAATAATTTAGGTAGTGGAGAAGTTGATGAGATGAAATTTATAAATTCTTTGGTCAACTGCAGCAACTTGTTGGTTTTGAGTATAGGTGGAAACCGATTCAGAGGAGCAATACCTCATTCAATAGCTAATCTCTCTATTACAGTCCAAAGTATCTACTTGGGTGAGAATCAATTGCATGGAAGCATCCTTCCAGGAATAACTAATCTTGTCAACTTAGTTGATTTGAGTATGCAAATAAACCAACTTACAGGCCCAATTCCCACAGAAATAGGTCAACTTTATAACTTAGTAAGGTTGTCTCTTCATGATAACCAATTTTCAGGGAGAATTCCTTCCTCTCTTGGAAATTCGTCTTTGTTGTCTGAACTTTACTTGAGCAATAACAAATTAGTTGGAGGCATCCCTTCTAATCTTGGAAATTTGAAACAACTGTCGAGGTTATATCTTTCTCAAAATGACCTCAGTGGAGCTATACCTGAACAACTTTTCGATATAACCCATCTGTCAATTATACTAAATCTAGCCCAAAACCATTTGGTTGGATCCATACCTCCAAATATTGGTAATTTGAAAGATTTATCAATATTTAGTGTGTCTGGCAACAACTTGTCTGGTGAAATTCCAAATGAAATTGGTCTTTGCTCTAGTCTTGAATACCTTTATATGGAGGGCAACATCTTAAACGGATCCATTCCTTCATCGCTCAATTCATTGAAAGGTATTCGAGAGATAGATTTCTCACGTAATAACTTGTCAGGTGAAATTCCAAAATTCCTTGAGAGTCTTCACTTAGAGAAACTAAATTTGTCCTTCAATGATTTAGAGGGCGAAGTACCAAGAAAAGGAATTTTTGCAAATGCAAGTGCAATATCAGTGATCGGAAATAGTAAGAGAATTTGTGGAGGTATAGCTGAACTACAACTGCCGAAATGCCCCAACAATAACTCAAAGAAAGACAAGAGCTCTCTATTATTCAAGATACTGATCTCAACTGCAAGCACATTGTTGGGTGTAACCGTGTTGTCATTTTCCATTTTTTGTTTGGTAAAAAAAAGGAGAGATAAACAAGCATCTGGACCCATGTTGAGAAAGGCACTCCTTGAAGTCTCTTATAAAAGCCTACTTAAAGCAACAGATGGGTTTTCTCCGAATCGCTTGATTGGTATGGGAAGTTTTGGCTCGGTGTATAAGGGAATCTTAGATCAGGATGGAACTATTGTTGCAATCAAAATACTTAACCTTCAACGTCAAGGAGCTTCGAAGAGTTTCATGGCCGAGTGTAAAGCATTGAGAAATATTCGTCACAGAAATCTTGTGAAGGTCTTAACTTCTTGTTCGAGCATTGATTTTCAAGGTAACGACTTCAAAGCTATAGTTTATGAGTTTATGGCAAATGGGAGTCTTGAAAAGTGGTTGCATCAAGTTCAAGAAGCGAAGGAAGAGCAATTCCAAATTCAAAGTCTTACCCTTCTTCAAAGAGTAAGCATTGCAATTGATGTGGCATCTGCATTGGATTATCTCCATTACCACTGCCATGAGCCAATCCTCCATTGCGATCTAAAACCAAGTAATGTTCTTCTAAATAATGACATGACTGCTCATGTTGGTGATTTTGGATTAGCAAGGTTTCTACCAGAAATCTCAAATCCTAATCAAAGCAGCTCTATTGGAGTAAAAGGAACAATAGGATATACACCTCCAGGTATTCGTAACAACTTGGTAACATATAACTATTATATTCTCATTCACTCCTCAAAATTCAATATACCTTTTTCATATTAATTTTGCATATTGCAGAGTATGGTCTAGGGAGTGAAGTTTCAATAAATGGGGATGTCTACGGTTTTGGAATCTTGCTCTTAGAAATGGTGACAAGGAAAAAACCCACGGACCTTATATTTGAGGGAGACTTGAATCTTCATAATTATGCTAGATCATCACTGCCTGACCGTGTGATGGACATTGTGGATCCATTACTTGTAAGCGAACAGGAGGCTGCCACTAACCAAAGGTTGAGGCAAACATCATACAACCGCCGAAAAGAATGTCTGATTTCAACAGTCAGGATTGGTGTCGCGTGTTCTTTGGAGTCACCACAAAATCGAATGGACATAACACAAGTTGTCCATGAACTGCAATCAGTCAGGAACATTCTTCTTCAATTTCAACCTAAGATGGGATCTAGTTCCGGTGAAGACAAGCTGGTGTAGGATTTTACTTGAGGGGAGTGGGGTATGTCTTTGCTTTGTTTGGGTTTTGCTTGGTCTTCGTTTGTGGTTGTGGCTTTTGCTTTGTTGGTGCTTGTTTTGCTGTTGCCTCTTGTTTTGTTGTTCCTCTGTTTTCTGTCTTTGCCCTGTTTTGGGTTGTGTTGCTGTGTGTTTGTTCTTTGGCTGGGCGCCGTTTTGCCCTTTTAATGCAGTTCAAAAAAAAAAAAAAAAAAAAAAAAAAGAAGAAAAAAAAAAACCTACCACTGGGTTCAACATGCAAAAAGGTAATTAAGCTATATTCAATATGTTTATTTTGTGTGTAATCTTTCATTATAAGAAATTTGTGGAATTTTTTTCGTTTGAATATTTCACTGGCTAGGTTGGGTATCCAATATATTGAATTACATATCACACAATGTAATGTGTTACTAATGAATTAAGTATCAACTGAATATTTGAATTTCTTCAACACTTTTTTTTTTTTTTCTTGAGAAGATTTCTTCAACACTGTTGTTAACCTATTTTGCACTAAAATTTTGAGTTATAAGTGGGGTATATATGTAACAGACTATAGTTTTAATTTATCAATTTCTATAATATATTTTATCAATCACTTACGAGTTAGGAATGGAAAGTATTTGATAAAATATATTATTTAAAATAATTAAATAAATGAGTCAAACGACTCGAACCTGGCTTCATCTTGGACATTATAACTATAAAAAAGTGCTCTGTAGTGATACATTTTTTTATGACAATTTTTAATTATATCACTGTTGGTATTATTTTCTGACAAATTTTACTATTTGTCATAATTATGTTTTGTTCAACTGAAATTTTTTAAAATAATTGTCATAATTAGTTACAAAACTGATATTGTTTGACAAATAATATATTAGTCACAAAATTATCTTTTTAAAAGGAAATATTTTATTTTATAAATAATTAGATTTTTAAAAGGCATCAGAATTGATTAATATTTATATTAAAAAAAGAATCGGTTAATATTTTTTTTTTTTAAAGGCACACCAAAAAAATGCCACAATCATGAAGTGGTTTTTTCCCTTTTTTTTCTTTTCCTTAAAAACATTTTTTATGTTTAAAACAGTATTCCATCCGAAGAAGTATCGAGATTATAGAGAAAATTCTACCTTGATAAAAAATGTAAGCTTCCCCTGATTTTATTTTTTTAGGGTTTGTTTTCTTATATTTGTTTTTCAAGGTTGAAATCTTAAATTCGAGTTTCAAATATTGAAAGTGTCTTTGAATAAAGTATGTTTTTCTATTTATTTATGTAGAATTGTATATATTTGTTTAGGGATGGTTTTTTAACTTTAATTTGTTTTCAATTTTTATAAGGAACCCATTATTATTCATGAATTATAGTTGTTTTTTCTTAGATTTCCACGATATATGTCAATATTAGTTTATGTACATACTAACTGTTTGATAAAATGATTCTTATGGAACAACTGATTGTTTGATGCAGCAATGAAAAAAAAACTCTTAATTAAGCTTATAAGCTTCGCTTGATTTCATTCTTTTAAGGTTTGTTTTCCGGTACTTGTTTTTCAGGATCGGAATCTTAAATTTGAGTTTCACATATTGAAAGTGTCTTCGAATAAATAAGATTTATTTTTATTTTTTTTGTAGAATTATATATATTAGTTTTGGGATTTTTTTTTTTACTTTAATTTGTTTTCAATTTTTTTAAGGAACTGATTATTATTATTTCATGATTTATAGTTTGTTGTTCTTAAATTTCCACAATATATGTCAATATAAGTTTATATGCATACTAACTGTTTGATAAAACGATTCTTATAGAACAATCAATTGTTTGATGCAACCAAACTGGTATTCTATAATTTGTCATGTTTTTCGGTGAAAAGAGTTCATACTCAATAAGATATTTGATATTTGCCAATATTGTTGTATTTTTCCTCGGTTTTATTTTGGTAACTTTAATTTGTCCTTAATAATTTTCTTTTCTTCATGTTTTCATGTACATAGGCTTCTCTTGCAAAACCTAAAGATTTTTTAGCTACCTGACAACGGATCATTAGCTTCTAATATTTCACAATCAAGACCTCGGAAGTTTCAAGTTTGTGGTTATGCAATTGGAAGTTATAGTGTGTGACCTAACACTTATGTTAACTTATATTAGCCTTATTTAGTAGTAGACGCTGAAAGATATTGGATTACTTTTGTATCAATTCGATTTTATGTTAGTTTTTGAATATTTTTTTAATGGAATGATTATTCATAGAACTCAATTTCATTCAACGAGTAACATGTTTTATTTGGTTATATTTTTATTTATTTTTATTTTTTAATACAATTTAAATTTAAATTAAATTTTGACAATTGATTAAATTGCCACTGAGTATCTATATAGTTACTTAATATTCATATTGTTAACTATCATTAAGTTTGCGTTGCAATAAAAACTATTATAATAATTTTAAGATGATTATTTGTCACTATATTTGTAAATAGTGACACTTTTTAAACAACAAATTGACATTAATTATGCGTACAGTGACAAAATCTTCAAACTGATAATTGCTACTAAATACTAATCCAATGACACAATTTTTATTTTGTCACTAATTAAGATCAAGTGATAATATGTCACTAAAAGTTATATTTGTGACATGTACCAAAAAACTGTCACAAATACTTTTAGTGACGGGAAAAAAGTGACAAATTGTTAACGACATTTTTTTGTTGTCACAACATTAAATTTGTGACAATTTATTCATTTATAATTATAAATATTTTTTGTCACCGTAGTCGAATTTTTTTTGTAGTGTTATCATGTAAAATGAGTGCCCTTTAACAATAAGTGGTGTTATATTTTTATTTTATACTTTGTATAATTAAATTAAAGGTGTAGAATATATACTCGGTTAATTACTTCTAAATAGGTTCACTGTGTAATACGTAACCCTAGACTTTTATATAGAAGTTAGTCTTTTTTTTTTTTTTTTTTTTACCGTAATTATCTATCCACCTATCTAGACCATGTATTTTTTTGAAGCTTTTGTCATTGATAGAGTTCGAGCCGCTGACTTGGGAGTTATTTACCCAAACCCCAAACCCGTCCATTCATAAGAACATATCTGTACCATTACCTGACGGTTCTCATGCACCTATGATATATTGGATATGGCTCGAATTTTCAATGGTTACCAAATAGGATTCACCAATGCAGATACTTCTTGGAGATGCAGGATACGTTTGGAAGTATGAGATTATGTTTGAAGGAAACTTGAAGACTTGAAGAACAGGAAAAACGAAGAATAGTGAAAACCGATGTTGGTAACGATGTGGCTTTGACAGCGGTGGTCAGCGTTGTGTGGTTTACAGAGCAAAATGGACATTGGTTCTCTTTCCATAGATTTACGATGTGGATAGCGAAGTGGTTTTGACAGTGGCAGTGACAGCGGTTTTGAGTGATGCAACACGTGGATCGTGCTTTTTTGAGCAGTCAATTTCAACACGATTTAGGAAGCGGGTGGCCAACCGCAACTCGAATCGTAGCACAAGCATGCGTTGAATCAGGAAATATTAACAGAAAGGGAAATAGTTTGTTTTTGGAAGTTCTTATACTTAAAGGAAAATAATTTCTCCTTACAAGAAGACTTGTCATAAATAGGAAATATTATTTATGTGAAACAATGAAATCTTGTACGCATAGAAGATGGATTTCCTTGTATGTTTAAACTCTAATTCATATAAATAGACTATAATAGCTAGGTTATTATGTGTGGATCAAATTAGCAAATATCAAGAGAGATCTCAAGAGAGCATTGGGTGTAATTGGGGTGGGGTATTAGAAAAGAGAGAATATTGAGTGTGTGGATGTAATAATTTTCTACATAGTGGAACTATCTTTTGTCATCCTGACGATCGTGATTTTTTCCTGATTTGGGTTTTCACGTAAAATTCTTGTGTTGTGTATGATTGAATTGATTATCTCTTTCTTCTTATTTTTTTTCTTTGTTGCTATTGTTTGTTTGTATTCTATTCAGCAACGCTTCCATGCAGTGATTTGTTCACTAACATGACATACTTAGGTGCCACTCACTTTTCCCCATCACTCACTCTCATGAATGTTTTCCACATTCCATCATTCAAATTTAATTTGTTATCTATCTCACAATTAACAAAGTCATCTAATTGTGATGTTACATTTTCTTCTTCTGAATGTGTGTTTTAGGACTGTTCAACAAGGAAGAAGATTGGTCGGGTAGTGCTCGAAATGGTCTTTTTTTTATATGGATTCAGACTTATATTTTAATTCTATCTTTTCTTTCAAGCATTGTAATAAGTTTGATCTATGGCATTCTCACCTTGGTCATCCTTCTCAAGCTCGATTTGATTTCATTGTTAAAAATTCTCAAAATGTTATTACAAATAAATATTTCGTTTGTGATGTATGTCCGCGTGCTAAACAACCACATCTTTCTTTTCCTCAAAGTACATCTTGCTCTTTTTATTGTTTTGAATTAATTCACATTGACATTTGAGGTCCTTTCTCTATACCCTCTAAAAATGGATCACATTTTTTTTTTTAACTATAGTTGATGATTATTCGAGGTGTACATGGATTTATTTAATGAAACATAAATCCGAAACTTTTAACATGTTAATTTATTTTTTTAATCAAACCAATCATTAATTTAACACAAAAATCACTCGTGTCAATTATGGAAGTGGGAACATTTTTCTTCCTCAACTCTAAATCATTCGTTCAGACAATGGTTCTGTTCCAAACCAATCCAAACATGGTTCCATGACAATGATATTATTCACCAACGTAGTTGCATTGCAACACAACAACAAGATGGAGTCGTAGAGCATAAGCATCAACACCTATTTGATGTTGCCAAAGCACTACGATTCCAATCCAACTTGCCTCTTTCATTTTGGGGTGAATGTACTCTCACAGCTGCTTTCATTATCAACAAGCTTCCAACTCTGATCCTCCAACATAAATCACCTCATCAAGTTTTGTTTGGTACTATCCCATCATACTCGTCCCTTAGAGTATTCGGATGTTTATGTTTCGCTAAAAATATGAATATTCAACATAAATTTAATGATCGAGCCAAACCTGGTATCTTTGTTGGCTATCCGTATGATCAAAATGGGTACCTTATATACGATTTCAAAACACACCAAATTTATGTCTCTCATGATGTCATATTTTATGAATACACTTTTCCATATCATGATATTCCCTCTCCATTGTTAGATAATTCAATTTCCATTACTCCAATCAATGATGACAACACGTTTGATTATTCAATTACACCACCAGTTGTTCTCGCTATTAATTCTCTTGGTGATTCTACCTCTAATACTTTAGATAATAATCCCACTAAATCTTTAGTGACTACTCCAACTACTTCTCGGTATGATAGTCCAGCTGATTCTCCACTTCATTATGTGGACACCCCTTCCACTACTTCTCTTTCAATGATGCTTACTCATATCACTAATAATAGAGATCAGAGAATTCATAATCCTCCAAGTCATCTAACAAATTATGCTTGCAACCATACATCACTCTCAACTGATTTTCCAATTGCAAATCGTTTTTCTTTATCTCTTTTGAGTCGTTCTCACCGTACTTTTTTTTAACAAAAATCATGGATAATCAAGAACCACGTTCTTACTCTCAAGCCATAAAATCCATCGAATGGTGTGATGTCATGGCCAAAAAAATTCAAGCCCTTGAATCCAACAACACTTGGTCATTTTACCTGCTTCCTAATGGTAAGTCACCCATTGGATGTAAATGGGTCTATAAAATTAAATATCGTTTAGATGGTTCTATTGAACGATATAAAGTTTGTTTAGTTGCCAAGGATTACACACAAGTTGAAGGCATTGATTATCATGATACCTTTACCGTTCGTCTCCTTTTCTCCATTACCGCCGTTAAGAACCGGTCTCTACACCAACTTGATGTCAACAATGTTTTTCTCCAAAATGATCTAGATGAAGAAGTTTATATGAAACTTCCGCCAAGGTTCTCTCGTATGGGGGAGACTCATGTATGCAAATTAAATAAATCTCTCTATGGTCTTAAACAGATTTCTCGCTAGTGGTTCTCAAAATTTTCTACCACTCTCATCCGACGAGGTTTTCATCAATTTGTTTCAGACTATAGTCTGTTTACTTATATTCGTGGTCAAACTTCGGTTTTTGTTCTCGTCTATGTCGATGATATTATCATCACTGAAAACAATGATGATGTCATCTCTGACCTCAAACACTTTCTTGCTCAGTCTTTCTCCTTAAAAGATCTTGGCAAACTTCAGTATTTTCTGGGTATTAAAGTATCATGTTCTAAACAAGGGATTTTTCTTTATCAATGAAAATATGCTCTTGATATATTATCTAATTCTGGTATGATTGGTTCACAACCATCTGATTTTCCTATGGAACAACACCTTTAGTTACGCCCTAGACATCACTTCTCTTCCAAATCCAGAAATCTATCGTCGGCTCATAGGTCGTCTTCTCTATCTAACTGTAACACGACCTGATATTCAGTATGCTGTAAACACTCTTTGTCAATTCATGCAATCTTCACACTCATCTTATCTTGATGCTATCAATCAAGTCCTTCGTTACATAAAAGGTTTTGTTGGTAAAGGCTTATTCCTTTATGCATCTAGTCCTCTTACAATAGTTGGCTTTACCGACTCTGATTAGGCCAGTTGCCCAACTACTAGTCGCTCCACCATTGGTTATTTCACCTTATTGGGTTCTAGTTCTGTCTCCAGGAAAACAAAAAAAACAACCGACAATTTCTCGTTCTTCTGCAGAAACTGAATATCGTTCACTCACCGCACTCACTTCGAAATTACAATGGCTAAAATCAATTTTCTTATATCTTGGTTTTAATCATCCGCTACCAATTCCAGTTCATTGTGATAGTCAAGCTGCTATTCACATTGCCAAAAGCCCCGTCTTCCACGAACGTACCAAACACATTGAAACTGACTGCCATTTTGTTCGAGAGAAGATTGAAACTGGTCTCATTGCTCCCTCCTACGTACGATCTAGGGACCAATTGGTGGACCTTTTTACCGAGTCACTTAGAGGTGACGCTTATTGTAGACTATTTCGCAAGTTGGGTGTCCTTGACATTTCAATCCCAACTCCAACTTGAGAGGGAGTATTGGACGAATTCAACGCATGAGTCCACCAAAGTTATTGTACTTTTGAATTTGAATTCCAGTTTCCAACATCTTAGGCTACTGTTAGTTTATCAAAGTTGTTATTAGAGTTGTTTTATTTTTAAACTATTTTAAATTGTAGTTTCCTACTATCCTATAGATTTGAATTACGATATCTTGTAAATTTATCTATAACTACTCAAGTGAATAAGAATGAAATTATCAAGCTCACAATTATTTTCTTCTTCTGCTTTCATCATTTTACAGATAGGATGTTTAGAGAATTTTGGACTTAAAAATATACAAAAATGAACGTGGTTAATTAGGAATGGGTATACGTTAAAAAAAATTAAAAAATAAAAAAATAAAAAATAAAAAAAATTAGAAATGGGAAATAATAAATGAACATTAGGTTGGCTCTATTGTTATCCAAACAAATTTCTCCCTACATGTCTACACCTATTTTCTTACCACACTCATTATCCAAATTTAACAACAAAAAAAAAAAAATTCTTTCGATATATGGTCTAATTCCAAAAATAACCCTAATTAAAACCGTTATTAGAGTGGTGTTATTGGCATCCCTTTACTTACCTATTTTTGCCATATTATTTAAAACTTTGATTTAATTATATAAAATTAAGAGATTTTCTCTTTATAATCTAATTTTATCTTTTCACACTCCTTTTCTAAATATAATTCAATCTAACAACTTAAATTTTAAAAAATTCTAAGGACACTCTATTTTGTTCCAAAATTATCTTCTTCTTTTTTTATCTTTGAACACAAATTTGAAAACACCCCATCATAAAAAACCTAATTTTTTCTTTAAAAAAAAAAAAAAAACATTTGTTTTAAAATTATCTTCTTTTTTTTTTCATTGAATACAAAAATTGACAAGTTTTTCTTTTACTACATTTAACTATTTTTTCAAAAAAAAAAAAATTAAGAGTTTAATTAAAAAAAAATGCTATTTTTTTCTTATTGTTTGTTTAGGTAAAAAAAAAATTTTTAAAATAAACCCTTTAAAAAATTGTTTGTTTTTGGTTGTAAATCGTTCTCATAACTTTGGAATCAAATAAAACTTAATGATATTGAAAAAGGTATTTTAAGGTTTATATATACACATATATATATATATATATATATATATACGGTCTCATTCACATCAATGCGTACTGATGTAATTACATCAGTTACCAATGCATGTAGACCATTGATTATGGAGAAGTTTTGACAGGTCCACATTCAACTCACTGATGAAGTTATATCGGTGCGTACTGACTTGAACATTTATTTATATATATATATAGGGGGGGCTGCCGCAGTTTTCTCCTCCTCATGGGCTGTGTCTTTTACAACCAAAATCATGGGCTATATCTTTTACAACCAAAATTGTGGAGGATGGCATCTCCGCCGGTACTGGCTCTTTCTGATATCGCTTTGAATGACTTTGTGATATTGTAAATGGATTCGATGGGTTATGAAGTGGTGTTGAAGAATTAAATTGGAATGGGTTTGTATGTGTTAGGTGGAATGAAATTGGTTTCGGTAGAAATTTTGATCGAAAAGGAGGAGGAAGCCTCCATGAAAAATACAAGAGCTGTGGAAATTTCCGGTAGCCTCCATTTGTTACTTTTTTTTATTTATTTATTTCTTCTTCTTCTTTTTCAGTTTGTTTGTTACAAAAAATTATGTATATAAAAAAGAAGTAACGTTGGAGTCTCTAATTTAATTGTTTTGTAGTGTATTTAGAATTTCTTTATCCTTTTTAGTTATTTTAATTAGGATAAAATTGTCATATAATAAATAAATAAAAATGTAGTCTATAAAGATTTTTAATGGATTGTCAATAGATTAAGTCTAAAATTAAATGATTTTATTAAAAAAAAATTATTTATTTCCTGAACTACCAAAAAAAAAAATCTTTCTCTATACAATTTCTCACGACTGCACCATCGCAAGACCTTTTTTTTTTTTTTTCAATCTTATTTCATGGTAAAACCATCCTTCCTAGATGCGATTTTTTTTTTTCTGTAGTCAATTGGGTTGTTGTTCGTAGATTGAGAGTATGGTATTGATCATCTCTGATGATTTTTTTTAAGCGATTGAGTTAGAGTTTTGGTATGGTTTCGTTTCGTCGGAGATTTGGTTTTTTTGGTACGATTTCATTGTTTTGGTTGTTGTTGGTGTGTGCAGTGTAGTTTTTGTTTGGTTGTTCCAAATGATTAATATCGTTCTCAGACAATTCTTCCAGATACTTGATATTATTCTCAGACAATTATTCTAGATTTTTGATATAATTATTAGATTCTTCCATAATATTTTGTATGTATATGAAACAAATTTTAGGGTTTAAGAGTTAAGAAAAAAAAAAATCATGGAAACAAACTACCCGTGAACATGGGCTTTTTTATTATTATTATGAGAAGAAAAGTGTGGTTTTATTAGGTTTACTTTGTAAAAGGATTTTTGTAAGAAAAATTGTATATCTCTTTAAGTAATTTTGATAAAGCAAAAAAAGAATACTAAATAATTTTAAAAGTAAGATATAAATAGGTCAGTAGAGATGTGTCGATACCGGAAAGTGTCACTCCCTTTATTAATATTTCCTATTTGCATCCACAGTTAGATTTTCTACTGTTTTTTAACGGATGAACTTCTCCTTTTTCCTCAGGTTTCTATTGTACATAAAATCAAAGCTAGGGAAGAAGTAAAACTAAGTGTGTGTTTGGTATGGCTTTTGAAGGGGTTAAAAGCGCTTTTTTAATGCTAAAAGTTATTAAAAAAAAAAAAAATTGTTGTTTAACAAAACTTACAATAGTTTTTTTAATATATAAATTGTCTCAACTACCATTTATAAAAGCTAGTTTATGTCTACTAAAAGAAGCTCAAAATTTGGGCTTTTCCAAAAAGCTTTTTTAAAACATATGAATTGTCTCAACTACCCGTTATAAATCTTAGATATTCCATTATACAACTATTTCATTAAATACATTGTCAACACTTTTTTTATAATTTATACAGCCAAAACCTATTTTTAAAAATACATTAGTGTCAACAACTTTTTTATAATTTATACAATAAAAAGCTTTTTTTATTAAAAGCTTTATCGTAAAAGATCTACTTTATAAGATTTATTTGAAAAGTCATACCAAACACACCATAACTAAGAAATACAGTGCACGATGTGCATTTAAAAGCCGTAATAAAACTTATAGAGATGTGATAAAATCATACCAAACACACCATAACTAAGAAATACAGTACACGATGTGCATTTAAAAGCTGTAATAAAACTTATAGAGATGTGATCCTCGGGGAATTTTTTTTCGAGATAGCTGTAAACAAGACCTTGCCACAGATCTCTTTGCCAATTTCTTTTCACTCCATACTTTGTTTTGATATTCATGATTGCATCAACTAAAGGTTTTATATGAATATAGAAGAATAGGAAGCAGAATCCATTAAAGAACAAAAAACATTAATATCTACAAAATGAGTCATTCTTTTGTGTGGGTGTCTGCTGCCTATATTAATTTTAAGCGGTTGTATGTATTTGAATACTATGTCAAAAAAAAGTACTAATGGTTTATTCTGTCAATAATAATTAGAGACTAGAAACTTCTTTTTCTTCATCAAGTTACTATTGTTCTATATTTTTTTTTAAAAAGGGTCTAATATTCACAAACTAAATTACTTAATAGGGTTTGATTAATTTTATAAAAACAACATAGGTTTAATTAGTTAATTGAAAGGATTCGAAATGTAATTTTTGTCTAAAAGATGATTTTTTATTTTTTAAAAAATCATTTTATGGTATATATATAAAGTTATGTCACAATCTTGTCGATCTAGGATTATATTGGTATACATTCACCAATCTTGTGGCATAATTGTTATTGGGCCTTGTACATATCACAATGTACACTAAGTAGTTAGCCATACTTTTAAGGTATGGCTAACTAACTAAATTAGGGTTTGATTAATTTTATAAAAACAACATAGGTTTAATTAGTTAATTGAAAGGATTCGAAATGTAATTTTTGTCTAAAAGATGATTTTTTATTTTTAAAAAAATCATTTTATGGTATATATATAAAGTTATGTCACAATCTTGTCGATCTAGGATTATATTGGTATACATTCACCAATCTTGTGGCATAATTGTTATTGGGCCTTGTATATGTCACAATGTACACTAAGTAGTTAGCCATACTTTTAAGGTATGTCATAATCTTCTTTACAACATCTCAATGCTTTAATCTAGGGTTATATTGGTGTCCACTCACCAAATTTACAGCGTAACTAACGATAGACTTTGTACATATCACTATGTACATGAGATTCTGTATAGTACTAACATGAGGAACTTGTCATCAATTCCTTACCATGGCTAGATATGGTCCACAGATATAGATAATATATAAAAAAAAATTATCTTCAACCTATTTAGTGTACTTACCATGGCTATCTTTAGTCATCATAAATCTGTAAAACATTACAGCTTGACGAAATAAAAGATACTACTTTCTAGAGGATTGTTTCAAACCATACATTCATTAAGCAAGCACACGTATGCGCTTTTGGTCTTTTGAAACAGAATTTTACAAGCTGTTCCAAGTAAATCTCTTCCTCTAGTTCTATATTGAGAAGTACAATCATTACATCCATCTGATATAATTTCAGGTTCATATATGTGACGAGTGCTAGAATAAGACGTATAGAAAAAAACTTTACTTCTAGAGAATAAGCTTCTTCATTTGCGACTAAATGTGTCTTATACCTCTCAATATTGCTTTTCGCATTATGTATGATATGTGGAACCCATACATTCACAATGGTCTAATGACCAAGTGGTAAGTGAATCAAGTCTCGGGCATGATCACTTTTCTAGACTCCATCTCCCTTTCCATTGCTTTCATTCATATATTCTCATAGTAGATAGAAGTGATAGCTCAATTCAAAAATCATTGACTCATCACTATCAAGTGAAGTAATCATTAAATCTTCCATTTCAATCTCTAAAAGATGTCATAGGATAATTTTAAGATTATTTCGACAAGTTAGTAAATTATCACGGTAGCTAATTCAACAGCTATTTCACTCCCACTAAGGATGGAAGATCCATGCATATTTCTACTCACACTAGGATGTAGACTTCCACTCCCATTAGGGATGGAAGATCCATGTAGAATTCCACTCCCACTAGGAATGGAGGATCAAGTTAGATTTCAATTTACCGCCACTCTCGTATTAACATAGATCATCCGATTCCTAAAATCAGATATCTATATCAAACTCACTTCTACTAAGAAATTCATTCTCTAATGATGACATCTTGTGATTCTAATTCAGTCACACTTCTATCTAATTGTACACCTTCGTTTATTTATCCTTTGGGATGCACAGAGTATCACATAAATATAAAATTTCTCTTCTTGCATCCAATTTCTCTTCTCTATGGGGTGAATTATAAACATAACCTGTATACCCCCATGGTTGTAGATTAGTCAGACCAAGCTACCTACCTGTCCAAAATTCATAAGATGTGGAAGTGTCTGATCTAGTGGAACATGATTAAGTAAGTAGGCAGCAATTAATTAAGCTATCTTCTAGTAAGATACTAAAAATTTACTTGCGCCATCACAAACTTAACAATTTCCAATAGTATTTAATTCCTTCTTTCCGCTACACTAATTTGCTACGGAGTCTTAGGAATAAATAAATATATTTCTATATCATTCTTGCTAAACAATTCCTTGAACCTATATACTTGATTTAAACTCAAATATTTATCATCTAATTTGATCATCAACCAAACAATAAAATGCAATCCAATGCTTTCGATTTATGGAAGATCAAATAGACATGACCGAGACATCTAAAGATATCAATGAATGTAACTAGATATGAAATTTCATGTCTAGTCTTTACACCCATTCAATCACAAATGTTTTAATAAATTAGTTGTAATGGAATTCATGATCTAAATCCTTACTAAATGGTTTTCTAGCTGTTTTTCTTGCTAAATAATTTGCATGACTTTTTAAATAAATGAGTCCAATTAGTCCTCTATGACTGATATACTCATTCTAGCTAGTCCAACAAAACTTAATTTAGCATGCCAAAATATCAGCATCATCACCATTGCAATGATTGAAAAACAAATATAATTATAACCGTTCAAACTGACGTATAATATTATGAAACCGTTAATCAACTATTAAGTTGCATATGAATATAATTTTCTAAAATAATATTCATACAATCATCATGATTATTAACGATAACTCAAATCAATGAAGACAACCGCGGAAACTAAAACCCAGTTAGATCTCAAGTGTATATTAGAACATCATGGAGTACAAATTTAAGCTACCATGCAAACCCGGTTTGTAGGTATATGACTCCAAAATTGTTCTAATACATATACATCTTGTTTATAATAATCTAAAGTTTTTTTTGTAAGAGGTCCTTAATTTTTTATTTTTTATTTTTTATTTTTTTTTGTATTTTTTGGAATAGATGATGCTCCAACAGTCAAAATACCCAAACCCAAAACCAAGTCAGTTAAGTTTTGTTTAAATTTTAAAATTAAAAATTACTGTACATGTTAGACAACACATTGCACAATATCCTCTCTCTTCTCTCTCTTCTCTCTCAAGTTCTATACTTCTTACAAGTTACACCGTCTCTAACCCCTCTCTCTCTAACCTCTGCAAATATTATCCACCATTTTCAATTGCAATTGATTTCGTTCTTTGTCTCTCAAAATGATTATTACTCTTGATCAACTCATCCAGACCTCTCTTCTAAATCCGCCCCTGGGCATATGCATTGGAGATAGTCTAATGCATCCACACCAAAAAAAGCATCATTGAAGAATATTCTCCCTATAAATATCTATACGATACCAATTAATTTATATTATTTAATTTATACAATATTCAATAAATTTATTGATATAAAATATATCAAAGTGAGTATCATTTTAAAGATCTCAACAAGATCTTTCCAACGGTATATTTTTTATGAATACATATTGTTATAAGTAAGTATGATAGGGTTAAATTAGTAATTTTAATAAATATTAATTGTTGATGTGACATTTAACAAAAAAAAAAAAAGGATTTGGTGTAGCTACAATGCACACCAGGTTTGGTGCACACTGTAATTCCACTAAATTTAATTGGTGTATTTAGTGTGTTGGTTGGAGAGGATTTTTTGGTGTATTTGGTGTGTTTTGTGTGTCTTGTGTGCTGGTTGGAGATGCTCTCAAACTCCAACAACAAACGTTGCACTACTAGGAGGATCGTCAAATTTTTTTATTTTTATTAAATGTCAAATCATTTACTTTAAATTTTTTAAAATTCTATATATATAACCCTCTTATACTTGATTATAATGAATTTTCTACAAGGCTTTTATCAAGATGGTTCGATGATTAAAAAGTTGAATTGTACTTTCATAGCCTTAATACCGAAGATTAAATGTCCCGCCTCTCTTAAATATTACAGACCAATAAGCTTGGTGGGATCTTTATATAAAATTTTGGCAAAGGTTTTGTCCAATTGGGTAAAGAGTGTGATGAATTCGGTGATTGGCCCTACTCAGATGGCTTTTATCAAGGACCACCAAATTGTGGACAGCTTTGTTATTGCAAAAGAGGTGATCTATTCCTAGAAGAAAGACAGTAAGAGTGGTATTCTCGTCAAGCTTGATTTCAAAAAGGCTTACGACAATGTCGATCATGATTTTTTGTTTAAGGTTTTAGTAAAGATGGGTTTTGGCTCGAGATGGCAAGATTGGATAAAATGGTGTATTGCCTCTCTCGCTTTGTCTGTTTGGTTAATGGCAGCCCTATAAACCAATTTAAGATGGGAATGGGGCTTCGACAGGGCGACTCATTGTCCCCATTTTTGTTTAACATGGTTGTGGAGGTCAAGAGTTGTATGCTTGGAAAAGCCACAGAGTTAGGTTTGGTTAAAGGAGCCATTTTTAGTAATGATTTGATTCACTTATCCCATTTACAGTTCGCTGATGATACGATATTGTTTTTGGAACCAAAGGTTGAATATTTCCTAAATGCTATGAGAACCTTGAGATGTTTCGAGATTATCTCTAGTTTGAAGATTAATTTTCATAAATCGTGCCTTGTTAGGGTGGGCAAAAGACATCCGAATGAGGAGAAGTGGTCATCCATTTTTCGTTGTTCTTCTGCTTCTCTTCTGGTTTCATATCTAGGTCTACCACTTGGTGGGAATTTGAACAGGGAGGCTTTCTGGGATCTTGTTATCAATAAGGTTGAGTAAAGGCTTGCTCCTTGGAAGAGAGCTTTTCTTTCCAAAGGTGGAAGACTGGTCGAACCATATTTACACTTATTTAAGGTCCCCATTTCCTATCATTTGTTCTCATTTTCGAGCATATTTTGGTATATAATGTATTTTGTGAGCCTTGTATAGGTTATTCACCATAAATAAGGTATTTGAGCTTAATTGATGAGTTTTTGAAGTTATTTGGACTGAAATGGTAATAGCTCGTGTAGTACACCTATATTTCGGTGGTCATATCTCCCACTTCAGATTGAACTAGATTTTTTTTTACCTATTTTCGGAAAGCCCCGGCTGTCTAGTTTCCAACGATTTTTACATATCACAATTCTGATGTTCCTAGAGGAAGTTATGACCGTTTTCGTAATAGTGTGCGATGCTAAAAAGCTGAAAATAAAGAAAAAGCTCATGCGCTTGACGAAGGGCACACCACCAGCGCCACACTAGCGTTTTTGGTCCAGAAGTTCACTACTGGTCATGCGCTTGACGATCAGCGCCATACCAGCGCATAGGGCTCCAGTTTTACAATGTTTGGCCGAATTTGAGGGGCAATCTTGTCTTTTCACACCCCAATTCATGCCCTAACCTCTCCACTCTTTAAATACCCCAATTGCTCTTATTTTTCACAACTTCTATACCTCCCAGACCCCAAAACCAAAAGCCCCTTCTTCTTCTTCCTCCTCCAACTTCTTCCCCAAATAAGTGAGAGCTTCAAGCTCCCATGGAGGTTTTTCCTCCATGGGAGCTCACCATACATCTCAACCACCCTTTTTACATTACATCCACCCATCTAGGAGTAGATTACAAGAAGAATGGAGTGGTCTTTGGACCAAAAATGAGCTAGGAAATCAAAGAGAGCTTAGAGGAGTTGTCTTCAAGGGTTGTCTCCTTTAAACTCATTTCTTTTTGTATTTCTTGTTTTCTTGGATGTAATCACCAATTTGGGAATTTTGTAAACTTACACTTGTGCAATATATGTATGAATGTTTCTTAAATTCTTTGGGTTTTGTTCTACTCTTTGCCAAATCCATAATTTTCTCTCTTATTATGATATTCATGTGTGTGGATGGTAAAAATCGATATGTATGCATGAATAGGAGTAGAGTAATTTAGATTAGGAGTAGTGTAATTTAGCTTCCCATGATTGTTTGTATGTTGATGAGTGAGCCAAAATTCCATGTTTAGAATGATTTGAATGTTTGAGTATTAGCTCCAAAGAGTGGGAAAGGCTTGGTTGATTATGCATTCACATGCTAGATTAGGCTTGGGTTCTTTATTCTTGTGCTTAATGGGTCTTTTTATTAAGGCACAATTGCTCATCTCAAGGCCTTATGGAATTTGAAAGATAATGAGAGAGCTTTCTCTTTGATTGAGAGGGTTGTACTTTCATGAAATTGGAGAACGCCGTAGTCGTCCAGTGGTGAGGACATCTCAGATTGACACCCGAGAAGACCTGGTGTTTGATTCCCGATTACGGATGAGGGGTCTCATTTCTATCCATTTTGTATTTCTTTCTTTGTATCTTTGTCTCTTTTTTGATGTGTACTTTCATTCAGTAGGGAATTGATATAAACCTAGCATTGTTGCCTTTTTTGTTGCATATGCTTATTGATGGTTGAGTGGTCCTTTGAAGTGCTTAAAGCTTTCGAGTGGTTAGCCATCATTTGAATGAACTTAGGTTGTTGTGTGAAGGACCGGGAGGTGAAACACTCAACGTGCACTAGTAGATTGGCCATTACATGTAGAGCTAGCGTGCGGTTTTACATATATTGTCGCTATATGTGTCTCGTAGTTCTTAAGGAACTCGAGTGCAGTTCGGGCAACCATCGAGAGATAGGTTGCTGGTGCATGTCGGTATAGCCGTTGTTGCTGGAGTGAGGACAATTGGCGAGGATTAAGTGAGCACGGCATTCAACATTGATTATGCACGTTTGTATGAAATTGTGTGATTACTATGGTGGAGTCATTTACTTAATGTAACCATTTACGTTCCATTCTATCCATGTACATATATTGTATATAATTTATGTTTTATTGCTTCATTTATATTTCATGCACACACACACACACACACACACACACACACACACACACACACACACACACACACCTATTAGTGTAGGCTAAACTAGTGTATGTTGATGGATTCCGCCTCCCTGTGAGAACAAACTTTATTTATCATTGTACTACACCATGGCCTCGTACTATTACGAGCGCTCATTTTGGTGCGTTCAAAGACTTGTTCTTATTAAGGCTGTGCTGTCCAGTCTCCCGTCTTATTTTATGTCCGTCTTTTCAATTCCAACAGTTGTTACGAGAAAAATAGAAAAACTCTAGAGAGGTTTCTTTTGGAATGATGGCGTTTCAAAAAAGAAAGTGCATTAAGTAGACTGGGAGTCTATTTGTTATAGTAAACGGAAATGAGGCCTCGGTATTGGAAGATTGAGAGATAAAGGCATGAGTCTCATGGCTAAGTGGATTTGGAGATTTAGGAGAGAGGAATCCATTTTATAAAAGTCTGTCATTTGCGCCAAGTATGGAGTTGGTCAGAATTCTCTGCTTTGGAATTTTAATTCAGTGAACTCTGGTTCTTAATTTGTTAAGGGAGTCTCTCAATTTTTTGAGGAAGGTCACAAAGCTTTTCATATTGTCAGAAGTGGTTTCAAGGTGGTTGTTGGTGATGGCAAAAGAGTTCGATTGTGGCATGATTTTTGTTGGGATACTGTTCCACTTAAACAAGCCTTTCCTAGAGTTTTTATCTTGGCTAATCTCAAAGATGGCATGTTGTCAGATTTTGGAAGATGGAATAACAATATTTGGGAGTGGGAGGTTAAGCTTAGGAGGCCTCTTTTCGGTTAGGAAAATGAGCAATGGAACTGTTTTTTGCTGATGTTGGAAACCATCTATATCAAGCCGAATATTGGGGATGATATGGCTTGGTCATACTTTCCAAATGGCCTTTTCTCTATAAGCTCATTTAGGAGATGTTTGGAGGATCTCTGTGATATGGATTCTCCTCATGTTGCTTTCATTTGGCAGGGCATTTTTCCTCCAAAGGTTGAGATATTCACTTGGCAATTATTGAAAGGAAGAATTTTGGTGAAAGAAGTTTTATGCAAGTTTGGTTTTGGACAGAGTGTGAGCTTGGAATGCCCTTTATGTGGGAATGGGCTGGAAACTATTGATCATTTATTCCTTCTTTGTGTTTGGTCTAACGAATTGTGGAGAACTTGCTTGGGTTGGTGGGCAGTTAACAACTGTTCTAATTTGTCTGTGGGTGATTGGCTTAATGGATGGTTTGGCTTATGTCCTTCATGATCAAGGAAGGGAGTATGGAATACACTGTTTTTCGCTGTTTTGTGGACAATTTGGGAATGTTGAAATGATGTGGTGTTTCGTGGCAATCAAGCTTCTTTGTGTTCAGCTTTTGATACGATAAAGTTTTGTGTTGCTTTATGGTTCAAGTACCACAATGTGGGTTCGAATACAGATTTAACTTTGCTCATTTTGGATTTAAAGGAAAGGTGCATGGATAACAAGGTTAATAAGGCTGTTAGGCGATGTGGTTGGTCTCCCCCTTCTGAAATGGATCTTAGTTTTTACGTGGACGGTTCTGGGAGGGGCAGTCCGGGGGATACTGGTATAGGTGGAGTACTTAGAGATTCCAAGGGCAAAGTTCTTTGTTTATTTTCATTCTTCATTGGTGTTTTGGATCCTATTTCAGTGGAAGTCTATGCAATTCATAGAGCTTCCCAGCTTGTTGCCTCGAATCAGTCCATTCGTCATCGTAAAATTACCATTTTTAGTGATTCAAGTTCTACTGTATCTTGGATTAACGGTGAAGATTTTGGAAATTTCATTCTGGTAGGATTGATCCAGGATATCCATCAGTTTAAGATCTCTTTGGTTAACATTACCTTCAAGTACACGCTCAAGGAGGCTAACTCTTTGGCTGATTCCTTAGCCAATAGTGGTTCTAGTGGCCACAGCGACAAGTTGGAATGGGGTGTTTGCTGATTATTTTATTGCTGGTGTTGGGCAGTCAAGGATGTTTGTCTTGTGTTATGTCTGCGTTAGTAACTGCTCTTTTGTGCTTTGTGCTCTGGTTTGGTTTTTATTTTGTCTCCCTTTTTGGTAGGGAATTTACCTGATTTCTCCTGATGCTTTTTTGATTCTGTCGCATCTGTTGTTTGTGTGTGGCTTGAGTGGTTGTCTTCTTTTTGGGTTGTTTTGTTTGTAGTAGCTTTGGGGTTGTTTGCGTTTTTGCTCCCCTTCATTCTTGTATCTGGTTGTTTCCCTTGCTTCTGAGGCCTTTTAGATTAATAAAGTGCTGTTTCAAAAAAAAAAATGTATTCCAAAAAAAATATACCGTTTGAAATATCTTGTTGAGATCTTTAAAAGGACACTAATATTGATATACATATTTAATTTATTTATTAATTATACATTCAACTAATATTAAATCAATTAATTAATATTGTATAAATATTTATTGGGAGAATATTTTTAAAGATTCTATTTACACCGAATTTGTGAGAATACATTGGAGTGGAAAAAAAATTAGTATTAACATATCATGCTCTTTTAACACCAAATTAATGTAAAATTTGGTGTGAAACATTGGAGTTACTCTCATACACGTTCCAACAACTCCCAATTCTTTCTCTCTCTCTCTCTCACTTCCTGAATCTAAATTCTTTCCATCTCTCACACATGTCCCAAATCAATTCTCTCTCTCGAATTAATAATTATCTTCATCCCTCTAAAAAAAGATAATCAATTATGGAGTGAGAGTGAATCTAGTTTTTCATGTATTGTCGGGGACGGAGGTTCATGTTTGCTTTATTATTCTCAATGGAATAAAAACAATGTTGTCTTTTATTTTATTTTTTTGAAGGGTGCAACACGGGACTTCCCACTTATTAAAAGTTATATATATAGTTTTGTTTTAATCCACCCTAACCAAAAATTAAGGGTACGTCCCTGACTCTGTATTCTTTTTTTCTTTTTTCTATTTTTTTATGAAAGACAAAGGCAACCTCCACTTAGCTTTGCTATTGCATATTATATCTAAGTGGTCGAAATTCAAAAGCACTAATTGCTAATTGTAGAAATACAAAATCATTCTGGTCATTCATAGTTTTTTTGTTTATTGACTTGAATATGATCAACTACTGTATCTGATTCGTAACTTCTTGTAAGTTTTTTTTGTTAAACAAGGACTACTTCAATGCATGCAACTTATTGTATTCTCATGCCGTGTCTTGAGGTGAAGAAATTTTGGCCATTCTTACAAATCAACTTAATTAATTTGTTTGACAAACAGCCAGAACTTTCCCAACTTCATTTCCACCACAACTTCAATAAATGTTGACGTTAATGGGGGCTTCCCGGGCTACATAGCCGGGTCAGCCTTCTGGAAAAAAAATTATAAATAATATAAATGTTATATGCCTTCTGCAATACTTGATTTTTGGTGACCTTCTGTTTATCGTGACTTATTTGCTATATGTATTACGGGATATCAAACCCAAAGGCAAGGATGAAAATATGGTTTTCGACCAAAATATTGGTACTACGATTGGTTGAAATATCGACAGAAACTGACGTAAAATTTATGGAAAATATGAAAATTTAGAGAGAAAGAAAGAAAAAAAAATTAATGAAATTAACTTTAAAAAATGTTAAAATAATCAATAATTGTACCGAAAAAAAAAACCATTTTTTTTCCATATACATAATATGTAACTAACCATATGATGTAAATATGAATATAATGAACATATATAGAGCTATATAAAAATTAAAAATCTTCCGTTGAAACTTCGTTTCTAATTGTTTGCTTAAATCATACAAACCATAAAAAATTTAATACCAAATTAACAAAGAGCTAGGTATGTGGTTCAAGCATAGTGTGGTTTACATAGATTCATATAATATTGATACTCTAACATAAATTTTGAATATACTGTTTCAATATCATCGTAAACATGCCACCTGCTTATTGATTTCCTCCCACCATCTATCCATATATAAGAAATTGTGTAGAAGGAAAATTTTGTTTTGTTTTGATGTAATACAAGAACTATTACAATAAGATTGTCGGGACCTGCCGAGATCAAATAATACAAGTGTGTTCTGAATAAATACTCTCATAACGGAAAATAACTACTGCCACAACCTGGAAAGAAAACTCCACACACATACTTGTAAAATACGTATAGTGGGATTTGAACCCCTCCCCACCTATGTTGAAAGGAGATACACTACAAACTCTGCTAAGAGGTGATGTGCGTGTGGAAGGATAATCGGATATCCCAAAAGAATTAAAATATATATATATATACATTATAATATGATTTCATAAATTATTAGTTAGGAATCCATTAACAACGACACAAATAAAAAATAAAATGTGAGTACGTAATTTGTTTAATTAAAAACAAAAATGTAGATAAAAATATTAGGGGTGGTCACAGTTTTACGATCTGAGATAAACCGAATCGAACCAAAAATACGTGTTTGAGTCGAGTCACCTTGTTGAGATGAGTCAATCTGATTTTAAAAAATGAAAATCAAGTTAAAGTGAGTCATGGATGAATTTGCTTTTCAAAAACCGAACGAAACCAAATAAACCGAATAAATATTAAATATATAAATAAATTTTGTTAAAACTAAATATAAAAATTATTTTAAGAAGCTATACATAGTTTTTTTTTTTTTTTAACAGCAATTTTATTGATAAAAACCATCGTAGGCTAAAAGCAAGGAATAAAACGGGGCCAACCACACGGCCTGAGCAAGGACCCAAAAACAACCTACAACAAGCAACTCAAAACCACCACAAAACGCTGCCCAACAAGCCTAAACAACACCAACTCCCAAGAGAAAACACAACACGACATAGCAACAGCCCAAAAAAGAGAACCCCAAAATTAAAATTAAGGAGGCAAACACATCACTCCTTAGACTTGTGTTTTAACACCAATCTTCTCACCAAATCCCGAAACCTATTATCATTCACCTCCTCCATACTGGCGATAATCTCTAACAACTCTTTCTTTTTTTTTTTACCATAGAAGTTGAATCCCAAAACCATACCCTTTTCAAGCACCTTTACGACTTCGTCCTCAAGATTCCACGCCACATTATTAATACGCTCAAGATACTGCTGCTTCACTTTTTCACAGACACCCTCAATTGAACTTCTGAATTGACCCTCTTCAAAGACTAAGTCTTGGCCCATGTCAGCACCTTTAGCTTGGAAGTTGATGAGTCCATCACCCAATCCAGTAGCTTTCAACCTGTTATCATTAGATGGGCCTTTAAACTCATCCTCAATTGAAGCTGAATTTTGGCCCAAAAGACTAACAACATTTTCACTAAAAGATGGGTCTTTTAGTCCAAATCCCAACTCAGGATTTGTTCTTTCTGCTACCACAATAAAAAGATTGCTATTAACTAGCCCATCTTTATTTTTCCTTTTAAAAATTTCTCCCTTCAAGAATTGAGAATCAGAAAACGACCCCTCTCTTACCACCCACTCTCTTTGATCAGACCTTTTCTCGCCTTCTTAATCATCATCATCAGCGATGCCTTTTTTTTTTTTTTTTTTTTTTTTTTTTAAAGACAGCTTGGCATTAACATTTGAGATAAACTTAGGCTTCCTTTTCATTAAGCGATGCCTACTTCTCTTTCCTTTGCATATATTTGACAACACATCAGCTACACTACCCAAGTTTAGCTTAGAAATGCAACCTAACAACTTCTTTTTCAAACTACCCTCACCACAATAACCTCTCTTGTTAATCCTCTGACCTGCTGACCCTTTTGAAACCTTCTTGTCTTTGTAGTAGACCTGAACATTGCCTTTTCCATTCCCCAAAGTTTTGTCTTTTAGGTCTGAAAATAAAGAAGAAAGCTTGCATGCCACCTTCTTAGCTAAAGAGTCAACTTTATCCAATTCAAGCAAATTATTCAAACTTTCCATAGACCAACTCGTTTTCAAATTCAAGACATTTACCAACCACTGAAAATCCACCGGCACCGGATCTTCGTTCAATCTCACCAGAAAAAATTCACACCCATCCACACTTTGGGAAAGAATTTTCATGAGGGATCAACATTAAAACCTCCCCTCTGTCCAACCTTCTCCTCGTCACAGAATCCTTCTCAACATGTAATGGTTCTCCAAAAACACCTCCCAACCTCATAAAGAAGGAAGAACTCCAGACCTTCAAGGGGACACCTACAACATTAATCCAAACTGATCTTCCTTTAGAGATGAACGAATCACAGCACCTAGTCATAGAGAAAAAACAATCATCCCAAAAAAATCTATTCATAATGAACTCCTCCCTCTCCTCTTCAGATTCAAAGCTCCACACAATATTCTTGTCTCCTAAAATAAGAAGATGAGAAAGAGAATCCTCTTGAACTCAGCCTTTGGTTTACCTTGAACACACTAGAAAACTGTTTCAACACTCCAATTGCACACTTGTCAAGCCAATTTTCTTCACCACCCTTGTTGCCCCAAGACATGGACACAAAACTCTCCTTCTCCACCCTTTCCCCATTTTGACTCCTCTTTGTAGAACCTTTCACAACCTCTGCAAAGTACTAGTTGTGATTTTGAAGCCTGAACCGCTGAGGACCATTTCTCTTGCCATCTTCATAAGACACACCATCACCAACTTTCGGACCTAACTTATTTGCTGCACCTCTTCTTCAATTCTTCCAGTCGAAAGAACCAATTTTTGAGCTAATTGACCACCCAAAAACATGCATTCCATTCACATTCTCCGCCACCCTTCTAGCCTCCTCCAAGGATTCAAACCAGATAAAAGCAAAACAACTCCTACGTGAAGTGTTCTTAAAAGACAAGAGCACATCTCTTACCCTACCAAATGGTTTGAATAATCCCCATAAACAAACCACATCAACTTCCGGTTTCAAGTTATCAACAAAGATTGAGAAGAGATTATCCCTAAAGTCTCTCTCCTCCCTTCATGCCTAAACTCTTCAAAGCATCTCTCTCTCATCCTTCATTAGATATTGTTACCATATAATTATAAGGTTTTAATGGAGGATGGTGCATCCATGTCTACCGCACAAACATTAGTTATCATTAGTTAAGTAGTCTCGTGGAGAATATTACTTACAGCTTTTGATGTGTAATATGAGAACTGAGAAGATATAAGAAGTTATATATAGTTATATATTATTTCTATTAAATATTATATTTATATTGATTTAAGTTAATAAATGTTGCTTTATTTATTTTTATTTTTTTATTACCACAACAATTGTCGAGACCGACGAAATTAGGATCTACAAACGCAGCCCGGACTACGACTCCCACAAGAGGGGAGACATCACCCACATGAAATGGGACACTACCCACACAAATTGTGGGAAATTACTTTGTACACATAGGGAGTTGAAACTTGGTGATAGGGAGTTCCCATGGGAAGGCCCACCACCATGGCAAGCAACCAAGTGTAAATGTTGCTTTATTTAATATCATACATATATATATATATACGGTCTCTTTCCTATCAGGGCATCTTTATATAACTTTATCATAATATTGAATGTGAGTCACTCATTTATAAGAGTGATTTAACAAATGCATACATACCAAATCAAAATATGTAAAACGAGTGGTTCACATTCAATGTCCTTACATAATTCTATCAAGACATCCTCATAGGAAAATTTCCGTATATATATATTAGCCAAAATATAAATAGAATAATACTAATTTCTTTATTCAACGTATCTCTTTCATTCAAAAAAACAAAAAAATTCTTGTCCTCACAAGTCACAACGAACTCATGCTGCTCAACTCATTATTCCCTACCCTCTCTTTTTACTTTTTAGACTCTCAAATCTCGCACTGTAGTGTCACACAACCAAAATCTTTCTCTCTCTCACGGTCTCGTTGAACACACATCTTGTCAAGCCATCACCTTCGCTCGCGTCTCACCTTGCTCGCATTTCATTTGATCTTGATTGTTATTAATAGTATATATGGACTAAATAATTATGGAATGTATTATGGATTTAAGACGTACTTCCATTTATATTATTAAGTTAAATATACATATTTTCTAGGGGGGAATATCATTTAGGTCCCTACTTTTTACTGAAAGATCAATTTTTTAAATGAGTTTGCTTTTTTAGTAAGATTTTCCCTGACTTTTGAAAAGTATATCAAATATGTCCTTTTGACTTTTTTTTTAACGGTCAAACATCACAGAATTGATATAATGTCTATTTTTACCTCTGAATACATTATTAATGGCTGAAAAGACTGTTTAACCCTCGAATATTTAAAATTTAAATAATTTATGTTTAATTTTAAATTAATGATATAAAAAATACAATTTTTAAAAAATATTTATATAATACAAAAATAAATTGTTTTAAATCTCCACCATTCAAATCTTAGATTGACGATGGAGATTTATTTATTTAAAAAATAAAAATGATTATATAAAAAAAATGAAATAAAAAAATCTACTAAACACTACATTCAATTGATTAAAAAAAAAAAACTAATTAAAAGAAACTTTAAAAAATATAAAATATATATTAAATTGATTAAGTGGAGATCCAGATTTGTCTATTTCATAAGATGGACGGTGGGGATACAATTTGGATCTCCACCTAATTAAAAAAAATTAAATTAAATAAATAAATAAAAATAAAATAAAAAAAACCTCATCTATGAGGAATTTTTTTTTAATATTAGAATTTTTAATAAAATCTTCACTATCATCAAATCCAAAAACCCAGACTTGTAACTACACCCACCATTCAACATCTTCATCTTCGTCACTATCATCAACATCCAAAACACACCCTTAACAACAAAATCAAAACTAATTTGAACAAAACTATGAGGAAATTTTTCAAACCATTTGATTCCTCAGGAGTTTTCTATTTCCATCAATGTCATCATCCAATTTCTTCAACCATCACTGTCATCAATCATCATCCAAACTTTTGCTAGTAATGGTTGGATGATGATTCTTACCGGATCAGTCGCTCCTCCGCCGGAGCGATCCATGACAGCCGTTAGCTCCTCCTGCAACTGAGTCGCTCGTGTCGTCGTCCTCCAGCAGCTTTGCTTCCATTTGTCTGGGTTCAGATCGGAGCCTCCACGATCTAGAAAAACCAGATCGTTGGCTTCTTTGGAAAACCCAGATCATTTGGGACCAGATCGTGGAAAACACTAGATGGAAAAGTTGAATCATGTGAAAGAGCATGTATGGTATGAATCGGGTTGCATTTTGTCCCCTTTAAAGATTCCACATGCTTCACGAATGGGCGGTGCTAGGTTTTGTTGTTTGTGTTGTGTTGAGTTCTCTAGATCGATTTTCGTTCTGGGCTTGTTCGTCTGGTTGCTGTGATGAAACTAAATTCTTTTCTTTCTTTTTTTTTTCTGCAAAGAACAGGTTTGGTTGGATGAAAATTTAGATTTGTTGTGATGAAATGTTGGATGAACTTGTCTGATGTGTTTAGATGTGTTTTTGTTCCACATGCCTCACGAAAATTTATATGTGTTTTTGTTCTTGGAATTAATTTATGTTCTCTGTTGGCGTTCTAGATTTCATGTTTATAGGTTTAAATGTTTTTTTATTTTATTTTTTTTATTTTTTAATTTTAATTTTTTAATTTATGTTCACGTTTATATATTAATATCAGTTTTATTTCTTTCAATTATATATTTTTTATTTCTATTTTATTTCTATTTTTGTGACATGGAAATTAATGGTTCAAAGACAACAATACCCTTATAAATGTTAAGTTTGACCGACAGTTGACTAACAGATGGACTGATTTGATATATTTTTTAAAGAGTAGTGTTATTGGTACACCGCCTACCAAACTATATATACCCCACTTTTTAAAATTTTGACTTAATAAAATAAAATTAAATGTTTTTATTAATTGTTTTGATTTATTTATAAAACTACTCAATTTATTTATTTTTCAAACTTAATACACCCTATCTTTAATCTCTATATACATCTTTCTATCACCTCCATTAAATGATTTATTTTTTCTTCTTATTATTTATTTTATTTTGAGTTTTTTTTCTTCTTATTTCATGGTGGAAGAGAAAAAAAAAATAACAGGGTTGCTTCAACACAACGATAGCTTATTATCATTCTAAAGAACGACTCTTCCATATGCTTGATATCTTTCAAAAACAATTTCATAATATTTTTGTATGTGTGTAAGAAGCAAAATTTAGGGTTTAAGAGTTAAAAAAATTAAAAATAAAATAAAATAAAATAATAAAAAGGTTTAAAAGAACATGTTTTTTTTTTTTTTTTTTTTTAAAAAGAATGTGAGGTTTTAATAGGTTACTTTGTAGAAGATTTTTTTCTTTAAATTGTATGTCCCTTTAAGTAATTTTGATAAAGGAAAAAAAAATACTGCATAATTAAAAAAGTGGGGCATAAATAGACAGGTAAGAGGTGTGTCAATAGCACCACCCTTTTCAAAAATCAGGAAAAGTTTTGCTAAAAAAGTAAACTCATTTAAAAAATTGATCTTTCAGTAAAAGATAAAGACTCAAATGATATTCCCCCTATTTTTTAAATACTTGACGCTATTGAATTACAAATAAAAAGGTTATAATATGTGAATATTTTCTCAAATATGAACATCAAATTATGGTTCAAAAGAACCATTAGTTAAAAAAGTAGGCAAATTTTTCATGGGCTTAAAAATTATACACTCTTTGGAGAGTGATTTATGCAATTAGCACCACTTTAATAACTCTTATTTAAATAGTACTAAAGATAAGTTTTGGACAAAATTATCCTCACTCTTTTACAATTTTCTCTTACTGGTCCTTTTTTTTAAGAAAAAAAAAAAAAAACTCTATTTATAGAGCTCAAGCTCCATCAATGGAGTTGTCGCTGCTGACATCATCACCGGTGAGTTGATTGACAAAACCACCAGGAAAACGTCCATCGAGTGCCAACAGTTATAACTGAAGTGTCCGTTTTTCAGTTTCGAGCCGTGTGGAGAGAGAGAGAGAAAGACAAAGCCAAACCCGAATCGTCAATGAACCTTTATCGTCAGATTTGCGACCATTTGTGGCGAATCTGACGAAACCGATAACGCTAATCTACTCAGCATCGTCCGATCTTCCCGATCCAACTATTTTCGGAGTCAACCAGTGCCATTGATAGATCGTCACTTTCACCATTGATGGAGGTTGAATCACGATGAAGATGAAGAAAAAGACCAAAAAACTTATTTTGCATTATAAAAAAAAAACTTATTTTGCCTCTCATAAGCCTTGAATTTGCAAAAATACCCTATAAGTCTTAAATTTTCAAAATAAGTGTCGAATTTGCACCAGTAAGTCTCAAATTTGTCTCGATAAGTCTCTGAATTTGCAACAACAAAAAAATTACAAAAGAAACAAGGATTGAGGGCGTTTTTGTCTCAAACCATATTTTGGTGTTTTTTAAACTAGAGTTATTAAAACAGTGCTAGTCCCAAAACCAAGGGACTAAAGAGTGCTATTTACACCTATTTTCTCAAATTTTCATTAGGTCCATAAGGTCCATCCAGCCCAAAACCGTATTAACCCGAATTGACTAGAACCGAAAAAAACAGGTTCAAGTGAATATGAGTCACCATGTTAAGACGAGTCAATCCAATTAAAAAAAAAAATGAAAACTAAGTATGAGCGAGCCATGGACAATTTCGGCCGACAAATGAACCGATCCGATTCGCGCCCACCCCTAGGGAATATCATCAATTTCTCACTTTACATCGATTGAAATTAACCAGATATTTCACGATATTAAAAAAAATTACACTACATGTTCATTGATATTGATATTTATGATATTTCTAAAAATTTCTACAAAAAAGATATTTACACCCATATCGATATTGATACCTTTGAGATACAAACCACCATGAGCTTTGTGGGGAGCTTGATCCCCGATGAGATAGCGTATACAATATTACTAATATAAGCTTAATCACAACCCGGCCAACATTATGAGCAGGGGCTTGGGTGGGCTATAGCCCACCCAAGTTTTTTTGAAATTTTTTTGTAAGTTTGAATTATTATTTTTAAAAATATATATAGTTATAGCTATGGGTGGGCACAAAAACCGAAACCAAATTGAATCAAACCGAACCGAACTGAAAAAAGGTGTTTGGTTTAATTCATAGTTTCTATTTGGTTCAAACCGATTTGAAATTTGAAAATCGAATTGAATTCGGTTCGGTTTCGATTTTGAACAAACAAAACCGAACTGAATAAACCGAATTGTCTTAATAAATTATTTTGTAAAGTTCAATTTTATTATGAACTGTTAGTTGATGATGTTTAATTTTGGACTGCATTATAGACTACATTTTTAGAATTCTATTTTATAGAAGTTATGAATATTTTATATTTTGATCGAGTATGTAGACTAAATATAATTGAAATTTTAGATTTGGATTGAAAATTGAGTTGTATTTTGTTTAAATTTTTTTTAAAAAAAAGTTTAAGTCTATATGCCAAAAAAGTAACTTAAAGGCCAAAAAAAAAAAAAAAAAAAAAAAAAAAAAAAAAAAAAAAAACCTTCAAAGCCCAATAGGCCCAAAACCAAATTGAACCGAACCGAGATAAAATTGTTTGGTTCAATTCGGTTTTCAAGTTCAAAACGGTTCAAACCTATTAACATTTTCAAAAACTGAATATATATATCGGTTCAATACAATTTTGACATAAACCAAACCGAATCAATCCATGCTCACCCCTAGTTATAGCCTAAATGAAATAATTGCAAATAGCCCATCTAAAATTCAATCTTCATTTTTAAACTAAAAGCCCAATAACTTTAAACAAAATAAAATAAGCCCAACATCCTAACTAGCCCAATTGCCCGAACAAATTGTTATAAAATACTTCTTCTTTTTTTTTTTCACTTTCCCAGATCTCTCTCTCCACTCTCCAGCATCAGCCTTTCTTCAATCATTTTCCCATTTTTTTTTCTTTTTTCGCTTTCCCATATCTCAGATTTCAAACCCTAACTTATCTTTTTTCTCTTGAATCTCTCAAGTCACAATCAAAAAGGTAATTTCCTTTACTTTAATCTTTTCTTTTATTTACTAATAATGAATTTAATTTTCGATTTTATATTTTATGATTGATATTTAATAAAGTCTTGTATTTAATAATTAAGATTTTAGGTTTTATAATGTTTTATGAACAGATTATTATTTTGGTGATTTGCTCTCTAGACAAGTGATAACTTATGGTGGTTTTATTGGACTTGCAGTAAAAAATTAATAATAAATTTTAAGATTATTCTTTGTTTTTAAATGTTTATTTATGTCATTTTTTTTATCGTTGGTTATAATGTCAGATCTTTATCATATTTCTAAATCAAGTAGACAACAAACTATACAGTCTTTATGTAATAAAAGTAGGAACCAATCAACAAGCGATGCTTCTATTAGTAGTAGAGATTTTGATGAGTCACATTCTTTTAAATGTTAATGGCTTGAATCCGAAAAAGTTGATGCTTCTTTTGAACAAGACCTGAGATTACGAAAACCAATTTGTATGTATGATGTTAATTAACAAGATGAGGTTTGAAGAGCATACATAGACATGAGACCAAATCCGGCCTACAAGCCCACACATGATGGAAATAAAAAACGACGATTTCAATATTCATAGTTTCAAAATTTAGATTAGTCCACCCCCAAAATTTTTTCTAGCTACGCCACTGATTATGAGTGTTGTTCTATGTCATTATTGTTTGATAAACTTTAATCAAAGTTGAAGCAATGGAAACTGTATATCTTTTGTTTCCTCTTCTTGCTAATTAGAAACAGTTTTATTAATTCTTCACTTCACCTTTTCAATTTTATTAATTTTTTTGTGGTGGTGAGATTTTGAAAACGAATTTGGATCCTCTACTGAGCTGATTTTTGTCTTGTTCTATATAGATCTGTTGACATGTATAATCAATAGCTGTTATTTATTTATTGTATTTAAATACAAAGTCTTATTCTCAAGTGTTTTAGATCAGGAAAAAGATCAGCATAGCAGATGATTCTAATCATTTGAAAACATAAAGGAGACTACGTTGAAATTTCATATATAAATATTAAATACCACCCAAGAGTAGTTGTATATTTTAAGAAAAATCTATCTACTTTTCCTCGAACCGAAGGAGATCATAAATATAAGAGCATCTCCAATGTCATGGTTTGCATACCAATAATCGTTGACATGCAATAATGTCAAGAGACTTGCTTCCAATGTGGCATAAAAATAGACTTGATAGACAATCAATTTAAATTTTTGTCTTCAATGCTTCTGTCTAAAACACAATTTTTTTTAATGACGTATCCATTTTTTTTTCTTGTTTTATTTTTAATTTTATTTCCTTATAAAAATTATATGAAAAATTAATGTCAGTTTTAAATGTTTGTTAAGTCCACTAAACGTAGACAGTCATGTTGACAGTGTCTAATATATATATATATATATATATATATATTTTGTCATGTCATCTTGAAGTTGAATATGCACGGATGCATTGGAGACAACTTGAGGTTGAATATGCATGGATGCATTGGAGACACAATTATTTATAGAACGTCTATTTATACTACGTGACATCTATTTTTTTCACAAGTCACACTTGTATTGGAGATGCACTAATGTATCCAAATCTTTCATAGAATCTCACAGCGTGTCTTAAGGTGAAGAAATTAAATTGTCAACCGTCAACCGTCAAGTCTGAACCTAAAATCTATTGGATGTAATGTGTTTCAGTTACAACACACCACTGTTAATATTCTTCAAGTTGTATATTTGAATTCAATTTTATAGTTATCTTAGGAAGTATTCCATCTTTAGGAGTCTCTAATACTCAGGTACTACAACAAAAACTGTCTTTATTGACAGTTATTTCTTAACAGTTTTTTAAAACGGACTAATTGCACAAATGTCCCCTAAGTTTAGACATAATTGCATGCATATGGAGCTGTTTCCCATAATTGTGAAAACGTCCTCTGTCGTTAATTGACTTCCGTTAACTCTAACCGTTGACCATAATTTTAACTCACAATGACTAAAGTGCCCGTATTTTTCTATTTTATTATTTAAATTAATAATTAAAAAACAAAATAGAAAAGACAAAAATATTGGATAAGTAAAATTATTATTATATATTGGATAAATATATTATTATATATATATTGTATAATATAATATATATATATATTATAAATTATATATATTATATTATACTATATTATATAGATATATATATATTATTATATGTATTACATATAATATATATGTATCTATTACAATTGATGTCAAGAGTCTCCTAGAGGCCATGTTTGGTTGGATAGAATGGAATGGAAAGAAAGTCATTCCATTCGTTTGGTTTGTTAAAATGCAATGGAATGGGTATTCCACCATTTTGGTTGAATGAGCATTCCATCCAACAACCAATGGAAAATCATTTCATTCCAAACTAAAATTTATATTCCATAAATACCCTCATATGCCCCAACTCCATTACAAAAATATCCTCAGCTCCTTTCCAAAAACAATATATTATTATTATATATTATATTAATGATATATAAATATATATTTTATATATATGTTATATATATGTACTATATATTATATTATTATATATTATTATTATTATTATTATTATTGTTATTATTATTATTATTATTATTATTATTATTATTATTATATAATTAGAATATATATAACTATATATAAACATATATAATATAATATATATATATTATATTATTATATATAATATATTATATTATTATATAATATATATATTATTATATGTATTATATGTATTATATAATATATATATATATGTATTACATATATTATATTATTTTGTATTAATATATTAAATAATATATATTATATAAATACATTATTATATATTATATTATTATTATATATATAATATATATTATATATATTTATATTTATTATATGTATGATATATTATATTATATAATATATATATTATATGTATTATATATTATATATTTTATATACATAATATATTATTAAATAATTTATAATTATATATAATATACTTTTATATTTTATTATTATTATCCATAATATATCATGTTATTATGAATATTTTATGATTAGGGTTATTTTGGTCAAAATGTAGTTAACTCCATTTCGTTCCGTTGTTAACCATACAAAATAATACTGATTTAGAGACAAGTTCTAAAGTTCCAACCAAACAAAAAACTTAGTTTTCCTTTCCTTTCCATTCTCATTCTCATTCTCATTACCATTCCGATTACAATTCCACCATGTAACCAAATGTGATCGTAGAGTATAAATCAATAACTCGACTATATATGTTTTAAAAAATATAATTTTATTAAAAGTTTCAATAAATATTTTTTTTAATATATGTTTGTCATAGAAATTAGAATTTTGATTAGTTGAATAAATTTAAATTTATCTAATAAGTTGTTATTTATTTATTTCTAACAACTCATATAGGTTATATGTAAATAATGTTCAATTATTAACACATCAAATGTTGTAGTCAAGTGGTAAAGGCTTACAACTCTTGAACCCGAGGTCTCAGGTTCAATTTCTAATAAAGACAATTTAATTGTCATTATTATGAGGCGATGGACGATGGCCGGATGGCGTCGGTCGGCAGGTGGGGTGGCCAGAAAGAAAATGGAAAAATTATATATTCAAGTGATTATCAATGAAAAGAGAGTGAGAAAATTCTACACTAAAATCTATCTCTGCTTTCATGGTATCAGAGCATACGATTCCTCTCTAGAAACAAAGTTTTATTTTCTTTTTCTTTTTCTTTTTCTTCCCTCCTATTCCAAACGATGACCACAATGAATCCAGACTCCACACCTGACAACAACTCCTCCGCACCATCCCCTATGATCGTTAATGTCACACCAATAACTTCAACAGCCCTTCGCTCAACCGAGTTTCATCTCATCACCATCAACATCTCGGCTCAGGCCCCTCTCAAACTCACTGCCAGTAACTATATGTCTTGGCAAATTCAGTTCTAAACCCTCTTCATTGGATATGATCTTATTGGATATATTAATGGCTCAAAGCCATGTCCACCGACCAGCCTGACTGTCAACAATGTGGCTACTCCGAATCAATGCGATTATCGATTCCCTGTCACCAACAATTATCTCTTTTGTTGCCAGAGCCAAGACGTCAATGGAGGCATGGAACATCCTTGCCAATACTTACGCCAAACCATTCCATGGTTGTATAAAACAAATCAAAGCTCTTCTCAAACACTCCACGAAAGTTACACTAAATATCACTAATATTCTTCATTTTATTAAAGCCCGTGCATATGAACTCGCTTTACTTGGTGTTCCGGTGGACGATGAAGATCTCACTGAGAGAATCCTAGATGAACTTGATGATGACTAGAGATGCACGTTTGGGGAATGGGGATGGATATAGGTCCCCACATCCCCATCCCTACTTCACATACCCTTCTCCCCCCCCCCCCCCCAATTTCCCTATTTGGGAAAATGGGGAGGACTATATCCATCCCCGTCCCCAATTCTCCATTTTCCCCGTTTTCCCAGTTTTTTCCCCATTTGACTAAAATTTACAAATTAAATTAAAAAAACAAACATTCCATTACAAATACAAAAAAAAAAAATTCATTAGTGCATTTTATATAAAATGTATATATATACTTAGGGAGTTAGGGTTTTCAAAGAATAAACAAAAAAATTAAAAAATATATTATAATTATATTTATATATGTTTAGGGGAAATGGGGAAATGGGATGGGGGACCTCCCCCCCATCCCCATCCCCATCCCCATTTCAACATAATTGTGGGGAAAATGGGGAAATGGGGATGATTTTCATCCCCCCCCCCCCCCCCCCATTTCCCCATTTTTCCCAAAAAAAAAAAAAAAAAAAAATCCTCAAATGGGGATAGGGACGCGGGGAATTGGGACCTCGGGGAAAAATGTGCATCTCTAGTCAAAGCTCTTCTCAAACACTCCACGAAAGGTACACTAAATATCACTAATTTTCTTCATTTTATTAAAGCCCGTGCATATGAACTCGCTTTACTTGGTGTTCCGGTGGACAATGAGGATCTCACTGAGAGAATCCTAGATGAACTTAATGATGACTACAAGGAGTTGGTTTGTGCGGTTCAAGCTTGGGATAATCCCATCACTTTTTATGAACTTCAAGAGAAACTGTTATCATTTGAGGCTTCCCTTTAGAATAGCAAGAAAGACTCTATTACCTTTCCGGCCACAGCTAATCCTACACATTGGTCTAACAATAACTGGCACCCACGACAAGGAAACAACAACTAGCACCCAAACACCTCCAACAACTCGAGCTAGCGCCCGTCGCCCAACCACCCCAACAACGTTGGTTCACCAAACTGTGGCAACAATCACGCCCCACGCCCTTACTTGGGTCGCTACCAGGTGTGTAGAGTTTAGGGCCACACGACCAAGAGGCCTTCATCTTTCCAAATGGTTCCTATTCAGTCTTTCGGGACAAGTTCTGCATCGCTAAACACAACTTCACCGATGCCTTGGCAACCCAAAGCCCATTATGATGCCAATATGTCTTCGGCCAACCCCTTGTGGCTGCTTGACATTGGTGCGTCACATCATGTAACAACTAACTTGAGCAATCTCTTTATCCATGCGCCGTACATCGGCTCCGATGATGTTATGATTAGTGATTGCACAAGTCTTTCCATCACAAATACTGGTTTTGCATCTCTTTTCTCTCATAATAAAACCTTTAAATTAAATGATGTCCTTTGTGTGCCTGATATGAGAAAAAAAAAAAAAATCTTAATCTCACAGTTTTGCTCTACTAATGATGTTTCAGTTGAGTTCTTATTATCTTTTTTTCATGTGAACGATCTCCGTATGGGGGCATTTCTTCTGAGAGGCACAATCAAAGATGGCGTGTATGAATGGCCGACCGCCACCTCTAGGTCCTCACTGGTTCTAGCTTTCTTAGGCGTCAAAACCACGTCGTCAAACTGGCATCATAGGCTAGGTGACCCTGCCTTTCCTATTTTGCAGCATATTGTTTCAGGTTTTAGTTTAGATTTGTCATCTCCTATGTCGAAAGATTTTTTTTTTGTCATTCATGTCATTGCAATAAAAGTCACAAGCAACCATTTTCATCTTCATCTCTTGTCTCCTCTCAGCCACTAGAAATCATATTTTCTGATGTATGGACATCTCCTGTTATTTCTCATGATAATTTTAAATATTATGTAATTTTCGTTGATCAATCACTACACAAATTACATATGGTTCTATCCATTAAATAGAAAATCAGAGGTTAAAGAAAATTTCATACGTTTTAAGGCTATTGTGGAAAATTATTTTCATCACAAAATCATCACACTGTACTTTGACAGTGGTGGTGAGTACATGTCACTCAAAGACCATCTTCCCACAAATGGCATCTCACATCTCACAACCCCACCTCACACCCCCGACTATAACGGTTACTTGGAAAGATGACACCGTCACATTGTTGGAACATGTCTCACTTTACTGTCCTATGCCTCACTTCCAATAAAATATTTGGTCTCATGCATTTCCCACTGCTATGTATTTGATCAACAAAATGCCTACACCCACACCCAATCTCTTGTCTCCTTTCAAAAATATTTTTAGTGCACCTCCAAATTACTCAAAACTGAAAATATTCGGATGTGTTTGTTATCATTGGCTCAAGCCCTACTCGTCTCACAAACTAGATAAATGTTCTACCTCCCGTGTGTTCAACTCTACCATATGCGTTTGTGAGAGATTTGGAAATCCCACTTTAACATGATTATAAATTTCCACAAGAAACTTGACAAGTATAGTCTTTTGTATACCGTGTGTGATACTAGTTAGACTTGGTTGGTTGACATGGATTGGAGCGAAATGTTTCCAAGCCTAACCCTTGAACATGAACTTTCCACTGTGTTTTACACATGAGGTCTGTATTTTATATACTTGTATTTATATTCTTCTTCGTATTAACCAGGGCTCGGTTGGCAATCCTCGATGTACTTTGTTAATTTCATAAATTAATATCGATGACAAGATACCTAAACATTTTAATATTTTTTATATACCACATGTGCCGTGACGATTCGGACTTTGGATATACTGATGATCGCCCTTTGACAAAACATTTTAATTAATTAGTTTTAGACTATGCATGTTCGCTTAAACCCTCAGCATATATATTTTGGTACGTGTTATTTAAACTCAAATTATAAATTTTGTATTAATCCCAAAAGGGTCATGTTAAAGAGTGCCAGAATTTTTTTGTACTATAACCAATCTAGTACTAAGAATATTGTTTAAACGCAAAAAATCCATAAATTTCTTATAATAAAAGATTACACACAAATTAAACATAAGTTGATAATAAGTGTCCGGTACAAAAACAAGGAAATGCGAAGAAAAGAAGAGTCATTAACAATTGCAATTATAAGTTTGATTTTATATATCTCATAATTTATTATCTATTAGGGAAAATTACACAAACATCCCATGAGTTTAATCAATATTGCACTCAGCTGCAACTTTTGTTAAAATTGCACATATTTCTCCAGCTTTTCGTTGACTAAGTGTTAATTGACAGTTTGACTAACCATAAAATTTAAAATGTTTAAATTACCTCTGAATTAATTATTTTATTATAATAATTATTATTTTTGAGATTTTATTATAATAAAATTAATTAACTAACAATTGTTTTTAATTAACTGACGGTTCTTGTTCTTGGTCATTTAAAAAAAAATAAAATTAAGACTTATGCGTACTTCATTTCAATTTTCCATTAATATGTCTCTAGTCTATCATTCCTCCCATGGAAAAGATTTTTATATTTCTTAAATTCTTTTAAAAAAAAAGTATAAAAAAATTGTTAGTTAATTAATTTTATTATAATAAAATCTCAAAAATAATTAGTATTATAATAAAATAATTAATTAATGGGTAATTTAGGCATTTTAAATTTTATCATTAGTCAAATTGTCAATTAACACTTAGTCAACAAAAAGTAGGAGAAATATATACAATTTGTGTAAAAGTTGCTTCTGAGTGCAATATTGATTAAACTCATGGGATGTTTGTGCAATTTTCCCTTTATTATCATAACTAGGGAGGATAATAATTTGTTTTGAATCTTAATTACCTAATTTTTAATCATAACATATCAACACTAATTTTGGCCATTTGTTGTGGTTGGCTCTTTCCATTGTTCTTTACACACCAGGCCTTTGTCTTTTATTTACTTGTATTATATTATTCTTCGTTTTAACTAGAGGATCAGTTGGTAATCTTTGGTGTATGCATGGCTGGTCCTAAGTTTTTTGCTACCGGGGTGAAAACCTAAAATAAGCCCCTTTGTTCAGTTATTTTTGATATATTTATATCATCTTTGGTGAAATTTAATAATATTTATTGAATTTTGAAGGATTTTTTGTTTTTTTGTTTTTTTGTTTTTGTTTTGTTTTTTTTTTTTTTTTTTTTTTGTTTTTTTGTTTTTTTGCATGGATAATACAAAGAATGCAGTGTACTTTCGAAAAAATAATTGAAAATTTTTCAGGTACAAAAACAATTTTTCCCAACTTTATTAAGGTAACATTATAAAATAGCGAAATATTGGAAAAAAAAAATTCTTGAATCCAAAAAATTCTCATATTTTTACTAGACATATATTTTAATTGATATGTCAAATGATGAGTTGGATTTTATGAACATGTAAGATACATGATGCATAAAACTCTAAATCGATCAATCGAACCACCAAAGAACTGAAATAGAACTAAGAAACTAAGAGAGTGTGTGAATAGACTAGAGAGTTGAGAGAGATTAAAAGAAATCGAATTTGGGTATTGGTGGTTGAAGAGAAAAACAAGAAACCTTAAATCATTTAGCCTTTTAGGTGATATACTAATATGTCTGGAAAAAAAAAAAAAAAAATTTGGGCTTTAACAAACATTTCTCTTTAGACTTTTGTTTGTCCAAGTTGGGCCCTATTTTTTATTTTATTTTATTATTATTTTTTTTTTTTGGTGGACAATTTATGGGCCTTTTTTGATCTGAAACATTTGGAATAATATTCAAAACAAATATTGAGGTCTTTTATGATTTGAAATAAAACGAAAATGGACCCTTGAACTAATACTAAATATGGCCCCTTTAAAAAGAGGCCCGGGGTGGCCGCCCCTCCTGCGAAATAGCAGTGATAGTCCTGGGTGCACGTACTTTGTTAATTTCATAAATTGGCCAAATCAACCAGCTACCTAATCGGCATCTGGTGGTGCCGCTTAGGCGATCAAATGCATCTTAGCTTAGGAGGTGTTGACCGTCTAAGGTTAAAATTTTTGTTAGGGAGAAATGTAAATAACCTCCTAACATTGATCAAATGTTAAATCAAATCCTCTAGTCTAAACAATTAGGAAAAAACAAAAAAAACTAACATTTGTTGACGGTTAATTGATCATTTGATCGTTAGTTGAGTACTTTATGTAAATATAATGAAATATGATTATTTAAGTGATTTTTTCTATAATAGAATTAAAAATAATAATAAAAGGGTTTTTTACGATTTGGTCACAATCTAATTGGGAAAAAAAATACTTTTTTACTTGTTAATTGATTTTTCAACAAATTGGTCATAATATAATTAAAAATAGATCATTTCAGTTTTGTCGTTAGTCAAACTAACGGTCAACCGTCATAAAATCACTTTTTATTTTTTTATTTTTTTATTTATGGTTTTTATTTTTTTACAATTTTTTATTTCTATTTTTTTAATTGAAAATAGGAGTTAAAAGCGATTTTTTTTTTTATTTACGGTTTTTTTTACAATTTTTTATTTCTATTTTTTCATATTGAAAATAGGAGTAAAAAATACTTTTAACTGATTTTATGATGGTTGACTGTTAGTTTGACTAACGGTAGGACTAAAATGAGCTATTTTTAATTATAATATGACCAATTTGTTGAAAAATTAATTAGCAAGTAAAAAAATTGTCTTTTCCCAATTAGATTGGGACCAAATTGTAAAAACCCCTAATGAAAAAATAAAATAAAATAAACTAAAAATATATTACAAAATAAAAAAAATATTTTAGTAAATAATTAAATATTTAAAAATATACTATAACAAAGCAATAAAATCATTTAAAAAATTTATAGAAAAACAACAACAAAATTATTTTAAAATATAAAACATATATAGATGATTGCTCAAAGACACATATCCATCTTAGTAATGTGCATGTTTTTTCCATAATTGTTGTTTCTTATATCAAATATTATTTGGTTTTATTTTTATTTTATTTTTAATTTATAGATTTTATTTTTATTTTTTATTATGATATAAAAATTATATTCTTAAGAAATTGATTTTATCATATATTTGTTATTACATTTTTTTTTTTTTGGGGGTTTATAATAAAACTATTTAAATTGTTATATTTGATTTTAATAAAGTTAATGGCCAACAAATAGTAGTGGGTTTTTAATTGATTGTTGGAACCGGAGGGTTTTATTTCACAGTTGATCAAATGATAGAGTTGTAAACGACATAGTTTTGTGGTTCTAGTTTTGGGGTTTTAGAGAATCATAAAACTACGTCGTTTTGAGAGGAAAAAAAAAAAAAAAAAAGATTCGCCAAGACCCCATTCCTGTACCTAGCAGCTTTCCTCTCTACTTCTAACCAACCAGCCGTCCAGCCCCTCGTCGCCGCCGCCTGTCGCTCCTCGCCGCCGCTGGGGCTCGACAACGTCCTTCCGTCCGTCGCAAACTCTACCAGAAGGCCGATGAATTACATCGTCCCTCGTCGCAATCTCTTACAAAATTTCAGATTAATTTCTTTAGGGTTTATCGCCCGCCGCCTATAACCTAGCGAATTCTGCAACACAGGTATTAATTGATTTTTTATTTTAATCATTTTTTCACTAATTGCATCTTTCATACATTTACATGAAACCAAGTTGCTTATTTTTTATGTTCAGGGTTGTATTGCCTACTCATTCGGGTTAATGAGTTAAATTATGTATCTGAAATTTATGTATGCCAACTCATGACTGATGAAACGATTGTCAATTTTCTGCCTTTGACTATCTAATTTGCAATTTGGTGTCGTTTGCTATTCAACATGTCTCGCTTTCATAGCATGTCAGTGATATTTGTTAGTTAAATCATTGAAACCTGCAGTCTATTGATCTAATAGTTGTTCACTGATAATCTGAAAGAAAACCTTCTCATAAATCTCATTTAGTTTAACAGTCAAAGAATTGGAATAATTGTTATTGAAGGCCGTTAGGGATGGTTCACCTGTTTTCCATTCTTTAACTATGTCTCTAGTTGTCAAGAAGATTTGACATCTGTAGTTGTTGAGATTCTACATGTTCCATTCCTTGCTCTACTTGTTTTTGAAATTTATGTTTTTAAATCATTATTATTCTATTTTCTTGCCATTTATTTATTTATTTATTTATTTATTATTATCTATTTTGTTGTATTTCTCAATCGGTCCATTTTATTTGAGAGAATGATTTAAGCTGCTTCATTTTGATGTATTATCGGCTTGCCGACATTTATAATTGCAGAATACGTTTTATATAATAAAATGTTTTCAATAGCTGTGATGTTTCTGTATGAACAGGTTCTATGCCTTCTCAAACCTAGATTTTTTGGTATGTTCATTTACTTCTTTGTTATTGTTGTTGTTTTATTTTTTTCCAATTAAGATAAGTGTATATTGAAATGAGTCTTTCATATTATCTAATTGAAAAGTTTTGGATGGTCAAATGTTATTGTGTTCTTTCACCAATGCTCTTGGGCAGCAAATGATCAGAAATTTAGGGATATGGATTTTGTTATTCTATTCAATTGATAAGTAGTAGGCATAATTGCTGGTGTCGTTTGGAAGTTTCACATTCAGTTCTGAACAGTATATCTCTCTCTCTCAAGCAGGATTCGAATTGCAAGGGTCTGCAGGAGAAGTGATTGAATTAGGCATTCTAGCTAGAGCTATAGGAGATCTAATATTTCTTTTAAGCGATACTCCACTACACCGGCTTCTGCCAGAACACGCCTTCGAGCGGAGAACAGGGCACGCTAGTGGACTACGGCTCCATGAAAGAAGCAACGGAAGCCTGAATCATCGGACATTGCCTAGGGCTGGAGCACAGATAGCATTAGACCTTAATTGTGCTTTACTCACTTCACGTCTAGCCTGGAATGAAAGCTATGTTTGCCCCAGAAATGTCTCTGGAAGGAAGGCTTTCCGAGCTGGCTACGTGTGCAGTGTAGCTAAAAACATGAAGAGGAAAATATCATCCAAGAATTTCTGGGGGCACTAGCATGAGCAAAAATGGTTGAAAAGTCTACTGTTTGAAAGAGAGATGAGCCGAAATCCCAGGAGCTAATCCAAAATCCCCTACTCAATTGACAGGCATAGCTTTTGTAGTTGCTTTATCTGCCTGAAGATGTGTAAACCAGAAATGAATTAACAATACCTGCGGCACAAACCCATTTGGAAGCTAATTCATGCTAGTACGGATTACTAAGTAAGCAATATAATAAAAACAATAATGCCTAAGCAATGGAGTTGTGATTCTTAAGTGTGCTCTTTCAAGCGAGTTGTCAAGTAAGTCAGGTAAGAAGTAAGTAAGGCTAGCTCATTCCAAGAAAGTATCGAGTTAAGAGAAATGGCATAGATAAGATCATTGCTTGAAGAGTTTCATTGTCAAATTGATCTCGGAATTGGATCCCAATCCCAATCCCAATAGCAGCAGCTGCCCCTCCCTACTTGATGATTCTTTATGAAGGACACTCGTTCCAGCTGTCCAAGGCTGGGCGGAGTAAACCAGTGGCAAAGTAGGGGTTTAGCAACTGCAGGAAAGGAATGCTGTTACATAATGAGGTGGAATACATTTTATTTTGAACCAAGTCCAAAGTGATCTATCTTTTCCTCGATCGAGTCTAGTCGACTAAGTCAGTCTTCCTTGGGCTTGGCTTGGCTGGCCCACTAGAACAGTACCTGCTATCGTACCTAAAGCTAAAGGCTACCATTACTCAATTACAAGTAAGAAAGGTTAGCTTCGCTTGCCAGGGGACCTGCTGCTAGTAAACGAAGGAAATGCTCATTTCCAACCGGATTCATTCTCGTATCCGAATTTCACCTTTCCCAGGCGAGTCAACCTTCCCTCTCGGGCTCAATGATAGGCGATCAACGACTAGCTGCCCCTTCCTTAATTAAGTGAGTGTGCCCTACCTCTTTCTTATGCCTCTCTCTACTGCCTATCCGATGAACGGTTCGGTATACCCGATGTGACTTTCTTTTTTTTACAGAAAAACACGGGTTTTGATATCGTGAGATACACTAAATGACATAGGGCCCAAATTTGAACCACCGAGGTTTAAACTCATACCTTCTCCAAGAGACCGCTTTTCCTACCTCTGTACGCTCTTAACTCTTAAAGGCATCTTGCTAGCCCGTCCTTCCATTCCAAAGGACTGGGATAAGGGCTTACCTCTGTAATATGAACTGCTAGTTGGTATTAAGTAGCTGGGCATTTAGTTATTTCCTATGCGCCTATTAGGAAGCTCTGGAGCGTGACCAGCAGCCTGACGATGGAAACGACGCAAAAAAAACCAGACCCGGAAAGGCACTTTGACAAAAAATTTCGTTGTCATTCACTCGCCCCCTTCGATGGCCCCCTACTTCCACAATCCAGCCCGAAACAGATGCGTTCCTGTTAATTCTGTCACACAGGTATGGAGCCATCGTCGTTTACCGAATTAGCACTTCTCAGACAAGGACGGGGTTGGCGATTTCGAACATCGCTGAATGAGTTGAGCTCCCGAAAGTATCTCGATAGGAATGTAAAGGAAGGTACCAAACCTGCTCAATCTTCTATAACCCATATTAGACTACCAATGCTTGAGAAGGCAGGCTTTGAGCACCCAAATTTCGACTTTCTACCCGGAGTTGTAGTTGTGATTGATTCTAGGGATTCAATGCTTTAAAGGAGAGGATATCTAGCCACTTGAAAGGACATATCGGATTGGAGGTCAGATTTTGCGTTTTTTCTTCTGTAGTACCTTGACGTGACATGAGCGCGAAAGGGGTTCAAGAATCTGTTTTCTTTTTATAAGGGCGAAAATCATTTATTTTGGCTTTTTAACCTCATATTGAAGGGTGGATTCACCACCCCTAGGGATTTGAGAGGCACTTGGTTTGCCTTTCGGTGCTTACAAGATTAAAGCGGTGAAGAAATAAGGAGATCTTTCTATATCAAAATATCAGTTGAAAAAATAATAGGCAAATTCCTAGATCACCCGGTAAGAATGTGTCCAATGCCAATGATACGAAGAGCTAGCTTTGCCCCGGAACCCTCTTTTATCACGGGAAATGTGTATTTTTTATATTGTTGATGGTTGGTAGGAAAAAAATGAAAAAAAAAAAAAAAAAAACTAAAGTGAGAAATTGCCATACATGAACCAACAAATTCTTTTATTTTTATGGTATGCAACTATGTGACCAACCTTATATTCAGGAAATGAGGTTTTGTTACTGCCAAACTAAAATAACGAACCTTAAAAGTTTTAATCACCACTAAGCTTGGTGGAAGGGAGAGTTCAAATTTGTGCAATATTAATATTTTGGAATGGTATAATATTTCGTTGGATGTGTACAATCCAAAAGTTAAAACCTATTAATTGCTAGTCCAATTTGTATGTTGATTTTTACTCATGTAATTACCAATAAGTAGTAAGACACCTTGATATTTTGTGCATTCTTCATAACTTTTGACTGAAGCAGAGTTGTGAACTGATTATAAAAGGATTTAAATTGTTATATTTGGTTTTAATAAAGTTAATTGTCAACAAATGGTTGGGGTTTTTAATTGGAATTAGGATCCTCCGATGAGATAATCAATGACTGTCATTTATTTTATTTATTTATTTCATTTAAATATAAAATTTCATTCTCAAGTGTTTTAGATTAGAGAAAAGATCAACATATCAGAAGATCCCGATCCTTTTAATTGATTGTTCAAACCGGAGGGATTTATTTCAAAGTTGATCAAATGATAAGAGTTATTTACAATTTGTTTTTTAAACGACATAGTTTTCTGGTTCTAGTTTTGGGGTTTTAGAGAATCACAAAACTACGTTTTTTTTGGAGAAATTTTTTTTTTCCGACCAAGACCAAGACCCCATTCCTTGACCTGGCAGCTTTCCTCTCTACTTCTAATCTAACCAACCAGCCGTCCAGCCCCTCGTCCCCGCCGCCTGTCGCTCGTCACCGCCGCTGGGGTCCGACAACGTCCGTCCGTCCGTCGCAAATTCTACAAGCAGGCCAATGAATTACATTGTCCCTCGTCGCAACCTCTTACAAAATTTCAGATTAATTTCTTTAGGGTTTATAACCTAGCGAATTCTGCAACACAGGTATTAATTGATTTTTTTTTTCACTAATTGCATCTTTCATACATTTACACGAAACCAAGTTGCTTATTTTTTATGTACAGGGTTGTATTGCCTACTCATTCGGGTTAATGAGTTAAATTATGTGTCTGAAATTGATGTATGCCAACTCATGACTGATGAAACGATTGTCAATTCTCTGCCTTTGACTATCTAATTTGCAATTTGGTGTTGTTTGCTATTCAACATGTCTCGCTTTCATAGCATGTCAGTGATATTTCTTAGGTAAATCATTGAAACCTGCAGTGTATTGATCCAATAATTGTTCACCGATAATCTGAAAGAAATCCTTCTCATAAATCTCATTTATTTTAACAGTCAAAGAATTGGAATAATTGTATTTGTTGAGATTCTACATGTTCCATTCCTTGTTCTATTTGATTTTTGAAATTTATGTTTTTAAATCATTATTATTCTATTTTCTTGCCATTATTTATTTATTTATTATTATCTATCTTGTTGTATTTCTCAATCGATCCATTATTTGAGAGAATGATTTAAGCTGCTTCATTTTGATGTTTTTTCTGCATGCCGACATTTATAATTGTTGAATACATTTTACTATATAAAACATTTTCATCAGCTGCGATGTTTTTGTATGAGCAGGTTCTATGCCTTCTCAAACCTAGATTTTTTTGTATGTTCATTCACTTCTTTGTTATTGTTGCTGTTTTTTTTTCCCATTAAGATATGTGTATATTGAAATGAGTCTTTCATATTATCTAATTGAAAAGTTTTGGATGGTCAAATGTTATTATGTTCTTTCACCAATGCACTTGGGCAGCAAATGATCAGAAATTTAGGGGTATGGATTTTATTATTCTATTCAATTGATAAGTAGTAGGCATATTTGCTGGAGTCGTTTGGAACTGTTTACGGTGATAGGTTTAAATTTTATGAATTTAGTTTTAAAAACTAAAACAATGTGATAATTGCTTAAGTCTTAACCATTTCTTTAGGACAAACCTTTTATAAGGTGAAGCCCTTTTGCTTTTGTATTTTCTCATTTTGTTGATTGTGTGTGTAACAAATTAGATGAGTGTTCAATTATAATGGTTTATGTCAATATTTTATTTCTTTGAATGAAGTTATGATGTTTCACCACATGTTTATACAATTTGTGTTCCGGAAAGGTCGTGCATATATAATATCCCTCATGTTTTTTTTTTTGTTTTTTTTTGTTTCAGAGTTGTGGCTGTGGGCTCCTGGGCATTTACGATACACCGAAATTACTTGCGAAGGAAAAACTATTTGTTGACCAGGGATGGCAGGTATATTTCATGGATAAATGGATCTTGACACTTGCCTTTCTTACAAAGACAAAAAGAAATAGGTAGAATGTAGATGACAGATGATACACCATTGCTTTTTTAAAGGAGAACAACCCATTTGAATGATGATACGACAGTCACCTAGACAGGAGAATACTGTAAATAAGAACATCATTATGTGTTGTTTGTGTGGTACACATGTCTTGGGTGCCTTATAAACTAGGATGAAATTCATGGATGTTTGTTATTTCTTCTTCGGTAGTCAATATAACAGTAACATGCTGGCAATGCAAGTAGGCAGAGTGGCAGACTGTTAGGCATTCTAATGCTCTTAATGTCTTTTTACATGAATTAAGAACTTCTCAATAGTGGATTTGTAATCTTTTTTTTTCTTCTTAAACTGCTATTTTAAGAATTCCAATTTGTATACAATACATTATCAAAGAACATTTTTTTTTCCCATGTTTTGCTTTTCTTTCTTTTTTTTCCTGGTGCAGGTCTAGTTTTTGCTGTTTATTTTTCCGTTGTTGCTTTATGATTTTCCCATTTAGATATAATATAATGCTTTTTTGATATTTACTTTTTTAGGTACCAAAGGGCTGTTGCCTGGGACATGTTGAGAGTTTATAGTGATTTTGTTGATGCTCAAGAAAGACTCATGTATGTGCTCTATTGACCTTGAAAATTTTGTGAACTAATTTGATGTAATATGCCCGTTATGCATTTTTTTTTTTAATAATTGATTGTTATGTGTACTTTAGGGCATCCAAGCTAAAATATTAGTTTTTTTTTTTTTTCTTTTTTCAAACTTCCTTTAAAAATTTTCTTTAAGTCTGGATGTGTGTTATATGTGTAGTTCAAGTATGTATGCTTAACACTTGCAATGAAAAATATTGTACACATTTGCTTCCAAGGAAACCTGTTCATGGTATTCAAGGTCTCTACACTAATTCTTATACGGTGCGTCTCATGAAAATTGCCATCAAAATTGAATAAAAAGTAGTTTAGGTTTAATCATTTGCCATGGTTCTTTGACCACATACAATTTTTAGATTTTTCCTGAGAACTATTCTTTTATAAATTTTTATATCTGTTTTGAGTTCTGATTTTTGTGTCCTTTGACTTATTTCCTAGAATCATATGAAATTAAATAAAAGCTAACTTGTTTAAACTCTATTATTCTTGTTAACTGGTTACTCATCCAAACTCATTTAAACTCTATATAATTTGTCATGGCTCTGCACACCTTGCTCCCCTTCTGACATAATTCTTCCACTATCTGCAATTATCAACCCAGAAAATTTTATCAAATGCGCTGTAAATCTTGATCAGTAAGGAACACTCATAGAACTTGTACTAATTACTAATGCCTTGAGCTTGGAAGAATCATCAGAAGCATTGGCGCTTCTAGTTATCATTTCCATGTTCTTATGCAAACTTTGTTTCACCAAATTCTTCATCGTTTTCTTTCCCTCTTGTGCTTCCCTTGGATCTACAGGTGCCTGATAATGATGTAAATGTTTTTCATAAGTTGATATCTATGTTTCCACTTATATATCAATCAACAAAAGTAACCCCACTTCCTTTTTTTTTTTTTTTTTTTTTTTTTATCGAGTATCAAGTAATCCCTTCTGGGATTTGGGTTTATATATCAAATTTTATATAATATATATATATATATATATTGAACTACTTGTTTTAGTATAGTAAAATAAGTTTTGGAGCTGCAAGTTAATTATTTATATGCGGAAGGTATTTGCTCATTGTTGTGACTTGTGGGGTTGTTTCTGATATGTGTAACTCTTATATCAGTAAATAATTAAATGTCGAAGTGAGTGTAAATGTCATTTCTGGCAGTTTGAATATGTTATAAATAAATACTTCCAATTTGGGATATTCTTTCCTGAGATTGTCTGTGTGCATGCATCACTGCTGCTTTTGAAGATGCTGCCTTTTTATTGGAAAGAAGAATTCTTGTGTTACGTCCTTAGGAAGTCTTCTTTTTATGGTCCTGCTGAATTGTTTTTACCCTTTAGGATATAAAGTTCTTTCGTTGTTTCTTTCATTTTCTTTCCTCTTTTTCTATGTACTTTTCATTGGGAAGCTTGCTAATTTTTTTTTTTTTTTCTGAATTGTTGAGAAGATTCTCATTTTGATTGTTCTTCTGATTAGGATTGAACGGCTGGAATTGTTTGATGAATTTGAAGAGTGGCACATGATACAGGCAAGTAAATCCCCTATTCCTGTTATAGAGAGTGTAAAGATGGTCTAAGCATATCCATAGTTTTTATAAGATGGCATTGCCCGATTACTAACACTGGAATAAGAAGTTAATGATCAAACTAACAGAAATAGAGGTAAAGCTAAAATGAGAGAGTGCTTGATTTCACCGGTAAGGATTGGAGTTGCTTGTTCAGTATAAACACCAAACAAACGAATGGGTATAAGTGAGATATTGATGGAGTTGAATGCAATCAAGCAAGTTTTTTCTGGCCAAGGAACATGATCTCTGCTAAATAATGTTTATACCTTTCATTCTTTATCTATATTGTTGTATTTGTTGAGTCAAACTTTTCAATATTCTATTTGTTGCCTTCAATTCTGGGCAAATTAACTTTTCTTAGCATAAGCATCCACAGTTCAAGTGCATCAAACAATAATTGTTTAAAAGCCTGTTATTATTGTTATATGAAGCACTTGTTTGAAAAGATTGGCTAATATTATTTTATGTTTTTCGAACATCAGTCTCACACTCTCTGTTTGTAATTGCAAATATGAATCATAAAATTCTGATTATACACTGCAATTCTCTTATCATTTTATATTAGACCGACAAGCTCGGTTTTCACATACGTAATCGCAAAGATAGCTTGAATCTTAGTATGTAATTCATTATTTACCTCTAAAGATAAAGATTAAGGGTCAGTTTGGTATTATTTTAAAAAAAATTAAAAAAAAATAAAAAATAGTTTATTTTATAACTTTAAAATAAAATGATGTTCAGAAGACTTTTAAAAATGATTAATAGTGATTTTAAGAATTAGATAGGGATTGCTTTTTAAAATTGATTAGGGAATAATCTATTTTATCATTTAATTAATCTTTTAAAATATCATTATTATTCTTATGAAATCAAGTTAAAATCATTTATATATCTTATTTTATTATAAAATTAAATATTCTTTATAAATATTGATTTGATTTATAAATCTTTTAAAAATATTTTAATTGTTCCTATTGAATTTTTTTTCTAATTTAAATATTCTATTTAAACATTGATTTTTAAATTTATGTCTAATTTAGTTATTGCAATTAATATCAGTATTTTTATAATAAAATTATCAAAAATATATACACTGCTTTTAAGCTATACAGTAATTTTAAAAGTATAATTAATCAAATATCTATCGATTAATTTTATAGATGATTATTCTTTCAATAAAACTAACAACTATAATAAAAGTTATAGGAATATTAAACCTACTTTAATAAAGATGAGATTAGAAGAATTTAACTGAAAAACGTAAACATCCAAATTTGAAAAAGGAAGAGAAATGAAGCACGGTAGCCTTCATTGGTTGGATTTTGGAATCTAGTAACTAATAAGAGGTACCTATGTCACTGACACTGTCCTTAGTCACTCGCCTTCACATGCATATAACATAACACGTGTAATTGCTTTTTGTAGTTTTCCGACCTCTTTTTAATTACAATCTTGTCGGTTGTCACCCTTTCAATCGAAAACAAAACAAAAATTTTCTTCTGTAGTTAAATTATTTAAATATTGGCATACTGTACGTCAAATAAATACTTTTCACATTAAACTGTTTTTTTTTTTTTCTTCATAAATGTTAAAATAAAGGTTAATATTAAAAACATTCCCTTATCTTTGAACTATTATGGGATGTATAGTTATAAATACATTTATTTTAGAAACCTCCCATATGAACTAATACTATTACCATTCCGTTTATGTTGACTGAGTTTAACCGTTAAAAAGTTTAAAGTATTTTAGAGATATTTTAAACTTCAATTGTATGAATCAATCATTATACTCTCATACTTTTTTACTAAATAAATTAATAAAATATTTCAAAATGCGGAAATGTTAACTTGCAAAAGAGAAGTTATTTTGTGGATAATTTTATCCCTAAAAATAACAAAATTACTAATAAACCAAAAACATTGAAAAAAAATTAGAATATGTATTTATTTGTCCTTTTTTATAAATCCAAGCAAATACTCATTTTCAATACTTTTGGTTCATTTGTAATTTTGTTATTTTCAGGGATAAAATTGTCTACAAAATAACTTTTCCTTTGCCAGTTAATATTCCCACATTTTGTAACATTTTATTAATTTATTTGGTAAAAGTAAGAGAGTATAATGGTCAATTCATATAATTAAAGCTTAAATAGGGACATTTTAGACTATTTAATAATCAATCTCAGTCAACACAAATGGAATGTTAACGGTGTTAGTTTATAGAGTAGGTTTCTAAAATAATAGCAATTGTAACTATATAACCAATAATAGTTCAAAGATGATGGGAGGTTTTTAATATTAACCCTAAAAATAAACATAAATATATATATAGTCCTTTTCACATTTGTGCGTTATGATATAACTCCATCAGTGCATTGCATGTGGGCCATAGATTATGGAGAGGTTTTGACAAGTGCATACACTTTGAGTCAAATCATGTAAATCTAATGGTCCACATCCAACGCACTGATAAAGTTATATCATGACGCACTGACTTGAAAATTTTCCTATATATATATATATATATATACCATTCAATTTTTAGAGTTATAATAGATTTTCCAATTTTTTTTCTCAAAAGACGTGGATATGTTAGTTGCCAACATTTTGTGGTGTATTTAAAAAAAATATATATATACAATTTATAAAGTAAAGGATATAATATTGACAAATCGCATACCACAATATTGAAGAATGAATTTGAAAAGCCTAGCATTACTCTTTTCAAAAATATTCATCATTATATTAAATTATCACACTCAATACTCAATAGAATCATTTTTATTAGATAACTTTTTTTTTTTCCTATAAACTCATAATAAAATTCATTACTTTTTTTTATTAAGAGCAATATTATATTGATTTAGCCAACTCAATTATTATATTAATTATGATAAAATATTTGATATATTTATATATATAAGAATTTTCAAGTGATGAATCTCTTACTTTAATTTCGATAACGACCTTGTTGAAATCACATCGATTCTTATAAATTTTGATCTGAATTTTTGTGTGGACAGTAAATTCATTGAAATCGAATAAAATTTGAAAGTTATTTGAGAACTTTCAAATTTTAGTAATAGATCTTTATAGGTTGAGCTTTTAAAGGAAAAAAATATTGATAGTTTCACTGTCAATTTTTTTTATTTAAATATTTTAATAATGTAAAATCATTTTGCTATTTCATTTTGAAAGAGCTTTTAACTATTAAAAAAAATGACATTTAGAATTAAGATTAAATAACTGTAAAAAAAAAATTAAGGTTGAATGGGTTTATTAAGATTTTTACGTTTAAGGTTTTAAAAAACCTCAAATATAAAGCTATTAAGATTTTTAGTAAATAGAAAAGCCATTCCAAACGTACAGTAAAAGATTATAATATAAGTTTCATTTATTATTCTGATTATAATTTTAAGATATTTCATTTTTAATTTTATTAGATTGTCTCGATAAATCTTTATTCGTGTGATTTTTTTTTTTTTTTTTTTTTTTTTTTTTTTTTTTTTTTTTTTTTTTAATACCAAATCAACTCCGAATCTAAAATACTTCTCATTCATATAGTATATAATCCTCCTCAGTCCTCATCCTATTTTTTCCCCATTAATACAAAGAAAGTCATTTTATTACTATTTTCAAATCTTGAAGTAATTTTTAATATTATACCAAAAAACAGTCTTTCTTTTAATTTGTTTTATTATTATTATTATTATTATTATTATTATTATTATTTTTAACTATTACAATTACTTTGTGATTTGGGTTTGGTAGGGAACGTAACATGAACTTATAATCACAATAGTGTAACTGTGATGGATTATCGCTCCAGCCTCACTTGTCATTTAATTGAATATAAACCAAATAAAAAATATTTGATATCATTTTGTTGTAGAATGAAAATAATTTTATATATATATATATATATATTTATATATTTATATATATGAGTGAGCAAGTCTCTCATAAAGGATCCCCTATTGTAATTTCGGTAAGGACCATCATGAAATCACATTGATTTGAATGGTTTTTTATCTGAGTTTTTTTGTGGATGATAAATTTATTGAAATTTACTTATGAATAAAATTTAAAAATTTTTCAAACACTAAAACTATTTATCTCAATTTTTTTTTTTTTAAATATAAAGGCATCGAAAAAATGGTGAAATATAGGAAAATTCAACGAAAATAGTTCTTGTTCTTGAAAATTTCTCAAATTTTATTTATAGATAGATTTCGATAAACTTATCATTCACAAAAAAATTCATATCAAAATTCATTCAATCAATGTGATTTCATGGTGGTTCTTACCGAAATTAAAATAAATGATCTCTTATGAGAGACTCACTAAGTATATATATACACACATGTGTGTGGTTGCATTTGTTTTTATTTTTTTATTTTTTTCTTTGTCTGACAGAGTACTGATTTTAAATTGAAAACTGGCTTCTTTTTTAATTGAAAACTAAATATAAGTTTTAAGTTTTTGTTTTTAAGTAAAAAATAATATAAAAAAAAATTCTACATCTATACCATTTCAATAATTAATTGTTATATATTTATATTTTTTTTATGTATTATAAACAAATTAATTGCTAGATTATATAACAAAATTATTTAGTTATTGATAATATTTTAGAATTTTAATTTTATGACTAATAATGTAATCTAAAATATTATATGATTGTATAAATATTTATAAAAAATAATCTTTTATATTAGATGAATAAAAAGTCATGTACTTTTTATGAAGATTTTGTTTGTTTTGGTTGAAGTAGGCATAAGAAGAAAATACATGTAGAGTTAAGAGGTAGGATGAAATTGTAAATACGTAAATTTGTTTTTATTATTATTATTATTATTATTATTATTATTTAAGATAAATTTTACTATGGTTGTCTTAAAAGTTTTAAGTGGGATGGGCCTAACAAGCAAACCTAGACTACTCTAAGGGTGTGTTTGGTAGGGATGAAAAGGGAGAGGAAAGAAAAGGATGGAGGGAAAAGGGAGAAGAAAATGGAGAAATATGTATTTGGTATGGAGAGAAAAATGGAAGGAATAAATCATAAGTGAGACCCACAAATTTTAATCCTCCCAAAAGTGGAAGGAATTTGGAGGGAAAGAGGGAAGACTTTTTGGGTTGATTTAAAATTACAAAGATCCTTTATTAATATATAAAGTATAATATAAGGGTAAAATTGTAAAATTGATAAAAATTCTTTTATTTCCTTCATGTTTACCAAACAACTTAAGGGAAAATCATTTTCCTTTCTTTCCCTTGTGTTTTCTATCCATCCAAATCTTTCTATTCTTCCTATTTTCTTTCCTCCCTACCAAACAGACCCTTAGGGAAAATGATTTTCCTTTGAGCCGTTTGGTAAACATGAAGGAAATAAAGGATCTTTTTATCAATTTTACTATTTTACCCTTATATTAAATTATATATATTAAAAAAAAGGGACAAAATTGTAATTTTAAATCAAGCCAAAAAGCATGCTTTCTTTCCCTCCCATTTCCTTCTACTTTTGGGAGGATTAAAATTAGTGGGTCCCAACCACAAATCTTTCCTCCCATTTTTCCCTTCCTTCCCCTTTTCTCTCCATACCAAACACATATTTCTCCATTTTCTTCTCCCTTTTCCCTCCACCCTTTTCTTTCCTCTCCTTTTTCCTCCCTACCAAACACACCCTAAAACTTAACAGAGTAAAGATATTCACACCCTTTGAAAGCTATATGTACCAAATTATTATTTTTTTGAATATCCAATACAGTAATGCTACATATCCCACCTTTTTCATCCCACTACATATGGCATGTGAAGTGTCAAATGGTGAGTGGGTACATGGGGTAGGTGAGATAAATCATCATTAATGTGTATCCACTCACAATTTGACACTTCACATGCCATATATAGTGGGATGAAAAATGTGGGATTTTAGGTGAGATGTTTAGCATTATTGTATCCAATATTACTCTTGAGCAAAATTATTTAAATGACTAAATAGTTTATAAGTACATCTATCAATAATTATTAATTAGTTTTATATTACTCCTTTGTAAAAATTAACAAAAGTACAAAAATATCTCATTAAGACGGCACCAAATTCAAATAAAAACAAAGTTTGATAAAACAATACAAAGAACCTTCAAGATTCAACCTAAATCTCAACTAATACATAATGAAATATTTAAAACCTGAGCTCGGTAAAAAACCAATGATTCTTGCCAATGTTGAACCTCTCCTTGAACCTATTCTTGGTCTCTTTGGTGGAGGTCAAGACCTTCTTGTCCTTGCTCTAGAGAGAATCAACAGTGACAATGTCCTTCAAATCGACATCGAGAGTGTAGCGAGTGGGGATGAGGGCATTTTAAATAATAATAAGCCTATTAGATAATAAAATAGTGGGGTGTATTTATAAAATATAATACAATAAAAATAAAGAGAGGATATCTTTGACATTAAGTGAGGTTTATTTACAAACCAGAGATTTTTAAAAATATTTTGAGGGTATGCTTACAAAAGAGGGTGTTCATACAGTTTTTCAGGAGTGACAATATCATCACTCAACCTAAAAAGATTTGATTACGGGAGGTCCAAACCTCAGGCTTGTCTAAATATATATAAAATGCTATACATGATTAAGGCACTTGCTACTTATTACACTAATTATTAATTTCATATTTATTTACAATGATAATGAAATATTAACTTTTCAAAAAAAAAAATGATAATAAAATATTAATACTCTTATTTTAGTGAATTTCTTATTGAGTTTTAGAAAGAAGTATATCAAATTTTGATTTCAAGATATTTCTATTTAGTTTGGATATGTTCCAAAAATGATACTGGAAGTTATTGATAGGTTTTTTATACTGTTCTAGTTAAATGTGATGTGTTATAATTTTGTATAGGCTATTTAATTATTTTCATCAACAGTGAACGTTTCACGTTCACATTCATATTAATATTAATCTATATATTATTTCAACAATCATTTTGACCCATCTAAGAGTTTACTTGCTTTTATTAATTCCGTTCCAAATTCTACTGAAAGATCATCATAAAAGAGCTGGTCAATCATGCCCAATCATAAGAACAACATGTTTTGTTAGCATACAAAAAATCAAACCAATTAAATCAATGACCCGAAGGCCTAAAATTAGATTGCAATCCAAAAGGTAAAATATCAGTTTAAAGGCTCAATTTGTTTTTTATCATATAAAAAAAAACATATATAAAAACTCTTAAAACCCAATGGGCCAATAAGTCCAAAATCGAAACGACCTGACCGAACCGACAATAAGGTGTTCAGTTCGGTTTTATGGGTCAAAATGGTTCAAACTGGTTTATAAATTCAAAAACTGAAAATATATCGGTTTAATTCGGTTTTACGTAATATCGAACCATGCTCACCCTATCATTGACCACTTATAGAAGAGGAGGTTTGAGCAATAATGGCAAATGGTTTAAAAATTATTAACGAGATAACTCACCATTGGTGCCACATCACGAGGAGTGATCCCCCATGAAACCGTGTATATGTATGAAGTTAAGGCCGTCATTGTAAAAATTGTCAAACAACGGGAAAGTTGTAATTAGTGAATTTTTTTTAAATTATAACATATTATTAATGTACATAGCCAAAGGACAATTTTAGAAGTTTAGACTTATACCTGCCACACTTCTCCTTATGTTATGTAGTATTCGGTTGGGAATCCAAAGACGGATAATGGATGCCCACTTTGGATAAAATCCAAATGTTAGCTCCATATAACAATGTAATCCAAACCTAAAATAAAATATATTATATAATTAATATTAAAAATAAATGATAAAATAAGAAAAAGGTTAAACTAAAATTCCACTAGGAGCAGGGGATAGAATATATTGAACATCTCATAAGGCACATCCATACAGAGACTGGGATGGAGGGAGGGAAACGAGATTTCGATTAACTACAATTTAAATATATACATTACATATGAAATACAAAAAAATAAAATAGTTTCATTATCTAAATAATAGACAATGATATGATGACCAACCATGAAACATGCTACTGTAACAATGAGAAGTATAGTTAAGCATCATAAAAAATATCCTGTAAAATGTTACAATTAACATCAATTGAAGATGTTGAATGAAAATGAAAATGGGACAAAATATATGTTATGATAAATAGAGAAAGGTTCATCAGCTGAAGGTAACCAAAGCAACAACACTTTTTATCTAAGGAATCCATAAAACATTACATTGGTTTTTGATCAATTGGATTTCAATTAAAGGTTTACGAAAATCAATGATTTAAGAATTAAAAATAAAAAATAAAACAATACAAAACGAGGAATGTAGTTCCAGAACAGAACATAATAGGTAAATGATGAAATGAAGTCTGGACATATATATATATATATATATATATACATATATAAATATATGTTTTCATGTTTTAATTCATTTAAGTTCTTTTTCTTATCACTCCCGAAGATTAAAAATACTTTAGATTTTCTCTTTTATGTCGTGGAAATCGTGCCAATCGTGCCATGACATGTAGACTGAAGAGTGATCTCGCATGAGACCAAGTAAATGTATGAAGTGAGCTAGTTATCGCAAAAATCGTCATCCAACGTGAAAGATGCAATTAGTGAAAAAAAATCAATTAAATTATATAATAATAATAATAATAATATACATAACCAAAAACAATTTTATTATAGTATAATATTAATATACATAACCAAAGACAATATTTAGATGTTTAGTCTTCTACTTGCCACACTTCTCCATGTGCCAGGTAGTTCCTCGTAGGGAATCCAAAAGCATCGTGATATTGGATTCCCGATTTAGAGAAAATCTAGATGTTGGGCTCCCAACAACCATATCACCCAAATCTATAATAAAATATATTATATAATTAATATTGAAAATAAACCGTATAAAATAAATTAAAAATTTTATTTTTACAGAAAAAAACAAGATAAAAAGTTATACTAAAATACCATTAAGAGTTGTCGATTGGACATCTTATGAATCATATCCATCCGAAGACTGAGATGTAAGGAGAGAAACAAGATTCGGGTGACCTACAACTTAAACATATACATTACATGTGAAAATACATAAATATAAAATAGTTTCATTATCTAAATAATAGACAATACTATAATACATATATATAAATTACAGTAGTTGAGTAAAAGTCTAATAATTTTCTGGATGACCTGATGTCCTTTGATCCACTCAATATGCATAATTAGAAATGCAGCAATGTTATTATCATTGGGTAAAATGTAATAATTAACATCCATTAATGTTATTTGCAATATTAATAATAAATATTTATTTTTCACTAACATAACACGTATTACCTATTCTCAACTGCAATTAGTTCTAAACACGGGGTTTATGCAATTTGCCCTAATTATTGTAGTCTTATTAGACATAATTACATAAAAGCATAAAAGTAAAAAATTCAATTAACTTCCGATAAATTTAGTTGAAATTGCACTCAGGGGCAACTAATCTGTTAATTTGACTAATATTCCCTCATTTTCGTTGACTAACAGACTAACTAATCTAACTTCTAACTGCTGAATAATTTTTTGGATGACTTGATACCCCTTCGATCCGCTCAATATGCGTAATTTTGTTGTATTAAACTTAAGTCTTTGGTTAGATTTATGGTTTGTTGAACTTATGCCATCTTTGTTTTTGTAGATTTTTGAGTTGAAAAAAAATAAGTGAAAACATCCCTTTGAACAAAAGATTTGTGTATAGCTCTTCAATTAGTAAAGTTTACTACTAATAGACTGTTAATAAATTTGGAAAAGAAATTTTCATCATGTTACCAACTTCAGAGCTCTAGAGAAATCAATCTACTGAAATTGCACCCAAGGCCACAGTCCCTTCCCATCAAAGTTTCAATGCAATAGTAGAAGGCATGCGAGTGTCTAATATCAAATTGAACCCTATAAAAGCCCACAATCTCAAAGTCTTCAACCTTATCATTAACTTTTTTTTCCCCAATTTACCGGTCTAGAATCCCCTTTCTTTGTGTTAATATTCTTTCTAAGGCCATCTATGAGGGTTTGGTGACGGCAGTTGATCTTATTTGCATGTTTCCTTTAAGCATAGATTGAGTACTTCCGATGCTTTCGGTGTTGTAAAGATTGAAAAGATCGGCTAGTATTATTTTATGTTTTTCAAGCATCAATCTCACAGAGTGTTATTGCATATATGAATAATAATAATCTGATTATACATTGCAATTATCTTATGATCATTTTATATTCCAGCTCGGTTTTCACTTAGGTAATGGCAATTAATCAAGTATAGCTTGGGTCTCATCATGTGATTCACGATTTACCTTTAAAGAACAAACTAGAAGAGTTACAAAATGTATTGAGATCCTTTTTGCACATGACACCCTTGATCCATAAAAATATCACGAAATTCATAAAATTTCAACATGTTTTTCATCATAATCCAGTAAGAGATAAATATGTGCCAATCTCAGTCCTATTTTTTGTTTTTGTTTTTGTTTTTAATTATATATATATAGCTTTGTTGTTAAATATGTGCACATGACACTACAAAGTATATAATAAAAACATTAAACCACTTGTTAAATGAGACTCGTTTAGCACTCAGTAGGATAATGTTGGAGCAATCTCACGACATATGGTATACATAAAACATAAAATGATTTTTTTAATCAGAATTTAACTTTTAGACAAAAAATTACATATTTAATATTTTCAATTAATTAATTAAACCCATGTTGTTTTTATTAAATTAATCCAGCCCTTTTAAGTAATTTAGTTCGTGAATATTTTAATTCAATAGTATAAAAAACGGATTTAGAGGAAAAAAAGGATTTAACTATAGCATTGGAATTGTTTTATACAATGATATCATGTTGGGAATTTTTCAATGAATTTGTATGGGTATACATCAGTATTGTAAAATCAGATATGTATACAACTTCCTGTTGGGTTGTCATTCTAATAAATTAGATGTGTTATGGATCAATAAAATTAAAATTAAGAAAATTAAGGGTATGTTCAATAACCCTTTTTTTTTTTTGGTCTTATCATTTTAATTTGAGAAAGAGAAATTGATTTATATATTTTTTCGGATTCGAAAAATGCTTCTGATAGCAATTATTGAAAAAATATTTTGAAAATAAAAAAATTAAAAAATAAAATTAAACCGTACCCAATAATAATACTTTAAAATGGAAAACAAGTGAAAACACATCTAGTAAAATTAATTGTCAAAACTATTTTCAACTAACTGATATAATAAAAAAATTTATAAGGTTTAATTCAATTTTTTATTACAATTATTTATCTGAAAAAATTAGATTGTAAGAAACAAATCCCGTCTTAAAGATGTGTAAATATCACCATTTTTTAATGATATATTTAAACCCAATTAGTTATCACATGAGTTATTTAGACCAATAGGAGCTAAAATTAAAATTACAAACTCATTAAATAATTCAAATATAATAATTTTAAAAATAATTTTAAGAATTCTGTTTTTCATTAGATTTTCCATATATATATATAGTATAAGAAGGAAAAAAAGTAAGAAAAATGAAAACATAAGTCTGTCCAAGAAAAGATAAATCTTATGTTTTCAGTTGGGTATGAAAACACGAGAAACAATAAAGTACGCTTTCTAAATTCATTTATCTGTAAACACACATCAAAAGGTTTTAGATTTTTTAAGGGGTGAAAGTGCAAAAATGTGTTGTAAAATCTTTACCGAACGACGAACGGGACCTTTTTTCAAACAAATATTTATCTTCGGATTATGTAAAATGCACATATATGAGGAGAGTTGTGTTACATAATAAGGGGATTTTTTATAATCAAAACTTGAAATTACAACATCAGTTTTGACATACAACAAGGTGTTTTTATTTAAAAGAATGTTACTTTGGAAAAATAAGTTCAAAACATTGCAATTTTCTGGGATTTTTAATTTTTAATTTCTTTTTTATAAAATAGGTAAAATACATAATATTTCCCTTACCTTTCAAATATTATTGAGTAGATAGAGTAGTTTGTTTTCATTAAAAAAACCGACCCCCTTCCGCGTAAAATCGGTTAGGGCTTTTGATAGGTTGATAGTTGATTTGAGCTGCCCATTAAGAAGAGATAAATCAATTCAAAATAAAGAGTGGTGCTATTGACACACCCACTACTAGCTATTTAGACCCCACCCTTTTAATTATTTATTTATTTTTTTTCCTTTATCAAATTATTTAAAAAGACATACAGTTTTTATTATAAAAAAAATCTTATACAAAATAAAACTAATAAAATCCCACTTTCCTTATTTCAAAACCCTAATGACAAAAGCTTTAATGACATAGATTATTTCAATGTTTACTATTTTTGTTTATATTTTCTTTCAGATTTCGATATCATGTTTCCCATATTTTGTATTTATTGATTTATTATTATTTTTGTTTTTTTTTTTTCTTTAGATCTTGATCTTATGTTTACCATATTTAGTATTTATTCTTATATTTTCTTTCAGATTTCGATCTCATGTTTCCCATATTTAGTATTTATTGATTTATTACTATTTTTGTTTATTTTTTTTTTCTTTAGATCTTGATCTTATATTTACCATGTTTAATATTTATTGATTTTATTGTTTCACATGTTTGTTTTATTTTTCTTTTCAAATTCCAGATCCATGTTTACTATTTTTTTCTTGGTTTATTTTCTTTCAGATCTTGCAGGTATACTATAATTTGTATCAATTATTTTGTAGATTTTATTCTGAATCTTCCAAAGTTAGTTTAATGTTATTTACAAAAAAAAAAAAAGTATACTATAATTTGTATCAATTATTTTGTAGATTTTATTCCGAATCTTCCAAAGTTAGTTTAATGTTATTTACAAAAAAAAAAAAAAAAAGTATACTATAATTTGTATCAATTATTTTGTAGATTTTATTCCGAATCTTCCAAAGTTAGTTTAATGTTATTTACAAAAAAAAAAAAAAAAGTATACTATAATTTGTATCAATTATTTTGTAGATTTTATTCCGAATCTTCCAAAGTTAGTTTAATGTTATTTACAAAAAAAAAAAAAAAAAAAAAAAAAAAAACAACGAAATTACACCAAGAATCGCAACCAAGAAAACCTAATTTCCGACAAAACGAAACCACACCAAAACTCTAATTCAATCACTCAAAAAAAATCATTAGACAATTAATATCACACTCAAAATCTACCACCAACAATCCAATCAATTACATAAAAAAAAAAAAAATTTCGAATCTAATAAAGATGGTTTTACCATGAAATAAGAAGAAAAAACAAGTCATGTGAATGGATGTGAGAAAAACTACATATAAAGATTAGAGATGAAATATATTTTTATTCATTATTATTATTTTTTTTTGAAAAAGATATGAGTTGTATTAAGTTTGAAAAATAAGTATAAGGGTATTCCTGGAAATAAATCAAAAATATTAATAAAACCATTTATTTTTATATAATTAAATCAAAAATTTTAAAAATGGGACATAAATAGTTCTGTAGTGGGGTGCCAATAGCACCACTCAAAATAAAAATAAAAATCAAGAAGACATAAATGCCCTTAGTTGTATAATAGTTATATGAATGAACTATTTTGGCTCATATCTTCACAAATTAATAATTAAGATAAACCATTAAAATTAAATGAATATATAATGTACAAATATACAGATAAATTAAAGAAAAACGGGTGGCTATATATATAATTCTAAAGTACATAAAAAATTGATTTATTTTTATTTTTTAACCATGGATATTTATCGTTGATCTCCATTGTGTGGTGAAGATCAACGAGCTATGATCAACATCATGCAATGGAGATATGTCTAGATCTAGGTTAGTAAAATTTAAAAATAAAATAAAATTATAGAAATGAAGATCCATAGTGGGGATCTGAACAAATTTCCATTTCCGCAATGTATCTCCACCTCGTCAGTATAGTGTAGGATGATGACTATTGCAGTATTACTAGCTACCAACACCTTAAACTTAAATAGGTGTTTTTCATTATTTTCCATCAATTTCAAGTTTCAACCTCCAACAATAACTCCAACCTAACACAAACCAAATTTGGTAGTTAAAATCCGAGCACAACAAACCAACAACAATTCAAATTCCGCTTCCATATCAATCAAGAGAAAGAAAGGAAAAGAGATATTTCAATTTTTTTTATTATATTTAATTATAAGAATATAAGGGTAGTTTAAACAATTTCACGGCCAAATCCAGTCAAACTTAACGGAGAAATAAAGTTTGTTAATTTGTCAAGGGATGTCTGTGAATAAGAAGAAAGTTGTCTATCTACTCAACAATATTTGTAAGATAAGGAGTAGGTTTAGAATTTTACCGAAAACAATTTACGGGGAAGAAAGAGATACCAATTAGATAACATATCATATCACGAGTGTGAAGTGATGTGGTGACAACTGACAAGATTAGTACGAGGGTACAAAGGTGTCATAATTTCGTAGCATGGTCATCTGTACGAAAAGCTAAACTATAACCATTTTAAAAATGGAAATTAAAGCTTCAATTTTTATTATTTTTTTAATTTTTTAAATAAAGTAATTTCATTTTAATTTGAACCCCAATCGCAGTCACAGATGAGATGTCCATCACTTCTTTATTTATTTGGCCATAAAACAGAATGTTCTTCTTCTTCTTCTCTCTTTCCTCATCTAGGTTTTCCTTCTCTGAAAACCATTGCTAAATCTGGTATATACTATATTATATACATCCAGTTTACTGTTGTCAGCTGTCAACAGCTCCTATTTAAAGAAAGAAAAAAAAGAAGGTACATGAGATTTAATATCTTCCGATGATCTGGACCAATCCTTGTTCTAGTAATCTCTCCTTTGAAACTTTCTTGTTTATTAATTTATGAACTTTCATCCACTTTACAAATTTTTTTTTATATTTTTCTTCTCTTTGGCATCTAGGGTTTACTTCAGATTCTTGGCTTTTGATTTAGTAAATCATGAACTTCTTTTTTTAGAAAACCCATTTTGTTATCTTTCTTAGCATTTTCCATATACATAAATATTCTTTCACTGCTATACTCCTTTTATACTCAATTTGATTGATGAATTTGTTTTTAAATGTGTTAGAATTTTTTTATTTTTAATATGGGTACTTTCTATATATGATTTACTTGCACAAAACAACTCTATAACTCTATATATCTTGAATATACATTAACCACCTTATATATATATATAGTTTGATGTTTGGGTAATATATACATAGTTATTTGGTCGATTTTGTTTGAAGGGTGGGGTTGATTTTCTGGGAAAATGACGAGACAGAAAATTGAGATCAAGAAAATCGACAACACATCGGCTAGGCAAGTTACATTCTCAAAGAGGCGAAGAGGGCTTTTCAAGAAAGCTCATGAACTCTCAACTCTCTGCGATGCTGAAATAGCTCTCATCGTCTTTTCTTCAACAGGAAAGCTATCTGAATACTCCAGCTCAAGGTCTCACTCTCTCTCACTCTCTCTCTCTCTATCTCTTCTCATCTACTAATATCTATCTTTTATATGTAGTTTCTAGTTCAGTAGTCATAATTATTTCATATATTTTTTAATTCTTTCTCTGCATCCTGCCATGGTACTATGTTTGGTGTGTTGAGTGTGAGAGAAAAGCAATTAGATTTGATGTATTTGTAAATTAGGTCCTTTTGACATCAACAAAAATCTCATTAATAATAATAATATAATAAAAAGTCTTATTTATAGTGAGCCGTTAATATAACCATAATTGTCTGGCAATGAAATCATATATTTTGACCGATGAGATCATATTAGTACTGGATCATTTCTATATAGGATTTGATGTAATTTGGATAACATTATTTAGGAAACACATATCCTAAATACATCTCCAACCATTCTTCATTTCTTTAAAATGAAGACTAGACTAGCTCCAACCATTCTTCAAATTAAGGAAAACAAAATAAAGATAGGCTTTTGGTTCTTCAAAATTGAAGATCCAAAATTGGATCTTTATTTCACTATTTCATTAAATTATTATTATTTTTTCTTTCCATCTCCTTTTTCACTTTTTTAATTAAACTCAATTAATTATATAAAATTTTTGATTTATAAATGTAATTAGTAAAAAAATTATACTATTAGAAATATTTTGTCGAGATCTTTCAACTGAGTATAATATTGATTATATTTTTATTATTTTTTAATTTTAAAATTTTCATTAATGAACTAATAGGTATATTAACATTCGGAACACTACAATAATTTTTTGCAACGAAGACAACCGGAGTTTAGACTTGACACAGGCTCCGGTTCCAGTTCGGTTCTAGACAGGAATCGGAACCAGCCTTAGGAGGTTCCTTTTTTTTTATTTTTTATTTTTTATTTTTTTTATTTTTTAAATTACAAAATATTACATTTCATTTATACAAAAATAAAATGTTAGAAATGACATTGTAGAGTATTGAGGGCCCATAACCCTTGTCCAAGTAAGTATATTTTCCCTTGTCTTCTCCTCATTTTTATATAGGTTAGGCCTGTCTTCATTACTCTTATTTATCCGATGTGGGATGTGATTTTCGCTTGTCTTCTTCTCATTTTTATATAGGTTAGGTCTCTCTTCATTACTCTTATTTATCCGATGTGGGATGTGAAGAGAAGCCTAACCTATATGATAAGGAGGTGGAGGCATATGAAAACATACTTACCTAGACATGGGTTATGAACCATGATTCAATACTCTTCAATGTCATTTCTCTTTTAAACATTTTATTTTTAAAAATAAAATGTTATTTTTTTTAATAATTTTTTATTTATTGAAAGAGAGGAACCGCTGGTTCGACTGAACCGGAACCGGACGGTTCTGTGAAAAATGGAACTGGAACCTACCTGGTTTGGTTTCGATTTTTTCGGTTCGGTTCGACTGTTTGAACCAAACCGGCACCGGGTCTACTCGAGTTTGCCAAGACCATCCCTACGTTGAACAAAGTGGTTGTCATGAACTTCGATGGTGTTGACAATTCGAATGAATAAACTTCGATGTATTCAAAATCTTTAGTTAGGTGTGACAAATTATAAAAAAGATTATAAATTTTTAGATGTAATAAAAGTGAGTAAATTATTATCTAATAAGATAATGTAAAGAAAACAATTTTATTAAAGAAAGTATGAAATATTATTTATAAAGTAAAATAATAATATTTTATTATTTAGATATTGTAAAATGAAGAACTGTTGGAGTAGTAAAATTATGAAGATTGAATATTCTAGGAATATTCCAATTTCGGTCTTCAAATTGAAGAAAAAATTGAAGACCGGTTGAAAATAATATTTTATTTTCAGTCTTCAAAAGTGAGTTATTTAGGAAAAAAGTTCTTTCCTTTGATAGTCTTTCACTTGCTGTTGATCCTTTTGATTTTTTATAACCTAGGATTGAGCTAGCTTGAGGTTTGATGTTTCTTGCTCTACAATTAGATCATATATGTCTATGATAGATCATCGCTGTTAGGTACTTTAACGCGCTTCGACTGTGCTATTATCCTGTTTAATTAGCTTCAATTACTATTTGCTACAATGTTTGAATAATTGTAACATGCAAATCAATATTATTCCACCCTTTCAAAAAAATTAGAAAATGGATATTTCACAATAGCACACCCATGGATCTTGGTTTACTTTTACTAGAAGAGGAGGAATTGATCTAGAGATCAAACCCTTGAACACCAATAATTTTGGAGGAAAAATTTCTTTAATTTATGCTAATATTTGTGCGTGAGGACTGAGGAGGCACGCAATATGTGTGATAAAAACAAATTTAAAATGTTTTGAACTATATTTCATTAATAAATAATATTGGGTAACTATATATTTTCTTTGAAGAAGTCGAATATTTGATACATTCATTCAACAAGTTATAGAGTTTATAATTCTAAAGCAAGTCATTAAATTCATTCTAAGGAAATTACTGATATACATTTAGGAATTAAGTTTTTGTCTGAATTTCACTGTTTTGACTTTTATTTATTTATTTTATTATTGAACAATTACAAATAATTTGAGCTTTAGTGTGGTAGGCACGGTTTGAACCCAAAACCTCAATGATGTAGATACGAAGAACATTAAATATCACTAGGCCAATATCATATCATCCATTTATTATAATTCGGGGTTTTATGGGGGGACTTGAATCCACAACCTTGTGGTATAAGTGTGAGAGACTTTACCACAGGGCCAACCTCATTTTATCCATCTCGTCCATTTATTTACTTTTAAATTTAATTACATTTTTATTTTATACTTAGGAAAGCTTTTGTCACTTAATAAGGATGGACTTTTTCGGTTTGGTCTATGGTGTGTCTATATATTTATTAATTAATAAATATTATTTAAGTTTTTTTTTATTATTTATTATTTATTTTTTATATAATATTATTTTAGTTCTAACACTAGTTTTTCTTAAGAAAGTCAGAATTGAGTTGTTTGTTTAGGAATATAGTTTCAATTACGTTCATAACTCAAAGTTTTCATTTTCCATATGTTTTGACATTTAAATTATAGTATTAATTTAAGGACAAAAACTCTATGGTGAGATGAAGTGAGGTTGGTCTAGTGATATATCTCTCACACCTACACCATGTAGTTGTGTGTTCGAGTCTCTCTCCCCTCCCAAAACCACAAATTATTGTAACATTTCAAAAAAAAAAAAAAAAAAAACTCTATAGTCTTTCATCTTTTGGATTTCAACAAACTTTGTTTATTGAAAACTAGTGAGTTTTTTTTTTTTTATCAACAATTTGGATGTGAAAACAAAAAGGGATCGGAAATTACTTAACAATACATGAAAACTGATCTAATAATTTACTTAGATGCTAGGAAAAAAGATAATGTTTCACAACCCACTAAATCGACTGTTGAATATTGTTGCTAGGTTTCGTTTTTCTTTGGTGGGTTGGGTTTCAGGCCTGTGTTTTTCTTGTTGTTCTCTGCCTTGTTGACTCTTTGTATAATATTTGCAGTTAAAAGAAAAAAAAAAAAGTGCTTCTGCTTATTTGTTATTATCCTTTTAATTCATTCTCTTCGTATATTATCTGTCAATCCCCTCTGCTATAATTGAATGTACTCCAATTGCTTAACTTAAGAATAGCTTGCTAAACCAAGGTAGAGTTTGTGGCGGTGTTTGAAATCTGAATATGTTTGAATTTAATTGGCCAGAGTTTAAATATTATTGTATAAGTCGTCTTTTGAACTACAAATTTAAGAGTTAGGATAAAGGGATATGATTTGAACTCATAATCTCATTGATTTTGGTATGTAGAGCTTATCACCGGACCACCTCAACCCTTTTTTTTTTTTTTTTATGAATATAAGTCTTAAATTGTTTATTATATGCAAAACAAAAGAATCTTATAGAATTTAATATTTGATCAACTGATTTCAGTGTAGAATTTAAAAAATTAAATAAATTTAAAAACAAGGGAGTAGGCAGCACCCTAAAAGCTAGGGTACCCTATTTTAGTGATTGTTCTTTTTTTCTTTCCTCATATTATTACAAATTTGGGAGTTCGAAGGAGACATGTCTCCAACCCTAAAGTTGATTATGTAACCCAACGTTAATTGCATCATGATCACATAAAAGTGAAGAAAAATCAGTCTTTACCATGAGTTGAATGTTTTCAACTCCCCTTCAATTTTGCTTGATTAACCAAATTAAATCTCTTGATATATTCATATTCTTTGCTTTAAAGACCACAGAATCTTTTTCTTGCTATAACTGGCAGCTACAAGGGAGGAGAAGAAAAGGAAAAGCTTTTTCTGTTCATTGAAGATACCCCTAATATTACTCTTTACATTCTGTGCAATAAAAGATTAGGTTTTAGTAAAATCCTAATTATGCACAGTTCACCTTTTCTTGCATTTTATACGAACCTTAATTAAATTGACTTGGAAATCACAATTCCTAACAAGAACACTGGTGTTAATTTCATAATTAATAGGCTGTTTTAGTAAGTCAACGCCAAAAATACAAAGTTATTTGTTATTAATCAGCTACGTATAAGAAACTATGACATGCAATTCTAGGGTAAGTTTCCATTCTAGCCTCTTGTTAAACTTAAACTTAAACTTATTCCATTAAACTAAAAACATATATCTTAGAATAAGACTCCAGTAAAAAAAAAAAAAAAAACAAATTATATAATGTTTTAAGTTATTACTAATTAGAGTCGATAAGTCATTTTTCAAGAAAAACAAATATAGCCCCATTTGTTCTTATGTATATAGATCATATTTTCCCTTTGTAGTAGCATAAATTAACAAATTGTTTTCTAGAGGTTCTTTCCAGAGTCATTTCTCCAAAAATGCCTTGTTCCTTTTATCAAGTTATCCATACCCATGTCCTCTTTTCTTCCACTCTATCAAGTGATCATAACTCTTGCCCCCAAATACTTCCCAAGTAAATATAAACCTATAGCTTGTTAGCTAGATTCTGTTGGGAGAGTGAGATTCAATAATGTTGGCTTATAGGAGTCAGTACTCGACCTTAAAACTTGAGTGAGTCTTATGGTGGACAACACGTGATGCTATAGTGCATACCCCTTCGTGCCCACTTGTGTCTTAATGCATGGCTTTGTATTGCCACTTTCTCTTGCTTCTTCTTTTGTCTCTCTTCATAAGCCTGCAAGGAGCCTATGTAAAAATTGTTCAGTAGTCATGGTCTCCAAGTCTTTAGTCTTGTTACGACTATGTGTTCAAATTTAGGTTGCAAATGGGTCTTCAGAACTAAGTACAAGCAAGATGGAAAGATTCTCAAGCACAAAGCTAGGTCGGTGACAAAAGGATTCCACCAAACAGTTGGATTTGACTTCCTTGACACATACAGTCCAGTTGCATGTAAAGTAATCAACCATTCGAGTGTTATTTTCCTTAGTCATCTACCTTCTTGTGTATATAAATGACATTCTCATCACAGGTAACAAACCCTCGCTTATTCAACAACTTATCAGCATACTTCATAGTTTTTTGCCTTAAAAACACTTGGTTTAGTCAACTTCTTCCTTGGCTTTGAAGTGTACAAAGATTCTAAAGGGTTGTACTTCACTCAATCAAAGTATCAAGCTTCGGTGGTATACTGTCCACGGACTGCTAATTCATATGCTGACAATCTAGCAAAAAAGGGTGCTGCAGGTTGCGATGAGGTATGCTGGAGTGCGTGAGCTTTTGTTCTGGTTTGGGTGTTGTTTTTGGGCTGTGTGTGGCACAAGGGTTTAGTGTATTGTTTTCAGTTTTTTGTCTGCTTTTTGTTTCTTGTGTTGTTTTGCTTGTGACGAGCTTGCGCGTCTAAGGTTGTTGGTTGGGGGGCTTTGGTTTCTGCTGTTTTCGTCTGTTGTGTTGCCTTGTCAAATCCCAGTGACATGGGCCTTTTTGTTGCCTCTGTCGCTGGTGTTTGAGGATGGCTGCCTTGGGGTGCCACAGTTTTGTTGTGGTGCTTAGCCTTTCGGCCTTTCAATAAAGTTTTACCTTTAAAAAAAAAAAAATCAAAGTATATCACTGATTTTCTTCACAAGTTACATATGTTGTTTAAGTGTAAGCCTTGTGATCGAGTTGTGAAACTCCTCTCAGCTCCGGATTAAAATTCACTAAAATAAAAGACATTCCTTTTGAAGACCCTACTTTATACGGAAACACAATTGAGGTTTTACAATACCCGACTCACACCGGACCAGACATTACATTTGTCTCTCCTTCTCAAGTTCATTGGCAGGTCTGCAAAAGAGTTTGCAGGTTTCTTTGAGGCACCATATACACAAGGGTGTCATTTATTGAGCGAGAAGGTGGAGGCTGGTTTGATTGATCCTCGTTATGTTCCTATTGAATGTCAAGTTGCTGAGTGCTGACATCTTCACTAATTAAGGGCCTAGCTCAGGATCAGTTTATCTTCTTACGGTCCAAACTGAACGTGGTCGATTCCCTACAGTTTAGTTCGTAGGAGGATGTGAGATAAGCTTAACAAACTAAAAGCAAGTTGGAGTGAATCTCCAGTACTTCAGCAGTCATTGACATATAATGTGGACTTGCAATTTCTAAGCCATCTGATGGCTCAACAAGAGATGACTGCTATTGTGATCATCAAGCAGTTGGTGGAAGCAAGTCAGGACAAATTCGGTTAGGAAATATCAGCTCAAGAAGTTGATCTGGCAGCTAACTTAATTCATGCTTAGTGTAATTAAGTTAATTCCCACCAATTAGGGAAGTTAGTTAGAGGATGTTAGTGAAAACTTTAAGCTCAGTATAAATAGCATCTTCTTCTTGTAACAAATTCATTTTTCTTTTTTTCATTGAATAATGAAAATGATCATTTCACCTCATTAATGGCTGCCTGATTTTCTCTGGTTCACTTCTCAGAGAACTTCATCAAACAGCTTTGTGTTTCTTCATTAGCTCTTCAGTTTCCTTGAAACTTCACACCTAGCTAACACTATTTTGGGATGGACTCTTATATCAACCAAAATAACCTCTTAGCATTTTTTTTCTTACACTCACTTCTTACTCATCTCAATAATGAATGACATATATTATATATAGTACTAGATGTATATGTTTCTGGTCATTACATTTAATAATGCAATCTTCACATTTCTAAGCATCTACCTTCATTCACAAGGCATTTCTTCTTCCAATACCAATGATATATTGGTGGATAGCCTTACAACCCAAAAGATTAGTTTATTATCCCGTGATATTCATGAGTATATATATATATATATATATCATTCTCTTGACTACAGCAGCTGATTTCCACTCCTTATTAGTCTTCTCTGTTTCTGCATAAGCTATATGCTTATCACTAAATTCATCATCTCATAAGTTTTAGAAAAAAATAGTTCATTTTCATCCAAATAGAGAATCATTAAAATTTTAAAATAATTAACCTATCTTAGTATCATTAATTAGATTATTATTAATCTGAAATTCCTTCAAAAAAGTACAGTTAGTATTTTCCTAATTCAAGTCAATTTTGTTTAATAAGTGTAAAGTGACAATGCCAATCGTTTTATTGTCTGTTGAAGTGTGAAGCAGGTGATTGAAAAATACAATCTGCATTTGCAGAATCTTCACAAATTTGATCAACCATCTCTGGAATTACAGGTAATATATATGCATTCTTTTCGTAAGGTGTTGTTTTACACAGGTATTAATTAGCTGGTATCATGATAAAATTTTCTTGTCAACATTTTTTATGTACATTCTAAAATCTAAGCATATATTATTAAATCATTTGACTTAAATATAGTTCAATGATATTTTATGCTCTGGTCAAGAGAGCAAAAGAGTATATACACATTATTATTATTATTATTTTAAATATTTTTATTTACGGTGTTGTTCCAACCACTCCGTGAAATTTATACTCTTCTCTTGCTTTTTATGTTTACATTGTGAGATTCATTCCCATCTTCTCTAACTTTATATACGAATTTTCTAACATGTACCTACCTACGTGACTTTGTTTCTTCAGCTTGAAACCAGTACCTACGAAATGTTGAGCAGAGAAATTGCAGAAAAGACCCATGAGTTAAGGTAAAAACTGCACAACCATCAATATATAAAAGTTTTTAACTCCAAAGAATCCAATTAAAGAATTATATTTACACTTTCGATACATCAAATGCAAGCAAATATAACTAAATTAATTTTGACTGCGTATGATGATTCGAAGGAACATTGTTTAATTATTTTTTCATTCAACTCAAATTTGTGACATATTTTCTTATTAGCATGTGTAACGAAATCTTTAGGTTATTGTTTATGAGTTTATCGTAGCAACTGCTTGCAAAACATGCATATACCACACTGTAAATTAAGACTTGATCTCACAAATAACAGACAGATGAGGGGAGAAGAACTCCAAGGGTTGAACTTAGAAGAGCTAAAGAAACTAGAAAAATCACTTGAAGGAGGCTTAAGATGTGTCGACGAAACAAAGGTTTATGATCTCTTCTTTTTCTTGTTTTAATTTATGAACAATATTTCAACATATTGTTGTAATTTCTCGTCACGTAAATTATGTCTTTCAGGGTGAAAAAATTATGAAAGAAATCAGTGATCTCAAGAAAAGGGTGAGATGGCTAACTTTCAATTATTGCAATAAATTAACTACTATTTTTTTTTTCCGTACATATAAGCCTTCCATTGTCAGTAGAATGAGTACTGCAAACAAGCAAAGGGATTCCTTGGGACATTGTAGTCAGAGAGGTGCTTGATACACTTGCTGATCCCAGTAAGTGTATTAATCGCAGTTCCCAAATCGATACGTGTCTGTTAATTTGGGTGGTTTATTTTTTTAATAGATAATAGAGAATCTTTTATGATACCATTTGTGTAATTAAAGATGAGGTAGGAACACGTTAATCAAAGACGCCCAGTATCTCCACCGGTAATTTAGTCGCCATTGTCTTTAGCATTTTTCTCCTAGTTATGACCTAAAGAATAATCTTCAATTCATCATTACAGTTATCTCCATTCTTTTAATTGATGATATTATGTATGGTAATAATTGTCCCTGTAGTGCCCTGTTGATGTTGGTCATCATTCGTGTTATCGATGTTACTATTGTTGTCCATGCTTTGAGTCTGTTCATAAGGGTTCCTTGAAGTTGAGTTCTCAATCCCTCCATGTGGAACCAATTGTTAACGGTGATTTTTTGATTGTTGAAAAGTCAATCTGTTAACAATAACACATAGGCAAATTGAAGGTTTGACTAGTCAAGGTGAGACGGTCAAAACCCATCTCTTTTTACGTGGATGTGATGCAATTGCCGAACAACCTATTATAGGTGGCAAATCCGGCGACAAAAGTGATTTGGTGAATAGTATAAGAGGAAAACAATAAATCAATAAATTCGACGAAATTTACGTGGAAAACCCTAAGGTAGGGAAAAACCATGGTTGTCGAGGATGGTGGGAAGAATCTCACTATATTTTAGGGATTAAACACTCAATACTCTTATGATCTTGAATAATTGCTCGTACCTTTGTACATTGATTCCACTAGTGTTTATATGGGTTGATAAGGTGTTGCCTAATTCTTGTCGTGCAAGTAACAGATTCATAAATAGAATCCTTGTAGAATTCTTGGTTGAGTAGCCTGTTTAGGATTTATTTCCCGTTTGGTGTTTTATCCTTCTAGGAGCTTCAGGTTAATTTCCTGTTTAGGACTCTTCGATACTTTGGAAGAAATAGTTGTATTTCTTTGTTAGAGTGTGATCTTGAGACTTAGCATCGAAGTGAATCTCAACATGATGTGACATATCTTGATAAGATCGTATTTCTTGATACAGCCGAGAAAATCTTGTTGAGTAAGGATTTTCGGCAAGCAGAGTCCTTGCTCATTGAGAGGCCTTAGTCAAGTGGGTTTACTTTATACGTTCATCCAAAAATCTAGCTCGGCTGCCCTGGTGACATGGCTTGATTTGATGACGTGCTATCCGTCAATGTCCTTCCGTTTGATCGGTTGAATTTCGATGGCGTGGCACAACTGGTTTCTCGATATTTCTGTCTCTCTAGCTGACGTGTCTTTCAGCCTAATTATACATATAACAATATTGAAAATAATACATGCGTAGTTAAATTGCTTAAAGCAAACTTAGAGGGGGGAGGGTATGTTTTTACACATTTTTCAATCCCTTGAAACAAACATTCGTTTGTCTCTCAAGATAGCTTTACATATAACACATAATCCAAAAACATCTGTACATAGACAATATAATCATGTGATCATTTAAGCCATGTCTACATATATAAAGAGTTGCATAAGGTGTAAAACATAAAAATTTCAATAACGAAGAATACTTGTATTATGGTATTGTTCAAGGAATTACAAGTGTTAACAAATATAACTACATATCAAAGTAACGATATACAAAAGAATAAAGAATATAATAATGATCAAATCTTTATTGCTTTACAAATCATACTTAACAAATCTTGATTCTAAAACTTCACAAGTGATGAATGTACTACAAGATTAAGAACAAACACATATATACAATTAATAAAGAGAGATAGGAAGAATTAAGACATGAGATTTTTTAACGTGGTAAAACCTCCAAGGAGGAAACATCCACGGGTTGAACTACAATGATTGGGTAATATATATATTGGATGGTAAATTAGAAATTCTACAAAGTGACCAATCCTAGATCACCAACCCATGTAGAGTTTATGTTTACCCAACCCTATTGGAAAGTATGAAATCCCTCAATGATGCGAAGCCACCATGTATTGGACAACATACCAAACCAACATCGATAGAAGATTAGATATTCTTCAAGAGTGCATACACATCCCGAGTACCCCGCTCTATTGGAGTCTATGTCTATCCATATACCTAGGTTTACTAATAATATAGCCAACTCTCTATTCAAGGCACTCATGCCTCTAGAGAGCCTCCCTTGCATAGCTATCTGGACCTTCCCGATTCTAGCCATGACTTCTTGCTTGCCTATCCGAGTCATCCCAATTCTAAACAAAACTTCTTGCTTGGCTATCCGGACATCACGTCTTAACTAAGAATTCATGCCTTTCACAAGGACTTCCTAGTGTGATCATGTGAATTCAAAATGATGCAATCAAGCAATTCAACATAGAACATGTGATCAATACATTCCACGGTATAAATAGACCTAAACATGTGAAACACAAGTCTAATAGTCTAGATGCAAAGACATGAATTAAACCTAGAGTTAGTGAAAACACATAACACAAAAACTCTTAGTTTCATTCAAACAAACAACACTTGAATAGATCATATTCATGAAACACATATTCAAGATGTCATACACATACACAATAAAATGCTAGAATCATAAAATAATTTCAATGAATATTCTAGCCAAAGAATTAGAGAAAGGATAAAATGATTACTTAATTAAATTCTAGATTTCTCTAAAAACACATACACATACAATAATCCTAGATTATATCAATCATATGATCAAAACAAAATACAAGGTCATTTATCATCAAAATGGTTTAATCAAGTCTCAAACAACATTAGATATCAAACTAATCACAATACAACTTTCAAACATGTGAAAATCATAAAATCAAAGAAACTAGTTCACATATGTCTCTAATTGGACTTTTGATTAGGTTTGATTATGAAGCTATCTTTCTCAATAGCATTCACCATACATATACATACATATAGAAGAAGAAACCCCAAACAAATTGAAGGTTATAAAAGAAGAAATCTGAAAGATAAGACAACTACCTCAAGACCATAAGCTGGTTCGGTTTTCTATGTAGAACCACTAGAAAATCGATCAAACAGCTGCAAGACCACTTGGAAAAGGTAGAGGACTTGATAGTGCCTATAGTCCTTATAGTGCCTTCTTGTTGTTGGTCATCATTCGTGTTATCGTTGTTACTACTGTTGTCCATGCTTTGAGTTTGTTCACAAGGGTTCCTCGAAGTTGTGTTCTTAACCCCTTCATTTAGCGTCAACTGTTGACAGTGATTTTGGATTGTTGAAAAGTAAATCTGTCAAACCATAATAGGTAGGCAAATTGAAGGTTAGACTGGTCAAGGTGAGACGGTCAAATCCCCTCTCTTTCAATGTAGATGTGATGCAATCGCCGAACAGTCTGTTATAGGTGGCAAATCTAGCGACAATAGTGATTTGGTGAATAGTATAAAAAGAAAACAATAAATCAATAAATTCGATGAAATTTACATGGAAAACCCTAAGATAGAGAAAAACCATAGTTGCCGAGGACGGCGGGAAGAATATGACTATATTTTAGGGATTACACACTCTACTCTTTTGCTCCTGAATAATTGCTCATATCTTTGTACATTGATTCCACAAGCATTTATATGGGTTGATATGGTGTTGTCCTAATTCTTGCCATGAAAGTAACGAATTCATAAATAGATTCCTTGTAGGATTCTTGGTTGAGTAGCCTGTTTAGGATTCATTTTCTGTTTGGTGTTTTATCCTACTAGGAGCTTCTGGTTAATTTCATGTTTAGGACTCTTTGATACTTAGAAAGAGATAGTTGTATTTCCTTATTAGACTGTGATCTTGAGACTTAGCATCCAAGTGAATCTTTGTCTGATGTGATATATTTTGATAAGATCGTGTTTCCCGGTATAGTCAAGGAAATCTAACTGAGTAGGGATCTTCAGCGAGCGAAGTCCTTTCTCATTAAGATGCCTTAGGTACTTTTTGTTAAATATATGCAGTTTAATTACTCTTTGTTAAATATATGCAGGAAGAGCATTTGATCGAGGAAAATCTGAGATTGAAACAGCGAGTGAGATATTAAACTATATATTCTTCTTGTTTCCTGCTTGTCAGCTAGTGTATATATCGATACTAAATTTTCAACATACTTTAAAAGTCCTGTAGATTCAGATAAAATTTTTTTTTTAAAAAAATTCATATTTATTCTTTGATTAGCATATTAATGTAAATGGTTTTTTTTTTTCCTTAATTTATAATTTTTTTAAATTTGGATTTTTAATTCTTAAATATATGCTTTTAAGACAATACTAATATATATATGCTTTAATTAATTGTTGTCATTATTTGTCAGAGAGGGACTTCAGATTCATGTGTAAACGGCAAGTCATTGGACTCAGCAAACCCTCAAGACAATAACAGCTCCGATACTTGTTTAAAGTTGGGGTAATTGTTTTTTACTGCTCTCACTTGCATCTACTTAATTATCAAATAGTTGTTCCCTTTTTTAATTTTTCATTAAGATTTATTACATCCCAAATATTCAAAATAAAATATTCATAACTAACTTTAAGATGAATGATAATGTGTCCGGGGCAAGAATGATTGTTGAATTAATGAATTTGTTGCAGGTTAGCGTTTCCTAGCTAACATTGGAACAGCTGGAGATAGCTACTAGCAATAAACGGCTTTGGACTAACTTATTATTATTGAATATATATATATATATATATATATATAACTAACAGTGCGTCTAATAAATTCATGTAGGTTCAATTGATTTTTGCTGGTTTTATTAAGAAATTAGTTCCAAGTATGGAACTTTATAACTTCGAATGCTTCTAGAGATTTTAATCGAATAATAATTATCAAGTGCAGGATCTTAGTTTTTTCGTATAACAAATTGAGCTTCATGCAGTTCAATTTCATGTTGAGGAAAAAAAGAAGCACTCGGGAATTATTATTTAATTAACTGTGTAAATGTTTGATTATATATTTCAACGAGAGAAATTGATTTCTGCTGGTTTTATTAAGAAATTAGTTCCAAGTATGGAACTTTATAACTTAGAATGCTACTAGAGATTTTAATCGAATAATAATTATCAAGTGCAAGATCTTAGATTTTTCGTATAACAAATTGAGCTTCATGCAGTTCAATTTCATGTTGAGGAAAAAACAGCACTTGGGAATTATTATTTAATTAACTGTGTAAATGTTTGATTATATATTTCAACGAGAGAAATATAGTTGAAGATGCGTGTATTGTAAGGAATTTTCTAAGTTGGTGAGCATCATGATTCATTATGTATAAAGTTTGCGGAAATTGAATTGATTGTGTTGGACCAAATGACAATCCAAGAGGGGTGAATATAGTTTCAATAAAATTATAACACTTTTCCAACCATAATATGCAAAACTAAAAATACTTATACATCAAAAAAGAAAACACTAATAAAATATGAGCAATATTAAATTTTCAAATGAGGATGTCCACATATAACTTCATGAGGATATTGAATGTGAATCACTAATTCTACATGTTTTGACTCAAATGTGTATGCACTTGTCAAAACTAGTGGCTCACGTTCAATACCCTCATGAAGTTATATGCGGACGTATGTATGAGAACGAGATTGTATATATATATATATGTATATATTTATATTATATGGTAATTTTGGTCATAGTTGCGATCTCGGCATAGACAGTCAAAGTAAGTCAAGAGTCGAAAGCGTGTGATGATGTATTAGAGTCAAACTGTGTATTTTGGGAAAACCCTTTGGTTTCTCTCGGATAGGGTTTCTCAAGATGGTTTCTCTTCTATGGTTTATCAGGATGAAACTTTGAGGGCAAGGAAGCCTATTAAATAGCGACACATTGCGGAATAAGAGAGGTAAATCAGAATAAAGGTATACTAAGGTGTGCCCCACAGGATCAAAATCATGTGGTGGCATAGCTGTATGTGTCAGAGAAATGCTCAACTCTGATTGGTTGAGGAGAAACCACGCGCAGAAAGCCTGTCCTCTCACTGCCATTGTAGAACGTGTGAGAAACCATGCCTGATGGAGACATCCTAACATAGATGTCTCAAAGAGGATTAGAGATTAGTTTTGATAGGGATACGCAATGGAGAACATAAAAGAACATCAAAACATAAGATGATGAAGAAATACAACACACAATACACATCCATAAGGGAGATAAATTTTTTCACTTATCTTCTTTAGAGATTACTACACCTTCGGGAAAAATATTTGGAGATTTGGCCTTATGAAGCCATCTCTCATGATAAAACACAACCTCTATCTAAAAGTCCATAGCTGACTTGGCCATCGGAGTGGCGTCGATGAGATTCTAACATCCTATTCAAGCCCATTTTCTCTTTGTTTACAAGAAAAACATATATCGCCTTACAAGCCTTTCAAGGGAGACCGCATACCGCAATCAAGGTCCTTTTAGAGAAACCAGCTTGCTACGACATGAGCACATGTCCTAGGTAAATGGGTTATCTTCCCTATTGTTTACATATGATAGTATTCACCTGATTACAAATGTCGAAATACTAACCTGAGATATAGGAGGTGAACTACGGTGAAACGCCAGATTTCCCTACCAACCTTTCCTTGTTTTGTGCGGTTTTCTACAAGATTCTTTCAAAAAGGGAAACCCATCGTAGCTAGTTCCCATCAAAAGGAGTCTCCACCATTTTTTTCTCACTTGAGCGACCTTAATGACTGACCATCAACCCGATATTGGTTTGGCCATGTCCCGCATGTCGTTGAAAGTCTACTTCATCTAACGTGGCGAGAAGATCTTTGACTTTTGACCGCCATTTTTTTCTCACTTGAGCGGCCTTAATGACTGACCATCAACCCAATATTGGTTTGGCCATGTCCCGCATGCTGTTGAAAGTCCACTTCATCTAACGTGGTAAGAAGATCTTTGACTTTTGACTGTTGATGAGATTTTACTGTCAACAGTTTGGCACTAGAAGGAGGGGTGAGTTCCCCACCTTTGAGATAACCTTGTGATTTCTATTCGGTAACTTTGTTGTGTGATTCTTTGTGGTAGTGGAATACCCTTGTTTTTACACAAAACCACATATCGACAAAGTTAACTCTAATGTATGATCAATTTCTATTTCCTACAACTATGTTTTCTTGAGATATTTATGTTGTTAGATAACTACGTTTTTTTTTAAAGAATGTTTGTGATTTTTAGGTAAGTGGTAAGCCCTATACATAAAAAGCAAAATCGTGGACCTAGAAAAATGTCTTCCACTTAAAGTTAAACTATGCCTACTAAAAATGCGAATAAGGTAATGCTCACGAACCACACAAGAGAAAATTCATGTCTATATTTCCTAGTTAAATCATCCTGATCAAAGTATTCCTAACTAGTCACCGCATAAAATGAGACCTTAATGTCGAAGTTGCAGAAAACCATAAATATAACCATTCCCAACTTTTGAAGAAATCAAGAGCAAGTTAACAACTGATTGAAAAATCGTGTTTTCTCATTTACACATTAACTAGAAGGGTGGTCTCCCTAAAGGCCTCAAACTAATTGTTTTAGGTTCGTATAATGTTAACAAAACCATAAAAACACGAGAATTGTTTTATAACTTGCATGTTTGCCCTAAATTGGAGTTAGGCTTTTATGATAGGTATTCTCGCTATGTAAGAAGGTAGAGAAACCCTCAAATGACCATAACTTTTTCTATACACAGCAAAATATTGTTTTGTAAAATAAGTAAAAAAGTAAACATCTATACATTTCCAACGGTATATTACACAATGGTTTCAATGTTATTTGGTCATGTTTTGGGATGCTCAAATCTTGAGTTGTTGCGATGTCGTGCCTATGCATTGTTTGTGCGATTCTAGTAGGTTGGCACTGTACAATGCCTGTATAGTGACTTTTTACCCAGTTTTTTGTAACTTTTTCAAAATGTCATAGTTTCATCTAGGGCTCCCTATATATTCTTCATCTTTTTCTTTCAGTCGATCTTGAGTTCGAAAATTACATTTTTAAAGAGAGAAAAGATATCCAAGTGAGGGAAAGCTCCAAGACTTGTTCTTTACTAACCAAACCTCAAATCCATGTATTTCCATCATCATTAATCATCATTGTGGCATGGGTCTTCAAGTTTTAATGACTAGGTAAGTTGAAACATTTATAGATTTCATTTATTGTTCATCTTACTCTAGGTCTAGGTTTTACATTTATTGTTTGATTAAATGCTTTGACACCTCTTCTTGAATATTTGTTGAATATTTCTTGAATCACTTTATTGTTGATTGAGGTTGATTGTGGTAGCTAGCATTCTAGGTCATTTATGTCATCTAGCTAGGTCTTCATGGTTCATCATTTAAACATTGATAATTAGGGTTTATTGACTTGTTTATTTAAATCCCTAATTAAGCATATAGTGTTGTCTAGCATTATTTTTCATTTAGAATATTCTTTACATATTTTGAGTCAAACTTGTGACCACAAGGTGTAGTGCACAAGCAAGGTGATCATGACATCATCCATTATAAAAGGCATACAGGTAGAGGTGTTCGAGTTCTTCCGAGAATGGTGTGATAGAAGGTCAACCTAAGTTGTAATCGAAACCTTATATAGTGGATTTAACAGATCGGGGTGGCTAGGTCGACTTGTCTACGAGTTTTGCCCAATTGGAGGGTTTCTCACGTAAATCAAATAGTGTCAATTTTATCTTTGCACTCTTTATTTTTATTGTTGAATGTTTGTTTGATTTTGGTTGTGCTTTGTGATTAATTTGATTAAGTCGAAAAGATAGTAATTAATTTGATAACAAACAATTCTTCCACCCTCCTTCTTTAGGTTGTATTAGACAATTTTCACTTTGGATCCATCATACTTGATAAGGTTATAGATTTTGGTAAACTTCACGGGGATACAAGGGCTTAGACGTTGTAAATGAGAAAGAGAAGTCTCATATAACTCTAAAGGCAAGTCAAGAAGGAACAATAAGAAAAAGATTATGAATGTCAATCCTTCTAAAGTCAAAGGCAATGTCAATCTTTCAAAGGCAAAGACAAGAAGAGCTATGGATCTTCTCAACCAAAGCATGCGTACTCAAAAGGTAATCTTAGTAAATTCATTCTGGTTTATCGTTTTTGAATATGATTGGTCACATTATGCCTAAATGTTATAAATATAGTAGACAATGCAAGCTATGAAATGAGATGCATAATAGTGATATGAAAAGACTTCCTTTGAATGTTTCTTAGTATGATAGAGGGTTAGATAATATGCATGTTAAATATAGTCATTTGAAGAAGCCCACTAGGAAGAATTGGGTGAAAAGGAATGATGTGCATGTGAAGGATAACAATGTTAAGAAAAATGTTGAGAATATATGGGTGAAGAAGAATGTTAAAAAGCATAATGATCATTTGAAAAGCCTTGATGATATCTTTGTGCGTGGCAATAATGATGAGTTTAACATAAGTGATATTTTCAAGAAGAAGATAGTTAATGATTTATCTTCTAGATTTAATATTGTCATGAGAAATGATCATGATATTGTTTGTATGTCAACTTTGAATAGCTTTGTTGAAGGTGAGTGCTCTCATACTTGAATAGAATTTCTATGTGCATGATGACAAGAATTCTGGGTTGATGCTTGATTTAGCTATATTCAATATGCTTGGTCTAGTTATCACGCTTGGTGTTCTAGTCAATATATGAACTCGATATTCTCACACATTCACTATGCATAGAATATTTGTTGATTAGTTTTAGAGAAGCTATTTTTGCACGAAATTTATATGGTTTTATTCAATGTTAAGACTTTTGTAGAAAGTCACTGTTAATTCATATAAATGCTTGTATGAGTTATCTTTTTGCTATCAAATGTGATTATCATCTATGACTTCTGGAGGAAGTTGCTTTTGAGTTGAAATCAGAGTTCTTTTTCTGTTAGGAAGACACTTATAATTTGTTGTCATTAAGATAAACAAGCCAAGAAAGCTCATAAGAAGGGCAAGGACTTTGCTATGAGGAACGCTTGCTAGGCATATCTCTTCTTAAGCTTGCATTAAAAAAAATTCATCGTTTTGTTTAACTCAAATGTGAACAAGTTGAATTGATATTTGTCTATCTTTGAGTGAAGATTATTTGATAGGTAGATGAGCTTCACTAAGAAACATACTTGTTCAATCTACATTTTAGATCATGAATGCTAGATGATGTAGGTGATTGATCAAATTTGTGGTGTGTGAGATGAGTATTGAATGTGTACTTAGACATGTGTTAATTTGAGAAGAAAATTTAGTTTTGTATAAAACCTTGATTTTAAAATTGTATACGTTACTCATGTTGAGTTATTTAATTGAATATTTTGCATAACATGGATGTTTGAGAAGGTACAAAGTGAGTACATTTGAGTGACCATTTGGTTAAATTCCATGTTGTATGGCAAATAAAATTCAACAATGTGCACCGTTCATGAAAAGGGCTATAGGTAGTGATTGTGCAACCACCCAATGTAGGAAAGGGTTACGTCACTACTCATTGGATGTTTGAGAAGGTACAAAGTGAGTACATTTGAGTGACCGTTTGGTTAAATTCCATGTTGTATGGCAAATCAAATTCAACAATGTGCACCGTTCATGAAAAGAGCTACAGGTAGTGATTGTGCAGCCACCCAATGTAGAAAAGGGTTACATTATTACTCGTTGGATGTTTGAGATGGTACAAAGTGAGTACATTTTAGTGACCGTTTGGTTAAATTCCATGTTGTATGGCAAATAAAACTCAACAATGTGCACCATTCATGAAAAGGGCTATAGGTAGTGATTGTGCATCCACCCAATGTTGGAAAGGGTTACGTCACTGCCCGTTAAGTGAAAGTCGTTATGAAAGGTTATCGAAAAGTAAAAGAAAAATAAATGTCAAATATAAAAAAAGGCAATGAAAAAAATTGCATGGAAATAAAAATGTGCGATTGGAGTATAGTTGAAAACTCATTGAGAATTGTACAGTAGAAAAACAGAAATGGGAAATGAGCAACATGAACACACATAGCTCATTCTTGATGTTTATTTCCATATTAAGCAATAAATTGGATGATAGCTAGGTTTGAATTACGAAAAGGAAAATTTTGTGCTATATCTAATGTGAAGTGTTGCTTCTTACATTCGTTAAATGACTTCTTGCTTGTATAATTCTTGAGTAATTTTGCACATACACAATTTAAATGACTTGATTGGATTTTTGAATTATCCATTTTATTGTGTTTTCTCATGAAAGTTTATCCCATCATTATATAATCTTGAACTTGAATAAATATTCATGTGTTCAAGTGATCAAATATTTAGTTAATGAAAAATAGATTGGGTCGCATGGATTGATGGGGAGGAAATTTGCTTGTCTTATGAAATTTACTATTGGTTTTGATGAGTATCAATTTAACATGTTCACATATTTTCAAGACTGCATGTGCCAAATGTTTTATCATATATGCATTCATGTTTCATTTTATTGTTGATTTATTTTTATGTGAATGTGTGATTCCCAATTGTGAACAAATTCCTATATCGATTTTAGATGGTGCATATATTAATGGGGAACATAGTGTTCTTGACTTTGTTCTCTAATGTCTTGTTCACATGAAACCTCAAACATTTGTCTCTTGACCCTTGACTATTCCTTGACAAAAATGGGGAGAAATGTATTGTATGGTTAAGAGGTTAAGGGGGAGTTAAATGAGAGATAATCAAATTTTGTGAGAAATTATGAGATGGGGGGAGCTTGAGATTTTGCTTATTTGTTTTTTTTGTGAATGTATCTCATCATATCTTCTATATAAAAGATGTTGTAAGGATTCTCATTTATTGATTGACTTATTTCGTGGACAAACCACATATTGAGGCTTGATGTAAGGGTAGCTTAGGTGATTGATGGTTGGTGTTTTGCACAACCAAGGCCCACTCAAGATCTCAAGAGAGGAAACACCAAAGGTATATTCTAGTGCTTTCTTGCTTTGAAGAGATCTAGTTGCACACACACACAACTCATGCATATATCTTATTCTTGTATATTGTGTGTTTTATATGAGTGCATGCATATTCTTAAACATCTCTTCTTGCATGTTTTAATTGATTGCATCTTGTTCATTGAAATGCTATAACATGTTTAGACATTAGGATGCAAAACCATGAAGTCTTTTCATGCATATTTAAATGGTTGCATCTTGTTCATTGAAATGACATGACATGTTTAGGCATTAGGATGCAAAGCCATAAATTCTATTCATGCATGTTTTAATTGAGTGCATCTTGTTCAATGACAATGACATGACATGTTAGGCATTATGATGCATTCACTTCCCACACTTGCATTTCATGTTAGTCTTAAGTGTGGTGTATTTCGTTTCCGTTTGTGTGATCGGAAACGTCCGCACTTGCACGATGGTATGCATGTCTTAGCGCGATGGTTGACCACTTAAGAATGTCTCATTCTTCTCTTGGATAAGTGTTAGTTTTGGTTTGGTTGTTTGGAGTAAAGTGTCTAGTTTCAAAGATTGGATTTCAATGCTTTAAATATTTTTCAAAACTGACCTTTGTATGGACTTGTGGCCATAACGTTTTATAAAAAGATTTAAATTGAGTTTTGTAAAATTCTGGGCAAACTAGACACCCATACCTTTCCAACGGTATATTATTCGTAATATTTCATGACCGTTTGAATTGGTTTTGAAATCTCCAAAGTGACCACCAAAACAGGGCAACTCTGTTGTTGTCTGTTTCTAACCTTTGGTCACTCAATTGGCCATAACATTTTCTACAGACATCAAAATGTCATTCTGTAAAAATGAGTATAAATTAGACATCCATACCTTTCCAACGATATATCATATGAAAGGGTTCGATGTCATTTGGTCATGTTTTGGAGCGCTCGAATCTTGAGCTGATGCACTGTCGTGTGTACCGCGGAAATGCCCATAATTTTTCTATTTCTTCCAAAACGACATAGTTTCACTTGGGCACTATAAATACATATCTTTCTCATCATTTTGAGTGTAGAGTCACAAAATCAAACCCTAGAGAGAGAGGCTCCATATTCTTGAGAGAGAAAGCACCAAGCTTGCTTCTTTAACTCTCCAAACCCAAAACCCATCTCCATCTTGCATCATTCAACATCATTTGAGCATGAGTCTTCATTTTTTAATGACTAGGTAAGTTAAAACTTAATTGAATATCATTTAATGTTCTTCTTACTCTAGGTTAGATATTTATTGCTTGATTAAATACCTAGACTCTATTTATTGCATATATTTATATGTCTTGATAACATGATTGAGTTTGTATTTTGATAGCTTAATTGATTAGGTCATTTTTGTCTAAAAGCTAAGCCATAAACATTCTTGTGTGATTTATTGATAACTAGGTTGATAGATTGTTTTTTAATCAACTAGTTAAGCATTTGAATGTTTATGTGGTGTTTTGTTGACAATTAGGTTGTTAGAAATCTCTACATCTAATTGAGACCTATATGTATACTGTGATATCTCTAGGTCATTCCCAAGCCACAAAAATCATATTTTTCATTGAGAGCTTTTTCAAAGAGAGTTCAAGAGTACAAAATCATAGTTTTCACTTAGGATATTTCTCAAGCGAGAAAAATTCATAAAGAACTCTTCCTTATCACTCAAAGTATTTCCTATGTGCATAAAAGATTCATCTTGCATCATCTATGACCATATTGGATGCATTCATACATGGGTTTTCAACAACACATCTTGCTTGGTAAAGTTTTCACTAATTTCATCTAATCTTAGTGTTTTTCTTATCAAGCCATCTATTTTATTACTTGTATGATCTTGGAACATATTCTAGATACAAGATAGAGATTGTATATGTTGTTTTGATTGAGTGATGTATTTATTCTATACCTAGGATTGTTTAATCTAAGTTAGCTAAGTTTTATGCCTTGTCATTTAGCTTTTGATATCTATGATTGATTTAATTGTCATATTATCATCCTAGATAAGCATATAGGGTTCCCTAGCTCTATTTGCATTTTGAATATCACATATATTCACATAGGCTTTTTGATCTCTTTGGAGAAGTAACTCTTGTTGCTTTGTGCACAAGCAATAGATCTAGGGTTGCTATTATTGGCCTACGGGTAGTGGTGGTGGGTTACAGACCATGATTAGGCTGTGAACATCATTACAAGTAGTGACTTCAAGGATTGCAAATTGGACTAGGTCCACTTTTACAGGCCTACGGGTAGTAGTGGTGGGTTATAGACCGAGATTAGGTTGTAAACACCATTGCAATTAGTGGATTCGAGGTTCGTGTGTGGCGCACATAACAACCCGTGATTTTTCCCTGTTGAGGGTTTCCACATAAAAATCAAGTGTCATTTATATTTTCGCATCTTTACACTTGATTTATTGTTTTGACTAGATTGAGGTATTTCATAACATTGACTAATCAAGAAAATTTGGTAATAAGGGACAAAATCTATTCACCCCCATCTAGATAATAAACACACCGTGCATTATCAGTTTCCGATTTTTTGTGTTTGTATTTTCTCATAGGTACTTTGTGGGCTAAAGATGATTCTTGAAGGCATTTGAAGATATTTTAGTATATGAATCTCTTGTAATGTGAGGATGTTAAAGCGATCGATTTGAGTGTCTTTTGTATTGGTGAGATTGAGGTTTTGTCATGTAATAGCCAAATGGGGAGATTGTTAGGTTTTAGATTTGTGTTGACTTGATTCCATAACATAAAGCTCTTTGTTTGTATTAATTAGTTTCCTTGGTGGTTCATAATATTTCGAGCATCAAAGATGGATGTCAGCTACTCATCCAAACGTGTCTTCAAGAGGATGTGGTTTTGATGCTTATTTGAAAATACACAAAGTGTATCTAAACAACCTAAGGAGGTGAATGAGTTGTAAATTGATTAATTACCAACTTTTTCGATTAGTCAATATTAACAAAAATCAAGCCACCACAACCCACAAACAATCAATGTAATAAAAATGTGGAAAATAATAAAGACACGTTGAATTAATTTATATGAGAAACCCTTCAACTGGGCAAAACTCACTGGCTAGCCAGCCACTCCGGTCCTCAAATCCACTATTTGAATATTTGTTTACAACCTAAGTTGACACTCTAGCCACACTATTCTCGGAAGTAACATAAGATATTCTACCCGTGGCCCCTTTAATAGTGATTTTAGACCAATTGTTTGCCAATCAATCATCTGATTGTAAGACTTGTTTGCTTCTGCAACTTCATCTAGAAGCCACAAGACTTTGACTCTTTAAAGAGAATTAATGTCTAAGTGTTAACATGTATCAATGTTCAAATGCAAAAAGTGCTAGACTAACACTAGATGTTTAACTAGATGTGAATGTGCAAACACAATACCACTAGTTATCAAAAGTGTCTAAATGCAAAAGCAATAAGGTTTAACTAGATGCATAAATTAAATCTAACACCATAATTATAAGCCAATCTTAATCAATCATTCATAACTCTAATAGATATTCAATAAATGAAGTCTTTGCAAACAACGATGCAATAAATGAATAATCTTGAGTAAGAAGAAATAATAAATGAGTGTTATGAATGTTCTTACTTATCAAGTCATAAAACAATGAAGATTCTTGCCTATAAGATGCTTGATGATGCTTAGATGGGCATGGATTGGATATTAGAGAGTTAAAGAAGCAATCTTGGTGCTTTCTCTAACAAGAAACCCTATTCTCTCTCAAGAAGACATATTTTCGTGATTTAGGGTTCTAAGCATGTGGCTAAAATGGGAAAGTGGGGTATTTGTAGAGCCCACGTAAAATTGCATCGTTTTGTAAAAATTCTAGTCGATCGTAGTATGTGTCGCGGTTTGTGAGAAGGGCCATACCACAATACAACCCGTATAACACTTTTTGGAAATGAACATGGTCAAAATCGAGGGCAATAGAGATGGATCAACAGCGTAACCAACCACGGTATGTGCAAGATGAACCAACTATAACACATGCAGCTGTAGGGAAAATACACGCGACGGAAGCGAAAAATAGATTTGTATATTTAAAATTTTTCCTTTAATAGAGAACCTTAACCCTTGATTAATTAACATATAATAAAAGATATCGTACATTTTCCCACGTGATGATTGATGTTGTGTCGATAGTAAACCGCAACATCTTCCAATCCAATCACGAACGTGAATCACCTAAGAGTGTGGGCTCCCTTTCTTTGAATTGTGTACCTGAGGATATATAACAAAAAACTTTTTCTTTTGTTAGTCACAATAATCTTTCTAGAGAAAATGAAGAATGTTTGATCACTTGTTAATTCTTAATCTTTTGATCCAAACTCACGTGAACCTTATTCGAAGTTGTGCACAAAGTCTTTTGATGTAAAAGCTAGTAGTGCACTATCAAAAACAAAACGCTCTTTCTCTTCTTTTTCCTCTTGGCCGAATTTTTCACACTATGTATTAGAGTTTGATTTATTTTTTAAGTAATAGAAAAAACTCTCTTCCAAAAACTAGGGTTGGTCGAATTCTCATGATAGGTTATATATGTGGTGGCCGAAATCCTCACACATGGTGGATTTATGCCTTGTGGCCGAAATCCTAACCCTATGTGGATTTGTGCCTTGTGGCCGAAATCCTAACCCTAGGTGGATTTTTCTTGTGACTGAAAATCCTCACCTAAGGAGGATTTATGTTTCACTTAAAGACTCATATCAATCTTTTGAATTCAAACCCTACTCCAACTTACTAGTGTATTATCCAATAATATATTGAATATAAATTAAATTGTGACTTAATAAAAAACTTCATAATTTGACTAGATAAATAAAATCTTTTTATTTATCTACTTATCAAATAAAGTCTTTGATTCACACTATGAGACCTTCTCCTAGTTAGAAAAAGATTTTGACTTTTAACTAAATAATTAATTAATTAACTTCCATTTAATTAAATAATAAAATAAAACAATATATTAGGCCAATATTCTTAGCCTTGCCGCCCAAATGTATGATCATGAGCAATATGTTATTTTTCTATTTTATTAAATCCATTGGACCTTAGTAAAAAGTCCACATGTGAACCAGACCCATTCTTACTAAAAGAAAACAAGTTCACATGCCTTAAATTAATACATTAATATAATTTAATAGCCCATTTAATTAAAATGTGCAAATTATATTCTTAATGTATTAATGGAATGCTAATTGCAGCCCATTCACAATTCTAGATGGACCCATAAATTATTCCGATAGAATATATCAAATGATCCATGTAAGTTCTCGTGTGGATTGGGGATCTTGACATACTATCTAAATTTAAGCTTTAATAGACATAACTTAATCATAATCAACAAATGATTCACTTAAGTTCGATCTATTAATTTTAGCTCATTCCACTAAAGAACTAAAATTTAACTCTTAAATAAAGATTGAATAAGTAAATGTTTCTCATTCGTTTCCTAGACAATCTTATTGGAGATAATGTATCCTCGTGAAAAATACAGTAATCGCCAAGAACTCATAAACCGCCTACAGCTCTCCTAGTTACCATATTTACTCATATGACCACATTTTGAACTTGGATATTCTGACTTATCCAGAAGCCATGTTTCAATAGACACTATCGAAAATTTAACGTTAAGATTCAATATCCAATACCACAAAATATTTATATGATGACATTCTACTCTCATTTAATAAATGGAGCCACGATGTCCATATCTATAAATGAAGTCTTCTATCGATTAACAAATGAATACCACTAAACTATTGAGGATAGACTATACTATATAATTGTACTCATTGATAGTTTAAATGATAACACTTGTAACCATAAGTCCATCATTTATCTCAGGATTAAGATAGACTCTTCGATTGTTCTCATAATGAAAACTTTTATCCACTGATGGTTTTGGATAAAGTATTTCACTGTGATCCTATTTAATGCACCTATTGCACTAGATCCGTTTACTCAAAGATACTACACTTTGATGATTTTAGACCCATCATAGCACATTTAATCCCACTCAAATACTAGCAAAAGAATCTACAACTTTAACAAGGTAAAGGTGCCCGACCTTTATCTTAAGTTGTGAATATTATTCAAGATTAACTAAAGAATTGTGTCTATCTCATACATATCCAGATGTACGAACAATTCTTCATTTCTCATAGTCTTTTGACCTTATGATTATTTACTTTTGACAATTATAATAATTAAACTATAAATGTTATAAGATTTATTAAAATAGAAATCACTTTATTAATATGAAAAGATTGTCAAATACATTATTACACTCTTACTATTGAGTATACTCCTAACAATCTCCCACTTGCTCTATAGCAAGTATGTCATATCCCTCATTCTCATGTTCTCTAGGTGCCCATCAAAACTCTTCTGTGGTAGAGCCTTTGTGAAGGGATTCGCTAGATTTTCTACTGACACGATTTTGGTATTAGTCACGTCACCTCTATGCACAATCTCCCTTAACAGATTATACTTCCTTTCAATGTGTTTTCCTCTCTTATGACTTCTTGGTTCTCTCGAATTTGCCATTGCTCTACTGTTGTCACAATAAATAGTGATCTACTTATTCGCATTAGGAACCATTTCCAAGTCAGTCAAGAATTGGCGAAGCCAAACAGCCTCTTTGGCAGCTTCGCATGCAGCAACATACTCAGCTTCCATAGTGGAATCAGCAATACAAGATTGCTTGATACTCCTACATATGACTGCGCCTCCACCAAAAGTAAACACAGATCCTGATCTGGATTTTTTAGAGTTAGAATCCGACTAGAAATCAGAATTTGTATATCCAACGGGAATTAAATCCCCTTCAGAGTATATACAAGCATATAATTTCTCGTTATCTTGAGATATCCGAAAATATGCTTGACTGTCGTCCAGTGATCAGGACAAGGTTTCGATTGAAACCTGCTAACTATGCCAACAGTAAAATAAATATTTGGTCTAGTGTAGAGCATTGCATACATAAGACTTCCAATTGCCGAGGCATATAGAACCCTACTCATGAATTGCTCTTCATGCATATTCTTAGGAACTTATTCCTTAGAAAGTTTGATTCCATATCTAAAAGGCAACATATCTTTATTGGAGTCTTGCATAGAGAACCTAGACAAGATTTTATCTTTGTATGAAGATTGGGATAATGTAATTGTTCATTTCTTTCTATCCCTTATTACTTGGATACCAAGAATATAACTTGTTTCTCCTAAGTCCTTCATATAAAATTGTTTTGCTAACCATTCTTTTACTGATGTCAATACACCTACACCGTTTTCGATTAGTAGTATATCGTCAACATAAAGAATTAGGAAAACCAACTTGTCGCCTTTAATCCTTTTGTATACACAGGGTTCGTTAAAGTTTTGAATAAATCCAAAACTTTTCACAGCTTGATCAAACTTTATGTTCTAAGATCTGGATGCTTGCTTTAGTCCATATATGGACTTTTGCAACTTGCATACCATTTCCTCTTGGCTTTTTTCAATGAATCCTTCTGGTTGCATCCTATAGATGCTTTCGTCAAGACTTCCGTTAAGAAAAGCTGTCTTGACGTCCATTTACCAAATCTCTAGGTCTAGAGATGCTACAATGGATAAGAGTATCATAATGGATTTAAGCTTGGCCACAGGAGAGAAGGTTTCCTCGTAATCGACACCTTCCTTCTGTGTGTAACCTTTAGCTACAAATCTAGCTTTGAAGGTTTCCACTTTTCCATCCATTCCTCTTTTCCTCTTGAATACCCACTTGCACCCAATGGGTTTTATCCCTTTAGGCAAGTCTACAAGAGACCAGACTTTATTTTTGAACATAGACTCAATTTCAGATTGCATTGCCTTTTGCCAATGGCGATAGTCAACTTCCTCCATTGTTTCCTTATATGTATACGGATCATCGTCGTTTGGGAGATGTTCCACTAATTCTCCTAGACTGATGTATCTCTCGGGTTGTCTACTAACCCTCCCACTACGACGAGGAATGGTAGGTTGTTGATCTTGTGATGGTACGGAACTTACAATTGGGCTAGGTTGTGAAACCTCTTATGGAATTGCATCTCCTCACATCTCATTCAGGACAATTCTACTTTTAGGCAAAAAATCATTTATATAGTCATTTTCCATAAATTTAACATTTGTCGAAACAAATACTTTAAGATCTGAAGGACTATAGAAATAATATCATTTAGTTCCCTTTGGATACCCCACAAATATACATGTTTCTGAACGAGACTCCATCTTTTCTTCCTTTCTTTTTAACAAATGCGCAGGACAACCAAATATCATTAAGTGTTGTAAACTAGGCTTTCACCCAATCCACAACTCATGCGGTGTTTGAGGAACTGACTTAAATGGTACATCGTTTAGAATATACATAGCAGTTTATAAAGCATATTCCCAAAAAGAATTAGGAAGCGTTGAATAACTCAATATAGAACTAACCATGTCCAAAAGAGTTCTATTTCTCCTTTCTGCCACCCTATTTTGTTGAGGTGTACCTAGCACAGAAAACTGAGAAACTATCCCATTATCAATAAGATATTGCTGAAACTCACCAGATAGATGTTCTCCACCACGATCAGATCTCAAGATTTTTATGTGTTTCTCAAGCTGATGTTCTACTTTAGCTTTAAATGCTTTGAACATGTCAAAAGCATCCAACTTATGTCTTATGAGATACATATAGCCAAATCTCGAGTAATCATCCATGAAAGAGATGAAGTACTCATATCTACCTCTAGCTTGAATGCTCATAGGACCACATACATCAGTGTGTATTAGTCCTAAACATTCAATGGCTCTTATGCCTTTGATCGTGAACGACCTTTTGATCATCTTACCTTCCAAAAAGATTTACAAGTTGGTAGATCATCAACCTTTAAGTCACTTAAAGGTCCATCATTAACCAATCTTTTAATCATATTAAGGTTAATATGACATTATGACCTAGGCGCAAATGCCATAGATAGGTTTCATCTTTTGATAATTTTACTCTTTTATGATTAGGTTTCGTTGATTCTGTGTCTAACAAGTGAGAGATATTTCTATGTAAAAAGAATAAACCATTTTCCAATGTACCTTTGCAAACAACTTTGTTATTCCTACTAATAATAAAATCTTTATTCAAAGTAACTGAATATCCAAATTTATTTAAACAAGAAATTGAAATTAAATTGCTCTTGAATTGAGGTACATAATAAACGTTTATCAAATCTAAATGCCTTCTAGAATATAGATTAACTCTAATATCTCCCACTGCACTGGTAAACACCAACACCCCGTTGCCCAAGCACAAGTTGATTTCATTCTTGTTCAGCCTTTTTCTTTCCTGGAACCCCTATAAGGAATAACAAACATGATTAGTGGCTCCAGAGTCTATGATCCAAGAATCTGTAGAATCTACCAGAAAACATGTTTCAAGATAATTAACATTACATTCTTTCTTCTTATTTTGGGACTTTGGGCAATTTCTTTTCCAATGTCCCTTTTCACCACAAAGGAAGCATTTCCCTTTGATCTTAGTTACTTTCTTGGTCTCCTTCTTGGTAGGCCCAAGTTGTTTTTTCTTCTATTGTTTCTTGACCTTCTTACAGGTCTTAACAGTAGCAACTTTACCAACCATATAAATCTCTTGACCTTTGCCTTTCACAAGGATCTTTTCAGTGCTTTGAACATCTTACATCAGGCCCTGCAAGGTGTATTCCTTTTTGTTCAAGGTGTAGTCCGACTTGAACTAATCAAAGGAATCTGATAGTGAGTTGACAACCATGTCAATTTTCGCTCACCATCTATTATAACACCATTGAGTTCAGCAATGTTGAGATATGCTATGACTTTCATCATGTGATCTTTCACAGCCTGTCCAGGTTTCATCCTAAGATTCATGAAAGCAGTCATTGCTTCTCTCTTAGTCATCCTGGACCTCATAGCAAACATCTCCTATAGAGACATCATTATATCAGTAGCAGACCCCATTCCTTCATGCTGTTGTTGCAACACGTCGGAGATGGTAGTCATAATGTAACATTTGGCTATCTCATCTGAGGTTTTCCACTGCTCATACTCGTCTCTTTGCACCACAGTGGATTCAAAAGTAGGAGTAGGTGGTTTAGGAGTAGTCAGAACAAACTTATGTTTTTTAGCTTGCAGCAACAACCTAGTTTTCGTTTTCCATGTGACATAACTATCACCAGTTAAAGTATTGTCTTTTAAGATGTTGATTAGGGATGGGGTCATGATTTATGAATAAAACAAAAAATATATATAAGTAAATAATCATGATAAAGCACTTTCGAATATTTATCTTGAATTTAATAAATAATTCAATTGTAAAATTCAACGGTGATCCAACACCCATAAATGTCACACATCCTTTGGGAGTTCGCACCATTTATAAGTTGGACTAGGTCCCACCTAATTGTTAATATAACAACCAGGGTTTTCAATTTTAGCCTTGCGATTTTACTGACAAGAACTCTTGGGAGGATATTAATAAAACCACATTGAATGTGTTACCAAGATATCGACCTTCAAAATTTTCCCTCACGAAAATCCCTCCTTTGAGAGTAGATATCGTTTGAGTCAATTGTCTAGTCTATCCTTATAAGGAAGTATCTTACTAAATTTCATTCATGGATGCCCCTTGGGGGGTTATCACACAAAACATAAAGCTTCAACTAACCTTGTAGGCCATAGGTGTTTCAAACACCTTCTCCTACTCAATCGTTTAAGGCGTTTGATTAATTTTCATAGAATGATTTACGAAGTTATCTAGATGCCAATTAGATACCTAAATCATTCAATGCATGTTCATACCAAAAGAGATATATAAGTGGCACTCCTATTCTATATGACATGTTATCTAACAATGACTAACATTGTAATATTTACGAAAAAATAAATAGCCACAATTTTGGTCCATCATAGAAAAGCAAGTAAATTACATTTGTCTGAAATACAAAAACTCTAATCCTATCTTGGTGAACAAGTCATCACTCGGTCGTAATCCACTTACGCGTATGAAGCCATACGGGGCTATCCTATGCGCAGCACCACGACTGCCACCCATGGGCGTGCGCATGCACCCAGCCCCCATGGGCAGCCGTGAGTTGCCACACCACAACAAACGTAGCCGCATGATTGTTTGTGCGCACGCTTGTTGCTTTGATGCACACAGTGTCAGGATTAGAAACGGTTGTTTCCTTTTTCTGCTTCAAATTCTTCAATTCTTCGATTCTTTGAAAATTGAATATTTGTAGCGGAAATATTTACTGTAGAATTTATTTATTTATTTATTACAATAGTAAAATAAAAAAAATAAAAAAAAAAACTTAGCAACTACCAAGAAGGAAATTATGGCGATAATAGGCCACCATTCTTGTTACACATCCAAACAAAAAAACATTGAAATTCTAGGACCAAAATCGAGCAATAACAAATCATATTATAATAACATATATATATATATATATATTATCCATACATTCCAATGTAATTATATATAAGAATACCTAGAGTGCCATCTCTTTCTAAAACATGCATAATTACAACAAAAAGAAATAGATCCACGTATATATAGACATCAATTAATCAAGGGTACAACCAAGGCTCTGATACTAATTGTAGGGAAAATACACTCGGCGGAAGTGAAAAATAGATTTGTATATTTTAAAATTTTCCTTTAAAAGAGAACTTTAACCCTTGATTAATTAACATATAATAAAAGATATCGTACCTTTTTCCACGTGACGATTGATGTTGCGTCGATAGTAAACCGCAAGATCTTCCAATCCAATCGTGAACATGAATCATCTAGGAGTGTGGGCCCCCTTTCTTTGAATTATGTACCTGAGGATAGATAACAAAAAACTTTTTCTTTTGTTAGTCACAATAATCTTTCTAGAGAAAACGAAGAACATTTAGTCACTTGTGAATTCTCAATCTTTTGATCGAAACTCCCGTGAACCTTATTCAAAGTTGTGCACAAAGCCTTTTAATATAAAAGCTAGTAGTGCACTATCGAAAACAAAACACTCTCTCTTCTTTTCCCTCTTGGCCGAATTTTTCACACTATGTCTTAGAGTTGGATTTATTTTTTAAGCAAAAGAAAAACTCTCTTCCAAAAACTAGGGTTGGCCGAATTCTCATGATATGTTATATATGTGGTGGTTGAAATCCTCACACAATGTGGATTTATGCGTTGTGGCCGAAATCCTAACCCTAGGTGGGTTTTTCTTGTGGCCGAAAATCCTCACCTAAGGAGGATTTATGTTTCACTTAAAGACTCCTATCAATCTTTTGAGTTCAAACCCTACTCCAACTTACTAGTGTATTATCCAATAATATATTGAATATAAATTAAATCGTGACTTAATAAAAACTTCCTAATTTGACTAGATAAATAAAATCCTTTTATTTATCTACTTATCAAATAAAGTCTTTGATTCATACTATGAGACCTTCTCCTAGTTAGAAAAAGATTTTGACTTTTAACTAAATAATTAATTAATTAACATCCATTTAATTAAATAATAATATAAAACAATAGATTAGGTCAATATTCTTAGCCTTGCCGCCCAAGTGTATGATCATGAGCAATATATTATTTTTCTATTTTATTAAATTCATTGGACCTTAGTAAAAAGTCCACATGTGAATCAGACCCATTCTTACTAAAAGAAAACAAGTTCACATGCCTTAAATTAATACATTAATATAATTTAATAGCCCATTTAATTAAAATGTGCAAATTATATTCTTAATGTATTAATGGAATGCTAATTGCAACCCATTCACAATTCTAGATGGACCCATAAATTATTCCGGTAGAATATATCAAATAATCCATGCAAGTTCGTGTGGATTGGGGATCTTGATAGGCTATCTAAATTTAAGCTTCAATAAACATAACTTAATCACAATCAACAAATGATTCACTTAGGTTCGATCTATTAATTTTAGCTCATTCCACTAAAAAACTAAAATTTAACTCTTAAATAAAGATAGAATAAGTAAATGTTTCTCATTCGTATCCTAGACAATCTTATTGGATATAATGTATCCTCGTGAAAAATATCAGTAATCGCCCAGAGCTCATAGACCACCTACAGCTCTCCTAGTTATCATATTTACTCATATGACCACATTTTGAACTTGGATATTCTGACTTATCCAGAAGCTATGATTCAATAGACATTATGGAAAACTTAACGTTAAGAATCAATATCCAATACCTCAAAATATCCACATTGTAAGGATTCCCATTTATTGATTGGCTTATTTCGTGGACAAACCACATATTGGGGCTTGGTGTAAGGGTAGCTTGGGTATTTGATGGTTGGTGTTTTGCACAACCAAGGCTCACTCAAGACCTCAAGAGAAGAAGCACCAAAGGTATATTCTAGTGCTTTCTTGCTTTGAAGAGATCTAGTTGAACACACACACAACTCATCCATATATCTTATTCTTGTATGTTGTGTGTTTTGTATGTGTGCATGGATGTTCTTGAACATCTCTTCTTGCATGTTTTATTTGATTGCATCTTGTTCATTGAAATGCCATAACATGTTTAGGCATTAGGATGCAAAGCCATGAAGTATTTTCATGCATGTTTTTATGATTGCATCTTGTTCATTGAAATGCCATAACATGTTTAGGCATTAGGATGTAAAGCCATGAAGTCTCTTCATGCATGTTTATATGATTGCATCTTGTTCATTGAAATGCCATGACATGTTTAGGCATTAGGATGCAAAGCCATGAATTCTATTCATGCATGTTTTTAATTGAGTGAACCTTGTTCAATGACAATGCCATGACATGTTAGGCATTATGATGCATTCACTTCCCATACTTGCACTTTATGTTTGTTAGTTTTTAGTGTGGTGTAATTCGTTTCCCGAAGATGATCAGAAACGTCCGCGCTTGCACGATGGTTTGCATGCCTTAGCACGATGGTTTACCACCATGAGAAGGTCTCATTCTTCTCTTGGATAAATGTTAGATTCGCTTTGGTGATTTGAAGTAAAGTGTCTAGTTTCAAAAGATTGGATTTCAATAATTTAAATGTTTTCCAAAACTGACCTTTGTAAGGTCTTGTGACCTTAACATTTTATAAAAAGATTGAAATTAAGTTTTGTGAAATTTTGGGCAAACTAGACACCCATACCTTTCCAACGGTATATTATTCTTAATATTTCATGATCGTTTGGATTGGTTTTGAAATCTCCAAAATGACTACTAAAATAGAGCAGCACTCCGGTTATACAAATCTGACCTTTGGTCACTCAATTGACCATAACTTTTTCTACAAACATCAAAATATCATTCCATAAATTGGAGTAGAAAGTACACTTCCATACCTTTCCAACGATATATAATATGAAAGGTTTCGATGTCGTTTAATCATGTTTTGAGTCACTTGAAAATAAAGCTCTGTGTTGTGACACTTCGCCGCGGTTTGAGTGAGAGCAGCATGCTAGCGATAGCAATTTGCCGCGGTTCAAGTGCCGCTCCTTGGGTGACAGCGGCATGATAGCGGCAGTCCCGACCCTGTTTCGTAATTTGGTCATATCTCACTCATTTGGAGTCTGATTTGACTCATTTTTAAAGGGCAAGTCACATAATTTATAGGGCTATCATCTTAGCACTATAAATACATCTTTTTCTCTCTTTTGTATAAAAGGAACAAAAGATACAAAACCCTAGAGAGAGATTAAGAGTTCCCTAGTGAGAGAAAGTACCAAGATTGCTTCTTTAACTCTCCAAACCCATTTCCACATGCATAAATCATCATCTAAGCATCATCTAGGATAATCTAGCATGTGCTAATGCATGAGTCTTCTTCAACACACATGGTATGATATGTTGAACACTATTATCTTACATAATTAGTGTTTTTACTTATCAATTTTATCTCATTTATTACTTGTATGTTCTTGAGTAATTTCTACATACATGATTGAGATTATGTGTTGATTAAGTTATTTTTTGATAGCTTAATTGATTAGGTCATTATTGCCTAAAAGCTAAGCCATAAACATTCTTGTGTGATTTATTGATAACTAGGTTGATAGATTGTCTTTTAATCAACTAGTTAAGCTTTTGAATGTTTGTGGGTTATTTGTGATAGCTATTGTATTTAGGATTGGTTATCCCTAACATAGCTAAAGTTTTATGCCATGTCATATAGCTATTTTCATATCTAGGATTGATTTTACTGTCATCATACAATCCTAGATAAGCATTTAATGTACCCTAGCATTACTTGCATATTTGGATATTTCATAATATTTACTTAGGGTGTTTGATCTCTTCAGAGAAGTAAGTCTTGTGTGATGACCGGGATTAGGTCGTACATCGGGATTAGGTGTTCACATAAGTAATTGGACTAGGTTCACTTACACCGGGATTAGGTAGTGGTGGTGAGTTATATACCGGGATTAGTTTGCAATCACTTTCACCATTAGTGGATTCAAGGTTCGAGTGTGGCGCACTTTCCAGCTCGTGGTTTTTTCCATGAGAATTTCCACGTAAATATCTTGTGTCATTTATAATTCCGCACATTTTACACTTGATATATAAATTGACTAATTAGGGGTATTTTCAGAATATTGATTAATCATGAAAATTGGGTAATATCGGATAAAATCTATTCACCCCCCTCTCTAGATTAATATTGAACACACCATTAATTTGTTTCAATTGGTATTAGAGCGGGTTCCTAAATATACTTAGGTGATCATTTGCTTATTTTGGTGTGTTTTGCATTTTGTATGTATTTGATTGATTTCATACATTTTGCATTCTTCTCATTTGCATTTGTTTAACTCAAACACTATGAGTGAATTTGAAAGAGAAGAAATTGACTCCGATAAGGAGATGACTCTCTTTATTGAGAGATTTAGGAGATTTGTGAAATCAACCACCTCACCTCTTAAGTAAAAGTTGACCACCTTACCTCCTAAAAAGAAGAAGACTATTGCTTTGAAGACTTCGAAGCATGACAAGAAGGAGGATGACTCGAATGATAACATGGCACTCATTGACAAGCCGAACTAAGAAGTGTCTTCAAGAAAAGGATTCATTGCTACGAATGTAGAGGATTCAGGCATATCTACCCAGAGTGTGGAAACTTGAAGGATAGAAGGAAAGGAAAGGCGATGGCCACCTCATGGAGTGATGATGAAAGTGAAGAAAATCCTTCAAGTGATGAAAAGCTTGCCATCAACTACATGGCATTTGGAGCCAAACGTGTAGAAGTTGAAGAAGATGGCAAAATTTCTTTGACTTGTGATCCCAAGGAAGAACTAGATATAAAAGTAGCTAAATAAGTAGTTGGTATAGGTACTCATTGGGATTTGGCTCATTCTCCATCAAGAGACCAATTTGATGATCTTGATGAGGAAGATGACTCCATTGGTGAGATGGAGAATATAGGAGATGACTCAAATAGTGAGAATTCGTCATCTAACTCCACAAATGGAAATGTGGAGAGTATGATTCTTAGTGACTACAAAGTCAAAGTTGAAAGCTCTAGGATAAAGAATGAGAAGGAGATTCAAAGATTAAAGGAAGAAAATCTTGAGCTTTCAACACTAGTTGACCACTTGAGTGAAGAAGTGGTAAGATCCATGATGGATGAAGATAAGCTGAAAGACGATTTAGCCTTATCTAAGAGGAGAGAAGAATAGTTGAAAGGAGAGCTTGAAGAAGTTAAGGCCTTAATAGCTAAGATGGCTTCAAGCACCGAGAAGCTTGACCATATGTTGGGAGTTGGAAAAATGCCAAATGACAAGAGAGGTCTTGGCTTCATTGATGACAAGGATGCTTCCTCCTCAAGCAAGATAACCTTTATCAAGAGCATCAACATCAAGATGTCTCCTCCTTCTCAACAACCTAGGAAGACGCTATACCTAGGAAAGCATTCAAGAAATACCCAAACAAAAATGGCACCAAATGGTCAAGCTCGAGCTTAACCCCAAAGTGCTTCTCATGCTAACTTCTCTCAACCTAAGATCCACAAAGGGAAGAGTTCAATCATGCAAGCTCAACCAAGCAAGCAACATTGTCTTGGTCATCAACAAAAGAGGAGAGATCCTATCCAAAAACCAAGACAACCATAACGATAAGGGATAGCACCTATGCATTCTTAAGGGAATGGTATGATTCCTAACTTTATCCCCATTTGTCGTTTTTGTGGTATTGATGGTAATGTTAGACCAAGTTGCTTTCATTATATTAAAATGTGTAGAGTTAAAAGCATGAATGAAAAGAAAAAGGCTAGAGCTAAGATGCATGTTCATAAAAAGGAAGAAAACCATTTGCATGATCCTTTGCCATCTAGAACTCTAGAACCTATGACCATTAGGAATATAATTGTGGCACCTAAGTGGAAAAGAAAAGATGAACTCGCTTGCTACGAGACTAACATGTCTCCTATTGGTTCAACTAAGTCCAATGGACTTGGTAGGTCTTTAGGACCTCATGCCCTTCATTGAAGTGGTATGGAATTTGACCCCATATGGGGAACTTAAGCAAAGAGACCACTTGCATACTTGTTGCATGCAAAAATTTGAAAACTTTTATGCTTTTTTATTAATTGCTTGAGTAGCTTGGTTGCACATGTGCTTACATATTTTTTTACTTCAATAAGTGTGAACTAATGCTTGTATTGCAATCCATGTCATATTCATGTTCAAACATGCATTTTTGGACTAAGAGATATACATAGGAAGTACTCTTTGAATGACCTATAATGATCTCCATTACATGAAGATTTTTAAATGACATGCTTAAAATGTGAAAAGCATGATTTTATATGACATGCTTAAAATGTGAAAAGCATGATTTCAAATGACTTGCTAAAAAATGAAAAAGCATGAATTAATGATTGCATATTCTTAAATGTAAAACAATGTGTGAAAAAGTGAATGAGACTCAAATGAAAATCAATTGTCATTCTTTCTTTATTTGTTGAACATGGTTACTGTCATACAGGAAATATTCTCGAAAATATTGAATAGGGTGCAAAATCACTCATGCCATGTTTAGCTTATAAAGTTGGATATAGTTGCTCTCAAATTAAATTCAATGAAATCTCTATATCCTTGCTTCTCTCATGACAAATGGTGAAATTGGTTTGACTTTTATTGGAAACCTTTGTCATTCGTTTTGCCAAATACCATTGTATTTTAGACTTAAATGTTACATGTCTTGTATGCAAATCATTGTTTAATTCACACATTTTCACAAAATAAATCTCCTTGGTTCTTCCAATTAATGGAGTTGCATAAAGTGTATTATATGATTATGCAAATGACTTGTATACTACTATCTCTCTTTGCTACAAATGACCCGGTTGGGGAATACTCTTTTACCCATCTCATGACAAAAAGGGGGAGTAGTATGTAGTTAGGGGGAGAATGCTAAATTGCTAAATTGTTGTAGCATTCAAATGATTGGGGAGTTTACTTTTTGTGGGAGAGTAACCCGTTGAGGGGGAGCATTTGCATTATACATACATTGCATGATGTTGTGCTTAAATTCTTATTGCAAATGCTTGTTTTATCTTACTTAATTAATCTCACATATACTTGTATTGGAAAGTATAGAAACTTTGTTTTAAAGGATTGATTGTTCTACAAGAGATTGAAGACTTGAAGATCATAGCTTTTAATTATCTTTTTGTAATGTAGAAAATCCCTTTAGTTTCTATTTATGTTGTGAGGATCAATGTGAGTGGTGGTTTTGTCACGAAATATCCAAATTGGGAGATTGTATGGATTCCCATTTATTGATTGGCTTATTTCGTGGACAAACCACATATTGGGGCTTGATGTAAGGGTAGCTTAGGTATTTGATGGTTGGTGTTTTGCATAACCAAGGCTTGCTCAAGACCTCAAGAGAAGAAGCACCAAAGGTATATTCTAGTGCTTTCTTGCTTTGAAGAGATCTAGTTGCACACACAGACAACTCATGCATATATCTTATTCTTGTATGTTGTGTGTTTTATATGTGTGCAGGCATGTTCTTGAACATCTCTACTTGCATGTTTTATTTGATTGCATCTTGTTTATTGAAATGCCATAACATGTTTAGGCATTAAGATGCAAAGCCATGAAGTATTTTCATGTATGTTTATATGATTGCATCTTGTTCATTGAAATGCCATAACATGTTTAGGCATTAGGATGCAAAGCCATGAAGTCTCTTCATGCATGTTTATATGATTGCATCTTGTTCATTGAAATGTCATGACATGTTTAGGCATTAGGATACAAAGCCATGAATTCTATTCATGCATGTTTTTAATTGAGTGCACCTTGTTCAATGACAATGCCATGACATGTTAGGCATTAGGATGCATTCACTTCCCACACTTGCACTTCATGTTTGTTAGTTTTAAGTGTGGTGTAATTCTTTCCTGAAGATGATCGGAAACGTCATGCTTATACGATGGTGTGCATGTCTTAGCGCGATGGTTGACCATCTTGAGAAGGTCTCATTCTTCTCTTGGATAAGTGTTAGATTCGGTTTGGTGATTTGGAGTAAAGTGTCTAGTTTCAAAAGATTGGATTTCAATGATTTAAATGTTTTTCAAAACTGATCTTTGTATGGTCTTGTGACCATAACTTTTTATAAAAAGATTGAAATTGAGTTTTGTAAAATTCTATGCAAACTAGACACCCATACCTTTCCAACGGTATATTATTCGTAATATTTCATGATTGTTTGGATTGGTTTTGAAATCTCCAAAATGACCACTAAAACAGAGCATCACTGCTGTTATCCGAATCTGACCTTTGGTCACTCAATTGACCATAACTTTTTCTGTAGATATCAAAATGTCATTCCATAAATTGAAGTAGAAAGTATACTTCCATACCTTTCCAACGATCTATTATATGAAAGGTTTCGATATCGTTTGGTCATGTTTTAAGTTGCTTAAAAATCAAGCTCTGTGCTGTGACGCTTCGCCGCGGTTTGAGTGAGAGCGGCATGCTAGCGATAGCAATTTGCTGCGGTTCAAGTGCTGCTCCTTGGGTGATAGGGCATGCTAGTGGCAGTCCTGACCCTATTTCGTAATTTGGTCATATCTCACTCATTTGGAGTCCGATTTGACTAATTTTTGAAGGGCAAGTCACATAATTTATAGGGCTATCATCTTAGCACTATAAATACATCTTTTTCTCTCTTTTGTATAAAAGGAAAAAAAAAATACAAAACCCTAGAGAGAGATTAAGAGTTCCCTAGTGAGAGAAAGTACCAAGATTGCTTCTTTAACTCTCCAAACCCATTTCCACATGCATAAATCATCATCTAAGCATCATCTAGGATAATCTAGCATGTGCTAATGTATGAGTCTTCTTCAACACACATGGTATGATATGTTGAACACTATTATCTTACATAATTAGTGTTTTTACTTATCAATTTTATCACATTTATTACTTGTATGTTCTTGAGTAATTTCTACATACATGATTGAGATTATGTGTTGATTAAGTTATTTTTTGATAGCTTAATTGATTAGGTCATTATTGCCTAAAAGCTAAGCCATAAACATTCTTGTGTGATTTATTGATAACTAGGTTGATAGATTGTCTTTTAATCAACTAGTTAAGCTTTTGAATGTTTGTGGGTTATTTGTGATAGCTATTGTATTTAGGATTGGTTATCCTTAACATAGCTAAAGTTGTATGCCATGTCATATAGCTATTTTCATATCTAGGATTGATTTTACTGTCATCATATAATCCTAGATTTTAATGTACCCTAGCATTACTTTCATATTTGGATATTTCATAATATTCACTTAGGGTGTTTGATCTCTTCGGAGAAGTAAGTCTTGTGTGATGACCGGGATTAGGTCGTACACCGGGATTAGGTGTTCACATAAGCAATTGGACTAGGTTCACTTATACCGGGATTAGGTAGTGGTGGTGAGTTATATACTGGGATTAGGTTGCAATCACTTTCACCATTAGTGGATTCGAGGTTCGAGTGTGGCGCACTTACCAGCCCGTTGTTTTTCCCATGAGGGTTTCCATGTAAATATCTTGTGTCATTTCTAATTCCGCACATTTTACACTTGATATATAAATTGACTAGTTAGGGGTATTTTCAGAATATTGATTAATCAAGAAAATTGGGTAATATCGGATAAAATCTATTCACCCCCCTCTAGATTAATATTGAACACACCGTTAATTTGTTTCGCATATGATGACATTCTACTTTCATTTAATAAATGGAGCCACGATGTCCATATCTATAAATGAAGTCCTCTATCGATTAACAAATAAATACCACCAAACTATCGATGATAGACTATGCCATATAATCGTACTCATTGATAGCTAAAATGATAACACTTGTAACCATAAGTTCATCATTTATCTCAGGATTAAGATAGACTCTCTGATTGTCCTTATAATGAAAAATTTTATCTACTGATGGTTCTAGATAAAGTTTTTCATTGTGATCCTATTAATCGATACATTTATGTACCTATTTAAATCTCCTATTTCCTACCTTTGGTGCTTGGTTTTGAGCGTTTTTGTGTATATATTATGTGTTTTAGCTTTGTATAGGTTCATTTCCCTAAAGTTAGGTGTTTGAGCATAAAGTGATGGTTTGAAGGCAAAACAGAGGAAAAAGAGCAAAAATTGAGATGGCTTGTGCAGAACCTCTGACTTGTGAAAGCCATATCTCCCTCCTCTGATTGAATTGGGCGTCGAGCTACATGTTTTCGGAAAGCCCCGGGAGTCTACTTTTCACAGAAATTTACGAGTCATGATTCTGAGCTTTCTAGAAGAGGTTATGCCCATTTGAGTGATTAGTGCGCGGAGTAGAAAAATCTACGAGTTGAGGACTGCGAGTTGGGACTGCGAGTTAGTGAAATCTGTGAGTTTGTACTCATATAACAAAGTTGCAAATCGATTCCAGACCTTACTGCGAGTTAAAATTATGAGTACAAAGTTGCAGATCCATCATAGAGCCAACTGTGAATTGGGACTACGAGAACGAAGTCGCAGATCAAGGTCGGCAACAAATATCTACTTGCAGACCACGTGATTTTTGAAGGGCAAACTTGACTTTTCAACCCTAATTAATAACCTAACCTTCAACCACTATATATACACCTACTTTTTGATCTTTAAAATATCTCTCAATCTACCAATCTCATAATATCTAGATATTTCATATCTTAGACATCTTACACCACAAAAGAGAGAGAGGAGCTCTCAAAGCTTCCATGGAGGTTCTCCTCCATGGGAAGCTCATCATTATCACATCTACACTTCCTCCATCCATCTTTGAAGTAGATCCAAGGGAAAGGAGATCAAATGAAATAGAGATCTTGGTTATCTCTAAACTCTTCTCTTTGTTTTATTTTCTATTTCTTTGATGTGTAATCCTCATTAGGGAATATTTGTAACATAACACTTAAGCTTGTTATATATGGTATTTAATTAGATTCGATTTGGATCTTGACTCTATTCTTTGAGTTTGCTATATCTCTCTTCTCTTGACATGTTTGTTGGTGAATGAGTAGAAATTGATGTGTTTTGCATAAGTGAAACTTTAGATTAAAACAGTGATGTAGTGTAAACAAACTTTATAATATAAAAGTAAAGTCTCACTCTTGTTTGCATGCTGGTGACGAAAGGGAATCGATATGTATGGATTGATTAGAGTGAAAAAGCACATCTAGGTTCCAATTGACTAATTGTGAATTAATCTTAATTTTTAACTCTTGAATGGAGAATACTTGATTTATGCATGCCTATGCTAGAATAGGTAGTTTGGTGTTCTTGTTTAATAGGTCTTTGACCAAGAGACATAATTGCTCACTCCATGATTTTGGTTGAGTGATGAATGGATTTCGGTATTCCTTAATCAACAAATGATTCGTAATAATTGATGATTTGGTTTTGAAATCCTTAATCAAGAGAACTAGCCTTTGAATCCGAGTTGAACGATGCTTGAATGTTTATTATCAACATGACTTGCTTGTGTGTTTGGTGAACTTATGTACCTATTGTAACCACTATCTTGCATCTCTCCAAGCCACCTTTATTTTCGTAGCTAGGGTGCTTGGCCTTTAGTTTAATTGCTTTGTAGTTTAATTGCTTTGCCACTTTAAATTGCTTTGTAGTGTAATTGATTTCCATATAGTTATATTTAGAAAGGCAAGCACCCGGTTACATTTCTATCCTTAGTGTAATTTAGTTTAGCTTTATTCACAACTAACAAAACTTCTGCATTATGCATACACTTCACACACACCCTTCTCATCACTTCCATGATCTATTTACACTACTTTAATAAATGCTTTAGCTAGAAACAGTTATACCGATTCTACCTCTCTGTGGAAACGACCCTTGCTTACTTCTTATACTAGTCCATTGACTCATTGCATTTGCGAGGTAAATTACATTAGAAATATCTTTTTGGTACACCACAACGACGGTGTATCACATATTCAATGCACCTAATGCACTAGATTTTTGTACTCAAAGATACTACTCGTTGATGATTTTAGACTCATCATAGCACATTTGATCTCACTCAAATGCTAGGAAAAGAATCTACAACTTTAACAAAGTAAATGCGCCCAACTTTTATCTTAAGTTGTGAATATTATTCAAGACTAACTAAAGAATTTTGTCTACCTCATACATATCCAGATGTACGAACAATTCTTCATTTCTCATAGTCTTTTGACCTTATGATTATTTATTTTTGACAATTATAATAATTAAACTATAAATGCTATAAGATTTGTTAAAACAGAAATCACTTTATTAATATAAAAATATTGTCAAATACATTATTATATTCTTGCTATTGAGCATAATCCTAACAGTAGCAACCCAAACCGCGGAATAGAGAAAGTCACTCTTTTACAAGCAAAATCACACCTAGACTAAATGATCGAGTGATGTGCAAGTGTGATTGTGAAATAAGATGCACACTAAAAAGTAAAATGAGCACAATGCATGGAGGTGTGTGTATGCATATATTCTCTTCAATAATCAAAATTAAGAGATATATACCTTTAAGGATTTAATCGAGAAGCTTTGAGGATGCTAAGGGAAACTAGGGAAACTTGATAACGAACACTTCAAGCACCTAATCTACCCTTACATTTAAAATTTTTGAGATGGATATCTAGCAACCTAGCAAATATAACATTCACCACTCGATGATGCCACTTAGCATTATCAAATTCAATAGTCATCCATTCGGCTCTAGGCTTCAATATCATAGTGTCATCTTCAAGCCTTTTAGTAGGTATCTCATAACCTTCCCCAACACTCATCCATGCTTTTTCATTGATGAATCTAATGTAGGCTTTCATCCTAATTTTCCAAAAGGAGTAGTTACCACTTTTCAAGAGTGGAGGTCTAGTACTAGAAACATCTTCCAGCATCAAATCACCCATAGCTCAAAAATCCAATCTTATAACCTTGAGATCACACGAGGTACCTTAAGTGACCCGCTCTGATACCAATTGAAATTTCTAAGATGGATATCTAGAAACCCAAAGGGGGTGAATAGGTTAGAACCAATTTTCAACAACTTTTTCAGACTTTGATTGTTGCACAAACAAACTATCAAAGCACTCTTAAAAATAAAAACCAAAAAGCTTCACAAGATGGTTAGTAGTAACAAATATAAAAGATATAGCAATTTAGAGTAACAGCTACAAAGTAAAGTAAATGAATTCAATAAAAGAAAAAATCAACACAGATTTTTTTAATAGGGTAAAACCTCATAACTTGAGGAGACATCCACGGGTTGATTCTACAACCACCGGCAACACTATCTTTCATTAGTTGGTAGAATGTACAACCCTCATGCAATCAATACACATGATCCACCCTATTGGATCATCCCATTCTAACCTACCCTTGGGCTTTTTACTAGTGAGAGACTTGCTACTTTCTATCCAGCCACTTCACGTGTCTCTAGAAAGTTTCTTGCTCAACTATCTGGATCTTCACGATCCTAATCAAGACTTCCTTACTTAACTATCAGGATCTTCACAATCCTAGTTAAGACTTCTTGCTCAATCTCGATCCGCTTGATCTAATTGAGACTTTCTCCTTTTACAAAGCAATGATATAAGTGAAATGCAAACACATGCAAATAGAGTATATAGATCAAGCACACTCAATGAAGAATTAGTTTTGCACAAATCAAGCTCATAAGGAAATGTAACTAATAGTTATGAACATGTGATTAGAAATCTAGATTAGGCATTCAAGATCACTCACAAAAATACCTAGAAATCTAAACATGTCAATCAAAGCTAGAATAATAGATTTGCAACAAAAAGCAGAAACCAACTTTTAAATCAAATGATCAAATCAACACTTGAAATCCTAAACATATTCACTCAAATAAGAACTAGATTTGAACAAATGAAATCATAATCAAAATTTTCTAGTTCTAGAACATGTGACTAAAACCTAGAAATCAACAATCAGAAACAAATACAAAGTTTTTCTAGATTCAAGTTGATGTTTATCAAAATTAGCTAGAAACATATTCAATTGAAAATCACAAAAGCTAATTTTGAAAATCACTCAAACAACTCCAAAAATAGAATCCAAATCATTCTCAACACATTTCATATTCAAATCAAGAGATTCTAAAAATTGATCACAAGAAAAGTGTAGAGAATATGATTTAGTTAAAAAATGATGAACACTTGAAGAGGATCAAAGTAAATCAAAAAATCTGGACATCATTTAGCTTTGTAAATACTTGGGACTTGTTCTCCTTTGAAAGACAATGAATTTTGGCTTTTGAATCACCAAAATTGGATCTAAAATGAACGAGATATCACAAAAACAAAAATTCAAAAACTTATGAAATTTCTGCACGAAATTTGAATATGTAGAAGAGGGAAATAATATGGCGTTTGAAGGACCATGAGAGGAGATTGAGGACACGCCACCTCAGCTCCCCATTGAGAGCGCATGGCCTAGTTTATTATAAAATAGCTTAGTTAAGCATTAAACCTATGACTCTTATCAAACAAGAACAAAAAATATTCTCATATGTGCTTCTCAATCAAGTATGAGAGCACTCACCTTTGACCATATTGGTCTTAGGAGAACCAACACAAATAACATCATGATCATTACTCATGGCAATATGAAATCTAAATGATAAATCATCAACAATCTTTATCATGAAAATATCACTTATATTAAACTCATAATTATTGCCATGCACAACTATTTCATTAAGACTCTTCAAATGATCATGGTTAACACTCTTCTTTACCATCCTCTTCTCAACATTTTTCTTAACATGATTATTATTAACATGTACATCATTCTTTTCAACCCAAATCTTCTTAGTAGGTTTCTTCACTTGAACATGATCAATATGCACATTTATCAAAGCATCAAAGCTATTATCATATTGAAAACTTTCTAAAGAAGACTTATCCATCTCACAAGTATGTATATTATTCTTCTTAACCCAAAATTTCCTTGCTAATTTATTTTTATTAACATGTTCATCATACATAGTCTCTAATGCCTTAACATGTTTAGAAACAACCAAATGAAGTCTTTTCATCTCAGTAGCATTCATCTCATTCTCTAGTTTGCATTGTCTAATATAATTGTAGCATTTAGGCCTAATATGTCCTATAACATTACAAAAATGACAAACCAGGACAAATTTTGAGATGTTATGTTTAGCTCTAGACTTAAACCCATGATTAGGAGAATGATTAGGTAACCTTTTTACATTATTATCATGCTTCACATTTCCTACTTTGCCTTGCCTAATATATTCATAACACTTAGGCTTAATGTGACCAACCACATTACAATAATGACAAACCGGAATGAATTTAGACAAATTACCTTTTGGGTGCGCATACTTTGGTCGAGAAGTTTCATAGCTCTTCTTGTCTTTGTCTTTTATTTTGGAAGGAATAGTAGTTGAGTCTCTCTTCTTCTTGGGCTTTTTTTTTACTTGTTTTTGGTTGTAGGAGTCTTCTTAACGTTTTCTACAAAACCCAAGCCATTCATATCTCCATAATGCTTTCCAAGTTTTATTACTTCATCAAGCTTAATGGCTCCAATTTTCATGTCATTAATAGACTCATTGAGAGCTTTGACTTCATATTTAAGCTCACACTCCTTTATCTTCAAGATAGTCAAAGTGTTCTCTTTTTACTTAATCTCTCCATCCATGGCAAACAACTTCATGGTAAAGTCTTCGTTTAGATTATCTAGCTCTTAAGCACTTTCCTCCATCTTTGAAAAATACTTTTCAATGGTTTTTCATTCTCCTTGATGACTTCACTTTGCTTGCTCATCTTTTTCAAAGACATCTTCTTTTCATTGTCGAAAGCTTTAATTATAACCACTAAATTAGTATTGATCAACTTCAACTTGTTGTTCTCATCGTTCTTCTTGACATTTTCACTAGTTAGTTGAAGGATCTTGTTATTGAAGTTTGTTTCATCATGATTTGAGGGAGCTTTGATCTCTTCATAATTTGAGGAGACTTCACTATCTTCATTACTTGAAGAGTATTCAATTTCCTCATTACTTGAAGAGTTTTCACTACTATCCTCAAATTTTCCTTTATATATAGTTGGGTGAGCAATGTAATTGCTAGTATATTCTCGATCATCCGAGGACTCATCTTCCTCTCCTACATCATTCACTCTCACATCACTCTAAGTAGCCGTCATTGCTAAGTCTTTTTTTGACTCTCTCTTCTCATTAGCACGTTTGGTAGAGATAAATCCAATCCCTTTGCATTCAGGACATCAAATTAGCTTCTTCTTAGATTTATCCTTACAATCTACCATTTCTTTTGGAGTGATCTTCTTCTTGACTTCCTCTCTCTTAGAACATATGTTCTTTTGAAATGTCTTGAATGTTCTCACCATACTAGCCACATCATCTTCACTCTTCTCATTGGTCACCTTGAGTGTTATACCTTTACCCTTAATCTTTAGCTTGAACCCAAGCTCATATGTTTATAGAGACCCAAGAAGCTCATCAACCCTCATAAGATCGACGTTCTTGCTTTCTTCAATTGTGGTCAACTTTGCTTTAAATTTCTTAGGCAAGGATCTCAAGATTTTTCAATTAATTCTCTCTTATGGATATTGCTTTCCCAAAGTTTGACTTTGGTTGGTGATATTCAAGAGTCTAGTTTGGAAGTCTACTAACTTCTCATCCCCATCCATAACAAGATTTTAAAATTGAGAAGTAAGCATTCATATTCTAGACCTTTGAACCGTCAACATACCCCCATTGGTAGTTTGCAAAGTATCTCATAATTCCTTTACCGATTTGAGGTTTTGGATGTAGATAAATTGAGTACTATCTACACCTCTAAATATAGCATTCACCGCTCGATGATGCCAGTTAGTATTATCTAATTCAATAGCCATCCATTCGGCTCTAGGCTTCAAAATCATAGTGCCATCTTCAAGCCTTTTGGTAGGTATCTTATAACCTTCCTCAACACTCATCCATGCTTTTTCATTGATGGATCTAATGTAGGCTTTCCAAAAGGAGTAGTCACCACTCTTCAAGAGTGAAGGTTTAGCACTAGAAGCACCTTTCGGCATTAAATCACCCACAGTTCAAAAATCCAATCTTAGAACCCCGAGATCACACTAAGTACCTTAAGTGACCCGTTCTTATACCAATGGAAATTTCCTAAGACGGATATCTAGAAACCTAGAGGTGGGTGAATATGTTGGAACTAATTTTCATCAACTTTTTGATACTTTGATTGTTGCACAAACAAACTATCAAAGCACTCGTAAAAATAAACACCAAAAAGCTTCACAAGATGGTTAGTAGTAACAAATATGAAGGATATAGCAATTTAGAGTAATTACTACAATTAAAGTAAATGAATTCAATAAAAGAAAAAATCAACACAAAGAATTTTTTTAACATGGTAAAACCTCACAACTTTAGGAAATAGGGTTGATTCCACAACTACCGACAACACTATGTTTCACTAGTTGGTAGAATGTACACACTCAAGAAATCAATACACATGATCCACTCTATTGGATCGTCCAATTCTAACTTACCTCGGGCCTTTTACTAGTGAGAGACTTGCCACTTTCTACCCAAAACACTTCACGCGTCTCTAGAAAGTTCCTTGCTTAACTATCCGGATCTTCACAATCCTAGTTAATACTTCTTGCTCAATCTCGATCCGCTTGATCTAATTGAGACTTTCTCCTTTCACAAGGCAATGATCTAAGTGAAATGCAAACAAGCAAACATGATGCAAACACAAGCAAATAGAGTATATAGATCAAACACACTCAATGAAGATAGTTTTGCACAAATCAAGCTCATAAGAAAATGTAACTAATCCTTATGAACATGTGATTAGAAATCTTGATTAGGTATTAAAGATCACTCACAAAAATACCTTTAAATATAAACACGTCAATTAAAGCTATAATAATATATTTGCAACAAAAAGCACAAATCAGCTTTGAAATCAAGTGATCAAATCAACATTTGGAATCCTCAACATATTCACTAAAATAAGAACTAGATTTGAACAAATGAAATCACAATCAAAATATTCTAGTTCTAGAACATGTGACTAAAACCTAGAAATCAACAATCAAGAACAAACACAAAGTTTTTCTAGATTCAAGTTAATGTTCTTCAAAATTAGCTACAAACATATTCAATTGAAAATCACAAAAGCTAATTTTGAAAATCACTCAATCAACTACAACAATAGAATCCAAATCATTCACAACAGTTAACACATTTCATATTTGAATCAAGAGATCTAAAAATTGATCACAAGAAAAGTACAGAGAATATGATTTACTTACAAAATGATGAACACTTGAAGAAGATCAAAGTAAATCAGAAACTCTGGACTTCATTTAGTTTTGAAAATACTTGGGATTTGTTCTTCTTTGAAATAAAATGAGTTTTGACTTTTGAATCACCAAAATCGAATCTAAAAGGAATGAGATATCACAAAAACAAAAACTCAAAAACTTATGAAATTTATGCATGAAATTTGAATATACAAGAGAGGGAAATATTGTGGCGTTTGAAGGACCACGGGAGGGGATTGAGGACACCGCAACTCATCTCCCAGTGGAGGGCGCGAGGCATCCAAAGGATGTTTTGGCAATTTGCCACCCTTCTTTCCCTTTCTTCCTTTTCGCACTCCTCTTGTATTCTTTGACCGTTCTTCGGCCTCGGAACTTGGAATTTAAATCCATTTTTGGATTATGAACCCTAACTCACTCACGGTCATGAACGTTCACAAAAATTTTATCGAAAACTTGAGAATCGACTCGATACACAAGGACGAAAACCATGCACAATAAACACTCAGAAAGTTTCATAAAATACAACTCGAAACAAGAAAACTTATGAATGAGTAACTGAAATGTTCGTAACTAAATAGGGAACAATATGAGAACATATTTAAGTCCCGATATCAATAAAATACAAACAAATAAATACAAGAACACACAAGTATGTCATTTCCTAGAAATAGTCATAGAACATGCAATTTTACAAAATTGTCAAATTAAATCTAATGCACGTGTATACTGTAATATATGTGTGTGTATGTGTTATACCAATTTAACGCAATGATACAGAGACACAAATGTATGCAATGTGTGTGTGTGCACCTTACACCTTGTAATAGGAGAAAGAATCTCGATGCTCAGCATCCAAGTAAGCATCTTTCCTCTTGGAGACGAACTTTGCATGAGAACTTGCTTTCCTTCTTTGAAGCTCATATCAAACATGAATCACCTAAGCAACTAATCAATACACACAAAGAGAGTTTTGTTATGAAATTAAGCCAACACAAATCTAAAACTTAATAGCATTAAAAACCGCAATTGTGGTTTCTCATTGAAATAAGCCAATCATAAAAAGGTGGCACTTACATTATTTAGGTATTGAGACTTTTTCATCTTGACAAGGCATAGGTGCGCACACACACATTTTATGCATTTGTATCCTTGCATCGTTGTGTAAATTGTGTATTTATTTTTTCAAAATTTTCAATCCTTTAATTTAATAAAAATATATATTTCTAAACTCTGATTTAACTAATGTACGCTACTTAATATACGGTTATGTTCCCACAAATTTATAAAACTATTTTTTTTTTGAAGCAAATTTATAAAACTAATTTAGAAGTGAGACTTGTAAAAATATAACTTTGAAAAGATGTGTCTATTGACTATTGTATAAAATGATTTTACAGCTCACAAGAGAAACTGGATATCTGAAAATAGGCGCATATGCATAACATAGGCTAGTCTTGTTTTCTTCTAGCTCATAAGAGAATCTTCTTCTACTTTCAAAAGCTTGATGTTTGTTTCTTCATGCAAGTAGATGAATTCTTCATAGTATTACAACTTTGTGTGATATCTTTTACTTCTTTTTCAATATGTTTGGAGCTTTATAAAAATAAAAGGTAAATTAAATAAGTTAGAAATTTCATCGATATTTGTTATTATCAAAATCAAATATTAAAGGCTTTGAGGCTAACAATTTTCCTCTTTTTTCAAGAGCTTGAGAGAATTAAGGATAAATATGAATGAGTAAATGACAATCAATATATCGATTTAACTATTTTTCAATAAATAAATAAAAATTCAATTTAACTCATTGATGGTAAAAGTGCATGCGAAAGCTCTTAAATCAATTGATCAATTTCTTGGGAATAATCTGAACCTCAATAATAGAAGTGATTATCAAATTTCTATGAAATTGGTGCAAATTTATGTGCTCATCCTCATAGTTTTAATTGATAGTTATTTATATACCAGCAAATAAGTTATGTCGCCATATATCTAATGTGATTTATTGACATATATGACTCATACTCTCATAGCATATTCTTTGCTTCATATATATCAAATGTGACATATTGCCATATATGTCTCATAGCATATTCATAGTTTCCATAAATGCCTTCTAGCATAAATGCCTTCTAGCATATTCTTAGAAATCATATGAAATAGTTTTCAACACACGATTTCTTGCTTGCAATAAAAGTTGCTTCAAATTGAACCAGAGCCGACCTGGGCCACTGCACCAGGTGCAACCGCCGCAGACCTAGGCCCAATTGTTTTAAACATTAAAAGCTTATTATGTTGGGGTTCAAAGTATTTTTTTTTTTAGGAGTGTCGATATTTGCATCTCTGAAAAACAGTATGTACACCCCTTTTTGTATATACACCCCATCAAAATTTTTAAAATATTATAAATTGTAAACACACCCCATGTATTACCAAATATGCCCTTTATCTTAAAAAAAAAGGTCATTTATCTTAATTTTTGGGAAAAAAATAATATTATAAATTAATTAAATGAAATTGAATAAACAAAAAGTGTGGAGCCCGCACCTCCTCCTATGATCCAAAACCTTGGAGCTCCTCCTATAATCCAAAACATGGACATGGAGCACTATAGCTTTTTCTTCTTTTTTATTTTCTTTTACCTATATTTTCCTTTCTTTTATTCTCTCTTTGGAAGGAATATTCTACCAAAGTTTTTTTTCATCAATGGTTATTAAATCCGTTTTCATTGGGTTGTCATCTTTTCTCAAAGACTTGTCCAAGCTTCTTATTATGTTACAGGCTTTAATTTTTTTTTTTTTTTTATTAGCTTATTTTTAATTAACTTCAATGTACTTAAAAAAATAAAAATACTTCAATGATTTTCTCTTCTTAATTTTTTATATATAATAGTTACTTAATATCTATAATTTAAAATAATCACTATTTAAATCTTAATTAATAAACAAATAGTAATTTAATCAAAAGAAGTAATTTTTTTTTATGTGTAACTAATTATAATATTTATTAAAATATCTAAAATGTATATATTTAATTAATATGCTGCACGAGTTATATGTATATTAATCATTTAAATAGTTTTATTCAAGGGTAATATTGGGATTTTTAAAATATACTGATTTGGGGTGTACATACAAATTTTGATGGGTGCAAATATCGCCACTCTTTTTTTAATTAAATGAAAAGCTAATTATGGAAGTGAAAAATCAAAGGTCCAATTCGTTTTTAATAAAAGATCAAATGTCCCAATTCAAGTAAGAGTAACGATATTAGAACCCCTTAAAAATTGTATACATACCCCTCTCGTAAGTACACCCATAAAATCTATTAAAAATCTCTAGTTTGTAAATAAACCCCATTTAATGTCAAAAATACCTTTATTTTTATTGTTTTATATTTTTGTCATTACACTCAATTATCTTGTTATATAATAGCTTTATTATTAATTTAAAATTTTATTATTTTATAGCTTCTCGTATGCTCAAAGAGAAGAGGGAGAGGGAGAGAGAGAAAAAGAGAAATAGAGATAATAGAGAAAGATGGTGAAGTTTCTGAAGTCAAACAGTGTTTCTGTAGCAGTAAATTGCTGTCAATCATCAACATTGCTAATTGAATACTAATCTCATGTGAAAAAAAGGGTTTTACTGTTATTCGTAAATACTGTCTAGATTTTGAAGAACAAAAAGGACAAAAATGGTACCAAACATGAATTGGATTCATTCTCCATATTGGGAGATTGAAATTTCAAATGGATTGAAAATTGGGAAATTGAAATTTGTATTCATCATCCGGCATGAAATCAATTGTTGTTCTTATAATTAGGGTTTGAGCAAAAAATATAATGGTTTTTATTATGCATGAATATCAAACATGAAACTTCCTATATAAATATATATATATATATAACAATTAATAATTATTGGTAGATGTACAGTGCACTTAAAAAATATTTAGTCCTTTTAAGTAATTTTATTCAAGGGTAATATTGTATATTAAAAAAAAATACTAATTTTGGGTGTACATATAGTTTTTGAGGGGTGCAAATATCGTCACTCTTCAAGTAAAAGACAAAGGGCCAAGTAATGAAAACAAAATTAATGGATCTAAAAGATAAAAAAAACCAATTAGTTTTTGGATTAAAAAAAATCGTTTTTTTTTTTTTTTGTAATATATATATATATATATATATATATACAATTTTTCTATTAATATATCAGTACGAAAAATGTTGACCATTAGATTTACATACTTTGATTCAAAGTATATGCACTTATCAAAACTTCTCTATAATCTATGATCCACATTCTTCGTTATGATATATTTTACATCAGGATGAACTAACAATAGAAAAACTATATTTACATATAAATATATATATATATATATATATTTATCATGAAAACTGTCACTATGTTAGTATATTAAAAAAAAGAATTAAAGATTTTGTTTTTCTTAATGCCCAAGTATCATTTTCCCAATTATAAACCAAATCTTGCTGAGAAAAAATTTCTTGAGAGCATTACAGATAGTATTAGTTTTGAAAAAATAAAGTCAAGCTTTTCTTTTTTAATTTCCAAAGTTTAGATTTATTCAGTTATAAACCAAATCATTTTGAGAAAAAAATTATTCAGAGCAGATACTTTTAGAGTTTGATAAAAAAAAATCAAGTTTTTTTGGTTTTTTTGCTTCAAAAAATTCTTGAGAGCAGATATGGTTAGTGTTTGATAAAAAAAAAACAAATCAAGCTTTTAGATGGATAAAAGGGCCCATTTCAGATTTTTCGTCCCGGGCCTCTAAAAAGTGAGGACCAACCCTGCTTGAATCTTGAATAAACATGTTGAAAGTGTGTCAATTACTATAATATAAACCGAGAGGGGATGAATAGAATTACACCCAACGAAACATACAATTTTTTTTTAACACCCAAAATATAGAACAAAGGAAAAAGCCAAACCAAAAGGAGCTACAAGAATAACAAGGCCAATGTAGCCAAAGAAGAAGCCAACTCTAGCGAACTAAAAAGGACCAACCCCTAAAGCAACCAAAGCAACCAAAGCAAAACCAACTACAACAAAAAAGCCAGAAAAAACCAAACAAGCAAAACACAAACACCCAGCTAAACCAAAGCAAACCCCAACTCGAAACGAAAAGCACACAAGACCAACATCAGTTATTTCCCTATTCAATGAAGTCCTCCGCCATACTAGAACCCATTTTAGCTAGATTGTCTACAAAGGCATTCGTCGATCTAGAATTAAAAACCACTGAAGTGCCTCCTAGATACCCCAAGAAGCTCCGAATATCATAAATTGAAGAAATATGGTTGAGACTACCAAAGTCGTCATCATGTATCCATGACACTGTTGTTAGCGAACAAGTCACTATATGGGGAAGCATTGTCGGATAGAACATAAACAAACACAATAATAAAGAAAGATAAGATGAAGAGAAATAATTAAATCCAATCACACACAACACAAAAATTTACGTGGAAACCCAAATCAAGGAAAAAGCCGCGGCCGTCAGGACGACAAGAGAAAATTCTAATTTATAGTAAATTGTTACAACCACAACCAAAACTTAAAATTCTCTCTCTAAAATACCCCAAACCCAATTAGACCCAATGCTCACTTTGAGATCTCTCTAGTATTTGCTATTTAGCATCACACTTAATAACCTAGATATTATGGTCTATTTATATGAATTGCAGAGAGTTTAAACTTACAAGGAAATCTATCTCCTAGTCGTACAAAATTTACTTGTTACACATAAATACTATTTCCTCTTTATGATAAGTCTTCTTGTAAGGAGAAATCCTTTTCCTATAATCATAAAAACTTCTTGAAACAACATATTTTCGTTTCCATGAATATTTCCTAATTCAACGTATGCTTATGATTGACTACAATTCAAGTTGCAATTGGCCACCCTCTTCCTAAATTGTGTTTAACTTGATCACTTAGAAAACTGTGATACAAGCGATGCATCACCAAAGACCACTTTCACTGCCGCTGTGAAAACCACAGTGCCACCTACAACGTAAGACACTGGAATTGGACTGGTACCCATGCCACTGTGGAAACCCCACAACACTAATTACTGTTGTCAAAGGCACAGCGGTTTTGACAACGGTGTTTGACAGTGGTTTTCACCTTTCTTCGTTTCTTCTATTCTTCAAGTCTTCAAGCCTCCCTTAAACATAATCTCATACTCCAAAACGCTCTCATGTCTCTAGGAAGTATCCGCATTGGTTGTATCTCCTTTGGTAACATTGGAAATTCAAGAAATATCTAACAATCCTCCCTTATGGCAAGAATTCCCAAAACTTGTCCATAACTACGATCCTTATCATCGAGAATCAACATACCACCATTAGGTATAACCAATTAGGAACACCTATCCTAAGATTTCACCAGCACATGTCAAAATTTACCTTGCTGAATTTGTGGTGCAACTTCTTATGTTAGGTTTCCAAGGAGTTCGCTCAGCCATCGACATCCTTGTCCACCACACACCTTACATCACCTCATAACCAATGCTCGTACATAATTGTGGACCCGCTATCAGCAATACATCCTCAATTATGGCAACTAGCGGTCATGTCATGAGGATGTTTTATGCTCCTTTAAAGGGCATCGTTATAGTTATCATACTTAAGAGAGGCGATTGATGGATCACCATCTTTGGAGCCCTTAGCCACACTTGTCTTTTTAGTTTGACAATCATTCCTTACATGTCCAGATTGCTACAAGTGACTTTCCATTTGGAGTCCCCTTTTTCCTGTCAACCAAAAGAACAGATGATCGAACCAAAATTGTTATGATTTTGGCCCTCATTTCCTTCTCTTTATGCTTTATTCTGGGGCATTTCCCCTTGTTTTAACGTCTTAATCAAGTGTTTTAGGATTATTTATGCCACAAGGGCATTTGGGAAGAAGTTGAGGAATTTGAGGCAAAAATGTGCACAAAGTGGAGAAACAGGGCATTGTCGCATTTAAGGTGTCACCCTTCGACAAACAGCGACAGAGAGCAAATTGTAAAGGAGAATCCAACCAAGTGTTGCCGCGCTATTGTCGTTGTGACAACTAAGAGGCGACAGAGAAGATTAAATCAAGAAAATCAATTAGGTGTGGCACCGCGGTGAGATATCGTTCTTTTGACAAACCGCAACAGAGAGGATTAAATCCTGAAAATCAATCAAGTGAGGCACCGCTGTGAGATGTCGCTCTTTGTGCATAACACGACTAAGAAATTGAAAATCAAGAAAACCATCGGGTGTAGCGTCACTGTGTTGTGTCGTAATGAGACCAAATGGTGACCATTCTCAAGATTTCCAGATCTCCTTATTCCCTTTCCATGTCTCTATGGTGGTCACCGTGAAAAATATCAAAATCGCCACAAAAATCGAATTTAAGATTCTGTAATCACCTGCCGCGGTGGTGTCGCCACAATGACACCAAACCGTGACACCCTGCCACCTCAGCATTTCAAGCAGTTACACAGTACAAATCTGAGGCCTCTATAAATATTCTTCTTCTTCACCAAGCAAAAGAATAAAAGGAGACCATTCAACACACAAATTTTTCAGATTCAAGCCTTGTGTTCACTCCTCCATCTTTCCCATCTCAACATCATCCATTTCTCAACTTGAACTAATCTTTTCCATCCCAAACTCAACATCTAAATCTTGATTACTTCACTAAATCTTTCCTCTTTTCCCATTCTGTACATCTTAATCCACCCATAGACATCCATCTATCTAGACACATCATCATCTTCCACTCTTTGCACTAGGATCATCTAAGGAAAAGAAGGAGCAAACATTAAAGAAGGAGGCCCAAGAGTGATTTCCTTATCTATTACTTCCTTGATTTTGATTGTAACTATATGTAATTAAACTTCCTTTTTAAGGGATAGATATGAGGAACATTTGGATTTGGGTATTGCTTAAGCTTTAATATATTTGAATCTCTATTTATGTTCTATTCATTTTATAACTAGATATTATTCATTATATGATTGGCCTTATATATCCACTAGTTGATCACACTTTAGTGTAGGATAATTTGTTTGAATACTTGGATTGACAACCCTTGTGAAATGAAGAACATAGTGAATATGATAGATTGTTGGAGGGTATATCAACCATGAAACTAATAATACACGGTGTGTATAAAACTATATAGAGGAAGTGAATAAGTTTTAAACGATTATTACCAATTTTCGCGATTAGTCAATATTACGAAAATATCTCAAACTAGTTAAAACAATAAATCAAGTGTAAAGTGCAGAATTTAAATAACACTTGAATTTTATGTGGAAACCTTCAACAAAGAAAAACCACGGGCTGTTATGTATGCCACACACGAACCTTGAATCCACTAATTGCAATGGTGTTTACAACCAAGGTTGACCTCAAGCTCTCACGGTCTATAACCCACCACTACTATCTGTAGACCTTTAAAAGTGAACCTAGTCCAATTTGTTTGTGGCCTAAGTAACCTTAGCCACAAGACTTACTTCTCAATGAAGAGATAAAACAGCCCTATGTGAATATAAATGATATCCAAAACGCAAATAGAACTAGGGAACACTAAATACTTATCTAGGATTATAAGATGACAATTAAATCAATCATAGTTATCAAATGCTTTATGACATGACATAAAGCTTAGCTAACTTAGATTAAACAATCCTAGGTATAGCTATCACAGTACAACTCAAAAAAAATCAACATAATAATCTCAATCTTGTCAACAGAATATGTTTTATAAGCATACAAGTAATAAATGCAATTGCTTGTTAAGTAAGACACAAAATATGTAAGATATTAGCGACCAACTTACCAAGCAAAGTGTGTTGAATGAAACCCAAGCATAAATGACTCCTAGATGATGCTAGATGATGCTAGATGATGTTTGATGCACATGGATATATGTTTGAGTAATCAGAGGAGAGTTCTTTAGTGGTTTTTTCTTTTTGGAAAAATGCTAAGTCAAAATATGATTTGGATTCTTTTAAAAACGACCTAAAATTAAAGTAGAATATATATAGGGTGTCAAAATGATGCTACATCGTTTTAATAAGTTTGCAAAAAATTTGTCTTGACCGATGTTCACCCGCTCTACTTAGGGCAGTTGAACAACGGTTCACTTGGGAAATGAAGAACATGTTCTTTATGGACCGTTATACACAAGAGTGACTTTAGGATGAACCAAAGGTGATTGCTCTCGGGTTTTTGAGAGCCGTTGTTCACCCGCTCTACGTAGGGTGATTGTACAACGGTTGAAAGGTGATGGAAAAAATCCATCAGGTGCCCCGCTATTTGTAGGGTGGTTGAACAGCAGGTAAGAGCAATTTTGCTCAGTGCCTTTGGTAGGCAATGTACGTAAGGCGGCATAAGGCCGATTGTACAACGCCTCCTATAAAACATGCATCCTAAAGGCCTACACATGATATGGCAATAAACACGCAAGATGCAATCAAATAAACATGCATAAAGTGATATCAAAAACATGAATGTACACATATAAGAACACACAACATACAAGAATAGGAGATGTGCATGAGTTGTATGTGTGTGCAACTACATCTCTTCAAATCAAGTAAGCACTAGAAATTTACCTTTGGTGTTTCATCTCTTGAGGTCTTGAGAGGACCTTGGTTATTGAAAGCATCAACCATCAAATGCCTAAGCTACCCTTACATTAAACCCCACTTGTGATTTGTCACAGAAATCAGCCAATTAAACTTGAGGAACTTACAAACCACAATAATCTAAACCTTGATTTGTTACAAACCGATCCCATCTTGACACCATCTCCTTAATCGGTTAGGCATTTTGGTGGGAAGTTGTTTAGGTTTCATTATTATGGTCTAAACACACTCATGAATACAAATGGTTAACAAATATGAGATTGGTTCATTAATGAGGCTCGAAAAGCATTGCCCATAATCCACTTGCAAATCCATCAATTCCCTAACATCTCTCTTAATTGTTTACACACATATTTCTTATCAAGATTGTTGAGCAATCTATTTTTCCGATCACCATTTTGTTACTTTTACTTTTAATGCATGTTTTGTGGTTTCTCAAACCACACACTATCCCTTTACTATGTTTTACTTTATCACACTTTAGATTAGTTAATCAATCCAATACATTACTCTAATTCCCTATGGAACGAACCTTTGCTTATCATTCTACTAATTTACATCCTAAGAGGATTCTTAAGTGGCTAAAAATGGTTTTCAATTGATCACATAAATACATCATTTTTGTTGTGCGAAACGACCTCATCAACAGAGTTGTGAGAAGATTTACCTTCACTTTTTTCAGAGATTAGTTTGTTCGCTACATCTCCAAAAGATATGGTTGAACTCCCATGCATCAAGATTGGCTTCAGGTGTGCATAAGACGATGGAAGGGACCAAATTAGTCTTAGACCTTTGTCTTCCTCATTGATTTCAACTTCAATCGACTCTAATTTTAAAACTATTCCATTGAGCACTCCCAGATGATCAACAAATTTCGTGCCTTCAGACATCTGCAGAGTGTGAAACTGCTCTTTTAGGTAGAACCGGTTGCAGACGCTATTCGCTTGATACAATTCTTTAAGCCTCTCCCAAAGTTCTTTTGCTGAATATTTGTAAGAATGTTCTTGGCTAGGCACAATCGTATCGCACTCGCAGCTCTTTCATCCAAATCCTCTCAATCATCATCGCTCATCATAGGTTTCCCAGAACTAGTACTAGCCGTTTCTTTGTCAGAGTCTCTAGAGTCATCAGGGTTTGCAAGGTTGACTTGTCCTTCAACGCCTTGTGTAAACCGTATTGGATTAATAGATCTTTGACTTGAACTTGCCACAAGCCAAAGTTAATCTTTCTGTCGATCTCTCAACCTCGAATCTCATTATCTTTGACATAATAGTTTGTTAAAACCAATATCAAGCAATCGTGGCTCTGATACCAATTGTTAGCGAACAAGTCACTATATGCGGAAGTAATGCTGGATAGAACACAAACAAACACAATAATAAAGAAAAATAAGATGAAGAGAAGTAATCTAATCAAATTAAATCCAATCCAATCCAATCACACACAACACGAGAATTTACATGGAAACCCAAAACAGGGAAAAAACCACGACCGTCAGGATGACAAGAGAAAGTTCTATTATGTAGTCAATAATTATAACTAGACCTAGCACCGGTTTCGGTTTAGTTTTGGTTTCGATTTGGAACCGACGGTTCCGATTCAGAACCGGCGGTTTCAGTTCCGAAGCTATTGGGGTTAGGCTATTGCAGTTCCAACGGTTCTGAATCGTTATTTTCTTATTTAATAAAAAAAATTAGAAATGTAAAATTGTAAATAAAATAAAATAAATAAATTACAAATTACAAAATAAAATAAAATAAAATTCATTGGGTTGGGTCACCCGAAAATAAAATAAAATAAATAAATGACAAATTAAAAAATTAAATTAAAATAAAACTAAACAAAATGACAAATTAGTGAATTAAAAATTACATTTTATTAGGTATTTGGCCATTTGGGTCACCCGAAAATAACATAAAATAAATAAATGACAAATTACAAAATTAAATTAAAATAAAGCTAAAAAAAGAAGTAAAGTTATTAGTCTTGCACTTAATTGTTGCCATAATTTAGTTGCCTACATATCCTCTTGGGGTTTAGAGGAATCAAATTTCACATAGTTCTCGTACATTTTATTGCAGGTTTGTTGATGACGTGGACTAATTGTTGTCATGATCTGCATCCGCTATTCCGCTGCTCCACTTTCAGGTTCGTTATCTTTGAAGAAATCGTATGGTTCCTCCTGCTCGATTTCTTGTTGTCGGTATTGTTCCTTAGTCCAGTCATCTACACAAAATTGCATCTGTAGTGATTTCGGATTCAAGCATGAACTTTTTGGGTCCAAAATATTCCCCCGGCGCTAAACTCTTATTCTAACGCCACAAACTGGTGTTGTAAAAATATTTTTGGTTGTCATAGCTATGATTGGAAAGTACTTTTCATACTCTTTCCACCATTGTAGGATCTCAAATTTGTTATCTTCTGTTTCTTCTAGAAGCTCAAAAGTTGTACTTAGATAAGATTAAAGCTCGAAATACGTGTTGGAGGAGCTTGATGAAGAGCCTCGTAATTTTTTTGTTTTTTTGAATAACAGATTATACCCTAAACTCATAAATCCGGAGCCAGAGGATGATTAGGAATGAGATACATTTTGTGTTTGTATAACATCTAAGTTCATTGAGGGTCCATAAACTCTAATAGATTCATCATATAACTCATACAATAAATTATTAACTCTATCACAATATGCATCAACATCATATTCTATTTTTAAACCTTGTTCATAAAAAGCAGTTAGATAATTAGGCAAACTTTCTAATCTAGAACGTGGATCAAAACACATGGCAATCAAATAAATATTTGGAAACTCCTTATAATATTCTAACCATTTTTCCTTCATAGTATTAACATGCTCCAATAATTCTAGGTCGAATTCACATTGAGCAAAGGCACTAGCAATATTAAGACTCTTAATAATAAATAAATGAGCTGTAGGATAATAAACACCAGATAACTTGTTAGTAGTATTATAAAACACTTTTAACAAATTAAAAACTTTGTAACAAGCATCCCAATGAGTTTAATAAAGATTAATGTGACTAACATAAAATTAAATAAAAGAAACTAATAAATCACTATAATCATAACTTCTACCAATCAATTTATAAGTAGAATTCCAACGTGTTGGAACATCACAAAGAAATCTAACGACACGCCTACCATTTTGCTTACAATATGTTGTCCATGCTTTCATTATACAAGGATGTCTCCACAAAAAATTTAGGGCATTTTTAATAGGTTGAATAAAGTGTTCAAGAGTGCTTAATCCTTTTTGAACACATAAATTTAAAACATGGCATGCACACTTTGATGAAATTTTTTACCACCAAGATAAGGTTTGCATAAATCAAGTAAAGGAGAAATAGTAACGGTATTGCTAGAAGCATTATCAAAACCAATTGTAAAAATTTTGTTTTCAATTTTATACTCTGCCAAAATAATTCTAAGCTATCTTAAAGTATTATGAGCACTGTGTGATTCATCAAAAACTCTAAATGCAAGAATTCTTTTCTGGATATTCCATGCATTATCTATATAATGGCAAGTGACACCCAAGTATGAATGCGCTTGCCAATGGTCACTCCATCTGTCGGCACATTCAGAAATAAGACCCTATCACTGTCGCTATGAAAGCCACAGCGCCACCCACAACGTAAGACACTAGAATTGGACCGCTGTCCATGCCACTGTGGAAACCCCACATTACTAATTGCCGCTGTCAAAGTCACAACAGTTTTACAGTTGTTTTCACTGTTCTTCATTTCTTCTTGCAACAAATATTACGCGTACGTCTAAAAACAACTTAGATGGGGTGAATGGGTTGTTAATCTAATTAGTCACCAATTTTTCGGATTAGTCAATATTCAAGAATAACCCAATTCAAACATACAATAAAATCAAGTATAAAGTGCAAAAATTAAAGAACACTTGATTTACGTGGAAACCTTCAAACAGGAAAAACCACAAGCTATTATGCTAGCCACACACAGTCACCAAAATCCACTATATGAATAAAAGGTTACACCCTCAAGTAATACACAAACTCTCACTCTAGACAACCTCAGGCTATGGACATTACCACTCACCACTCTTTGTTCAATCCCTAGTGATATCCCCCGATCTATTATTCTTAGCGTGAGCACCTCCTACTCTACCCGCATGCTTTTTACAGTGGCACTTGACCAACTTGCTTGTGCACTAAGCAAATCAGTCACAAGGCTTATCTTCTCAAAGAAAATATCAACAACATATATGAATATGTAATGATATTCATGTTAGCTGAAAATTGTCATTGGGGTGAATTTCCAATTAACAACTTCTAGACCGCGATCGGGGTAGATCACAGTCAGAGAGAGATACCACATTTGATACCTTTATGTGTTCAGTAAAATGGATGAAATACGATGGTGATTAGAGGTAAAGATAAATCAATGTAAAGAGTAGGAGAATGATTATCTTATTAATCGATAAAATAAAGATACATGATACAATTGTGTTTTGTGGAGTATGTCAGGTATGGAGTTGTCTGACATAGTTGGCGATAGCAATCTCGAGCTAATCGATAAGTGGAAAAAACTGTAAGGTATAGGTCGAAAGTCTGATTTTCGATCCCCCTCTCAGTCGAGAGTCTTGATTTATTTATAGGTTTCGTTTCTTGCTCATTAGTCTGATAATCAATCAATCAATTTAGGCTATCAATTAAGCAATTAACGGGACGTTGATTGTGGCCTTATATCAAGCACGGGAGTGATTCCCATAATCAAGTGATTTTGTTTCCTTCCTTGGCGATCTTGACAGAGTTGACTAATCTCATTCAAAATGGAGCTTTAAAGGTGACGGGAGAAGTCAACTTTCCTTGTGTTTAAATGTTAGCATACATCGTCTTACATGTAGCATGATTCCGGTTTCTCAGTCCATTTCTTCCTTAATAGTCTTCTTTTCTATCTTGGTCTTCCGCTGCCTGGTAGGCTGGTTTCATAAGTGATCGTGGTACCCGGGGTATCAGGGTATCGAGGTACCGGGATACCGTGTCGATGTAGTAGTAGGGGTACCAGGATAACGTGGTAGCGAGGTCATTAGGACCTTGACTTCTCTGTCTTCTAGTGCTTAGGGACCCAGATGGGCCTGATCTGGATTAGTAGGAGGCATACTCGGATATACTGATCTGGCTTCTTCTCGGGGTAGCTGAATACTCTCAGTAGCATTCCAGTTCTTCAAATAATCTTGGCACAGATGGAAAATTCTTCTTCGGACCCTTGCCATTTTTGGCGGTTAATAATTCAATATGCAAATAATGCTAGGCTACACTAAATGCTTATTTAGGATTTAAAGATGTCAATAAGAACAATCTTAGATATCAATATTGCTATATGTCATGGTATACAACTTAGCTATGTAAAGGATAACTAGTCATATATGCAATAGCTATCACAAACAATCTCAATCAATCAATGAGATAAATTAGCTAAATGTTATATAAACTTGAAATCCTAGCTATCACAAACAACTCAATCAATCAACACATAATCTCAATCTTGTATATAAAATCTAATCTAGATGCATACAAGTAATAAATGAGATTTCTTGCTAAGAAAGAACACTAAAATAAATAGATGTTGTTCAACTTACCAAGTCATGTGTATTAAAGAAGATCCATGCATAGATACATCTTAGATTATGATTAAATGATGTTTGATGCATATGGAAATGAGTTTGGATGAGTATAAATGAGTTCTTGGGAGTTTTTCTTTCTTGAGAAATACTTTTGCTAACTGAAAATTATCACTGGGGTGAATTTCCAATTAACAACTTCTAGATCGCATTCGGGGTAGATCACAGTTGGAGAGAGATACAACGTTTGATACCTCTATGTGTTCAATAAAATGGCTGAAATACGATGACGATTAGAGGTAAAGATAAATCAATGTAAAGAGTAGGAAAATGATTATCTTATTAATCGATAAAATAGTGATACATGATACAATTGTGTTTTATGGAGTATATCAGGCATAGAGTTTTCTAACACAGTTGGGGATGGCGATCTCGTGCTAGTCGATAAGTGGAAAAAACTGTAAGGTATAGGTCGAAAGTCTGATTTTTGATCCTTTTCTCAATCGAGAGTCTTGATTTATTTAGGTTCTGTTTCTTACTCATTACTCTAATAATCAATCAATCAATTTAGGCGATCAATTAAGCAATTACGGGACATTGATGGTGGCCTTATTTCAGTCATGGGAGTGATTCCCATAATCAAGTGATTTTGTTTCCTCCGTTGGCGATCTTGACAGAGTTAACTAATCTCATTCAAAATGGAGCTTTAAAGGTGGCGGGAGAAGTCAACTTTCCTTGCATTTAAATGTTGGCGTACATCGTCTTACCTGTAGCATGAATCTGGTTTCTCGGTCCATTTCTTCCTTGATAGTCTTCCTTTTTATCTTAGTCTTCCGCTGCCTGGTAGGCTGGTTCCAGAAGTGATCGGGGTACCCGGGTATCTGGGTATCGGTGTACCAGGATACCAGGTCGATATAGTAGCGGGGTACAAGGATAACGTGGTAACGGGATCATTAGGACCTTGACTTCTTTGTCTCATGGTGCTTAGGGACCTATATAGGCCTGATCTGAATTAGTATGAGGCATACACGGACATACTGATCTAGCTTATTCTCGAGGTAGTGATTGCTACAAACCGTCACTCTCGCAATAGTACGAGGTCGAATTGTAGTGCAATGATAAAGTAGGGTATCGTCCCACAGAGACTAAGGGATTTGATGATTACTAGCGTTCGAAGGCACTCGTACTATTCGAACAATACGATTGAATAATTTCCAAACTTATTACTAAATTAATCTAAAGCTAATTCTAAGCATGTATTAAGCAAATTAAGTAAATCACACAAGAAAACGATGTTTGTAATACGATGAAATAATACTAGAATTTAGAATCCACCTCACCCTTCTAATTAAGAATTCGATCTGCCTAATCTCACAAATTACGCAAGTATACATTATAGGTTCGTGCCCCCTTTAACTAACTCCTAATCTCTTTCGAGCAATAGAAATCGCACCCAAACATACATAATATATTTAGGCTAATCTAGTATAGTGGGACACACACACGATCCCTATACGCCAGCCTAGTGATCTCTTATCTTTCCGGTCAAATACAATGGATATTTTGACAAGCATGTTTAGTGCATCACCTCTCGGTTCATTCATACAACCATTATAACAATTACAAGATGATCAATCAAGCAAAAGCATTAAGCACACATTATATCCATATTACAATACAAGCATTTTAAGAGAAATTAGGCAAATCATTTCAAAAGATTAAGGGTTTGGTATCCTCATAACTCTAGCATATATGTATTTAGCTCATATTACACATCCAAGTCTTTTGAGATAATAAATTGAAACAAACCATAGCAAATACAAAAGTAAGAGATAAAGTTGCAAGAATTGAACTCAAGTGAAGAACTTCCTCTTTGTAGTTGCTAGGCTCCATGACTTGGTTCTCTTCAAGCTTCCTTTGATGCTCCAAAGTGACGATTGATGATGGGTATAGTGTGTAAGGGAAGGTTATGGAGTGGAGGTGATGGATTTATGGTGGTTTATGGAGAAGAGATGATGATTGTGGTGAATTTGTGTTAAATATATGGAGGATTTTATGATAGGCGTAAAAGGAGCTATTCTGAGATCTATATTTTGTGAAGCACACCTTAAAAATAAAGGAATAAGGATATATATATAGGTAGGTCAAAGTGGGTCTCAAAAAGTGTGAAAAACAAGCGGTGACAGTCATCTCGGAGTACATCTCGCTATTCGCTTTGACGAAATGTACCACGAAATGACTCCTGAAAAGACTTGTGGTACACCATCCTGCCTAACGCAGTTCGCTTTGACGAACTCAACCGCGAAACATCTCAGCTGTTCTACTCTTGATCTCTGGGTACGTCTTGCTATTCGCTTTGACAGCCTCAACCGCAAAACTGTAGGGAAAAATAAACAAATAAAAGTGTTACACGCAGCGGAAGCGATACTAAAGACGATTTAGTGACTTTTAAAATTTTTCCTTTATGAACCTTAAACCCTTTTAATCAATAAACATGCATATATATCAACAAAAGTAAATTACCTCTTGTCGCGTGATCCGATTGACTTACGTCGATGGTAATCCGCAAGACCTTCAATCCGAGCACGAACGTGGATCACCTAGGAGCATGGTCTCCCTTTCCTTTGAATTGCAAACCTGTGAATGGACCAAACAAATACTTTCTTTTCTTTGTTAGTCACAAAACAATCAAAAGAATGTCAAAATTATTCCGGTCACTTTTGAGTTCACAATCTTATGATCGAAACTCGCGTGAACCTAGATCGATATCGTATACATAAGCTTATTGATGTTTAAGCAATTGTATACTATCAAAGAATAATTTTTCACTCCTTTTTGTCTCTCTAGAATAAAAACTCTCTTAGAATTAAGAAGAAGAAGAAAGAAAATAAAAACTCAAGCACCAATTAATTGATGTGGCCGAACCCTATAAGAACATATATATAGGTTGGCCGAATTTTTCTTCTTTTTCCTTTAGGGTTGCCGAATTCTATGTAGTATCTAATTAGGGTTGGCCGAATTTCATCATGTCACTTATATAGGGTGACTGAAATTCAACCCTAATTCTTTTTAACTTTATAGACTTCAAACCCTAATCCAACTCTTTTATTTTTATTCTTTTATTTGACTAAATAAAAAAAAGACTCCTTATTTGATTAAATAAATAATACTAATTTATTTATTACTTATCAAACAAGTCTTTTACTTTTAGGAAAGATTTGTTTCTTTAATTAAACAATTAATCAATAAATCAATTAATTCTTATTTAATTAAAACAAATGAAACAAAATAATATTTTTAGGTCAAAACTTTAACCTAGCCGCCCCACTTATATATAAGATGGGCCTAATATTATTTTCCTATTTCATTTAATCCATTGGACTTTAAATAAAAAAGCCCACATGTGAACCAGACCCATTCTTACTAAAAGAAACAAGCCCACATGTCTTTCATTAATATATTAATATAATTGAGCAGCCCATTACTTAAATAATGTGCAAATTATATTCTTAATATATTAAATGCAATTCTAGATGGACCCTTAAATTGGTCCGGTAGAATATATCAAGTGATCCATGCAAGTCCGTGTGGATTGGGGATCTTGGCGGGCCATCTAAATTTAAGCTTCAATAGACATAACCTAATCACAATCAACAAATGATTCACTTAGGTCCGATCCATTAATTTTAACTCATTCCACTAAAGAGCTAAAACTGAACTCTTAAATAAAGATAGAAAAGGAAGATGCTCCTCATTCATACCCTAGACAATCATATTGGAGATAGTGTATCCTCGTGATTAATATCAGTAATCGCCAAGAGTTCATAGACCGCCTATAACTCTCCAAGTTACCATATTTACTCATATGACCACGTTTTGAACTTGGATATTTTGACTTGTCCAGAAGCCATGTTTTCAATAGACACTATTGAAAACTCAACGTTGAGATTTAATATCCAATTACCTCAAAACATCCATATGATGATATTATACTCTCATTTAATTAAATGGAGCCACGATGTCCATATCTATAAATGAAGTCCTCTATCGATTAACAAATGAATATCACCAAACTATCGAGGATAGACTATGCGATATAATCGTACTCATTGATAACTCAAATGATATCACTTGCAACCATAAGTCCATCATTTATCTCAGGATTAAGATAGACTCTCCGATTGTCCTGATAATGAAAAGACTATTATCTATTGACGGTTCTAGATAAAGCTTTTCATTGTGATCCAGTTCAATGCACCCAGTGCACTAGATCCTTTTGCTCGAAGACACTCCGATGATTTTAGACTCATCATATCTCATTTGATCCCACTCAAATGCTAGCAAAAGAATTCTACAACTTTAACAAGATAAAGGTGCCCAACCTTTAACTTAAGTTGTGAACAATATTCAAGACTAACTAAAGAATTGTGTCTACCACATACATATCCAGATGTACGAACAATTCTTCTTTTCCCATAGTCTTTAGACCTTATGATTATTTACTTTGACAATTATAATACAAACTATAAATGCTATACGATTTGTTAAACCAGAAATCACTTTATTAATATGAAAAAGATTGTTAATTACAACATTACACTCTTGCTATTGAGCATAATCCTAACAAAAACATCTCAACTGTTCTACTTTTGATCTTAGGGTACGTCTTGCTATACACTTTGACGAAACCAACCGCGAAACATGGCAACTTATCAAGTCTTCAAATATCGCTATTCGTCTTGCTATTCGCTTTGACGACCTGTCTAACGAAAGTTGGCAGCGGATTAGGTCTTCAATTTCGTGATACATCTTGCTATACACTTTGACGACCTGTCTAACGAAAGTTGGTAGTGGATCAGGTCTTTAATTTCACTATTCATCTTGCTATTCGCTTTGACGACCTGTCCAACGAAAGTTGCTTTTTCAACCCGAAAGTCCCTTATTTGGTCGGAAAATCCTTGTTATCACGCGTAGACTCCTCCTAACAAAAATAACCTGCAAAAAAATTATTTAAACATTAAAACATGGTAATTCCAAGGAAAACAAGATCAAAACATAGGAAAATAGGGGATACGCAAAGCATATAAATTGACTTATCAACACCCCCAAACCAACATTTTGCTAGTCCCCTAACAAAACCAAGAAATAAAAACTAAACAAAAGATTTTTAAACAACACACAAAAATTCCGCCGAGCAACTGAAGAATAAAGATGCGATATTAGGCGAACTAAGCACAGATACAAGCATGCTAGAACCACTGAGAAGTGCAAACCAAGGTGTTACAACACTAAGGATTTCAATTCTAGACTTCAATGTGACCCTAGCTTCAAAAGTATCGAACACAAGAGTTTTATAACTGCATTTTGCCTCAACTCTAAGCCTTTCCGGATTTCTCTCATTTTGCACACAGAACTTAGGCTCACTCATCAAACATATGGGTTTTTTGGAAGTTTAAACACAAAAAGAATTTAAGTATACGCATATGAGAAAAGAAAATCGCTTATTTTTATTAGCAAGGAAAACGTTTGAATGGAAATCAAACACTATGAGAAATATCTAGCACACCGTGGAAACATTTTCAATATCACACAAGTCCCTTCCTTTAGAACAGCTAGGACTTCTTTTAGGCTCATTTGAGGTAATGGTTGAATAGCTATGGTAAAGCCGGGTGGATTTGGATTTGAGGGTGGCTATGATCATACCAAAGCATAACCCACACACTGTGCACACTATATACACAAAAGATATAGGCAAATATTTACACACAGTAGCTTTTAAAAGCTTTTAAAAGCTTTTGTATACATTGACAAGCTTATATACATTAATAAACTCTGTCACGCTTTCTCTGTTTTTTTTTTTTTTTTAGATTACTTACTTACAAAAATAAAAACTATTTTTGCTGTAAACTTTTATACTGGCTCATTCCACTGAAATATTTACTTGAGCACCTCTTTATTCATTTCTATACATGATCATAGCAAATAGGGTTGGTAATGTGTTTGGGAATTTGTTGTGATATGGGGTACGCCATTTGTGTTTGTCAAATAAGTACACACGGTTATGGAACGTGCTTAGGCCCTTTGAATGGTTACAATATGTGCCTACTTCATCTCTAAAGGTCTGGGACAAGCGAAAATGAAACCACAGCGAAACTGAACACAAGCTCAAAAGTGTCTAATTAAAATAAATTTTTCCTAGATTGCCTAATTGATAAGTGTTTAATGAGGCCAACAAAAATATCACTCCAGTGATGCAATATAGGGTCTGAAAACACACACGGGTAGTCTCCACTAATGGTCTAAACATCTTAAGCGCGCTACCCTCTTTATTAGGACACTAATGAGTCTGGTAGGATTTGTGAAAGCCATATGGTGCAGCATTGGCAAGCACAATCATAGTGACCAAAAGCATGCATAAATGTCTATAATAATCCGACCCAACAACATCTCAAACGAGCAGCATAAACAGCTTTAGGCTTAACTCAAAAGGCGGAAAAACAACACACAAAAGTTGCACTAAAATGATTTAGAGCAGGAAAAAGTAAAATTTAAAATTTTTACAATTTCACATGGCAAAAAAAAAAAAAAACCAACTAAACCAAAATGGTTGTACCCCCAAATTGAAACCAAAATTGTCCACAATGTTATCAACATTTAATTCAGAAAATTGGACAAATATAGCATAGAAAGGGAAAAGTGGTACGTAAGACACCCTAAAATAAAAATTTACAAGGCCAAAAACTGAACTGAATTGAAGTAAGTACAAGTACTAACATAAAAACATCAAAACAGTTCAGCAATTAAGAACTTAAACAAAAGTGGGAAATAATTAATGTGATGCATGTAATGCTTGGCGATTCATCCCTAAACTTTCACCATTCCCCTTGATGAACGGACTGCCCTATCTTCTGCTTTTTTCTTTGTCGCCTCCTCCGCAACCCTCTTAGCAGCCTGCGCTTCCGAAATGGAAATACTTGGCGTAGACCCAGTTGTCCTTCTTTGAAAAATAGGCATACAAAGATGCCTTCTGATCTCAGCTGCATCCTGCCTCTGCTCTCTCATCTCTGCCTCAAAAAAATAAAAATAAAATAATTCCATCTTGGTATGCAACATCTTAACTGCATCTAAAATTTGATCCAGTTTTGACCGCTTTGATTCTGCATTTGGCCCAAGACATTTTCCTTGGTGACAGTTTTGTTAGAATAAAACTAACCGCACAAAATTATCACCACCCTTAACATCTAACAAAAATTCAAACTTCTGCATCACGTCAGTTAGTAAAAACAAAAACCAATTAAAACTCAATGCAATAAAAGAACCACAACCAACTATGCTAAAGAAATAAGCAAATCAATGTCAAGAAGAGACAAACAAAATCAAAATTTTCCTAACAATCATAGACATTCCAGAATTTACACCAAGAAAAACTAATAAAATTACTAAATTTTAATCCACAAGTTATTATAATAAACAAAAACCACTTGCATTCAATATATATATATATATCAAAATTCGAAATTTCACTAAAATTTAAACCACAAGCTATTATAGTACGAAAACAACTTGCAATCAATATATATATAGATATAAAATTTGACAATTCACCAAAAACCACAATAGAATATGAAATTCTTCCAAGTGAGCCATACGAGATTAAAATTTATGGCAATCCATGGAAAAATAAACGAAACCCATTCGTTTTCTTCACAAATCATGCTTTCATAGACTCAAGAACTCATTAAAAATCAATTTCATACAAAACCCTAAATTTTCGGAATCCTAGCTTCTAAATCTTCAAAAATTCAAGCCCAAATTCGTTTTAATCAAGAAGAAGAGAGGTTAAGATGTGATTAGATAATGAAATGAAGGACATTTGGGGAGAAATAACATACCTTAAAAACTCAATTGATCCTTGAGAGAGAAAAAGAGTTACGGTTTTGAAAAAAAGTGAGAGAGAGAATATTGCAAATTTCAGAATGAAAGGCAACAGTTGAAACAGTGGTACACAATCCTTATATATTGCACGTAAAACGACATCGTTTCCTTAGTAGGGTGGTCACTCTTCGTGTTTCACAGTTCACTCTAACGAGATGAACCACTAAATTTGGCAACTGATGATGCTTATCTTGTATCCTATTTCGTGGTTCGTCTCGCTATTCGCTTCAACGAGATAAACCACGAAACTTAGTAGTTGATTCATCCAAATAGTACGCAGTATATAACGTTATACACTTTGATGACCCCAACTGCAAAACTTGGTAGATGCATCAACGTTGAATTTCGCGGTACGAACGAGGTACATCCCTTTGCCAGGCACAGCACACTCTGACGAAAACTGGAAAATTTCAATAAAATTTTTTTTTCGTCCTTTCGCACTCCATTCAAATCCAACAATCTCACTTATCTGCAATCTCTCCTAAACTAAGAAAGAAACATCAAAAACAAAGGCAAACCGAAAGGCTCTTACAAAAGAACTAAAATACATAAATCATCAAAAATCCAAAAATAAATAAAATGTTAAATAATATGTACAAGGTGATACCTTCCATCCCTCTGCTTCTTCAATCTGGTTCCTTGGGAGGAACCGTGGTTTTGGGCTCATCACACGCCCCTTCTTTCCTTCACCATATATGAGGCATAAAACATTCTCACCCAAAATCCATTTGCTTTTTTTATCTCATCAATCAAGCAACCTTCTTTCTTTCTACTCCCTCTCTTATCGGGTTTTATCTTTTCCTTTGCCTTGGGTGGTTCCGTAACCTTGTTTTCAATCTTTATCTTGCTCCCCACTCGGTTGGTGGTTTTAGCTTGTGTTCCTCCAAAATCTCCACCTCTTGGGTTTTCACCGCATCAATTTTCATACAAATTTCAGCTTGCGAAAATTTCTCGGTGGATTTGACCACATCAAATATCTCAACTTCACTCCCAACCCTCAATGTTAACTTCCCTTCTTGTACATCAATTAGTGCCCCACCAGTTGCTAAAAATGGCCTTCCCAAAATCAATAAGATCTCCACATCTTCCTCCATTTCTAGTACCATAAAGTCTACAGGAAAGTAAAACTTTCCAACCTTCATTAAAACATCTTCAACTACACCTCACGGACGCTTAATGGATCGGTCCACTAATTGAAGAGTCACATTTGTCTTTCTCAATTTACCCAAACCTAACTTCTGGAAAGTTGAGTGTGGCATGAGATTTATACTTACTCCAAGGTCACAAAGTGATTTGCCACACTCTAAATTTCCAATGGTGCATGGAATAGAGAAACTCCCCGGATCTTTAAGTTTCAGAGGAAGCTTGTTTTGGATGATAGCGCTGCATTCTTCATTAAGGGCTACCGTCTCAAAGTCTTTTAATCTTCTCTGTTTAGTTATGATCTCCTTGAGGAACTTCACATACAAGGCATTTGAGCAAGGGATTCTATGAAAGGTATGTTTATGTGAAGTTTCTAAAAAATCTCAAGAAATTTTAAGAAGTTTTTATCCTCACTTTGCTTCTTCAATCTTTGAGGATAAGGGATTGGAGGCACGTATGCCTTAACTTGCGGTGGAGGAGGCAAATCGAACGTCTTGTCTAGTGAAGTGTCTTTCACTCTCTCTTGAATTATAGAACTTTCATCCATATTCTCATCTTCCTCTTGAATTAACCCTTTCTTCTTCATCCCAAAATCTGCAGGCAACTCTACTTGTTTTCCACTTCTTAAAGATATTGCCATACATTGCGCTCTTGGGTTTGTTTCAGTATTGCTTGGCAAAGATCCTTGTGGTCTCTCATGGACCGTCTTGGCCAACTGTCCCACTTTAGTTTCTAAATTCTGTATCGAGGCTTGAGAGTGTTGGGCAATTTGCTCCATCCTAGATTCGAGCTTCTTTACACTGTAGTCTTGCATCTCCATTCGGGAATCTATTTTTGTTATGAACTTGGAGAACATATCTTCTAAAGTGGGCTTCTTTTCCGTTTGGTTGTTCACAAACTGATTCTGGAATCCCGAAGGTTGTTTGAAATTCACTTGTTGTTGAGGTTGAGGGTTTTGGTTGTCTCTCCTAGATAGGGGATGATTCTTCCACAAGGGGTTATAGGTATTATAGTATGGATTATTCTAGGGATTTTAGTTTTGGTTTGCATTTGGATTATTGGGTTGGTTATTGAAGTTACCGTTGTAGTTCACATATGCAACTTGATCCGAAGAGGTTGAAGCGAATGGACTTCCAACTGGACAATATGAACCAAAATGTGGACCCATACATACCTCGCAACTAGCAACATTTGCCTGACTCAGTCCTACGCTCAACTTGCTCATTTGATTAGTGAGCGTAGCAAGTTGAGCTTTCACACTAGTGAGCTCATCTACCTCAATCATACCAGGCTTCTTCTTCGGGAGTTGTCGCTCATTTCCCCAATGGTTATTGTTGATGGCCATCGCTTCTATTAGATCATGAGCTGCATCTAATGTTTTGCTCATCAGTGAACCTCCCGCAGCCGTATCTATCAAATTTCTGGTCGACATGGTGATACCTTGATAAAATGCTTGCAAGGTTTGCCATTTTGCTAATCCGTTGTGGGGGCATCTCCTGATGAGATCCTTGAACCGTTCCCATGCTTCGTAAAGACTTTCTTGGTCAAACTGTGTGAAGGTCGTAATCTCGTTACAAAGGCGGGCTACTTCCCTGGTGGAAAGTACTTGTTTAGGAATGCCTGAGCCAGCTGCTCAAAGGAAATGAAAGTATCCGCGTTATGTGCTTACAGCCATTCTCTCGCATCATTCCCCAATGAGAATGGGAACAACTTTAACTTGATGAAGTCCTTTGACATTCCATTATACCTAAAGGTGTCACACACTTCATTAAAGCTCTGAAGGTGCCTATTTGGATCCTCTGATGGAAACCCATTGAATTGAACTGTGGCGACAATCATAGAAATCAGCGCTGGCATGATTTCAAAATTGTTCGCTGCTATTGTAGGTCTTCTGATTGAGGATATATTCTGATCAACTCTCGGCATAAGGTAGTCATGTAGAGTTCTCTCAACTGCCACATTAGCTTCACCTTGATTTGGTACTAGGACTGGATTCGAAACTTGATCGGCCATGGTTCTAGCTCGCCTACGATTTTGGCGATTTCTCGTGGTTGTTCCTTCAATATCTAGATCGAAGTCGAAAACATGTATATTGTTACTCCTTATATGTTGGTGCATACAAGAGCAACACGCCTACTAAGAAAATAATAACACACAAAAGTAACAAGGTTCAAAGTAGTAAAATCCAACTAATTCCAATATCAACTATCCGTTAAGTCCCCAGCAGCGGCGTCAAAAATTGATCGATACAAATCGTCATGCTCGCAATGGTATGAGGTCTTATTGCAGTGCAATGATAGAGTAGGGTATCATCCCACAGAGACTAAGAGATTTAATGATTATTGGCATTCGAAGGCACGCGTATTATTTGAACAATACGATTGAATAATTTCCAAACTTATCACTAAATAATCTAAAGCTAATTTTAATCATGTATTAAGCAAATTAAGTAAATCACACAAGAAAACGATGAAATAATGTTAGAATTTAAAGTCCACCTCACCCTTTTAATTAAGAATTCGATCCACCTAATCTCCCAAATTACGCAAGTATACATTATAGGTTTGTGCCCCCTTTAACTAACTCCTAATCTCTTTCGAGCAATAGAAATCGCACCCAAACATACATAATATATTTAGGCTAATCTAGCACAATGAGACACACACACGATCCCTATACGCCGGCCTAGTGATCTCTTATCTTTCCGGTCAAATACAGTGGATATTTTAACGAGCACGTTTAGCGCGTCACCTCTCGGTTCATTCACACAACCATTTTAACAATTACAAGATGATCAATCAAGTAAAAGCATTAAGCACACATTATATCCATATTACAATGCAAGCATTTTAAGAGAAATTAGGCAAATCATTTCAAAAGATTAAGGGTTTGGTATCCTCATAACTCTAGCATATATGTATGTAGCTCTTATTACACATTCAAGTCTTTTGAGATAATAAATTGAAACAAACCATATCAAATACAAAAGTAAGAGATAGAGTTGCAAGAATTGAACTCAAGTGAAGGACTTCCTCTTTGTAGTTGCTAGGCTCCAAGACTTGGTTCTCTCCAAGCTTCTTTTGATGCTCCAAAGTGACGATTGATCATAGGTATGGTGTGTAAGGGAAGGTTATGGAGTTGAGGTAATGGATTACTGGTGGTTTATGGAGAAGAGATGATTATTGTGGTGAATTTGTGTTAAATATATGGAGGATTTTATGATAGACGTAAATGGAGCTATTCTGAGATATATATTTTCTGAAGCACACCTTAAAAATAAAGGAAAAAGGATATATATAGGTAGGTCAAAGTGGGTTGCAAAAAGTGTGAAATAACAAGCTGTGAAAGTCATCTCGAGGTACGTTTTGCTATTCGTTTTGACGAAACATACCACGAGATGACTCCTGAAGAGACTCGCGATACACCATCTAGCCTAACGTGATTCGTTTTGACGAACTCAACCACGAAACATCTCAGCTATTCTGCTCTTGATCTTGGGGTACGTCTTGCTATACGCTTTGACGAAACCAACCGCAAAACATGGCAGCTGATCAGGTCTTCAAATATCGCTATTCGTCTTGCTATTCGCTTTGACGACCTGTCTAACGAAAGTTGGTAGTGGATCAGGTCTTCAATTTTGTTATACATCTTGTTATACGCTTTGACGACCTGTCTAACGAAAGTTGGTAGTGGATCAGGTCTTCAATTTCGCTGTTCGTCTTGCTATTCGCTTTGATGACCTGTCCAACGAAAGTTGCTTTTTTAACCTAAAAGTCCCTTATTTTGCCGAAAAATCCTTGTTATCACATGTAGACTATTTCTAAACAAAAATAACCTGCAAACACATTATTTAAACATTAAAACATGGTAATTCCAAGGAAAACGAGATCAAAACATAGGAAAATAGGGTATACTCAAAGCATATAAATTGACTTATCAGGTAGCTAGATACTCTCAGTAGCATTCTATTACCTTCAAATAATCTTGGCATGGATGGAAAATTCTTCTTCAGACCCCTACCATTTTTGGCGGTTAACAACTCTCTCTTTCAAAGATGTAATTTTGAACTCTTAAAAGCATACAAGAGAGAAGACATCATATATATATATAGGAGCACTAAATGAAACTACGTCGTTTTGGAAGGAAAACTCATTTTTGGCATCAAAAGGTGACCTCAAGGCGACCTGGAAGGTGAGGTCAGGCTAAGTTGACATAGCTCCCGAGAAAACACTTGACAACACAGCAGCTCTAATTTCGAGCGACCTAAAACATGACCAAATGACATTGAAACCTTTCGTATGATATACGGTTTGAAAGATATGGATGTCCACTTTCTAACCCTTTTTACAAAACAAGATTTGGATGTCTGTAGAAATATTTATGGTCATTTGAGTGACCAATGGTTAGATTCCAATAAAAACATAGTTGCCCTGTTTTAGTGGTCCATTTGGAGATTTCAAAACCAATCCAAAAGGTCATGAAATATTATGAATAGTATACTGTTGGAAAGGCATGAAAGTTTTCTTTATACTCCATTTAACAAAATGAGGTTTTGAAATCTGAAGAAAGAGATATGGTTAAAAGAGTGACCAGATGTTAGATATGGACAGAAACAAAATGTCCAAAACTCATGGTATAAGACCATGTAACCCAAGACCAATCCAATAGAGGGTAAATGGACCTCTCTAATGGACACATAACGCGCTAAGACAAGCATACCATCATGCAAGCGTGGACGTTTCCGATCACATAAACGAAAACAAATTACTAGACACTATCACACAACAAAATCCAACAAAGAGGTGCAAGTGTGAAGTGTGAAAAGAATGGACACATTAAGCAACGAACACAAATGCAAGAAGACTAAGGCATGCATGAGAAGTGTGTGTGTGCAACTAAGTCTCTTTAATGAAATTAAGCACAAGTGATTTACCTTTGAAGTGCATATCATCTTGAGGTCTTGAAAGGGCCTTTGAGCTTGATCACCACCAATAAACACCTAAGCTACCCTTACATAACAAACCCCAAATATGGTTTGTCACCGAAATAAACTAATCAAACTTGAGAAACTTACACTTCTGTTCTTCAAGTCTGTTGGGGTTTCTGCCCTAAAGCTTGTAATTTGTAAATGTGAATTGAACATAAATAAAAGAAATAGTTTATTCATTCAAATAGTCTCATATATTTATATATAACATGTTTACTTAACATCTAAGATTGCCGGATGTAATTTTGAATTGAGTATGTGAGTGTCATATATAGATGGATTCAGTTTGAAACGAGCAATCTAAAGAGTCCGTAGATAGCAAATAAAGTTGGGTACTTTATTTGTGGTTAATCTACAGCTGCGGTCTATTTCGTAGTGTACGGTGATCCTATCCTGGATCATTCATATGGAGATATGAGAATGGAGGCATCTTGTATGATGTGATCATATAGGACTGGGCCATGATCGATATGAATCTCTCACTAAGATCCGTTTAACAATGAGATTCATATATATCAACTAATGATGTCTATATGTGGATGATCTTAATGCTAAGTGCTTATCGACTCCTTCAAGTTAAATCGTGATCTTTGATATACCATGGGTGAGGTCGGAGTTACATTCCCGATCAATATGCTTCGTATGTTGGGATCGCGGTTTGGCTTATGGTTGGGAAGGTTTGTACACAATAGTGGAATCCACTCCTTCTTGTGAGAAGTAGATGGTAGTTCCCTTAAGGGTTGATTCGGGGCTTGAACAATATGAGTGCTCTCCTAATTCCTTAAGGAATGTAAAATTTATTGTTCATTAGAGAATCAATGGTACTTAATGGAAAGATATAATTAGAGGGGTATAACGGACATTATAACCCAGCTCTAATTATGAACTACTTGTGGAGGATTATACCATATGTATAGCTATATCAATGGACACCGAAAGTTATTGGTTTGTGTAAAAACGTCTATAGTTGAGAGAGTGCAACTTCATGTTTTTAGTGGAATAACACCGAAGTTAATAATCATGAAATATTAATTAAAGAGTTTAATTAAATATTTCTAAGGATTATTGGAGCTCAAAATACTGTGGGTCCATTAGGTCCCCTTGCTAGCCCGATCGATATAGGTAACAAGGGTCACGGTTAATTAATTGGATTGTCCAATTAATTGTGTTACGAAAGTGACACGTGTCAATTCAAGAATTAATTGAATAATGTGATTATTTAATTAATGAATATTAATGATTATGTTAATTAAATAATTAGATTATTTAATTGTGTAATTAATCATTAGATGGAGGGTGTTGATTGATATTTAATTTTGAATGAAGAAAAGATAATTTTATTATTTTATTTTCATTAAATTAAATATTTAAATTTGAATTTAAAAGAGTTTTAAATTCAAATCAAATCAAATAAATTAATAATAATTAATATCTTTAAAGATTTGTTTAATTAGTTGATTTAAAAACAAAATTAATAAAATAAAATAAAATAAAATAAAAAAAGACTGATATTTAGATCAATGCAATATTTGATTTGATTTTTCAACACACGCAAAAAGAAAAGAGACAAAACAGGGTGCGGCAATCAAAGAACAAAAAGCTTTTTGTTTTTAAAAGTAAGGTGGCCACGTACTATACAATAAGAACAAGAATTGTATTTTGTATGTTTTCTTTCTTTTTTCAGGTTTTTGAATACCGTGACACCTCCACACGCCATTACTAATTCCGGGTCATAGCGAGGAAGATCTTGTGATTCAAATCAGGAAGTAGATCATATTAAAGAGAAAGAGCCTCCAAACGTTGGTATGAATTAATTTCAACTCCTTCTTATTGTATTTGATTATTTCTATACAAACGGGTTAGTTTATAATTGCATAAAAATTTTAAAACCTTTCCACTGCATAATCTGTAACCCTAGGTTCCTACAAAGTCTTCAAGTCTCCCTCAAACATAACCTCATGCTCCCAAACGTTCTCACGTCACCAGGAAGTCTCCACATTGGTTGTATCTCATTTGGTAACCATTGGAAATTCAAACCATATCCAACAACTGCTACCTTAGAATCACTAACGACGACAATATCACGACCTACTAAGGAGGGCTTAGAGGCACAAAGTTGACAAGCCTATTGAATGGCCAACATCTTCACCACGTCCAAATCGTGAAGGCTAACAAACATGGAGAACAAACAAAGGATTTTGCCATTTTTACCTCCGATGAATCCATCCACATTGAATTTCAAACAGTCATGAGAGAGAAGGATCCATTATTCAATCTTGGTTTTCTTCGCCGGGTTAAGATCAATATAAAAATCTTTTATGAACAAAACTTACATAATTGAAATCAAGAAGGGAATAGAAAGATTACGATACATGATTTTTGTGTAGAAAACTTCAGCAGATAAAAACCATGAGACAAACCACCGTTGGCCACTTTTGTTACAAAGTCCACCTATATTATAATTTAGTTACACACTTATGTTAGAACTCAGAACAAACTCACAAGTATACAAAGTGTTTGAAGAGATAAAAGAATACATTATTGAATTGCAAGGCATTGGCTTTATATAAGCCTTTTACAGGGAAGTCAGGAATAAAATAAGGTCCACGTTCACAATCATCTAAGAACATGGGAAGTGGTTTAAGACCAATTCAAAAACAAACAGAATACCCTAACAACCAGGGCATTATAAACAGAATGAATAACTGACAAAACAATAACCAAAGATAAGTCCTAATATAATTTATTCTTTAAAGACCCTAATGCTCCAACATTCTCCCTTAAACTGAACTGCACAAGTGCATTCAGTTTACTTCAGATATCAAACACATGCCAAGTTTATCTTGCAGCATCAAGAACACTTCCAGTTTGAGGGATTTAGTCATGATATCAGAAACTTGCTCTTGTGTACTGCAATGTATCAATTCTACTATCCCATCTCTTGTAAGTTCACGTAAGAAATGAAATCTCACGTCGATATGCTTACTTCGACCATGTAACATCGGATTTTTTGAAAGTTTAATAGCAGAACTATTGTCACAATAAATAGTAGTGCACATACCTTGAACATGACCAAGTGTTTCAAGAATCCTTCTTAACCAGACCCCTTGACATGCACACGAGGCTGCTGCTATGAATTCCGCCTCTGTAGTAGATAAGGTCACCACTGGCTGTTTTTTTGAGGACCATGAAACAGCCCCTGTTCCCAGCATAAACACATATGCCGAAGTACTTTTCCGATCATCAACATCCCCCGCATAGTCACTGTCTGCGAATGCTATTAAGTTCCATTCGCCACCTTTCCTGTAACCAATTCCAAGCTCCACAGTGCCCTTCACATACCTTAGTATCCTCTTGGCAGCTTGCAAGTACAACACGGTTAGTTTTTCCATGTATCTACTGATCAAACCAACTACATACATAAGATCAGATCTTGTGGCTATCAGATACAGCAAGCTCCTAACCAATTGCTTGTACTCTGTAGCATCTACCTTTGCTCCACTTCCATTCTTTGAAAACCTACATCCTGGAATGATTGGATTATTCACAGGATTACTCCCCTCCATGCCAAATCTTTCAAGCACTTCTTTAGCATACTTTCGTTGACAAATAAAAATTCCATCAGAGTTTTGCATCACCTCAACACCCAAAAAATACTTCATTCTACCAAGATCAGACATATCAAACTCCTTCTTCACTGATTCTTTGAAATTTGTGAACATGTCTTCATTATTCCCTGTAAAGATAAGATCGTCCACTTAGAGACTTACAATCAATAACTCGTCTTTGTCACCAGACTTAATAAATAATATGTGCTCACGGAAGCACTTTTCGAACCCCTCTTTGATGAAATACGCCTCAATTCTGCTGTACCAGGTTCGTGGAGCCTGCTTGAGCCCGTACAGCGCCTTCTTCAGCCTATAAACCTTGTGCTCTTCTCCTTGCTTCTCATAACCTTGAGGTTGATCAATGAACACTGCTTAATTTAATTCTCTATGCAAGAACGCACTTTTTACATCTAACTGAAATACACACCAACCTTTATGCGCAGCAAGAGCTAGAATTGTTCTGATCGTATCCCACCTAGCCACCGGTGCAAACACTTCATTATAATCAATCCCCTGCCTTTGAGAGTACCCATTTGCCACAAGTCGATCCTTATGCTTGTCTACCTCCCCCTTCTCATTAAGCTTCATTTTAAACACCCACTTCACTCATATTCTTGTAGCTCCAGCCGGCAATGTGGTTAATTTCCATGTATCATTCCTTTTAATAGCTTTTATTTCCATATCCATTGCCTCCCTCCATTTCGAGCTCTTGTATGCTGCATCAAATGTGACTGGATCTTCAGCTGAAGTAAACATCACCAGATTATGCATTTCCTCTTCATCAGACAAACCTTCACCAGTCATATAATCCCCCAACCAAGGTGGCTGCCTTCTATTCCTCATTTGATTTGGACTCGGGGGTGCTTCCTCAAACGACCCATTTGGTGATGAGTTATCTATTTCTCCAGTTTGCTCATCTTCCAAACCTTCTCCTTCCTCAGTAGCAGCAGCACCTTCTCCTTGCTCAGTAGCAGCAGTATCTTCATTTTCATCTCCCCACTCTAACACATCATTTTTCACCTCCTTTGCACTTCTACCCCAATTCCACTTCTCATCCTCAGCACAAACTATATCTCTGCTAATAACTATCTTCTTCGATATTGGATCATAAAGCCTATAAGCTTTTGACTCCTCACTCACACCCAAGAGAACACATCGGAAACTTTTATTATCAATTTTTGTTCTTCGACTATCAGGCACATGAACATGAGCAACACACCCAAACACACGAAAATGATCAACAGAAGGCTTTCTACCACTTCAAGCCTCTTCAGGAGTAACATCTTTGACAACTAGAGTAGGACTTCGATTCAACACATAAATGGGCCAGTTGACTGCTTCCGGCCAAAACTCTTTCGGTACTTCTTTTCTTGATAGCATGCTACGCACCATATTCATTATGGTACGATTCTTTCTCTCGGTAACCTCTTTTTGCTGCGGGGTATATGCTGTGGTAAGCTGCCTGCTAATCCCATTCGTGCTAAAGAATTTGTTGAACTCAAGTGAGGTGAACTCCCCACCTCTATCAGTTCTTAAGCAACAAATAACATCACTAATCTCTTTTTCCACAAACAACTTATACTTCTTGAACATATCTAATGCTTCAGATTTTGTAGATAAAAAATATGCCCAAGTCTTTCTACTATAATCATCGATGAAGGTGATTACATACCTTTTTCTGCTGTTTGATTCCGGTATGATAGGCCCGCAAATATCTGCATGGATCAGTTGGAGCTTTTTAGATGCTCTCAACAAGCTTTTCTTTGGTATTGTTTCGCAATGTTGCTTCCCAACCATACAGTCACCACACACTTTTGATGGAACATTGATCATTGGCAAACCTATGACCATCTTCTTATAGAGTAGAGTCCTTAACCCCTTGAAATTGAGATGACCATACCGGTAATGCCACAATTGTGTGCTGTCCTCGGATGTGGCTTGGAGACAGGTGGAGGTCGGAGAAATCACAGAAGCAAGCACAACAAACATCCTGTTGGATGACATATGTGTTTGTATAATTAAACCCCTCTTTGGATGGTAAATCTTACACATCCCATGCTGAAAGAGAATTGCTAGATTCTTTTCTTGAAATTGACCTATGCTTAAAAGATTGTTTCTTAACTCAGGTATAAAATAAACCTCTGTGATTACTTGAGTTAATCCGTTGACATGGAGTTTGACACTTCCTCGTCCCATAACCATCATCCTCGAGTTATCTCCGAGCTTCGCCGATTGTCTGAAATGTTCATCAAGATCAAAAAACCACTCCTTGTTACCACACATGTGGTTACTGCATCCGGAGTCGAGGAACCATATATTCTCCCTTTTTGAGTGATTCATTTCCACGTACGACATCAGAAGCATCTCTTCTTCCTCATCTAATTCTGCATAATTCACACCTTTCTCCCAACTAGGACATTCATATTGAAAATGCCCTAGCTTGTGACATTTGTAGCACTCCACCAAAGCCTTGTTGAAAGAATGTCTACCCCTGCCTCGGCCTCTTCCTCTGAAACTTCCACTAGTTCTTTCTCTTCCTTCAACTCTACGCTCTGAATTGGTGATTTTCAAAGCGTGCTCTTCCTCCTTCAGTCCTTGCATCCTCTGTTCGTGGACTAACAGGCTACTCTAAAGTTCATCTATAGTCATGATAGAGAGATCATTAGACTCTTCGATTGAGCAGACTACATAATTGAACTTTAGCGTCATCGATCTCAAAATTTTCTCAATGATCATACTCTGCTCCATCCTTTCTCCATGTGCTTTCATCTTATTTGCGATGGTCAGTGTCCTGGCAAAATATTCATTAACTTTTTCACTCTCCTTCATGCTAAGAATCTCGAGCTCTCTCCTTAAAGCCTGTAGCTGAGCACGTTTCACCTTGGTAGAGCCTTGATACTTCTGTCTCATTGAATCCCAGATGGCCTTCGCAGTCTCCTTATTGAGAATGGTCTCAAGAATAGTTCTATCTATAGCTTGAAATAGATAATTCTTGACCTTTAAATCTTTTAGTTTTAGATCTGTGATGGTGTTACGCTGCACTTCAGTTAGCTCTGCTCCTCCCGCTGCTACAAGTATCTCGTTCTCTATCAGACCCCAATACTCCTTCGATCTGAGGAAATTCTCCATGAGCATAGTCCAATGGTCGTAATGACCATCGAACCGTGGAATCGATGGCTGAAGAAAGCTGCTTTTCTCTTTCGTCATGATTCTCTAACTCTTCTCTCTTTTGCTGATCTCTCACACTTTTGTTTTCCTTAAGAAACTGCAGTTTCTTAGAACACTCAATCAGGCCCCTTGTGATGGGGCTCTGATACCACTTGTTAGAACTCAGAACAAACTCACAAGTATACAAAGTGTTTGAAGAAATAAAAGAATACATTATTGAATTGTAAGGCATTGGCTTTATATAAGCCTTTTACATGGAAGTCAGAAATAAAATAAGGCCCACGTTAACAATCATCTAAGAACATGGGAAGTGGTTTAAGACCAATTCAAAAACAAACAGAATACCCTAACAACCAGGGCATTATAAACAGAATGAATAACTGACAAAACAATAACCAAAGATAAGTCCTAATATAATTTATTCTTTAAAGACCCTAATGCTCCAACAACTTAGTCACACCACTCTTGGACTATAATTTAAATCTATCTATCCTGTACCTTTTATAGCGATCCTAGCGACTCACAATCCAACACCTTAGGATAGCAAGACTTCCCCCATAGATCCAAAATGCTCCCTAAAATTTCTAGATTAGCTTATTAGCATCACACCATTTTAGATTTTTCCAAATATATTCAATAGACCCAACAACATCATTCTTCTGCCAAGCTTCCCTGACAGTCTTCTTCTTTCAGTCATAAAAAGTTCAAACTTATATTTTTCTCCTCATCTCCCGACGATGGTCCGAGAACATGAAGTCCAAGCTTTTCATAGATGCCTAATGGAAATGTTGTTTTTGCTAACAAGCCTTTCTTGAATATTGTTACTTCCCTCCCTTTTTATTCCAAGTGAGAAAAAGGGACGTGGAATAATATTTTACTTTTATATTTTAAATATGAAATGTGAATTATAGGTTTGTTTCACAAAAAATTCCAATAAGAGGATATTTTTATTAATTGAAATCAGAGGAGTGCAAGATACACTTGATGATCGGTTAATGGACATGTGTCCATTTATTGACAAGAAAATCTTGGATGCACCTGGTACAACAATTAGAACATGTTGATTGGTGTATCGGAGCCACTCAAATTTTGACACCTATTTTTGTATTGCTACTCAAGCCAACTCATCCAAGAGATCCAACTCAGCTTTTATCACTTATCAGACAACAAAATCTCATCTCCTCAGTCCTCACATGTTCACACTCTTCTACAACTATATATATAATTTTTTACTCACAAACTTTTCCATCTTCTTACTCCTCTCTGTTTCATCTCAAAACTATTTCCTTCCTTTTCCATTAAAATGTAAACCGTTTGATTTCTCTTTCTCTCTCTTCCCTATTGTCATTGTCTCTTAAAACTTGCATTTCATCTCTCTTCAATTTCACAAATTCAAAGATTTAGGGATTTGAAAGGTAAACTTTTGGGATGTTTTTGCTGAAATTTTAACCTATTTTAGTTTTTAAATAACTTTTGAACACATTATTATATTGTAATCTTGAGTTGGATCAGGTATATGCATATGATATTTGTTTAAATTTTTGTATGCTAAAGGTTTTTTTTTTTTCTTTTTTTTCTTTTTTTCAAGAAGAATTTTGTATGATAGAGTGTTATTAAATTTTTTTTTTTAAGGAAATCTCTATGAATTGAATGTTGAGAGAAATGATTAAGAGGTATTGTTTATATATATATATATATATATATATAATAAAATTAGAAAGAAAAGTATACTGTTTATGGTATTAAGAATAATTTAAGTAATTTCTGATTATTATTTAAATGATAATTTCCGAAATTTTTCATATTTTTTCGAAACTTTTCATGTATTGAATAATAAAAAAAAGGGTTAATATAAAAGAAGGGTTTAAATGAATTGAAAAAAAAAAAAAAGGGTTAATATCAACAACCTTCCCTCACTTTTCAACTATTATTAGATGAGTAAATAAAGATTCGTTTATTCAAAATCATCCCTTTAGTTCTAACGGTACATATATCCATCACAAAAAAATAAATAAATAAATAAATAAAATAAAATAAAATTTAAATCTCTCTCTCTCTCTCTCTCTCATCTCTACCTCACTCCTTCCCTTCTCTTTCATTTTCTTGGTTAGATTTGGAGTGGTTTTGAGTTGGATTTGCAGTTGTGTTCTTGATTATTGTTTTTGTTGATGGTGATGGAGGTCGGCCACGGTTGGTTCGTCGATGATGGAGATCGGATACGGTGGGTTTGTCGATGATGGAGGTAGGCGATGGTGGGTTCGTCGATGATGGAGACGACGATGGAGGATGTTGGTATAGTGAAGCGTGAGATCCATATTTTATATTAAAAAATAAAATAAAATTATTCAATGACTTGCCATCCATTTTTTGTGTGTTTTTTTTTTTTGTAAAAAAAATTCCAGAATGTTCTCACTCTAAAATCTAGTTCAAATTTGAAAAGGAAAAAAAAAATTCTAAAGAAAAATCAAAATAATCTTGTTTTTAAAGTAAAAGATATAAAATAGATTTTTAGAGATATTATAGATTCTCATAAAACGATAAGGGCATAATAGTCTTTTTCAACAGTAAAATGAAGTCAATTTAACGGAATGTTAACTGCTGTTATAGCTTGGGGATGTTTCTAAATAAATGAATCTTTATCTATCCATTCAATAATAGTTGAAAGATACAGAGGATAAGTTGTTAATATTAATCCAAAAAAGAATTTCACTTAGACATTTACCGGTTGAACCTATTGAATGGGTTTGTTTAGTTTTTCATTTTTCTAATAGTATTTTTAAGATTACAATTTATCTAAGTTGTTGGATTTGATCCAACGGACCAAATGCTCTAATGTTCAAACCTACATGTGCAGGGATATTTTATTCCCCTGCAAAGTAGTCGGCCCCGAAAATATAATGATAAGTTAAGAACAGAGAACATGTGTCATGCATTCAAACTGCGATTGAATTTAATGTTTTCCTTGAAATTATGTATGATGCAATGATATCTATGTATATATACGGTCTCGTTTTTATCAGGGTATCCTTATATAACTTTATCAGGATATTGAATGTGAACCACTCATTTATAAAAGTGATTTGACAAGTATATACATACCAAGTCAAAGTATGTAATACGAATGACTCACATTCAATGTCCTTATATAATTCTATCAGGACATCCTCATATGAAAATTTCCGTATATATATATATATATATATATATTACGGTATCTATCTATTTAAGATCAGATATTTATTTAAAAGCTTTTTTTCTTTGGTAGGATTCGAACCTTGATTTAGAAGTCATTTGTCTAAACTCGAAACTCGTCCATCTACCGGTTGACCTAGCCAGGTCTGGCCTTAGGGGGAGCCAAGTGAGGTAACCGCCTAGGACCCCCAATCTTTAAGGGCACCTAAATTATTAAAAAAAAATAAAAATGATTTCAAATATAACCTATGTATGATTTTAAACTAATAAACTCATAAATGAGTTTAAAATAGACCCATTAAACATATAATTTTTTAAAATTAACAAACTCATAAATGAGTTTAAAATAGGCCCACTGAACATTTTTTTTATTTTAAAAAGGCCAACAAATTATAAAACTCAATTATCATTCTCAAGTTCTTTTACCAAGTCAAATATGGGTTGAATCCTAATCCTAACACTGATTGCCTTTTATATATTAAAATGGGAAAACAACATTACAACACTACTTATATCACTTATCAGACATCAAACAAAAATCAAAATCAAATTAGAGTTCTTCAAAACTTTCTTAAATTTTGTTACGAAAATTAATAATAAAAAATACAAAATCTCAACTTGAAATATCAGGGCCCGAAAATTTATTTTCTATAGTTCGCTATGGGCCCCGAAAATCTCAAGGCTGGCCCTGGACCTAACTAAGAAAAAAAAAAACAAAAAACAAAAGGAAATTGTTAGGATAAAATGGCTTTAAATTAGGGTCAAAACGAACAACAGAAAGAAACTTGAAAGGTGCACGTGAACACGTACACACACAATCAGAGGGATGGTGACGTGATTCCGTTGCTGGTGCCGTTAGCTCCCGCTAAAGACTTGTTCCAAACCACTCAAATACAACACTTGCCGCTAAACACTCATTTCCATTTCCAGTTCTCTCACTCATAACCCTCTCTCTGTTTCATTTTCAATTTCTTTTGAGTCTAAAGAAAGAATTGTGTGTGATTTCTCTCTCTCTCCCACAATGGATGAAGAGTATGATGTGATAGTGCTTGGTACTGGTCTCAAAGAGTGCATTCTCAGTGGTCTTCTCTCTGTCGATGGACTCAAAGTAATTCCTTCCTCTCTTTCTTTATTCTAGGTCATTCATTCATGTTTTCAATATATATTTTTTTGTTTTCATCATTAACATCAAGAAAATCTTAAATGTTAATCTGGATTTGATTCTGAAATTGGTTTTCCATGGATTGTTGTCGTGTCATTTCCTATCAACTTAAACTTTTGTATCGGTTGGTTACTGACATGTTATTGGAGATTGTTTACACAAAAGAGTCCTGTTTCGAGTCCCCGCGTGATTATATTTAAATTTGTTGTGTGTTTGTGTAAAAGCACTCCCAAATGCACAAATAAACTAGTTTTTCATTGAATCTTGGTATTAAACAGGTATTGCACATGGACAGAAATGATTACTATGGAGGGGAGTCTACATCTCTCAATCTTACACAGGTGACTTGTTCTAATAGTTGAAATGCAGATCTTTTTTCTCTACTCATTACTCATTCTTGTCTTCATATGATTTGTTTTCCTGTTTTGCAAACTTATTTTCTGCTGTGTAGCTCTGGAAGCGTTTCAAGGGAAATGACAAGCCCCCAGAACAACTCGGGTCGAGCAGAGAGTATAATGTTGATATGATACCCAAGGTATTAATCAATTAATCTGTTTGGCCAATACAAAATCACAAATGAGTCCTTGTGAATATGTTACAGCACCTTAAAACTGCAGAATTTAAGTCATGTTTTGTTCCATGTATAACTACCATGTGTTTGCATCAGATTTGCTGTGCTAATTTCTAATTTTCATGTTAATAGCTTCAAAATTGTTATTAGCCATATTATATTCATTAAACTTCTTATTAGGGATGTAGTCGGAAACTTGTGAATGACTTAGATCATGATTACAGACTCATACTTGCTTCATTGAAGTTACAAGAACGCATCATAGGATGGCTTCTCTGCTTCATGCTGTACACAAATCCGTTTCGGGAAAAGTTTAAGCCAGAATCAAATGAGGATTTTGCTAGTAAACTTGAATAAATATTTAAACATTCATGCATCTAAGATATTTTCTGTTTCCTGTATAATCATTTCCTCCTTTTTATGAAACCTTTATTTTACACATTTATACATAATACATTTTTGGTAATACTATTGAGAGGCTTATTATAATAACAGGTGACGCCTCTGGGTTCTGTGTCCAGGCATCATAGGAGAGTGTTGTCATGATTTAATGATTCTCATAAAAGTGCCAATGCTAATACTCGGGTAGAAAAATGTTCAACCAGAGACCAGATAAATCTCTTGACAAAATAAGAACTCGAATTTGTTAAGAGACTGTTAAGACCCTTGTGGTATTAAAGACAGTAAAGATCACATAAAGCACCAAAGGAATCATATGATTTGCAATCCTATAGTTGCCTTTGTGTAGATATATCTAGCACTTACCAAATATTATAAGCGCATGTCCATGTTGAACTTGAAATATGGTGATATTTGCTTGGTCTTGTTATTATGGTGTGTTTTGATATCGTGTTTTGTACTTAATTGCTGTACATAATTTCACAATGAGAATTATTTATTTCCCTTTTATGTCGTATAAACTAAGCTAAGTACTCTTATCAGAATTGAATGAATCATATTTACTAATCACTGAGAGGCTAGCCAGGGAAATGGTGTTGCTTTGGCTGCTTTGTTTAATACAAATGAAAATGAATTGTATATCAGAATATCGGCTCCGGCTTTATAATTTCCATTGAATAAATCATTGTTCATTCTGTATGCATAATGATAAAAGTATTATTTCTTAACTGTTTTCCTACTTCTTAGTTTATGATGGCCAATGGTGCTTTGGTCCGTGTACTCATCCACACAGATGTTACGAAGTATCTTAACTTCAAAGCTGTTGATGGCGGTTTTGTGTACAACAAAGGGAAGGTGTGAGAACATTTTCACATTATTATATATGTTTTATTAGTTGGTCATTATTTGTTTCTCATTTCAGTACAAACTTCTCTCCATTACTTTCAATAACTTACCTTAATTATCTTTTGTTTCTAGATCTACAAAGTTCCAGCAACTGATGTTGAGGCCCTGAAATCACCACTGATGGGGCTGTTTGAGAAGCGCCGTGCTAGGAAGTTCTTCATTTATGTTCAAGAATATGAAGACAATGATCCAAAATCTCATGAAGGACTGGACTTGAACAAAGTTACAGCTAGAGAAATTATCTCGTATGCAACCAATCATCCTCACCTGGATTCTTTTTAGTTGCATCTTTTCCTTGAATTTTAATTATGAAGCATGAAACATGAATGAATCATTTAAGCATGGAATTTATCCATATATGGTTGCTCTTACCTTTTTCGGACACCAGCTGAAGAAGTTTACTTGAAGCAACATTTTGAAATAAAAAAATTATTAACTCTCCAATTAGATGGTGGCTCTATAATGTTTCAGTGGAAGGATGAGTATATATCTGACTATGATAAAATGATCTACTTCCGAGAAATATAATCCTTGTAAACTTTTATTCTTAGGAAGCGCCAGCATATTCATACTAGTTTTGATTAGTCAATCTACATTACTTTAATTCAATAATATAACAATCTTAGTTTTATTCTACTTTATGTTCACTGATGTGTATGAGTGTAGAACCTGATAATCCCTTCCGATTTTAAGTTTATCTTCAAATCACATCAAATAAAGATTTGAAGAAGTACCGGTAAATAATGATTCTGGAAAGGAGTCTTTTACCTCAATACAAAATGCGTATTTTATTTCCTTTTCAATTCATCAATTTTAATTATATACTAAATAGTTTGGTGCTGCTTGTCTATTTAGAAAATATGGGCTTGAAGATGATACAATTGACTTTATCGGTCATGCCTTGGCACTTCACATTGATGATAGTTACTTGGATCAACCTGCTATGGATTTTGTGAAGAGAATGAAGGTATGATTATTTCTCTTTTACTGGAATTACTGCTTTTATTTGCAGTAGTATCATGTTCAAATTATTCCTGCTCCTTGTTCAAGCATTATGGAAATCAGATGTCAAGGATTTGATAAATATACAAATAATAATGATCTTTTACTTAAGATCATGTTTATCAATCTGTGGCTTAACCATAGTTAGGAGTTTGTAAGTTCCTCAAATGCTCCCATCTCCTTTTCGTAGTCAAGAAGCATACAGGCAACAAATTCCAGCAATAATATGTCGGAAAGAGTGCATAAGACTTAATGTTTCATTTCACAATTAGAGAGAACAAATGTAATATCTCACAAATGTTCTCTAGTTTTTGCTCTAGAAGAATTTGATAATCTATACTGTCTCTTGGATTTAGTAGCTACATAAAGATTGTATAGATGATCTTGAGTGTAATCTCAGATAATCGTACTAATTTTCAGCCATTTTTTGCTTCTTCTTTTGTTTAAAGCTATATGCAGAGTCTTTGGCACGGTTTGAAGGAGGTTCTCCTTATATCTATCCTCTGTATGGACTGGGAGAACTACCCCAGGTTTGGTTTATATGCAAGTTTTAGATGCTGTGAAGCAAATGTAAGCAACTTTGACTTGTTATTTGTCATTATTGGCAGGCCTTTGCACGATTAAGTGCTGTTTATGGCGGAACTTACATGCTTAACAAGCCGGAATGTAAGGTAAATCTGTCAGAATATCTTGGTATCCAGAATGTTATAACTGCTTTTCTGAAATGTGTGCAAGTCTAATAATCTTACCCCTTTGGGCTTGACTAAATGCAAGTAAAGTTCATAATACGACCTTTTCTCTGTAATTGTTGATCCTTCATTTCTGGTATTTCTTAAGAGTCAAAGCTAAACAAAAGAAACATTGTTAAAGACTTAAAGTAATGTTCTTTAGACCTTTTACAAATTTTACATCATATCAAATTTTCATGAACATTTTGGATTTTGAATGATAGGTAGAGTTTGATAGTGATGGGAAAGTCGTTGGTGTGACATCTGAGGGAGAGACTGCTAAATGCAAAAAGGTTGTTTGTGATCCATCATATTTGCCTGATAAGGTAAGCTCTAACGGAACTTATGTCGGTACGAACAAACCTTTGTTTTTTGTTTTGTATTTTTCTGGCTCATTGGTTGATATACTATAATGCATCTACATGTGTTCCGACCAAGATTTCCTACCAAAAATGTAAAAAAGTATTCATCCTTCAGCATTACTTACACGGCCTTCATTTGGATGCTTTCTGAGTGCATCAGGTTAAACAGGTTGGAAAGGTTGCCCGTGCAATATGTATAATGAGTCATCCAATTCCAGACACCAATAATTCTCATTCATGCCAGGTTATTCTGCCACAAAAGCAACTTGGACGTAAATCAGACATGTACGTTGTGCTAAATTTATTCCTTGGTTTATTTAATACTTTTCAGAATTAAGGCAAGTGCAAAACTGTTAATGCTCATGTAGCGTGAATATTTGCATATATAGATATATAGATAATCAGTAATGTTTCAAAGCAATAATAGTCAAAAGCATCATTTACACCTTTAAGTGTATAAATCTGGAGGAGAAATCGAAAACAGAAACAGGCATATGAGTTAGGTAATCAGGTAAGACAGATGGGACTTTAAATTTAACTGTTTTAGTTGATGCATTGCAGGTACCTTTTCTGTTGCTCATATGCTCACAATGTAGCCCCAAAAGGGCAATACATTGCATTTGTTTCAACAGAAGCGGAAACTGACAACCCTGAAATTGAACTGAAGCCCGGGATTGACCTACTCGGACCTGTAGACCAGATATTCTTTGACACCTATGATAGATTTATCCCTACAAACAATCATGAAACTGACAATTGTTTCATATCTACTGTAAGTAGGCATTTTTGTGGTTCCTAATATAGAATAATAACTGCATATTAACTTTAAGATTTGGTTCTGTTTTTCCATCCATTGTAATTAACAATAAAAACCAACTCTTTTTAACAAAAAACTTAATATCCCACACTGAGATGAAAAGATATGATTCTTGATGGATATTGTTGCATATTGCTCTTCAGTATAGACTTTATGTGCTTGACAGTACATGATAAATAGTATTTTTACAATTTTCTTTCATAATTCATAATTTTTACAACTTGTGGCAACTCATTTTTTATTGTCTGTCAACAATGTGACAGAAAACTTGTTACTTCTTGATAGCGCAAATGAGGATTTTCTACTATTTTGATGCTGTTGTTAATGTAATCTCTGGTCTATAGTTATTTTACTGACCCGAGTTTCAAATTTCTTGCAGAGCTTTGATGCAACTACACACTTTGAGTCGACTGTAACGGATGTACTTCAAATGTACAGTAAGATTACTGGAAAGGTGATTTTCTATTCCTAAAATCTTTAATTTAATGAGATATTCAATCCTATTGATAATGAAAACCTCAATCCTGTTGACAATAAAAACCTTCTGTTAGTTTCTTAATATGAGGGTTGGGATGAGGTAGGATCAAAACACTGGAAAATAGATATATTGGAAAACTCGTTTCTAGATTGTTGATCACTAACCCTTGATGTGTTTGGGAGTACATTTTAAATTGGCAAAAGTGCTTTTAAGTCTATCTTATAGACTATATTTTTTGCTTGGAAGTTCGACTCTTTTAGAAGAGCTTTCAAAACTTTCATTTACCAACCGAACACCTCTAAAAGTGGCTTTTAGGCTCCAAAAGCCAAAAGTTAGATTCCAAAAGTCATGCCAAATAGGGCCTTAGTGTTGACTGAAAGTAAATAAAAGTGTCTTAGTGTTGATTTTCAATGTTTTTTTTTTTTTTTTTTTTTTTTTTTTGTAGAATTATGTAGTAGATAATTTTCTAAAAATGATGTTTTAAATTAGAAACATAATTAGGGTGTTACTCAAAGAAGCATTTCTAATGAAAGTGGTCTTACTTATAATTTTGCTTATTTGTTTATGATGATTCAGGCTCTTGACCTGTCTGTGGACCTGAGTGCTGCAAGTGCTGCTTCTGAATAATGAAATGATTCAAATCTTCTTGACATGCCAAAGTACTAGCAGAAGAGCTGCAATTAATTTTTTTTTCCTTCAGATTTGTTTTTGCCAACATGTTTCATATGATAAAACAATCACATTTTCATCTCATTCTTTATTTGTTATGTTCCAAGATTATGATGGGATAACTTTTAAAAGCTGATTAGATTCTGAACCCTTCAATCACAATTTTGAATTTTTGTTTTTGAACTTATTTATGGATTTTATTCATTGTCTTGAAGATGTCTATAAATTCTTCAAACAATCAATTGGATCACTGCTGATGCTAGGAAAACAACCAATCTTTTTAGCTATGTACTGTTTAATCATCTATTTGCATGATTAAGTAAAGAATATATGATATGTTTGCTTTGTGATCCAAAAATTAGATATAGTCCCACAAAGAACAATAAGAACCTCCTCCTTGTTTCTAGATTCTTAATTAATATAGGAAATACATTTAAAAAATTAAAAAAAAAAAAAATGTTTCAAAAATTATGGAATCCCCGATAGCTACCTTGGTAATTCAGCACCAAAACGTCTCTCTCTCCCTATGACTATATATATATATAATAAACTACGTGTTTGAGTGCTTTAATTAAAAAAAAAATTCACGGTTCCATGCATTTTTTTTGCTTCTACATATATAATCATGCATTTTTTATTCTTTTTAGTTCAGTTGTATGTCGAAAATCATTTAAATAGTCATATTTCATTGGATTTAATCGGTCAAGTAGGGATGTTAAAATTATCCATTAGTCTGGGGACCCGGCCTGTTAGGGGCGATTTTAACTGTACCATTTAAGTCGTGGTATGAGGCTAATATTTTTTTCAATCCCCGATTTAATTTCGGTACGGTTACGAGATTTCAAGTCCACCCCGCCCCGTCCCCATACCCGCTATATATATATATAAACATAATTTTCTTTCCCTCTCTTTTTTTCCCATTTTTTTCCCTCCATTGAAACACTACTCCATCCTAGATCATTATATATAACACTACTCCATCCTCACACTATTATTTTCATATTATTCAATACTATTTATATGATATTTATCAAAAAGTCATAAAAAAAAATTCATTAATGGGATGGGGATGGTATGAGGCAAAAAATCGATTCCCTAGTGAGGAATCCTCGTACCTGCACCGTTTATTTTAAGGTGGGTATTCATCGGGGATGACATTTCTCATACAGATTGGTATTGAGGATGGTAATAGAAAACCTGTCCCTGAACATTAAAAGGTATTTTTACTGGCTTTTCAAATAAGAGGCAAAAACTGATTCCCTAATGAGGAATCCCCGTACTTGCACCGTTTATTTTAAGGTGGATATCTATCGGGGATGATATTTCTCATATAAATTGGTATTAAGAATGATAATAGAAAACCTGTCCTTGAACATTAGAGGGTATTTTTCCTGGCTTTTCAAATAAGAGGTAAAAAACTGATTCCCTAATGAGGAATCCTTGTACCTGCACCGTTTATTTTAAGGTGGGTATTCATCAAGGATGGTATTTCTCATACAAATTGGTATTGGGGATGGTAATAGAAAACTCGTCCTCGAACATTAGAGGATGTTTTTACTATCTTTTCAAATAAGAGGAGTTGCTTTAGCATTTCATTAAATATGGGGAGGTTATTTACAATTCTTCCTGAACTTTTGGATTGAATAAAGGGAAATTATCATTTCCCATCCCGAGGTTTTTCATATTAGATAAATTAGTCCATTTAGTTTCAATAATTATCGGTCAACCCCCCAAAACCCAAACTATTGGTCATTTTACCCCTTCTGTCAAGTTTTTCATCCAAAACCCTTTTTACCATTAATTAAAAAATTAAAACGCCACTATCAGAGATTGAACATTAGACCATGAGATTAAAAGCTATAAGCCTTAACTAGCTGAGCTACTACAGGTCATTGTTGAATGTTTATCGACTTAAATGTAAATATATAGTTATATAATTTGTTTAAAATAATTTAAATCTGTTTATATAATTTAAAATAAACTCATATTTAATAATAACATATAAAAATAGATTTATGGAAATGAAAATGCAAAAGATAATAAGAAAACAAAAGGAAAAATAATCAAAAAAGGAAATTTTATTATTATTATTTTTCTTTATTTATTTATTTTTTGAATTTTTTCTGTTTCCAATTTATGGGCTTTGATTTTATTGGTTTATTTATTTATTTTTTTTTATCAAATTGAAATAATATATTTTTTGAAAAGGAAAAAAATTCAAAAAAAAGGAAGGAAAAAATATACGGCCTTTAATTTTCTAGGTTTCCTTTTGTTTTCTTATTTTCTTTTTCATTTTCATAAATCTATTTTATATATTATTATTAAATATGAGTTTATTTTAAATTATATAAACAGATTTAAATTATTTTAAATAAATTATATAACTATATATATATATATACATTTAAATTAATAAACCTTCAACAATAACCTTTAGGTAGCTGAGCTGGTTAGGGCTTGTGGCTTTTAAGTTCAAGATCTAAGGTTCAATCCATGATAGATGCGCTCTAACCTTAAAACGTCTCCATTAGGGATTGAACCTTCAACCTTATGATCAATAGATACACTCTAACCAATTGAGTTTCAACAAACATTCAACGATGAGATAAAGTAGCTCAACTGGTTAGAGTGTGTAACTTTTTTACCACAAGATTAAAGGTTCAATCCTTAATGGATGCATTTTAATTTTTCAATTAACGGTCAAAGGGGTTTTGGATGGAAAATTTGATAGAAAGGGCAAAATGACCAATATTTTGGGTTTTAGGGGTTTGACTGGCTATTATTGAAACTAGAGGGACCATTGTATCTAATATGGCAAACCGCATGGGTAGAAATGATAATTTCCCTCGAATAAATTCGAAATGCAGAAGTAGCCGGTAGGCGTTTCATGTGACACTGCTCCTAAACCCCCGAAAAGCACCCAAAAACTTGCGACACAAGCAGAGACACATTCACAAATCTAAGAATAAATCCAACAAAAAAGTAAATCTTCTACAAATTTTACACCCATTTCATGCTCTTAAATCAGCCCCATGACTCCTCCGTTGAGCAAGAAGCGATTTCAAGTCTTCGATTTCGACGAAGAAGACCAGCACATCGAGAACACCTCCGCTAAGTTACTTTGCAAGTTCGGAATTCACAAAAGAAAAAATCGCAAGCCAGCTCCCACTATTGACAAGTACTCGTTTCTTGAATGCTGTAAGTTTTTTTTTTTAATTATTTTTTTATTTTTTTATTTTTTTATAATTTTCATAATTTTCTTCTCTCTTGTTATGATATTAGTCCTTATTATTCGAATTGGGTCGTTTGGTTTTCGAGACTTCAGATCAGGATTTTGTTTTTTTGTTTATTTTGATTAGTAACTCTAAATGAATGGTTGAGTTCGGTTGGTGTGCAATTGGAGGGAATTTTAAGATTTGAAATTTAACTTGTTGGATTATTTCTCTGGGGTTGTGTTCTGTTTGGTTGATGGGAAAATGAACGGAAAATGTAGGAAATTGGTGACAAGGGGTGGTGAGTTTTGGAATTTGAAGTGTAAGGTATTTGATCAATTGGTGTCTGTTTTCATTTAGAAAGTGTTCAGTTGGTGAAGAAATATTTAGGATAAGAATGAAAAAATTCGGATTTGATTAATTGGGTCAGGAAAATATTGCAGAAAAAGATATTCAGAAGAAACCCATGTCATACGAAGAAGGATGAGAGCTGTGAAAATCTTCGATTTTAGAGACAAGCAACTTTAGGTGGGAAGTCTTAGGTTTGAGTTTGGGAATTTAGGGTTTGATCATTGATCAGCATAAAAAGGATGAATTTGTTTTCTGGAATGGTGAAGGTCTTGCAATGGAGTATCCGCGATATGCATTGCTTCAGTGTATATATGGTTGGAGTACTAGTGTGCTCATGTAAACATTCAATGAAGAATTGAAGCGTAAATGCTTTTGAACCCCTTTTTTGTTAAAGAGTCTTGTGCCCTCACCGCAGTCTTATGAGAAATGTTTTATTTCTATAATTGTAATTTATATTATAACATGCTTGTCGCTTTATTTAGTTCAGCAACAATTCATTTTATACATTTATTATGACATTCAAATGGGAAATTCATCATTCAGTTAAGTACAACGTTTCTATGTACAACTATAACGTAAAAGAAAAAAAAAAGGATGAATCAATTCGAATTCTAGCCATTTTATTTTGTCCTAGCCTAATTGCTTGATATATTTTTGTCTAAGATATGAAAAACATTGCTTGATTTTTGCACATTTATAACTGCTCTTTTTATTTCATATGTCACTTTACTTATGAATTATGACAATTTTGGTATTACTTATATCAAAGTGTTTGCAAGCATTAACTTGGAGTGTTACTTGATCTATTTGCTAGCTATTGCATGCGTATAATTTTGTTGCTAAACCAGTATATGTAGTCAGCCATTATGACTACACAAGTTCTCACTCAAAAACTCTTAGTTTCACACTTGCTTCCTCTCACTTTTTTTTTTTTCCAATGTCTTTTATGTTATTAGGCCTAGTATCAGTAATTCAGTCATGTACCTATGCTTTATTGTATGAAATATGCATATGTAATCTTCTTCTATTTTATTCCAATTTAGTTGCACGAGGTAACAAGTCTCAACAAAATGAAATTAGCAACGAACCAATTGACGTTGACGAAGAAGGTATGGGACATTAATGCAGTTTTTTGCTGTAAGTGCTGAAGTATCAAATATCCTTTCTGCTACCCTAACATTTAGGTGTTTTTTACTTGTGAATACTCTTATAAAATTATACCTTTCCTCTTTTTTCATGATTTTGTTACTTCTCAGTTTTTACGTTATTGACTCGGGTATTATTGCTTTATTGAGGTATATGTGCTTTCTTGTGTTAAAATTTTATGTGTTATTTTCTTCTTTCCGCATATGCAGTTGTGGAAGGTGCCAAGCTTAGACAGATAGAATTTAGCAATGAACCAATTGATGTCGATGTTGGAGGTATGGACAGTGATGAACAATCTTACTATTATTGCTGAAATTTCTAATATTATGCATATGTAATCTCCTTTATTTTTATTCCTATTTAGTTTCACGAGGTAGTAAGTCTCAACAAATAGAAATTAGCAATGAACTAATTGATGTGGACAATGGAGGTATGAGAAATTAATGCAATTTTTTTTTTGAGTGCTGAAGTATCTAAGGGTGCATTTGTTATTGTTTTTCAGGCCTGTTTTTTGTTTTACAAAGTGAAAAAATGATAGAAATTGCGTTTGTTAACATTCTCTGTGAGAAATGCGGAAAACGGAAAAACACATTTTCCAATCATAACGCATGAAAAGCAGAAACGTCAAATTGATACATGTACTAATACCATTGTCCAAAATTTGTCAAAATATTTGTCCAAGTGATGGGGAAAATTAATTTACAGCAATTATAGTATACATTATTTCCATATAAGTTAGATATCATGTTTAAGACCTGCTAAATGAGCCTCTATTTATTAAAAAACTAATAAAGATTAAAGTTATATATATAATATATTTTATGTATGTGTGTGTGTATATATATTGATTATATATATATTTTTTATTCTTGACAAATATACTTTTCTAAGTATTATTAAAATGTGTTATCATTTCTTTATCATATTTTCTTCACAAAAAAAAAAAAATAAATAAATAAAAAATAAAATAAAAAATAAAACCCAAAAAAGACAATAATTAATTAAAATTGATTTTTGTTGACTAAAAAATATAAGAATATGGAAACTTTTACTACATAATATTGCTTTTAATCTTATAATATATTGAAAAAATGATGTCAAAAATTAATTGAATTCTATTTCTAAACAAAAATTGAATACATGTTATAATATTATTACTTTCTGTTTTCTATATTACTGATTTGATTTCAATTATCACTACCATACCCTTTTTTGATTTCAATTATCACTACACTACGCTTTTTCAAATCCTAAAAATATGAAAATCAATTTTCTGTTTTCAAATGAAAATCGATAAATTAGAAAACGAAAACAAAAAATTACCATACAGGCCCTAAATAATTTTCTTTCTGCTACAATAACACTTCAGGTGCTTTTCTTTCTTTCTTTTTATTTTTATTTTTATTTTTATTTTTATTTTTATTTTTATTTTTATTTTTTATTTTGACATTTACTTTAGGTGCTTGTAACTCATGGATATTCTTATATAATTCTATCTTTCCTATTTTTTCAGGGTTTTTTTCCTTCTCAACTTTTATGTTATTGAGTCTTGTATTATTTCTCGATTGATGTATATGTGCTTTGTTTGTTAAATTTGTATGTGTTATTTTTTTCTTGCTTCTGCCTATGCAGTTGTGGTAGGTACCAAGCCTCAACAAATAATAATTATCAATGAACCAATTGATGTCCATGTTGGAGGTATAGGCAGTGATGTAGAATTTTTGCATTATTGCTGAAATTTCTAATTTCCACTTCTGTACTTCCTCTGTAGTTGCACAAAGGTCTAAGACCCAGCAGAAGGAGATAACTGAGAAGTTTATGAACAATGATAATGTTGGTAAGGGTAATCAGAAGCCAAGAGAACATGATGCCTTCAGAGAGGTTGAGAAGTTTATGAACAATGATAATGTTGGTAAGGGTAATCAGACGCCAAGAGAACATGATGATTTCAGAGAGGTTGATGGGTGGGATGCTGTTTTGCCCTCAAATTCTTTAGATTATGAGGTAGCGCTCATGCTTCTGCCAATTAATCTTTAGTCTGGATTCTGGAACTTTTCTTTTGTTCTTACTAGTGACTTTAGCCTGCAGAAAACATTTTAACTTTCTCTCTTAGTTTCTGTCTGATGCACTTGACTACTCGATATAACATTTTATGAGAAAAGGCAGATGCAGAACTTGAACATCCTCAATAATTATGCAACTCATTTTGTTTCAGAATGAGCAAGTGGGTGTGATTTCGGATGATGATGAATGTACTGAAACTAGTTCTTCCACTTCCTCCATTCCCTTTTCAGAGAATGAAGGTGTATTCCCCATTCTTTTGATTACTGTATTACTTATGAGTTATGATTAGCTTTCTTCTTATCATCATGTATTATATCATTTCAGTTTTAGTAGGCGAACAGGTGGTAGAGTGCGGATTTAGTGGAGAAGAATATGTAAGTGTTCTACCATGGTGCTTATGATTTTGTAATTTGACAGTAATTGAATTGACCTTCTGAAGAATTGGGACTAACTAATAATATTGACCATCTTCTTAGAAGTAAAATCTGTAGAAAATATATATTATATCTAAAAGATCTTGACCTACAGAAGATAGAACCTTTAATGTTTTCATTAGAAAGTGGGTTGGTGTTGTAAATGTTTTGTAGTAGAGTAACTAAAAGAAGCTTGGTTAAATTTACATTTACACGCAATTTGTACTTGAACTATAAAAAATTAATATCAACTTTATATAGGCATCAAGTCAATCCCCTTCTCTCATTGGCTTTGCCTAGCAGTGGACTAGGAGTTCATTTTAAATTATACTTGCATCTCTTCATCAATGTTGTTTTATAAAGCTCTGTTTTGAGGAAGTTGCAGAAGCAATAGTATAGAGTTCATATAAGAATAAAGTCAATCCCTCTCTCTTGTTGGCATCCCCTGGTTTATCCATATGAAGCAGACTAGGAGATATTAATTTTAAATTAAAATGCATTACTTGCATATGTTCATCCGATATGTTTTGTAAACCCTGTTTCTTTACACTGACCTTTGTGTAATTTAATTTGGTAGGTTATATTTTATTGTTGGCCTTTTTATTTGTTTTAATTTGCAGGATATTGTAAATATGACAGTGGTTGTTTCCCCTGATTTCATTGTATATCGAGATATATATTGTACAGAGTCTCGGTTAACTTTTTCATGCAGCTACATCAAACTTGAGGGTTCAACTGTAAATGGGACCAAACAAAAATATAACTTTGAATGGGCTATTGGTGATGTTACTAAAATTGAGTCAGAATGGTGTGGGGAGGTGCGTTATATTGGGCTTTCCCTATATTATTTTTCATAGCCGTAGCTATGTGATCAGTTGAAGTAATTCTTACGCTGGCTGTAGGTTGAATCTGCGATGATCAATCTTACCTATAGATCAAAAGATTGTACAGGAGATGAAACTGCAAAAGAAATGTCAGGTTTGTGCATTTCATTGGAAGATTGTTTTCGTTCTTTATCTTTAGGAGGGTATGTTATAATAGATCATGATTGAAATTCACGCTTCCGGAGAGTTTCCACCCATAGGCGACCCTTTGGTAATGCTTGAAGGTTCACTGCAACCACTAACATGTGATTAGTATGCGCCGTGCCTATAAGCATTTTCTTGCCAGGTTTCCTTAGCTAATTTCCTAAAAAGTCTGGCCCTTTTACTCCTTTTTTTGTGCTCTAACCTCAGCATCTACACATGTCATACGGATACCCTTATCGGGAAGATATATCTGTATATATTCAAATAATTCATAGATGTTTCTTGTTACATATCGAGTGCTGAAATATGTTCCAAATATCTGATGTTCCTCCGCACGTGCTTTAAATGTTGTTATATGACTTTCTTTCATATACAAAAGAATTTTATAAGCAGAAACATAATATTTGTGACTATATTATAGTTATTTTATAAATTTGATAGGTGTTCCTATCACACATTGTACGTTTCAACTACAGCATATGGAAAGAACATAGCTGCTATGAAGCAAGATTACTTTACATGACCTTTAATAGGGAGCTCCTATTCCATGCCATTCTTATGAACAAATGGGCTCCACAAGATTACTATGTTTTGAAATAAGAGACTAGAATCTGAAATTATATTTTTTAATAAAAGGGCAGTGCAAAGCATCACCAAAAGCCACAGCCACACTTTACGATTGTTGATGATCTTAAACGTTTTTTTTTTTTTTTTTGAGCACCTTAGAAGATAGAGAGTACTACTTTTTCTAGCTACATTGATTAGAGGCATGAATGCCAATAATGATAGGAAGCATGAACAGACTGGCTCTATCATTGTCCTGGAAACTGTTTTACTAGTTCTGGAACTCGCACTTTTTTAAGCTTACTACTACCAAGCTTGCATCAGTTCTGAAGAGAGTGGAATTAGGAGGGTCATCTAGCATAGTATTTTTAAGAGCATTTAAATTCTAGTTAACCCTGTTACTTAAATGTGATCATAAATAGATATGCTTCACTGAATTGATTTTCTGATTGACTGTATCTGGATATCAAAGAATTAACAGATTGCTTCTGCCCCATATGGCTAGGAATTTGGGATTTCTCATGTTGATGGATTCTTTTGTTAAATAAGTTGAGGAAATATATATGCTTCATTGAATTGATGTTCTTATTTACTGAATCTGGTATATCAAAGAACGAATAGTATCCCATATGATTGGAATTTAGGATTTTTCACATGAATTCTTTTATTAAAATAGGTGAGGAAAGTTCTTCCATTTTCGTCCAAGGAGACAGATTCTTAGTAACGATATTATTGCTGTTTGTGAAGTCTTGCATTTTGGATAGAAAAGTTATTTATAGGAAGTCGAAACTTGTTTAACATTGGATTTTCTGTTATTAATAAAATCAGGTAATAAACTGTATGCAGGCACTGAGCTGTTAAGGTTTGTAGTTCACAACCGTTGTTGGTCTAAAGTAGAGGAAGCAATCAAGTCATTGGATATGAGATACAAAGACATATGGCGTGATATTTTGGCGTGAGTTTTTGATTTGCTTAGACTGTGCTTTTAATTGTTTTCTATTGGATTATGTCAAATAATAGTTGTAGTTTCTTACTTTCTTTCAAGATGAAGCTGTTTCATTTGATTACATTTGTCATTCCTTCACCTTCTCTCTTTCTTCTTTTTTTCTTTCTTTTGGAGAAATCAAGTCTAGTTTATAAATATTTGATTTTTATTTATATGAAGGTTAGACATAAACTTCTCTGTGATTGGACAACTTGCTTTTTAATAATTTATTGCATCCTTTGGCTTTCACGTGTTTCTAGTGGTGATTGTCTCCAGAAGTTTTCTGTATAATCAAAATAAATATCGGTTCTTCTCTTTTTCTGTGTTGTTAAAATATTCACCTTGTGTTCCTGCATACTAACAGAGAAAATGAAGAAAATGCTTTGTCAGTGCAGAAAAACAGGTTATTGTCACGGGGGTATTTTTTCGAGTAAGTCAAAGAAAGCCCTAGCATTTTTTTATTTAGAGTCAGACTATACCAACTTAAATTTCTAACTTAATTTTTTGACTTCGATATTTCAACCACTCATATGCTCATGTGCTCTTTAATCCGATGGTTGAGTTGTTGAAGTCAAAAAATTAAGTCAGAAATTTTAAGTTGATATAGCTTGACCCATTTATTAATTATTTAATGTCAGTTATATCATAATCTCTGATACCATATTTTTCTAATTTCACTTAAAATGTCTTACTACTTTATTTTGTTGTTACATGTTATGCTTTTATGTTGTTTCTATATTTTATTATTTTCTTTTATGTTACTTGTGTTAGATTGGACCATTTTCTAATGGCTTAAACTTTTAGATCTAGCAATTACTAACATGGTATTAGAGTCTTGTTTTACTATTAGGCCCTCCCATATGATTATTGTTTTATATTATTGGGCAATACACTTCTATAGCATGAATGGTTTTCTTGGTGAAATAGTAATTGTAATTTTAAAATTTATGTTGTTCTATTGAACATTAATTGCTGCTTCTGGACTTTGCATTAATGATATTCAGTAACTGTGTTGTTCCCTTTCGTACATTTCACCAAGTTAATGTAATTGCTTAAATAGATATGAACCTATAAATATTCTTTGAAATTCGTTGGCAATCTTCTATCCTCATGGGCTCATCTGTCATTTTCATTTCATGACATGTCTTGATTTAATTTCATATATTCAGATTTGATGAGCCATTTGAAGATGTTATTTACCCAAAAGGTGATCCTGATGCTGTTTTAATTAGTGAGAAAGATGTGGAGCTTCTACAGCCCGAGACATTCATCAATGACACTATCATCGACTTTTATATTAAGTGAGTTAGAGTTCAGATACCTCATGGTTTTTTCCTTTTGACTTGTGAATTCATTTCATGCTTCAGGTTTTATATATATCCAAATGGTCCTGAAGAATGGTTTTCTGTCAAATCACTTAATACTAATCTGAATTTTAACCTTGAAGCCTGAGATATAAAATTTGAAGCATTCATTTATGAAAAAGAATCTTAACTTCTATGGATTTAAAATATATATTATCTTTTTCATGTCCTTATTTTGCACCCGGCGTCTTGAATGTTGCAAAATTGATCTCAAAACCCTCTTTGTCCTTCAATAATTTTTGTCTTATTGGCACAGACTCCATATTGTAGTTGATGTCCTCAACATCTTAGAGGGTAGAAATCTGCCTTGCTTCTTTGAGGAATTCTATGCCTTTATGTGGTGGTGTAGTATGGCCATACGAGCTTAGAGGATTGTTCATAGATTTAAAATTCTCAATTGAGAGGTAGGCCACTGAATTAGCTACTGAAAATGACTATGGAATTAGCTAATGGACTGAGATTGTAGAAGTTCAATACTTTTAGTTATGCCGATTAGTCAATTGTACAATAATTTCCACAAATAAATTGCTTTTCTATAGCTCCTTTGCAATATGCTTTGGTTCCTTTCATAGGCTCTTTGAAGATAGAGGGAAGTTTATTTTATTATTATTTATTTATTATTATTTTTTTTTATTGCCAGTAAATATTGAATTTCTCAGGGATAGACTATAAGAAAACTCTACAAGGTGATGTCCCATTGACCACTGATGGAGACAAATGGTTGCATTTCCTACCCTTTCTGTCTCTGGAAGCTTGTTACAAGCATGGGCAGATACTTCTTAACATGGTTTCATCTTCTGAAATATCTAGAATGATTGTATATTTATTGAACCTGACCTGTTGACAGATATTTGAAGAATAAAATTCAACCTGAGGAACTGCATCGCTTCCACTTTTTCAATAGTTTTTTCTTTCGGAAGCTTGCTGATCTAGACAAAGATCCATCTAGTGCTTGTGAAGGCAAGGCAGCATTTCAACGTGTTCGTAAGTGGACAAGAAAAGTGAATCTTTTTGAAAAAGATTATGTTTTTATTCCAATAAATTACAGGTCAGAAAATACTTTTGCATTCATTTCACAGGAATTACAGGAGAATAATCCTTTATTTTACTGCTTAACACAAATTATAATTGCATTGTGTTTGACAGTTTTCACTGGAGCTTGATTGTCATCTGCCATCCTGGTGAAGTGGTGTATTGCAATGGCAAGATCCTGACTGATTAGCTTCAATTTGATGTATTTTATGGGATTTTTTTTTTACTTTATCCATTATATATAACCTTTTCTTGCAGATGATGAAATTGAAAAGTCACCTAAGGTACCGTGCATCTTACACATGGATTCTATTAAAGGAAGTCACAGAGGCCTCAAAAATCTTTTTCAAAGGTATTTTGTACGTTGGAAAACTTTTTTGAGTTTCTTTTTTTTATCATTGATGCTCCTATGCCTTTTTCGATCTTTAGGAAAGTACCCAATCTGAAACAGTATTGATAGATAGGAATACTATTATTCATTTATATGCATAAGATTGTTTCATATCATTTGTAATGAAAAATGATTGACACCATTGTTTTCTTTTAGAATCTTATATGCAAAAGATTGCTTCATATAAGTTGTTACAAAAGATAATGCATGTCTGAGGCAACAAGATTGAATATTAAAACACACTGGTGGGAAATTTTGCAGAGATATTTGCTAATAATGAATGTTGCATGGGATGAATCAGCTAAACATAAGAATCATTTATTGTGGAACTTTGAATTTGTGGTCTCCATTATATCTTTAAGTAATATTTGATGCTTGTTGCCTTGATGTGAATTTTTATTATAGTTCGATAGCTAATTAATTTTCTAGACAAGTACAATTTATGTTAACTTGAAATTTGGAGTTATTTTATCATTGAAATCATTCTGAAAGGTTTATTTTTTATTTTATTTATTTATTTATTTATTTTCATTTTATACAATTAAGATTTTGTTGCTGCTAAATTAAAATTGGTATTGCTCTTGCATTTAGTTATTAATTCTGATAACGATCAAGTCTTGAGATGACAGTTATTTATGTGAAGAGTGGAAAGAGAGGCACAGCAAAATAGAGGATGATGTTCCTTCAAAATTCTCACGTTTACGATTTCTTCCCCTTGAGGTACTTTGAATTTTTAAGAATAAATTCCTTGTACATCCTTTTAATTTAAGTAGATCTTATGGAATTCAAACATTATATTAGAAGAGTACATCTGATGCTTCAATTGTTTATAGTTTTCTTCTTGTGTTCCTCTCTATGATAACCAGTTTAGAAACCAAACATATATCTGAGAAATTTATTGTAAAATGTTTAAGTTGGAAACAGAGGGAAAACTATTTTTCCCATGTGCATGAGTTTAGTTTTCTAAAAATGAACAGTTTATATTTATTGCACTAAAAAAAGGCACTTTCTTTTGTTGGATATCACGGGAAAATGTTTGTGATAGTTGATTTTGTTGAAGTTTGAGCTATTTGAGAGGCACCTCTGTACCTTGACAACTTTCTCAATGAGTCATAGATATAGATATACATTTTCTAAAATCCGGGCAGAGAACAGAGTATTTAGGGGTTTTTTTTTTTTTTTTTTTGGGGGTGGGGGGGTGTGTGGGTGTGTGTGACCGCAGAACATGCACAAGCCCCCTCAATTGGAAAAATCAATGAGGATTTGGTTCATCCCACATGTACACACCACAGGCAACAAAAGTCTTTCTGTGCTTTGCTGTATTTTGTAATTTGCAGGAGTTACTATGTTTGAAAAACTCTGTAGTTTCTTCCATAGGTTTAATGAGAATTTCTGTTTGTTAACATTTACTTCTCTTTCCATGTTGATTCAGCTCCCACAGCAGGAAAATTCATTTGACTGTGGCCTCTTTTTGCTACATTACGTGGAATGCTTTCTCAACGAAGCTCCTTCTAGCTTCAGCCCTTTCAAGATAATGGAATTTTCCAACTTTGTAAGTATTTTGTTGCTTTTGAGCCTGAACTTGCAAAATTTTTATTATTTGTCTCAAATATGTAGAGATGGCATGCAGAGTTCTGACTTTCTTTTGTGAACCATACTTTCATAATCTCAAATTTGGGTAACAGGTTTGTGAAAAAGGTGTCATATATCTGTGAATCTATTTTGATGAATGTTCCTACAGCTGGATTTTTAACATTGAAGGTTTTAATGAACTAATGCTTGCTGCCATCCAGGCTTTTATACAATGCCGATCCCAATAAAGATTGATGATATTACGTCTCACCTTAGATATCGTTTTATATTTTTTAATAGCTTGTCAGTGTGATCCTCTAACTTTGTATTCGTAACAATGTTTGGTTTGTTTCATGGCCTGTTTAGGAGTTATTTATATCAAGGAGTTATGACATACCGACACCTTTTTACTGATTGATGATTTACACAACTGCTATTGGTTCTTTAGTTAGATTGATTTCTGTATTCCAGAAATGTTGGTTTGATATTATGATAATGATTAAAATACTTTATATGCCCGCTTAATACAAAGATCATGTAAATACACAGGACCTAATAAGACTTTCTCAATCATATGAATACATGGGACTAATATGGCTATCTTCTTGAAGAATTGTAAATTCTGAAATTCAATGCCTATGCTGATATATTTTTGACACATGATGTCCATACTCCTGGAGTTTCAGTGCTTCAACAGAGAATGTAAATGCAGTGTATTAATTGATTGGAAGACAAATACGAACATCAAGTTTAATAAGATGTGGTCTTCTATGTATTATAATATATTTCTAAGACTCTTTTCAGACTTGACATTAATGACTCTTAGACTACCTTGTGGACATAACAACTTCTGTGTGGTTGGTTTGTGGCCCCTATTTAGATAATTTTGGGTTGTTTGAGTTTTTGTAAACTTGAAATTATGGCTGTCACTTGTCTCCATGAGACTCCATCAAGTGATGTATGGTTTAGTTATCGTCTTTTCTGTTGTTTCTCCTTAGCATCATGTACTGGTTTTTTCTCTTGCTTTGGTTGTGGCTGGAGCAGATCTTGAAATATTCTTTTATTTTCAGTGCTCTTGAAATATAGAGGTAGTAAGGCATTTGCAAAGACCTCGCAAGCTGTTAGAATGTAATTGAGGTGTAATGGAAGTATTCATTTCTCCATTACTTATTTATTTGTTTCTGCCAAAAAGCTGATCCCGTGCGTTAGGATTAAGTGAATAAAAGTTATTAATCTTTGTATTCCATAATTGCTGTTAAGTTATATATTTTTCTGTCTACTGCATGTCACAAGTTCAGTGATTATTGTCTATCTTTTTTACCAGCTTAATAGGAATTGGTTTCTACCTGTGGAGGCTTCTCTGAAACGTGCTCATATCAAGAAGTTAATATACGAAATTTGTGAAAGTCATTCTCATAAGGATTCTTCAGCTGATTGTGATGAATATTCTTCCTCCCAATTATTGCCTGATAAAAATGGGCAGGATTCTTCAACAGCAATATGTTGCCATGGTTATTCCTCAATTCCTGATGCTGAGAAGGGGAATGAAGTTTCCATGTTGGCAGCTTTCTCATGTAGTGCTTCACAACACACCGGAAACCAAGGATTTCCTTCCGCAGAGATTTATGAGCCACAATTTAGTACTGGACCATTTTCGGATAGAAGTTATCAGCAAATAACTTCATGTCATAAGAGGAGCATCGTTTTACCAACAGAGGTAATCATCTCTCTCTTTGCTGACCTTTGAATATATCCCTGACTTGATTCTAATGTTGACCCGTAATTATAACCTAATTTAATGTAATCATAACAAGTCTTTGATTCTAAGCCAATTATGTGAGATTCAAGTTTCCTTAATATTGAGGTTCACTAGTCGTATAAACCACCTATTCTTGTACAGTTTGATGCATAGTGAGATACATGCTGTACCAATCTTGGATTCTTACTTTTTCTTTGCTCTCCCTTCGCCCTTCAATTTGATTGAGTTTTTTTGAATATCATTGGTTTTCTGATTATGAAGTAGGCAGCATGTTAGAAGTATTTCTATATTCTTACATTTTCTATAAATCTCGGCCTATGGCTTCTTGTCGGGTTGCCGTGGGTGTTATGTCACCCTGAAACTTGATCTACTCAACTGTCAGGCAAAACCAGAGGGCCATTTTATAACTCATTTTAGTGTTTGTTGAATCAAGTCTCCACCTGAGATACTTATTGAAAGCTCTGGATCTGACATGCTTAGAGTGGCTGCCCCATATGGTAAAATCAGGTTGTCGTTTTGTGGTTCATGTCAAAACTTTAACTAATACATACCAAATTGCCAATGATACCACTTACAATTGTATGATTTTCATATTTAATTGAGAATTACACCAGACCAACTGAAATAGTTGCTTTGTCAATTGCTTGAAATCAGGAAGTTGAAGAAATTGGTGAAGACATAGCGAATTCACCATCTGAAGTAGAACATTTTTGGCAAATCACTGGTTTAGCAACTGTATCTCCAAGTCCAACAACCTCTAATATAAGCAAAGATCTTAGGGGTTTGCAGAAGACAGATCGGAACCAGCAGTTCTTAATGCATCTTAAGGAACAAGAAGAGTCTATCAGTCGTTACGAGGATATATCAAAGTTAGAGATAGATGAGGGTTCTAGTCACCTGCATACAACTGATAAATTAGAATCTTCTTCAACCTCGAGTTTGGGATATGCTACATGTGCAGTCGAAGATTCTGAAGAGGAAAACAATGAACCTGCTGTATTTGTCATTGAAGATTCTCAGGAAGAATATGACATACGAGATGACAAGAGAGAATAAAGATTCCCAATCCTTCTCAAAAGGGGACACTAATACTCTCTCCCAGCATGGAGCAGACTTGAATGGAAACATTTATTTTGACGAAAATGAATTGCCAACTAGCAATCAGATTCCAGTATTATGAATAGATGAACAGCTGGTTGCGAAGCAGCCGGAGCAAATGTATTCTAAGGATGGAAAACCAGGAAAAAAGCAAACAGGAAGCCTGTGAGAAGAGTTGGTTTCTTGAGCAGATTGTGAATAGATTTTGTACAGTACATGAGATAGTTCAAAGGGGTCTCAAAAGTATATGAGATGGTTTGAAGTGTTTAGTCCGAATTTCCATCAGTCTTGTTACATACCCAAAGAAAACCTCATTTTGTGGGTTGATATCAAAATTATGCTTCACTTATTTTGTGCACCCTCCCTTTGTTGATTGATGTTATATTTTATACTTTTGTGTGTTTTGATTGTTTTATAGGATTTTTTGGATGAGACATAGTGGGTAGTATGTTTTTATGTAAACCCATTGATGTTATAAAACTTTATTCAAGTTTGTCCACTAGCAAGGCTTTGGAAATGGAAAAAATCTTGAATGAGATAGTGTAACTACATTACTCGTGCGTCCATCCAATCAAAACACGTTATGGATTTAAATATAAATATATATATATATATATATATATATGATTGGTATTTAAAAAGTTGTCATGTGGAAGCTCTGATTGAATGTTCCTTATTGAAATCTACCCATAGAAATGAAGGGATGTGCTAAATACCATGAGAAAACACTTATTTGATGGAGTTTATTGACAACCAAGAAAAAGAAAATAAGAGGATATTGATCCTTTTAGGGATCTTCCAATTCACTAAAGGCTATTAAATTATTTCATTGTTTAATCCGAAAGATTAAATGCGTAATGTCATAATTAGTATGCTTTAACTTGAATGATTTTATTAAAGTAAACATAAAATTTTAATGCATTTTAATTATCTGCACAAATTTTTAATGCATTTTGTTTTTCCAGATTTCTCAAAAAAAAAATTTTTAAAGTAATTTAATTGTTTCTAGGATTTTTTAAATGCATTTTTCTATTTTATTTTATTTTAAATATTAATGTTATTAAATATGATGACAAAATGGTCAATTAATTAACTTAAAGAAATTATAAGGGTATTTATGTCTTTTCCAGCAAAACAAAACAAACTTTGGTTTTTGTATCGACCCAACAATTATTGAAAGGCTAATTGGCATAGATAACCCTTGAACTATTTAAAAATATACACATTGCCCCCTAAACTTTTTTTTTTCGATACTAAACCCCCTAAACTCTTGGAAATTTGCAAAAGCTGATGGAATGCCAATGGAAGCCACATTCCGTCTGTTTTAATGTCACATGCCAGTCACGTTGGATTGTAGGAAGGGGCAAAGTAGGAATTTCAGTTTTTAAATCTCCTTATATAAAGCCCTAGCAGTATTCTTTCTTCTTCTTCGACTAAAACTGATGTAATCCCTAAACATTTATCTTCTTCTCCAGTCTTCAACAATTTCTTCTCTGACCTCTTCTCTTCTTCATATCGTTCATGCATGAATGTGCTTCCTCTAACCTCTTATCTTTTTCTCTTCTTCTCTAACCTCTAACCTGTTCTCTTCGTTCAATACTCATAGGCAAGAATGTGTGATGGTTTGGATCTTGGGGATTTATACCCAGTCTGTCGTTGTGGTAGAAGAGCTCATATTTACACTTCATAGACTGATTCGAACCCAGGAAGACGGTTTTGGGGTTGCACCAATTATCGGGGAGATTTGAATTGCGGATTTTTTCGATGGTTTGACCCTCCGATTTGTGCAAGGTCGAAGCAAATTATTCCTGGATTACTTAGGAGATTACGGGAGCTGGAGATGAGATTAGGGGAAAGGGATGATTTAAGGGATGGTTTTCTAGGCATTGATGAAGAAGATAGTTCAGCAGCTGGATTTAGAGGAAACCCTCATATTGACAGTAGAAGAAGAAATTGTTTCAATGTTTTGTTAGCAATTGTGATTTTGTTTGTTTTGGGGAAAAATATTGCTGACAACATGTAAGTGTGAAGTGTGTTGTTCTTTAATGTGTAGTGTGTAGTGTTTTAATGTGTAGAAACTATTTCAACTGTAACAAGTGTGGTTGACAAGTTGTTAGTGTATTAATGAGAAACAATTTCAGTTATTGACTAATTCAGTGTTTGTATTTAAGAATTCCTAATTGAATTACATCGGTTTTGTGAGAAAAAGTAAATATAATTGTGCAAAAGCAAATAGCATAAAAATGTGTATCCACAAAATCCAAAACCTTGAGCCTGTGTAATACAAGAAATTCTAACAAAAAGGTTACATCCATGAATTACACACGGGTTACACCCATCAATAACATAACTTGTGTAATACAAGAAATTCCAACAAAAAGAAACACATCATTCACAACACCTCATATGTGATGGTCTAACGACCCTTTACCATTACAAAACCAAATTCTAATATAAGTACTACTACTGTTCATTTAATAACAAAAGCAAAAGCAGTCATACTGCTCACAAAACCAAAAAGCATCAGTAATAACATCCATAACATTAAAATCAATCTAAATACTGTTCATCCTCTTCCTCTTCTTTGAATTGGTTGTTGCTGGTGAAACTTTAGTCAAACTGCATTCTTGACTTGATTGAAAACCGTGAGCCTGATTTGATCCTTGACTTGCTTGAAGACCTTCAACCTGAGTGCTTCCTTGTCTTGTTTCAGAGCCATCCAAATTCCCTCCACCTCTTTCTCTCGCAAGTGCTCTTGTTGTGCCCTTCTTGTTTACATATACTGCACCTAACCACAACATAATTTCTCCTAAGTTTGGTCTTTCTTCCTACTTTAACTTCATCAGCTTGGAGTGCCCTTGCCTTCTTTGGCCTACCCCTCTGTTTCTTAAATAGTGGACATTCAAGAGGCATATCATTTGTTTTTGGCCACATCATTGGCCCATTGATGCCATAAATTACTAGTGCATAAGCCTTTATAAAGTTCTCCTTCTTGTACTTGTTATGGATGTAATCAATAGGGTCACAGTTTGAACTCAAAAGAACTGAAATTCCATGAATGCAAGGAATCCCAATCAGCTGCCACATATTGCAAGCACAAGTCTTCTTCTCTATGTCAACAATATATTGATCATCTCCAGGACCCCTCACTTGATAATGGAAATCACCACTGTACTCAGGATGGTATATGCTGCTCTCCAACTTGAGCCTCTCAATAACCTTGAAGACATTTGGTCATATGTCATGGTTCCACTTCTCCACTTCAGCCCTTTTCTTAACCAATCTTTTCATTAAATAATTTCTGATCATCTCCATGAGAGTGATTACAAGCTTGTCACGAGCTTATAGAATTGCCTTGTTGAATGCTTCACACATGTTATTGCATAACATGTCACATACCGCTGTGTCCTTGAAGTATGCCCTTGACCAATGGACATGATATTTCTCCACTAACCATTCATATGCAGCTACACTTTCAGACTTCATCTTTTCCATGACCTGTGCAAATCTGCTAAACAAAAGAAAACAAAGATTATAACTAAGATTTCTATAACGTTAAGGAGTGTACCAAGTTAGAATTGTTACTCTTGCTTAGTTGTACATTTGGCTGTAGCCCATAAGATTTGTTTGAAAAGTAAGCCTTGTGTTCACTTTTGAAGTTGTTGTACATATGTCTCACACAGAATCTATGTTTAGAATTGAGAAACATTTGAGCAATGACATCTATCAGCCCTTTCTGTTTGTCAGTTATCCAGACAGTGTCATAAGAATTGTTGTTCTCTAAATCCTGTCCCAGTAGCTCTAGAAACCATTCCCATGAATCTTTACATTCAGACTCCATCAGTGCATAGGCTATTGGGTACATTTCATTGTTTGGATCCACTCCAATAGCCGTAAGAAGTTGTTCAGTGCGGTATCCTTTTATGAAACAGCCATCTAATCCAATAATACGCCTACATCCTTCCATACATCCTTTCTTCAAAGCATGAAGGCAAATGTAAAGCCTTATAAACTTTGAATTTGCAGCTTTATCTTCTAAAGAACATTTCATTATGACTGAACTCCATGGGTTCATCCTCCTAACCTCTGCACAATACTCCCAAAGTTTGGAGTATTGGTCCTTAATGGATCCTTGTATCAGTTCTTTAGCCTTTGTCCTAGCACGATAATACTGCCATATTTAAGCATCAACATTAGTGTCTGTCCTCAGCTGTTGAGCCATCCCAGCATAATTCCATCCAGGGTTTTCCCTCCACTGGCCTAGATACTTATTAGTAATCATCTTCGAGTTAACAAACGTGTTTTTAAAACTCATAGCACAACTATGTGCATCTATCATAGACTTTATCTTGAAAGTCTTCTGATCACCTAACCAAGAAGCGGAAAAAAAAACCAATTGCAGCCTTTAGCCTTGCAAACTGCCTTCATCCTATTATGGTCATTTTTCTGAAACTTTATATTCCTCTTGTGTTTGATTGCATGTGCCCTGATAGCCTTTCTAAACGCATCTGCACTAGCAAACTCTATTCTAATTTTAAAGATTGGATTTTCTACGTCACGTACATGATTGAATTCATGGTACCTTGTGTTGATGAAATTCCTTGGTTAGCCTCCTTCAACCTCATCATCATCATCATTATCATCAAAGTCACCGAAACTCCTCAAATCATCATCCTCACAGTCAAATTCAAAACCAGATCCACATTCTTCCGGTGGTATTTCTGGATTTCTCAAAAAATCCCAATCCCCTGTAGGATCCACACGGGTGTCAACTGTTATGTCTTCTTCTTCTTGCTCGTAATCAATCTCTACTAATTCATCATTCTCCTCAGTAGCAACTCTCTCAACAGGTCTATCAGCAGCTCTCTTAGTAACCTTACTTGTACCATTTCCCCTTTCACCAGGCAGATCAACAACCTCATCAAGCCCATCACATAACCCCTTATCAGGCCTACCATTTCCAACCTCATCATGCAGATCACTAACCTCATCAGGCCCATCACATACCCCCTTATCAGGCCTACAATTTCCAACCTCATCATGCAGATCACCAACCTCATCAGGTCCATCACATACCCCCTTATCAGGCCTATCATTTCCAACCTCATCAGGCCCATCACATACCCCCTCACCAGGCATACCAGTTCCAACCTCATCATGCCCATCAAATGCCCTCTCACCAGACATATCAGTTCCAACCTCATCATGCCCATCAAATACCCTCTCACCAGGCATACTAGTCCCAACCTCCTCAGCATGCCCATCAAATACCCCTTCATCAAGCAAACCAATTCCAACCTCATCAAGCCCATCATATGCCCCCTTATCAGGCCTATCACATACCAATTCTTTGCATGTTACCACATTCAATGGAAGTACATGTTGAATATACAAATCTACAACCCTATTAAAAGGAATCCTATCCTGGAACCATATCAAATCTTTATCAGAATCTAGGATAAAGGGCATACCATACCCGCAACTGTATCAAATATACCATAGGCAGGTTATACCCCGGTTCTATAGAAATGTCTTCAATGTCCAACATAGACAACTCATCTAGAGTGACATAATCATAAAAACATTCTGAACCCCCAATATAATTAACCATTTTACTATCGAACTCTCCACCGTGATGGACCCTAAAGCTAAAGTAATTCTCTAAGTCATTTGGATCTGCACAATCAAGCAAAATAGAATTAATTTGTACAGAAGTTTTGTTAACAATTAATTTGTACAGAAGTTTTGAAAAAACGGTGAGCAATTCAATTACTAGAAGACACAAATTGAATTTGTACACAAAAGTTGAAGACATAATACAACAAGTAAAATAAAAGAAACGATTTCCACATGAATGTGGGTCAAATTTTGAGATTATATAATATTACAAGTGGAGTATAAATCCATGTCAGATTATGTTCTATTCAAACTTTATGTGGTCCCCTACATTCTCTTATGTTTGTTGTGCAGTAGACATAAATATTGAAATATAGGAAAGTCTCTTTTTAACTTCATAAAACCATTTCAATCGAAACAAACAAACAACACAACACAACACAATAACCATAACTATTGAAAGAAAACGAGGAAAGACTCACCATATTGTGGAACTTCATCGTCTGGTTTCCTTGATACAACCATTTTCCACTACAATCAGATTGTAACTAAACCCTAACCGTACTTCAATGGTTTCTGAATCGAAGAGAAAAGAACCCCAACTTTATCGAAAAACAATTTCAACTTTCAATCGAAGAAAACCAAGCTTTTTGGGCGAAGATTATCGCAACAAATTCTGACAAAACCTAACTTTTGGGAGATTTGGGGGAAAACATACAAAGGACTCAAATTGTAAGTTGCCCATAATATTTAAAAACTGAAATTCCTACTTTGCCCCTTCCTACAACCCAACGTGACTGACACGTGACATTAAAACAGACGGAATGTGGCTTCCGTTGCCATTCCGTTAGCTTTTGCAAATTTCCAAGAGTTTAGGGGGTTTAGTGCCGAAAAAAAAATTTTAGAGGACAATGTGTATATTTTGAATAGTTCATGGGTGTCTGTGCCAATTAGCCTTATTGAAAATACAGGGGAAAGTGTTAGCCTTTTTGTTTTTTTGTAATATAAACTTAATTTTGAAAAAGCACAACAGAAGGTGGTTCCCGCGCTCAAATAATTTGTGAGAAGTGCTGTTGATCGTCACTGCTACGTTTCTATTACTTGTCTAATTCTTCGTTTTCATATCCTGTGAAGTGAATCCATTTATCACTGGAGATCAATTTCTACCAGTTCATTTCATGCAGAACCAAATCGCGATCGCGATTCTCTTAGGTCAGCTTCTCAAATCTTTTATTGCATAATTTGAAGTCACATAGTACATACAATTGCAATTAACTGGTTTAGAAAAATCTAGGGTTTGATATTTGATTGTTTGTTAACTGGTTTTGCACTTTTTTGTTAACTTTGTTTTATTTATTTATTTTTTGGTTAAGAATTATGTTTTGATCTACATTTGGTTCATGATCTGTGTTTATGTTGCCTGCTTGAACTTTTCTAAATGTGTGTTTGATTATTTATGAAAATCCAACTAAGAAATGTCTCTTTTAGTTGACTGTCAAGATTATGTTATTGTTTAAGGTACTTGTTGATTTTCTATTTATGTTGAATTCCGATTTATTTATTTTTCATTAGTTTTCATACATTGAAAAAATCCAATCAGCATTTGATCAAAAGTTGCTAACTGGACACTATACTTTTTTCATTCATTGCTTCAAAATACCTAAGGTTAAGGTATGTGTTTTTGCAATTTCTTGAATTTAATTTATAAAGCAAACATCGATGGAACCAGATGTGAGATTATTTGAGGTTTTTAAATAGAAAGTAGAAAAGACCATAACATCACAGGTATGTTTCTATAAGATTACATTTATTTTATTTTATTTTCCAAAAGCAATGCCTTTTCTATGTATGTGTGGTGGTGTATCAGTGTATACATGTTTCATGTTTTATTTCACTGGCTTGAAAATCCGTTCCTTGTGTATACATGGTGGTATGTATGTTCTGACTGCCATCTTTCACTGGATATCAGGAATTCCAAAATTCTGGGATCACTAGCAACCAAAATGGACGAATCGTGTAAAGAACTGGATGAAGCTAAAACGGAGATCAAGAAACTGAAGGTTGAATACCAAATTAAAGAAGAATTGTCTAATAGCCTGAAGAAATCTCATAACGAGCAATTACTGAAATTTCGAGAAGCAAAGCAGCTGATTGCAGAGCAAGTTCAAGAACTAAATGCCAAGTCTGAGGAATTATCTAAAGGGAGGCATATGCTTGAGGGCTTGAAATCAAGTTTGCATGAAAAAGAATTGTCTATCAGGCAATTGAATTCTGCAAAGGAAAAACTCAGTACCAACTGTAGGGAGAAGCTACATAAGTTGGAAGGAGAAAACAGGAAATTAGTTTCGGCTTTAGATGAAGCATTAGGTGAAAAGAAAGACTGGCAACAAAAAATTTCTGCAAGTAATTTACAGTGTGAGTGTGTTAAAAAGCTCTTATCGGTTTCAGAGAAGAAGTGTGTTGAAGCAGAACAAAAGGCTCAAACACCTAAAGAATTGAGAATAAGAGATGATGTGATACTGAAATTGGAGGAGGATAATAAGAGTATTCAGGATCAGCTGAAATGGAAGACAGAACAGTTCAAACATCTTGAAGAAGCTCATAAAAAGCTCCGAGAGCAATTGAGGTTATCTGAGGCAGCATGGGAGAGGGATAAATCAGCAATGCATGAAGAAATGTTTTTGTTGCAGACAAGATTGGATTCTCAAACTAGAATCTCAAACAGTCTTCATAACCAATTAGAGATGTGCAACCAAGCTTTAGCTCATCAAGAAAGCAAGAGGAAACTTCTAGAAGTTCAATTATCTGAGTTCAAACTCCGTTGCAAAAATGAGTTTCTAGAAGATAAGACGAAGATTGAAAGCTTGACTGCTCATAGAGATGAAGAGATTGCAGGGCTGAGAAACTCACTAGGAAACAAGGAAACACTCTTCAAAGAATTGAAACTCAGAGTTGCTCACCTTGAGCAAGAGAATCAGGAACTTGTTGAATCTCTTAAAGAACTTGAGGAATCTCGAAGAAATACTGGAACTGCTTCTTTGGTGACAAAGCTGCGCAACAAGCTTAAATGCTTGGAGCAGGTGCACTGTACTTGTTCCAGAAATCTCAAAGCTAGAGAATCTGAGTGGAGATCTCAAATGGAAGAAATGAATAGCAATATAACTAGTTATAAATCTGAACTGAAGAGTAAAGAGAAAGAAATACAGGAACATCACACGGATCTAGAAAATTTCCATTCTACAGTTGATGTTCTGAATGAAGAAATTTCGATACTCTTTATGGTCTTAAAATTGGAATTCTCAGAAGCTTATTGCAAGCTATTAAATGAGCCGAGACTCTGCAGCAAAGAGAAGGATGATAAGATATCCTTTCTCGTGGAGCAGTTGGAGATGAAGAATGGGGCTCTAAATAATGCTCAGCTTCATCTTGAGCAAGAACACGAAAAAGTAGCAACTTTATTGAAGAGGATAGAATCCTTAGACTTTATGGACCAGCAGGTAATTCTTCTCGCCAAGGAGCTTGAAAATCACAAGACAATGCTGAGGGAATCATCTGATTGTCAGCTTCGATTGAAACAACAGGTTCTGCAGATGGAAAATGCCCTAAAATTTGACAGAAAAGAGATTTTGGACACTTTGGAAAAGGCAGAATCTGAATTAGCTGAGAAAATTCACGATGAAAACCAACTAGAGGTTGAATTGCAGAATTTAAAATCTACTGCCCGAAGCCTGAAAAATTGCCTTGGAGAAAATGAGTACGCGCAAGCTGAGAATCAGATAACCCTTGAGCAGGAGAAAGAATGTATTCTCAGCATCGTCAAAGAGCAAGACAATCCCAATCTATCTATGGTTACAGAGCAAGCTACAATTTCAGAAAGAGAAGCATTGGAAGCGTTGGTAGAAGAGCGGGACCACTTTCTCCGAATTTGTGAAGAGAAGGATAGTTACATAGACACTCTCCATAAAGATATATCTTGGCTTATGGAAGATTCCATTAGAAGAGAGTTGGAAGTTGAAGTTTGCACAAAATTGGTTGCAGAGAAAGCCTTTCAGAAGGAGGAAGAGAGGCTTTTGAAGGCTTTGAATGAGAAAGAGGGGACAGTGCTGGTTATGTCAATGGAGGAAGACTTGATAAGTACAGTAAACTCATATTTTTCAGAAATCACAGAGATACAGAATGAGACTAGTGCTGTTCTTGAAACTTTAAACAATGTTGAGCATCAGAGAAAGCTAGAAATCGAAGAGAAGAATAAAGTAATCGTTGAATTGGAAAAGGAACTGAAAGCTCAGAAGGCGGAAACTGAAAAAATGATTGATCAAGTTGGGAATGAGAAGAGCAGCATGATGGTCCTAATTAAAGAGCTTGAATTGGAAAACAGGGTTTTGCAGCGAGACATAAAGAAGCTATCTGAAGAAAAGGAGAATATTTTAATTCATATTGAGGAATTAAATGATCATCTCAGTGAGATCTCTTGTGAGGATGCAAAACTTATGAAATCGTTTGAACAATTGCAGAGTTGTGAGGAAGAGACTGAACAAGCAGTCGAAGCAAGAGTAAGTGTTGAGCTCCATGCTTCTGCCAAAAAGAATGCTGACAGTACTTTTTCTCCTATGACGACGAATATTGAAGTGGATGCTGATGAAAGATCACCATTGAAAGAGCTTAACAAGTAGCATCAACAATTATGTGAAAAGGTAAAACCATAACTTTAAGAGAATGTCATTTTTGAGATGCTGACTGATTTTGATTTATACATGAAGATGCATATCAATCCTACATGGTAACACAAACCTCGAATTCAGTTTTAGATTTTAAACAAGCACAAACTAGTTTAAAGACGAGAGAACAAACATGGGGGTTAAGAGGTTTTGTTGTGTCTGAATCTCAGATGAAACTTCCTTTCTGAGTAATAATCAAGTTTACTTTTCAGATAAAATTTCCCTTTTACTTTTCTTTTTCTGTGCTTTGATTAAGATAATAGGAAGCAGGTTAGAGAACTAAATGCATTTATTCACTCTATTAAACCGTTATGATTTCTCAAGAATCCTTATAACCTAATAACTTTGTTTTTTTTTTTTTTTTGCACAGGTGCAATGTAGATCACTCAGTGTATTTGTAGAGATTAATTAGCTTTTGAAGTATTGCGCAATAAGCTCTAGATCGGATCAGTATAAGGGAATGTGGCGATGTTATGTACGTATTTTTGTTGTTTGCTGATATCTGTACCCTTTTTTTTTGTTTTTGTTTTTGTTCACTGTTAATTGATATCGTTCATGTATAAGTTTCATTTCCGACTCTCAGTTAAAACATTTTCAGAGAACACTTTTAAGGCTACATCTAATCCACACTATGATTAGTTTGCCCTTTTATCAAACAATGCTTCTCATTTGATAAAATATGAACAAATTGTGAAATCAATTGAAATATTACTGAAAATAACTCCAGTCAAATCTGATGCAAAGTCATAAAAGAAACAAATATGCAAAGGCACTAAGGAAAACAAAGAGAGGCAAAAAGCAAAGAGAAACAAATAGAAGCAAAAGCCCTTTGCCGGCTGCTGCACTATTCTTGCGTTTATATATATATATATATATATATATATATATATACATACAGTTCTTTTCTCCTCGGTGCGTTCTGGTATAACTTCATCAGTGCGTTGCATGTGAGCCATAGATTATGAAGAAGTTTTTACAAGTGTATATACTTTGAGTCAAAACATGTAAATCTAACGGCCCATATTCAACGCACTGATGGAGTTATATTGAGACGCACAGACTTGAAAATTTTCCAATATATATAGTAATTTTCTAATGAGGACTTTTACAATGCATACTTTAAGCACATTTTATGAAATTATATGGAATGTATTAAATCTTGATTTGATTTTTTGTATGTATCATAAGAAAATTAAAATACATATCTAGTAAAAATTTAGAATTTTTTTGGATTTAAGAATTATTTTTTCTTATATTTCCCTATTTTTAAATGTTTTATCTTTACAAAATTAAAAAAATCGAAAAAATTAATATTGCATCCGAATTTTTTTTAATTTTTTTTTCCATAAATGTATTTCAATGTTTTCACCATCCATACAAAAAATCAAATTAAGATTCAATATATTCAATGCAATTTCACCAAAGGTGCTTAAAGTGTACATTGTGAGAGAAAACCAAAACTAACCATTGGATTTATTAAACTTTGTAAGTAACTACTTTCGGAACTTTAATTGTTATTAACCATTTCTTTTTAAAAAAATTCAGTGTATATTTATAAATTACAAGTATACCCCTAAAGATAGTTTTTTTTTTTTTTTCTTTTTTAAACCTCGAAGTAAACTTGAAATCATAACTAAATTGAAATATCCAAAATTGAAATCATGGCTAAATTGAAAAGCTCAAACTTGAAATCATGGCTAAATTAAAAAGCCCAAACTTGAAATCTGGACTAAATTGAAATTAGGCTTAGGTTTTTTTCCTCCTTGTCTTCATCTTCATCATCTTTTTCCTCATCTTCTTCCTCAAATTCAAATTAGGTTTAGGTTTAGGTTTTTTGTTTCTCAAATTCATTTTCTACCTAGCCGTCGAACGTCGCCTGTTTATCGTTCGAACCAGCGGCGCACGAACCCATCATGTGTTGGTCATCGTACAAACCAACGCAAATAGAGAAAGAGAGGTTCGGGAGAGAGAGAGAGAGAGAGGATGCTGGAGGTGATTTGCTTGGTTCGGTTTTGAGGGGGAAGACGCCGTCGACGATTTATGACGATTTCCAGATGCCGGTGTTGATTACAAGCCTCGGTTTGGACGGGGGGAGAGAGAGCAAGGGAGAGAGAAAGAAAAGAGAGGACGAAGAGAGAGAGATAGTTTGATTGAGATGGTTTTTATATGGGTGTATTCAAGTAATTTTACAAAAACATGGTTATTAACAATTAAAATTTCGTTTGTGGTTAAAAAAAAAAATTTCCATGTTGTATGTGGTCATTTTTAGTAATTTTTACTTGTTGTAAAAGTCCTCATTAGAAAATTATTATATATATATAATGTTACAAAGAATGTCTAAAGGAAACAAGCATATTTACAAATATACCCCAACTCTAAATAATAACATATAAATAACTCTAATATCCCCCCTCAAACTCACGATGCAGCTGCAAGAAGCATCGAGAGTTTGCCAACTAAAAAACAAAAACACGAAATAGGATGCGACTTTGTAAACAAGTCAACAATTTGCATGGAAGAAGAAACAAAATGTAGAGTAATGGTGTCATGCTTGAGGTGGTGACGAGTATGATTACAATCAATTTCGATGTGCTTGGTCCGCTCATGAAAGACTAAGTTGTGAGCAATTTGAATAGCACTTTTGTTGTCGCAATACATAGGAGTTGGATCAGAAAGGTAAATACCCATATCTGCCAGTAACCACTGTAACCAAACTATCTCTGTGGTAGTAGATGTCATAGTAATTTTCCACGTGGACGGTCGCGATTAGAGAAATACCTTATACACTTTTAATCTAGGCCAAATTGCAATGGAAACCCGGACTTTAGCTATAATAGCAACTATATTGCATTTTTTCCAAAATGACAATTTAGTACCCTTGACTAGATTTCTTTCAAAAAATTTCTTTCTTTTCTTTCTTTTCTTTTTTTTTAAAAAAGTACCCTTGACTAGAAAGTTGACCGTTAGAGTTAACTAGGCTTTTCATGTTAGAAGGGTAATAAGGTTTTTTTATCCTTAAAAGAAATTGAATTAAAAAAATCTGTAAAATAATAAGAAAAAAAATGAAAAAGAATAGTTTGGTTCCCAAATTTTTTTTAAAAGGAAAAATTAAGAAAAAAAATAATATATATATATATATATATATTAGAGATCTAGTTCCTTTAATAGAGATACAGTTCTTTTTTTTTTTGTTTTTATGTTTTTTTTTTTTTTTTTGTTGCGAAAACTAGATCTCCATAGATAGAGATTGCTAAATAGGAAAATAATGCCTAATTTTCATTCATTCAAGTGTGAGAAACAAAGACAACCAAAGGAGGTAATAATATACCTTCCTAAAACTATAACATCTCAAATTGAATTCTCAATCAATTAATAATGGAAAATAAAGATGCAAATCAAAAATCACAACTAAAATAAATTCAAAGAAACTAATCGGAATAAAATCAATGATCCTAATCAAATCAAATAAATCGAATATTCTTCCTAGGCCTGACATAAGTACGCATCTCCTTAAGATATCCCAAGTAAATTAATTCCCTCCTGCTGCCAAGAACTTGACTCCAATGAGTTAAGCAGCATACAAGATTCCAAATGGATGGAATCAATGCATCCAAGTTTATTCTAAACGATCCATGAATCATCTGTATCTGGGCAGTTCTCCCAACAAACCAAGAATCGCCTAAACCCACCATCAGAGGAAGTCGTGTACTCATCATCTAAGATATTTGACTCTGCTTCAATGACATGACAAGGAGATGGAGGTGGAGGAGGAAGAGGAGGTTGGAAAAAAAAATTTTAAAAAAAATTATAAAAAATTATAAAAATCCTACCTGTAAGAAAATCAAATAAAACAACTAGTGGCTCGAAAATGCCCCGATAAGATACAAATCAGTTGCATTAAATAGTGAACTAATAGTCAAATCTATAGGCAATCCAATTAAGTAAGCATTATATTCGAGTCTTTTAAGAATGGCACGGTACAAGCTTGTAGTTCTTTTTAGAGTGTTTGGGAAATCATACATGATAATTGTAAAACCATCAAATAATCAAACCCCTTCAAATCTAATTGCCTACAATTTGCATCAACTACCAATTTGTAGTTTTCATTACTTTAGTGTAGTTTTCTTTTTAATTTATTTCATGTAGGTCATACATGTGCTAGGCAAAATCAATGGAAAACTCAAAGGGACGAGAGTGGGGTGGTTTAGGAGTAAGGTCGATAGGTTGAGAATGAGAGATGCCATAAACAATCTTGAAATTACTCCAACCGGTGGTGTTGTTAAAAAAATACATTTAGCAATTTATAATGTTATTGGGTTATGAGCCAAAGCTCTATACTCTACAATGTCTTTTCTAACATTTATAAATAAAATGTAATATTTTATAATGTATAAAAAAAGATATCATTTGTTTACTTTATTTTTAAATTATATTATTTATTAAAATGAGAGATGCCATAAACAATCTTGAAATTACTCCAACCGGTGGTGTTGTTAAAAAAATACATTTAGCAATTTATAATGTTATTGGGTTATGAGCCAAAGCCCTATACTCTACGATGTCTTTTCTAACATTTATAAATAAAATGTAATATTTTATAATGTATAAAAAAAGATATCATTTGTTTACTTTATTTTTAAATTATATTATTTATTAAAATACTACTATTTTTAATTAAGTAAAAATATTTACTATTTAAATATAAATAAAATTATACATATATTTTAAACTTCAATTAGGGTATAATGGTCATATTATTATTAAAAGTCATTTTAATTTTTTTTTAAACCAAAAATCGTATGGGTGTAAAAGCTCAAAATTCAAATGGTAACTCTACTATCAAAATCCAAAAGTGAAAGCAATCTCAAACTAGCCTTTATACCGTGATTTTTCTAATGTGTTTTATTGATAGCTAATTTTATATTCGTTGAATTTTCTTCAAATCATATTATTATAACAAAAAGTTCAATTTAGCCGTCCACATGGACATCTTTCCGTTTACTTCAATTCTCAGTGTTCACAGTCAAAAGCTCTTCCTTCTGTATGATCGATGTTTTGTTTTCTTCAATTTTCTTTTGACCCCAACAACTGAATCAAAATTCTTTCAATTTTTTTTCACAAAAGGGGTTTTGATTATAACGTTGACTCAACCTCACACTCCATCCAATTTCAAGTCTAGGGCTGTAGATAAACAAACAAATCTCAAACCATTATTTTCAAGCCAAGTGTGCATCACAAGTACTGGAATTAGATATCCAAAAATAGCAATATGAACATCAAAAACAAAGAAAGTGTTACTGGAAATGGTAAGCATATCTGAATTGTACAAAACAAATCAAAGTAGTCTCGGTCTTGTCTTGAAAGTTGAAACCTATGATGGCTGGTGTATTCAGGTATCAAAAGTTCTTGACTGAGATTAGAATAGGTCTAGATTCAAAATTTAGGAGAGAGAGAAGAGAAATTGAGAGAGAGAGAGAGAAATGTAGAGAGAGTTTGTTGTAATTTTTCTGTAATATTCTCATTCATCCATCCCACCTTAATACAACAGTGGTGCAAGAGAAATTGTAAAACAAAGTTTGTTACAAATGCTGACTCATCTAACCCCACAGCTGGGATGTTTGACTTAACAGATTATCTTCTTTTTAACTAGACTAACAGCTTGACTACGAACCCATTAGTGAGACCTATAAACGACCCTAACAGTGTCATATTGTAAAATGATTTACTAATAAGACTCAACAATAAAACGACTCGTCATTTTGACTACAAGGCTTGCCAAGCCTAGTCTAAGCATTGGCGTATAAGCCTTAGGGAATATAAAAGCAACTCTTCGTTCCTACAGTAACTCAATCCCCAAACTCTACTCTTCTCTTCGATTTTCAACATTTCGACCCTAAATGCCCATATCATCTTCACCACACCATCCCTTTTATTCGAATCCTGACACTACCCTCTTCTTGAAAGCACCCTTGTCCTCAAGGGTGAAATTCTAGAAAACGAGAAGCCATCACTAAAGCATCTTCCCACATTGTGTCGTCTAGATTCGAGTTAGACCACCGCACCAAGAGCTGAGTTACTGCTCGGTTTCTCCTTTTCACCATTTTTTGAGCCAAAATAGCCATGGGATACACTAGCAGTTGACCATCGGGTCCCGTGTGAGGCAGAATTATGCTGGGAGTGACTGTGTTTCTCACATGTTTCTTCAGTTGAGATACATGGAAAACTGTAGATGCGATAACCAGGAGGAAGCTAGAGTCGATACTCCACCTGGCCAATTTTGGCTAGCACTAAGTAAGGCCCGAAGAACCTGGGAGCTAGCTTGAGTTTCCGATGGATCACAACCGATAATTGCCTATACGGTTGCAACCTTAGGTACACCCAATCCCCTAAGTCGAACTTTCTTTCAATCATATTTTTATCCGCTTAGAATTTCACACGAGATTGTATATGGGTTAGAGCTTCTTTAAGGATTGATTGCAATTTAACAATGTCTGTTGTAAAATCCCTAGTCTTCTGCCTTGATCTTCCCAGCATAGTTAGGTTGAACACCAGCGGTTTGTAACCGTAAAGAGCCTCAAAGGGAGTCATAGTCAAGGTAGAGTGGTAGTTGGTATTGTACCACCACTCAACCATAGGTAACCGGCTGGCCCATTTCTTTAGCCTATCTTTAGACATGCATCTCAAATAGTGTTCTAGGCACTGGTTGAGTCTCTCGCTCTGCCTATCAAATTGTGGGTGATATGCGGAGCTCAAACACAGTTTAGTTCCTACCATCCTAAACAAACTCTACCAGAAGGACCTTGTAAAAATCTTATCTCTTTCACTGACCATGGTAGAGGGTAACCCGTGCAACTTGTGGAACACCTTGGCGACTTGAGCTGCTGTGAATAGGTGTGCTAATATCAGGAAATGAGCATATTTTGTGTACCTGTCAATGACCACTAGGATAGAATCTTGTCCACCCAAAATAGGTAGTCCTTCGATGAAGTCGAGGGCTATATTGTGCCATGGCATGGTTGGTAGTGGTAATGGTTGCATAGGCCCAAAATTTTCATATGCTCAGATTTACGTTGTTGGCAAATGGGGCAGTTGGAAACCATTGCCACTGCTTCTTTATTGAAGGAATTATTGATGGAATCCCAGTTAAAAAAACTAATATACCCTTTTGACTGTCCCCTTAATCCCCGAGTGCCCCCCTATAGGTGAAGTGTGAGCCTATTCTATGAGTTTAACTCTCAAGAGACCTTGGCAACCCACATGTATCCTATCTTGGTACCTTAGAACACCATTTGCTAGCGAGAAGTCTACACCAGCATTGGAACTCACCATAAGTCTAGGTAACTCTATTTCGGCTATAGGATCTTGGAAATAACTTTCTACCACCTCTTGCGCCCAACTTAGCTATGCCAATGAAATTGCTTGCAAAGACCATTTCCCTTGGTATTGGCCAACCTTTGACAACCCATCTGCCACCACATTTTCAGACCCTTTTTTTTTATGTGATTTCATAGTCGAACCTAGCATCCTATATAGCCATTTCTATTTTAGGAGTGTGGTAATTTTCTGTTCTAGAAAAAATTTAAGGCTTTGGTGGTCTGTCTTGATGTTGAATTTTCTGCCATGTAAATATGATTTCCATTTGTTCACCGCATACACTATCGCTAAAAATTCCTTTTATAAATTGACAACCCAAACTTTCTAGGAGGTAAGGACTTGCTAATGTAGGCTAAAGGTCACCCCTCTTGCATTAGGATAGCCCCAATACCTACCCCACATGCATCCGTCTCTAAGATGAACGCTTTGGAAAAATCTAGTAATACTAGAACCGGAGTTGTTGTCATGGCCCTTTTTAGTGTTTCGAAAGCCAAATATAAGAATTGGCGGAGAAATTTTATGCCTCCTTCCCACCATTTAAAGTCATTCTTCTTCAATAATTCTGTCAAAGGTTTGCTTATAAGTCAATATCCCTCACAAACTTTCAATAATAACTCGTAAGTCCTAGGAACCCCCTCAAAGCCTTCAAATTGGCTAGTTTTGGCCAATCTACCATCTCTTGAACCTTTTTAGGTCAATCGAGACTCCCTTGCTAGAGATGATGTAACCTAGGTACTCTAATTTGGTTTGGCCAACTTCGCTCTTGCTTTTCTTAATGAGAAGTTGGTGCTGCCTCAATATTGAGAGAGCAAGCCTTAGATGTTCCTCATGTTCCTTGAGACTTTTGCTATAGATTAGAATGTCGTCACAGAACACCAGCACTATTTTTCTTATGAGCGGTTGAAAGATCTCATTCATTAAACACTGGAAGGTAGCCGGGGGCATTAGTTAAGCCAAATGGCATGACTTTGAACTCATAGTGTCCTTAGTGCGTTTGGAATGCGGTCTTGTGAATGTCCCCCTCCACCATTTTTATCAGATGGTATCCAGATATCAAGTTTATCTTTGTGAACACCACTGCTCCATGTAACTCATCCAACAATTCATCTATGATGGGAATATGGAACTTTTCCTTTATAACAATCTTGTTATGCTCTCTATAGTCTAGACAAAATCTCCAACTCCCATCTTTCTTCTTGACCAAGAATATAGAGGAAGCGAATAGGCTGTTGTTCGCCCTAATAATCCCATTAGATAGCATTTCCACCACAATCCTCTCTATCTCATTCTTTTTGATGCAGGGGTATCGATTGGATCTCACATTTATCAGATTACTATTTGGTATTAAAGGAATGTGATGGTCATGGCAGCGTGTAGGGGGCAGCATTTGAGGTTCATGGAAAAGTTCATCATATTCTTTTAAAATGGGTTCAAACTTTGTAGAAACCGAAAATGATTTCTCCTTCATCCATATAGAATATAGATGCACTATGGGTTTTGCCCTCATTTGGGCTTATCATAGACAATTTTCTCTTCTTACAGATCTTTTGTAAGGATACCAATTTCCCATTCCACATGAAATTCATGTTTAGTTTATTAGCATCCAGCATTATAGGACCAATTTCCTTTATCCATTGCATGCCTAAAACGGCTTCGCAACCACCTAAGGACAAGAGTCACATTTATATAGTGAACTCTTCGCCGTGTAGGGACCAAGTGAACTTAAGACACTTAGCTTGGCTATTTATCCTGCCACCACCTCCCACTATCACCCATATCACGTTTGTGTTTTCAGCCTGTACACTAGTAAACTTAGTTGTTTCGGTGTCCAAGAAATTATGTGTCAACCCACTATCAATTGCAATGGTAATGTCCCAGTTTTTTATTCTCCCTTTTAGCTTAATTGTTTGTATTCCAGTGTTGCTCGAGAGTGCATGATGCGATATGGTTATCTCCTCCTCTTCTTTTGGTTCCTTTTCATTTGTCTCATCTCTCACCTTATCCTCTTTGTCATAACTTCCCATTTCATTTTCACCACACAATATATAGAACTGCTTAAAGGCACACTTATAGCCATATGTAAACATCGCAATTATAACACGACCCCCCTTGTCTCTCCTCAATTTTATTTCTGCTGGTGAGAGTTTATATAGGTATCGTCAGGGTTTCTTTTGTAGTTGGGTGCTGGCAGTTGTGGCCATTTCTAGTTATGTGTATTCGTAGTAGATGTAGTATTTGAGCTGGTCCATTTAGACGGATTTGTTGCTGGTGTGGATTGGGTAAAGGACTTAACAACCCAAATTCTAGGTTTCTAAGACTCTAGTGCAACTTCTTATAGTTTGGCCAATTGGATGGCAGTATTTAGAACTAGTGGGTTAAACATCCTCACCAAGTGTTTGATTTCCCCTTTTAACCCACTTATAAAACTTGATAAGAAAAATCCTTTTGTGAGCCCTAGGTTTTCAGTTAGCAACCTAGGTTGTATCTTTTCAAATTTGTCTTGAAATTCTATGACAATGGTTGTTTGATATAGTCTATTAAATTCCCTCACAACATCCATTTGTTCTACATCTAAGAACCTACTTGATATAGCTTGGGCAAACTCCTCCCAACTAGTTCCTTCTTTCGGGCTGTAAACAGATTAGTACCATGATTCAACCCTCTTTTCAAAGGGAATTCATGCTATCAACACCTTCTGATCAAATGTCACTGGGTGTACTAAAAAGAACCTATCACACTTCCTAATCCAACCCTTTGGATTCTCACCATCAAACTTAGGAAATGTAAGTTTAGCGGGTTTGAAAGTGGAATCTTGGGTTACCTTAGTTGGTGTACTAGACTATCCTGGTGTTCTTTGTCCTCCATGGTTTCCACTTGGTGGTGAGCCCAATATGCCCTTATGTTTTCCCAAATCTCCTTCACCTCTCATCAGTTTGTTCATAATTAGATCATGTAGATTGTTGAATTGTTCTTCAATATTTGTGAGCTTATTTCTTACTTCAAGTTGATGTGATTCATTCCTTCTTTTGTCTTATGCAGCTTAGCCTCAATCTGATCCAACTTAGTTCCAATTTCCACAAATTTGGTCTCCATAAATTGATGTTGCCTGGTGCTTTCTGTCATAGTTCACATGTCCAAGGGTTTGGCTTTGATACCATATGTGATGCCTGGTGTATTCAGGTATCAAAAGTGCTTGACTGAGATTAGAATAGGTCTAGATTCAGAATTTATGGGAGAGAGAGAAGAGAAATTGAGATAAAAAGAGAGAGATAGTTTGTTATAAATTTTCTGTAATATTCTTATTCATCCATCCCACCTTAATACAACAGTGGTGTAAGAGAAATTGTAAAATAAAGTTTGTCATAAATACTGACTCATCTAACCTCACAGTTGGGATGTTTGACTTAACAAATTGTCTTCTTTTTAACTAGACTAACAGCTTGACTAATGGACCATTAGTGAGACCTATAAATGACCCAAACGGTGTCGTATTGTAAAATGACTTACTAACAAGACTCAACAATAAAACGACTCATCGTTTTGACTACAAGGCCTGCCAAGCCTAGTCTAAACGATGGTGTATAAGCCTTAGGGAATATAAAAGTAACTCTTCGTTCTAACAGTAACTCAATCCCCAAACTCAACTTTTTTCTTCAATTTTCAATTTTGACCCTAAATTCCTAGATCATCTTCACCAAGCCATCCATTTTCTTCGAATCCCGACAAACACGAGAGAAGTATTTTTTTCAAAAAGCAACATCAATAAATTATTTTCTCATTGTGTGTTTTTCACATCAATTAGGCTCATTTTATCTTTGGAAACTGTGAGAGAGAGAGAGAGAGAGAGAGAGAGATGGCCAACCAGAGGAAGGTATCTAAGTTCTTCCGAGTCTATAATCTGGACAACAGCTCCGAGAACTTGGTAATTCACTCTCTTTGTTTCCGTTTGTAAGGATTCTCATTTATTGATTGGCTTATTTTGCGAACAAACCAAATATTGGGGCTTGATGTAAGGGTAGCTTAGGTATTTGATGGTTGGTGTTTTACACAACTAAGGCCCGCTCAAGACATTAAGAGAAGAAGCACCAAAGGTATATTCTAGTGTTTTCTTGCTTTAAAGAGATCAAGTTGCATGCACACACAACTCATGCATATATCTTATTCTTGTATGTTGTGTGTTTTATATGAGTGCATGCATGTTCTTGAACATCTCTTCTTGGATGTTTTAATTGATTGCATCTAGTTTATTAAAATATCATAACATGTTTAGGCATTAGGATGCAAAGACATGAAGTCTCTTCATGCATGTTTAAATGATTGCATCTTGTTCATTGAAATGCAATGACATGTTTAGGCATTAGGATGCAAAACCATGAATTCTATTCATGCATGTTTTAATTGAGTGCATCTTGTTCAATGACAATGCCATGACATGTTAGGCATTAGGATGCATTCATTTTCCACACTTGCACTTCATGTTAGTCTTAAGTGTGGTGTAATTAGTTTCCGTTTGTGTGATCGAAAACGTCTGCGCTTGCATGATGGTATGCATGTCTTAGTGCGATGGTTGACCACTTGAGAAGGTCTAATTCTTCTATTAGATAAGTGTTAGTTTTTGTTTGGTTGTTTAGAGTAAAGTGTCTAGTTTCAAAGATTGGATTTCAATGTTTTAAATGTTTTTTAAAACTGACCTTTATATGGTCTTATGACCATAACTTTTTATGAAAGATTTAAATTGAGTGTTGTAAAATTCTGGAGAAACTAGACACCCATAGATTTCCAACGGTATATTATTCATAGTATTTTATGATCGTTTTGATTGGTTTTGAAATCTCCAAAGTGACCACCAGAACAGGGCAACTATGTTGTTGTCCGTTTCTGACATTTGGTCACTCAATTAACCATAACGTTTTCTACAGACATCAAAATGTCATTCCATAATTGGAGTATAAAGTAGACTTCGATACCTTTCCAACGATATATCATACAAAAGGTTTCGTTGTCATTTGGTTATGTTTTGAGGCACTTGAAGTTGAAGTTGATGCACTGTCGTGGCCATATTGTTGTTCACTCGCCGTACGTATAGCGGGCACCTGATTGATTTAAAAAGTAGCCTTGCACCCGCCTTCCAACCGCTCTACATAGAGCGGTTTGTGGGAAAACTTTTGCAAAATTTCCAAAACGACATAGCTTCAATTGGACATCATATATGTACGCCTCTTTGACCTTAGGTCATCCCAATGACTCAAAAACATATATTTTTGATTGAGAGCATTTTCAAAGAGAGAAATTCACCCAAGAACTCATCTTTGATCATCCAAACCCATTTCCATATGCATAAATCATCATCTAAGCGTCATCTAGCATCATCTAGCATGTGTTAATGCATGGGTCTTCTTCAACACACATGGTATGATATGTTGAACACTATTATCTTACATAATTAGTGTTTTTACTTATCAATTTATCTCATTTATTATTTATATGTTCATAGAGTAATTGCTACATACAAGATTGAGATTATGTGTTGATTGGGTTATTTTGTGATAGCTAGGTTTTATTATTTATATATCATCTAGCTAATTAATCTCATTGCATGATTGAGATTGTTTTTTGATAGCTAGGATTTCATGATAGATATATACATCTAGCTAATTAATCTCATTTAAATGTTTGAGATTGTTTTTGATAGCTATTGTCTCTAGGATTGGTTATCCTCTACACAGCTAAGCTTTATGACATGTCATTTAGTTTTTGATATCTATGATTGAATTTATTGTCATATTATATTGCTAGATAAGCATATAGGGTACCATAGCTCGATTTGCATATTTGGATATTATTGCATATACATTTAGTGTTTGATCGTAAGTCTTATGTGATGACCGGGATTAGATCGTACTCCGGGATTAGATGTTCACAGGAGCAATTGGACTAGGTCCACTTTTACAGGGCTACGGGTAGTGGTAACGGGTTATCGATCAGGATTAGATCGTAAACCAGGATTAGGTTGTAAACGTTATTACAATTAGTGGATTCGAGGTTCAAGTGTGACGCACTTACTAGCCCATGGTTTTTTCCTGTTAAGGGTTTCCACGTAAATATCAAGTGTTATTTAAATTTCACACATATTACACTTGTTGTATTGTATTGACTAGTTGTATTTTCGTAAATTGACTAAACGCGAAAATTTGGTAATAAGGGTTAAAATCTATTCACCCCCCCCCCCCCCCCCCCCTCCCCCCCCCTCCTAGATTAATATTAGAGCACACCTTAAATTTGTTTCATTGTTTTCTGTCATGTGGGTTTTGTTTTTCACTTTCGGTTTTAGTGCTATGTTGCTTAATCTATTGCCTTATGTGAACATCTAGTATGGGTTTTTTTTTCTTGTTTCACGTTATCATTGATAGTGTTTTAGAAATTTTGATGTTTTGGTAGGTTTGTTTCTGTTTTATGATTATATGTTGAAAAAGTTTGGTTATTTACATATTTTTTTCATTGAAGGGTGCACAAATGTTAGAGAGAAGGGAAGCTTTGAGACAAAAAATGGGTTAAATGGGTTAGATCTAGGGTTTGAACTTGTCTTTCTTGATGCGTAGCAGGTTAGTGAATTGTAGGTGTGAAATATGCTTAATCAAATGTTTTAGTTCAAAAACTTTTTTATATTTACAAAGGAATAAGTTTTTTTGTTCCTATGTTAGTAATATGTAAAATATTTTACTATTTTAGAAAGGAAAAACTATCTTCACTCTCATGTGCAGTTTTTCTTGAGTTTTATTCTATGTTTTTGTTTTGGCATTCATGTCTTGAGATTTTTTCTTGTTTTTGAGGAAAACAAAATGGGTTTTGGGTTTTGTATCAACATGTTGGAGTTGGTTCTTTAAAACAATGAGTTTACTTATTTTCGATGAGTCACTTTAATTGTTTTATACTAATTCGAAGGAAAGAAATAGTAAATGTTTCACTTGTCCTAAATCTCTTTGCCTATTTTTTTGGATAAGTAGATGATTAGTTTCAAGATTGTTATATGCTGCAACAATCTTGCAGGGCTTTAATTAGAAGATCTAATAGTAGTCAAATAAATTTGACGGGTCTGTGTATGAGGGAAGGAGAGCTGATATTAGGATGTGATCAAGCTAGTCGGAAAACATGTGCCAAACATGACATGTTATTGTTGTTCATTATTTATGTAATTCCCATTACATAATGGAAACTAATATGAAAAGCATATGTGCATTTCTTTATTTGCTTTTATTTCTTGTCGCATCTTGTGTGGGAAAATTAAAAAGTAGTACAATCATAACTAGAACTCACATCTTACTTGGAAAATTATTAAGTGAATACAATTATATTAAGTTGTTTGTTTTTCTTCCCCCCTTCAAGATCTGTGTGTTTCTGACATCCTATGTTGTAGGATTTCTTCTAAATGTAATTTGATGGGACCCTTGGGTGACATTTTAGCAAAAATGATATAAGAAAGAAATAGTTTACTATCGTGCATACATAAACAACAGTTTGTATCTTGCAATACATAAAAGATGACGTTAAAGAGTAAAATTGTAGACAGAAACACATGTCAAATGATATTCAATTGACTTTTAGATATTACGATTGACTAACATACAATTGCTTTCTTCTGTAGCTCATCCCAGATGCATTTGTTACTTTATCTAATAGATTGATGCCAAGGACTGATGTCCTCATTAATCATATGGGATGTTTGTGGGATGTAATTGTGGATTTTATTGATGGAGGGGTAACTTTTCTTAACGTTTGGAAAAAAAAATTGTCAAGGATAATGATATATAGTCGAGAGATTTTTTAATCTTTAGATATGATAGTCATGTGGATTCAATGTCAAATTTTTTGGACGAGACGCATGTGAAAAGATAGAAAATAAGGCTAATGGAACATCATACATGAATAAAATGAATGGGAAGGAAAAACAAAAAGGAACAAAAGAAAATGACAATGATGATCACGATGGTGATGACAATGATGATAGTGATTGAGTTTTGTACTGGTGAGCAAGAGGAGGATTCAACAAGAGAAGAAGAGTCCATTAAAAATAGTAGAGCTGGAAAACCAAGTGTTGGAAATATTGGTAAACATTCTAATTCATATTTGTGTATTCTTTTAATTTAACAATCTTTTCATTCATTATATATGTGTGAATGCCATACTGCTGTAAGACTAGATTTGTATGAGATAATTTTGACCTAAATGTAATTGATTCACAAGGATCTAAAAAAAGGGATGTTGTTCCCAAAAAGAGCAGAGCTCAAAAACAGAGTGGTGGAAACAATAGTAAGCATTGTAATTCATATCGCCTTTTAATTTAACAGTGATTTTATCCAATGTGTATGTGTGAATGCCATGTTGATGTGAGATTGAATTTGTACAAGTTAGTATTAAACTACTGGTTTAATTTCATTCAGGAGGATAAAAAAAGGGCAGATGTTAAGGTTGAGCCAGGTTTTAAACTAACTAATCCTAACCACATTGGAGAAGAAGAAGAATCGACTGTCGAGAGAACACGAACTAGAAAACGGAGTTGTGGTAACAATGGTAATCACTATGATTCTTGTCTCCTTTAATTTAACTATTGTTCCATTCTATGTGCATGTGTGAATGCTGGCATATGTAAGGTTGAAATTTTATAAGATAACCTAATGGTTTAATATGATTCATGAGGATCTAAAAAAAAATGGTTGTTATAAGGGTTGAAGAGGAAGAATAGGTGAGACCATCGAAGAAAGTAGAGACGGGATGGGAATAACACTAATGAAAACATTGGTAAATAAAACACCATGTATGTGTGCTTGGATTTGAGAACAATAATTTTAACTTCTTGGTTCATTTTGATCCAGGATTATCTAAGAAAATGTCTCTTCCCTCTTTTATTGCAAAATTAAAGCCTGGGTCCAAGAGGAACTTATTGGTAATAATCTCAGCTCTTCTATAAACTGCTACTATGGTGCTTCTGTCATAATATTTTTTACAATACTGCTGGATATTGCCTAAATGCAATAATTCTTGGCATTAGTCATTACTTGCAATGACTACTTTGTTTAATTATAAAAACCAAAGTGTGAAATCACTGCTAATTTTTTTGTTTGCTTAGGGTGGATATTGTCACAATTTGTTCTTGTAAATATTGAATTCATTTGGCCTGAATTTTATTGGGGCCGCACCATCAATGTTATTGTATGTAGTTGCCGATGTTAGAATTATGTTCATTATTACAGCATGTACTAGTGAAAATCTAGAAACTTACCCAACATAAATTTTCAAATCTGATCTTCTTTCAGAACAAGGATGGGATGCATTGGCATGGAGATGTTTGGTAGAATCTTTATTTGTGGGTGGAACGATTTCTGCATAGCAAACCAAGTGAGTATGGATGACTGGTGCACTTGTAAAATCTCACTAGGTAATAATCAAGAGGCGAATGTCATAGACATGGAAATCCTTTGCAATATTTGTGAAGGAACTAGCCGAAAGCAAAGGGCACTCAACAAGAACTGCTGAAATCAAATTTTTTCATTTTCAATGTTTAAGTATGTAGTATGTTTTTAAAAATAGGAACCCAGTTGAGGCTTGGGAGGAGGTACTGAACACTTTATTTGGGATATGTGTGTAAATATTCTATCAAATCAGTTCTTTTGCAAATGCAAATTTTTAATGTTTATGCATGTAGTATGTTTTTAAAAAAATAGGAAACTCTGTCAATCTTATTAGTATGATGGGAAAATTTCATGAATAGCCTCCGTAAGTGAAAATTCTTTTTAACCTTATGCATAAATGTGATTGTTTTAGCAGGATGAAAACTGAAATATCCCAAATACCTTTCACTTAAATGGCTTCATGACATGTGGTATAAAATATGATTTCTTGTGGTATAACAAAATTGATTTAATGTAGTATTAAAAAAAGATTTTATGTAGGTAATAAATGTGAAATTTTTAAACAAACTTCAATTTTTGATATTTGATTTTCTAAAATACTTAAATGATACAAAAAAACAATCAATATTCATGAAATATATGATGTTGTTGTAAAAGAAAAGAAGAATAGATTAAGAACATATGATGAACAATTAATCCATAAATGAGAGAGAGATGAGAGATATATGAGAGGGAGAGAAACGAGAGCTTTTGCTCTTTTGTATTGATATCAGTTGATCAACATTTACGATGAATTTAGTTTCTATATTTATAGACTTCAATAGCATGAGTTTCACTTGGCCACTTGCCTATTACCATCATTGATTACATCACATACTTAAACATTAAACAATACAATCAAGTGAGAAGTGGTGGGTTTATTGCAAGTGGTGATGCTGTCGAGTGAGAGAGAGGCGGTGGATTTAGGGGAAGATATTGTGTGATTTTTGTTGTGATATTTGTGTGTATAACACATGTGGTAAAAGCCACATATATTATAACACTCCCTATTGGATTTATACCACATGTGTTAATATTTTAGGGAAAAACCTAATGGGATAAAACCAAGGTAAAATATATACAATGATTTTCTGGATCTTGTGACGCTGGACGATCTCAAAACTATCTCGTTAAAAACCTTGTCAGGAAAACTCAATGGGACAAAACCTGATCGAAGGGAAAAAGAGTATAGTGTATATATTTCCGTTCAGAACTTTGCTCGCCTTGATTATCTTGTTAAAAACCTTGTCAGGAAAACCTAATTGAAAAAAAAACTAATTAAAGGAAAAAAGAGTACAATGCAAATATGTTCATAGTTAATCTTATCTTCAAAACATTTCTCACATTTATACTTTGCTAAGAAAAACCAGTGGGATAAAACTTGAGCAAAGATATCCATTGATCTGTTGGATCAAAGTAATATTTATGATGATCTTTTGGATCAAGGTAATATATATACGATGATTAACAAGATCAAAGTAATATTTACAATGATATTTTTGATCAAGATGACATATATACGATGATATATTGAATCAATGTAATATTTATGATAATTTTGTGGATCAAATGATTTTTGGGTGTGTTTAGAGAATTGTCTCATTAAAAACCTTATCAGGAAAACCCAATAGGACAAAAACCTATTGGAAGGAAAAAAAGAACAATACATATAAGCCCCAATATGATTAATATAATTCATTTGATGTGCTCCCCCTGATAAAAGTTCTTTAAGTAATCTTCTAGATTGCTAAACTAGGGTATACAGATATTTATTTCATGAAATGAAATAACATCATAAATGATTGGAGGGGGTATAAACAAAGATTTGTTTTATGGAGTAATATCCATATGGAATCTTTTCAGAATTTTTTCAACATATTCTGATTGATGGACAAACATTCCATTTGATCTATACTCGACCTTCAGGTCGAGACAATATTTCCTTTCCCATGTCTTTCATTTTAAAACTCGTTTACCAAAACTTCAAGAATTTTCAAGAGCTCTATAGGATTCCAATTAAATTCATATCATCAACATATGTTGTGAATATAGTAAATTCGGATTCTGATTTCTTTGTAAAGACACTTGGGTATATAATATAATTATTATACCCCTATTTTATCAAATATTCACTGAGACGGTTATACCACATCCGTCTAGGCTATTTTTAATCCATATAAGGATTTTTGTATGTTCATCAAATACAGATTACGAGATATCGATTTACATGCTTCTAGCATTTTAAATCCTTTCAAGATTATAAATATCTATATTGAATGAACCATATTGATAAATGATTACTACGTATAGAGGACGTATTTCAAGCCTGGTAAAGACAGCCAAATTTATCAAAAATTCGAAACGTAATTGTATTCGTCACTATTGAATACCATGTTTTTATGAGAAACCTTGTATTATAAGTCATGCCTTAGATCTCACGAACTCATTTTGCTCTTTAAGTTTTTCGTATAAAAACTCATTAGTGTCCAACTCGTTTGACATCTCCAGATGTCTAGAGTACTATTGATCTAAATACTTTATGTTTGGCATATGAAATCAATTGTTCTTGAATTGCTTCTTTTCACTTAGGCCAATCATACCTTTTGTATACAATCATTGATATTATGAATATCATAATCATCATTTATAATTTCAATAGCACTGCTATGTATAAAAATATATCATTAATGATTGTTTCTTTATGATTCCACATTTCTCTTATATGATTTATAGAAATTTTCTTAATTTCAATATACTTGAATATCTGTGGAGATTTCTTCTATTTCAAATGGATTTAGTCACTATATGGATTTTATAGAAATTTTCTCAATTTCAATATATTTGAATCTCTATTCAGATTTTTTATATTTCAATAGATTTAGTCACTATATGGATTTTATAGAAATTTTCTTAATTTCAATATAGTTGTATCTCTGTTAAGATTTCTTTCCATTTCAATGGATTTAATCATTTCATAGACTCGTATAGAAATTTTCTTATTTCAATATGCTTGTATCTCAGTTGAGATTTCTTCCATTTCAATGGATATAGTCATTTCATAGACATGTATAGAAATTTTCTCAATTTCAATATACTTATATCTCTGTTAAGATTTCTTCCATTACAATGAATTTAGTCATTTCATAGACTTGTATCTCATTAGATATATCAAACTCTTATAGAGTTGATTTAGAGAAAGTGGATTTATTTATAACTCGAGTTTTGCTTACATTGGGATCCTGATAACAATACCTTTCAAAAAGGTTCATAAGCTTGTGAATTATAATATGTATCAGATGATTTATTTGTTTCTTTTACTCTGATCATTCTTTAAGAACAATCACCCTGCCATGGTTTATGAGATGACAACTTATAAAATCTTGTTACCTTTAATATATCAAGTAACAAATTAATAATTATCTGATGATCAATTATCTGATGTATTTGAGTGATACAAAGATTGAAATAAGACACATTTCTATATAGAGAACCGACCGGTATCTCTTTTGCATAAGAATAACTTTTCATTTACTCTTTCTGGAGAAACTTTCCATTTGAAAATTAATCAATATAATAATATACAGATTGTGTGTAAAAATATAAACTATCAGAAGTTTAAATGATCTAATTAGAAGATTAATTAAAATCAATATTAATCTCATAATGATATAGAATTCTTATCTTAGATCATACCAGAGATGAAATAAGGAGATATACTACATAATCAAATATCTTTAAAATGTGAGCAATTCAATGACCAATTACAAGTTGTAATGGTAAATATCGATGATAGGTAGTGAGTCATAGATGAATGCATCAACATATAATATAGAATGTCCTATATAGAAATCGGTAATTGTATTGAAATAATAAAGTTCTCGTAATTACCTGGAAACGTTTGATAAGCGATTCCGCTGAGCCATTATGATTATGAGTACATGCGAAAACTGGATGTTAGAACATCGATCTCAACTGGAGACGTTTGATAATAAACAAACATGTGACCATCACATAGATGCATCAATCAGTACCATAAATTAATGGAAGGGTTCATTTGGTAGATGAATATATCCATATATACCCCCTTGAATGATAGGAATTCAATACCAACTTTAGAATAAGATGGTTTATTTGGTGGATGAATATATCCATATACAACTCCTTTTTGATCAGTGATATAATCCAAATGATAAATCATACAGATTTTCTATAATGAGTTTCTGGCCTGAATCATGCACAGATATTCAACACTCTTTATCATTCATAGTTTTAATATGACATTAATAAAGTTATATGTCTTTGATCTAAACAGATTTCTTTATATTATGCTTGAATGATATAAAGTATCATTGATATACAATTTAATATTGTTTGATAACAATATCATGACTCTTCTAGAGCTTTCTATCAGATCCGTTGGACCTGATACATAATTTAGTATTATTTGATAACAATATCATGGCTCTTCCAGAGCTTTCTATCAAATCTATTGGACCGGATACAATGCTCTCAGCAAAATCAAATCCATAAAATATTTTTGACTCTGCAGAATTATATGAGTCAGTGCACTCTCAGCAAGGCATATTTTTCCTTCTAGAAATTTTATAAACATTATGTGTAATGTCATATTATATCTCATCTGAAATGATAATAATTACCCCTCCTTTTTTATATATATTTTTTACAAATATTTTTTTAAAAGAGAAATGACAGAACTGCCCTTGATTTTGTAAAATTACAGAAAGGTCCCTCAAAATTTTTATTAATTATAAATCAGCCCCAAAATTTTTGAAAATTGTAAACTGGACCAATAAGTTTTGGTAATTATAAATTGATCCAAAATTTTGTCAAAATTATAAAATTGCCCAAAATAATTGCAAAACAGTCCATAAATAATATCGAATTCTCTAAAAGTGGCATAGAGCAAAAACGAGCTCTGTGATCGATCTAGACCAGATTGTGGGCTATGACCGACGATCTATGATCATCACTTGAAACACACTAGGTTGGTGTGAAAACCAGTGAAGCCCACCAACGAGGTGGCGTTGACCCGAGGGGTGATGGGTCTAGGTTAAAAACCCACCAAACCAGAAGCAAACCCAGATCGTGGTTTGGTGATACCAAAACAGATGATCTGATGATCCAACACCCGTCACATTCACATGTCATCAAGTTCATCCACTGTCAAGTAGACTATTGATCTCATAATTCCCTTTTTTTTTTTTCCAGCTACTCTAAATTTTGCTCTCCAAGAGTATCAAACACAAATAAAATAGATAAAATATTACATCCAGTTTCATTATACGTTAGGATTTAAATGAAATGGATAAAATATTAATTTTATTATATGTTAGGATTTTAAATCCTTTTTATGATACTCACACCATCATGTTGGATGTGTATATCCTTTTTCTCAAATGATTATATGTTAGGATCTTAAATCTCTTTTATGATACTCACATCATCCTGTTAAATATATATGAAATGGATAAAATATTAATTCCAATTTCATTATATGTTTAGGATATTAAATTATTTTTACGATACTCACAACATCATGTTGGATGTGTAAATCCCTTTTTCTCAAATGAATGATATGTAAACATATCACTTCATATATATGAGATAAAATAAAATCATAGATCATAATGATTTTTCGAACTTCCGATTTGACCATGAACTGTAAGTTTATATATAAAATCCAAAAAACATCATATTATGATTGGATTTGAAACCCAGGTTCCAAATAATGAAATATGTCATTCATGAATATAACACTGGATTTAGAACTCCGGGTTCTCATCGGTTTTTAATACCGTGTCGTATGGCATTCATAAATATAACACTTGATCCATAACTCCAGGTTCTTATCGGTTTTCAAAACCGTACCGACTTAAATATCATAATTCCAAAAACTTTAAGTTTTGGTTCATCGGTCTAGCCAATCTCATATATTGTAAAAAATAAACAATTCCAGAACGGTATATATGTTCTGTAACTTAACATTTTCAGGACTGTATATATGTCTTGTAATTTAACAGTTCCATAACGGTATATATGTCCTGTAATTTTACAGTTCCAGGATGGTATATATGTCCTGTAATCTAAAAGTTCCAAGACGGTATATATGTCTTGTAATTTAACAATTCCAAGAGGCTGAGCTCACCTGCCATGTGTATAAAAATAAATCCAAAACTATATATATATATATATATATATGTTCTGTTGACGGCAAAACCATATTATATACGAAATATATATAGATCTAGAATATTGAGATTTAAAGAGAATAAATTCAGAACTATATATATATATATATATATATATATATATATATATATGTTTCATTGATGGCAAAGTCATCTTATATACGAAATATATATAAATCCAGAATATTGAGATTTAAATAGAATAAATTCATAACTATATATATATATATATATATATATATGTTCCGTTGACAGCAAAGCCATCTCATATACGAAATATATATAGATTCAGAATATTGGGATGTAATTAAATCACCCATCAAGGATCCTTTTTACTTACATACGATCATGTTGATAACGTGTTATAAAAGAAACGAAGAATAGATGAAGAACATATGATGAACAATTACTCCAAAAGTGAGAGAGAGATGAGAGATATATGAGAGGGAGAGAGACGAGAGCTTTTGCTCTTTCGTATTAATATCGACCGATCAACATTTACAATGAATTTAGTTTCTATATTTATAGACTTCAATAGCATGAGTTTCACTTTGCCACTTGCCTATTACCATCATTAATTGTATCACATACTTAAAACATTAAGCAATACAATCAAGTGAGAGTTGGTGAGTTTATTGCAAGTGGTGATTCTGTTGAGTGAGAGAGAGAGGCGGTGGATTTAGGGGAAGATATTGTGTGATATTTGTTGTGATATTTGTATATATAACACGTGGTAAAAACCACGTATATTATAATAGATGTTTCAAAGTAAATAAACATAGGGTATTTATATAGAAAATTTAAGTTCTTCGAATGCCTTTATTTTAATTTTTATAATATTCTTAATTTTCAGGTTTTTCATTTTTCTAGTTTTCCTATAAATGAGACATCTATTTTTTTTAATTTTTTTTTTTTTATTTATCAAATCATATAAAAAATATCTTTGATTCTATATAATGTATTTCTTTCGATGTATCTTTGATTCTATAAATGAGGATAATATTCTTGTTAAAGGATTAAAATGTATGTTAAGATTTCCCTAAACGTGACTGGTGTTTGATTTAGATAGGACTTGGTAATCCCCTGATCCATTTGGTGTCATATTAAAAGCATATTCAAACCTGGACGATATCTTGAATCAGACTGTTTAACACTTGAGAACACAACAAAATTTAAGCCAACTCTATATTATCACTCAACAAACAACAGGAACTAGTTGAATTGAACTAGTGGAATGCTATGCAATACAAGCAACTGCTGCCAGAGACCGGAAGGCCTCATACAATGGCAAGCATTTCCCTACTCTGTAGGCAATCAAATAGTTAAGATTAGATATTTTGCTGTTGGGGAAATTGGCGAAATTTTCGAACTTCCCTTGCATCGTTTCACTTGATCTCTTTTTTATTTATTTATTTATTTATTTTTATCAACTGTGTGTGTTTGGTGATGTACTGATGTTGATCATTGTTTTTATCTGTGATGTGCGTAATTTGAGTGAAGAAACTGGGTTTGTAGAGATTTTGTGTGTAGGTGCCTGTAAGGTGTTTGATGATTTGGGTAAGAGAAGTGAAAGAGATGAAAGAAGAAGTGGGTGATTAAAATAGATGTGCAACATACCACGGATGGTATTAAATTTTGTTCTGACTGCCATCTTTCACTGGATATCATGAATTCCGAAATTCTGGGTTCACTAGCAACCGAAAGGGACGAATTGTGTAAAGAACTGGATGAAGCTAAAGCCGTGATCAAAAGACTGAGGGCTGAATACCAAATTAAAGAAGAATTGTCTAATAGCCTGAAGAAATCTCATAACGAGCAATTTCTGAAATTTCAAGAAGCGAAGCAGCTGAATGCAGAGCAAGTTCAAGAACTAAATGCCAAGTCTGAGGAATTATCTGAAGCAAAGGCATATGCTTGAGGGCTTGAAATCAAGTTTGCATGAAAAAGAATTGCTTATCAGGCAATTGAATTCTGCAAAGGAAAAACTCAGTGCCAACCGTAGGGAGAAGCTACATAAGTTGGAAGGAGAAAACAGGAAATTAGTTTCAGCTTTAGATGAAGCATTTGGTGAAAAGAAAGACTTGCAGAGTGTTAGGGTGTTGAAGCAGAACAAAAGGCTCAAGCACCTAAAGAATTGAGAATAAGAAATGATGTGATACTGGAATTGGAGGAGGATAATAGGAGTATTCAGGATCAGCTTAAATGGAAGACAGAACAGTTCAAACATCTTGAAGAAGCTCATAAAAAGCTCTCTTCCATTAGAAGAGAGTTGGAAGTTGAAGTTTGCACAAAATTCGTTGCAGAGAAAGCCTTTCAGAAGGAGGAAGAGAGGCTTTTGAAGGCTTTGAATGAGAAAGAGCAGACAGTGCTGGTTATGTCAATGGAGGAAGACTTGATAAGTACAGTAAACTCTTATTTTTCAGAAATCACAGAGATACAGATTGAGACTAGTGCTATTCTTGAAACTTAAAAAAATGTTGAGCACCAGAGAAAGCTAGAAATCGAAGAGAAGAATAAAGTATTCGCTGAATTGTATAGGGAACTAAAAGCTCAGAAGGTAGAAACTGAAAAACTGATGAGCAGCATGATGGTCCTAATTAAAGAGCTTGAATTGGAAAATCGAGATATGAAGAAAAGGAGAATATTTTAATACGTATTAAGGAGATCTCTTGTGAGGATGGAAAACTTATGAAATAGTTTGAACAACTGCAGAGTTGTGAGGAAGAGACAGAACAAGCAGTCGAAGCAAGAGTAAGTGTTGAGCTTCATGCTTCTGCCAAAAAGAATGCTAACACTACTTTTTCTCCTATGATGACGAATATTGAAGTGGATGCTGATGAAAGATCAAAAATTATGTGAAAAGGTAAAACCATAACTTAAGAGATTGTCAATTTTGAGATGCTGACTGATATTATTATGATTTTTCCTTAATCTTTCTTTGTTTACTTTGTATTTATACATGAAGATGCATATCAATCTTGCATGGTAACACAAACCTCGAATTCAGTTTTAGATTTTACACAAGCACAAACTAGTTTAAACTTCAAAGATAAGAGAATAAATATGCTTCCTTTCTGAATAATAATCAGGTTTACTTTTTAGAGAAAATTGCCCTTTTTCTTTTCTTTTTCTGTGTTTTGATTAGAATGATAGGTTAGTGAGGTTCGTGAAGTAAATGCATTCATTCACTCTATTAAACCAAGTCTTTCTCCCTCTAGCCTACCGCGGAAGCACTATCTCCCATTCTCCATGAAAGTTTAGAAAAGGTAGTGTATTTTCAAAAAATTAAAAGTAGTTAGTAGTGTATTGCCTCATGATTAATGATTAATGAAAGCTTAATTAAAAGTTACTTGTATACATGGTGGTATTTTAATCCAGTCGTATATATTACATGCTCTGATTGCCATCCTTTGACTGAAATTCTGGGTTCACTAGCAACCAAAATGGACAAATTGTGTAAAGAACTGGATGAAGCTAAAGCCGTGATCAAAAAACTGTGGGCTGAATACCAAATTAAAGAAGAACGGTCTAATAGCCTGCGGAAAGCTCATATCGAGCAATTACTTAAATTTCAAGAAGCAAAGCAGCTGATTGCAGAGCAATTACCCGAGAAGATTGGAAGACAGATCTAGTAACTAGAATGGAAAAAGCCTCGAAACATTGAAGAACATATGAAAAGTTGATGGGAAGACAGATCTAGTAGCTAGAAAGAACGAAGCAATATGTAAAAGAGGAATGTCTTCATACAACCATCAGGATTCCCTTAAAAAACAAACTGGCCCCGAATGAACGAAAGGTGAAGAGATGATTTCTAAATCAATTTACCATCGAATAATATTTCTAATAAATTCTCCTCAACCCTTCTAATACGTATACTTTACTGGACATACAATTGCACTTCTAGTTTAGGCCAGAAAACTACAAACTGCCACTGCAGTGTATTACTGTATCGAACAAAGACGTGTATGTATTTAGCAAAATATACTTCTGCACATAAATCACTATAAGAAGCATGTACTATAAGCTTCAGAGAAACAATCCTAATCAATTGATAAAGTATATTATGGTTGTAAACTAATCCATGACAGTTGTAGAAACAATTTCAATGCCTTTAAATCTTAGTACAGAGGGATTTATTCCGGATCGTTACCCTCTGATGAATTTGACTTTTTAGAGAACTTTGTTTGCCATTTCTGTTTGTTCTTCTCAGATGTACTCCAGTTCTGAGAGAATTTCGTAAGACCCTGCCTCAAAGCTCCCAGATTAACCCCTTTTCCAACCAAAATGCTTGTTACTCCCATTTTTGAAACCTGTAATCACAATTACAAGCTTCAACCAAACAAGCGAAATACGTACTCCCGAAATATCAAGGATTCTTAACACTTTACAACAGCAACCTCAACTTGAGATTGCTACTTCTCATTACAAACAAACTAAAACATAAACAAAGCTAATGAACTGGTTATGTAACGTTACAAAACAAAGGTCAAAAAAGTCGAAAAAAGGTGAGATGATTTTACCGACTGAATGTTCCTATCCTCATCATCGAAAAAGAGCATTGAGTTAAAGGGCACGGCAGTCCTAGAATGAATTCTCTGGAAATGATCTGTCTTATGCGTCCAACTGGAAAATATCTCCTGAATAATCAGAAGAACAATTACAGCCAAAACCAATGGGACAATTACTTAATTTGGAAACCTCAACAGACCCCATCATAGAAATTGAAAATAATTTGAGATGGTCTCAAACATAGACCAATAATAAGGAGCATCAAAGAAAGAATTTTGGAAAAATTCACCTTGGCTACAAAGATAGAGTCGATGGACAATTTATGAAGATAAGTGTTAGCAATATCAGGAGTAGGTGATCTAGAAGCAACAGCTACATCAATCCCTTTGTCCTTTAAAGCATGTAATATTCCTTTAGCGTTAGGGTACATAGATGGCATTTCACGTTTCGATCGACATTCACTGCAAAAACAACCGACCATTAAACAAAATTCAAACCCTAATAAAATAAAACAAAATTTAAAAAAGAAAATGAAGAGTACCAGTAGAAAGGCCAGAGAGTATAATCGAGATCGAAGACGACCAAACGAGGAAGAACTTGAAACATTCCTATTATCTGCATCGCTTCTTCCTTCACTTTCTCTTCACCCATCTCTCTCTCTCTGTGTGCGTCTCAGACTCTCAGTCTCCCTTTATAACTGTTTGATGACTATTAGAGATATGCTAAATCCACCCCGATTTTCGCTATTCACACCCACCCTTCTTCTTTACACACTCCCTATATTTCCATGAGCTGAAATTGCATAATTACCCGATCCATGATAATTGTTGCAAAATTTCCCCAACCTTTTCAAAATACCCATAATAAACACGTGTCGTTTATAACACTTTATTTTTTACCCTTAACATTTAATGAGTCTAAATTGATTCTATTAAGTAAGGGTGAGCACCCAAACCGCCAAACCAATCAACCCTCCTGAACCAAATCAATTTAAGCGGGTTGATTTGGTTTTTTTAAAGAAAAATAATTGATTGGGCTATTTTTTAGTAACCCGATTGGTTTGGTTAGTTTGTGGGTTGTGTTTTATCAACCTGCATAACTAGAGATGGCAATGGGGCGAGTGGCCCTCCTCGCATCTCGTCCCATTTATATTTTTAAAACACATCCCCACATTAAACCCCCACAATAGATGAAGCGAGGTGGGGCAAGGATGAGTATGCTTTTCTCATCCCCACCCAATTTACCTCATTTAGCCCATTTATCAAAATTATTTATTAAAATATATCAAAAATAATTATTTATTAAAATAATAAATATATAACCCAATAATTTTTTTTTTTTTTGAAAATTTATAACCCAATGAATATGATATAATATATAAAGTAATTCCAAAATACTTTTGAAAATCATCTCATAAACATTAAAAATAAATATAAATCTCACCACTACACAAATAAATTCAATAATTTTTAAACATAAACATTGAAAGAAAAAAACTAAATAATAAAAAAATAATATATTTTAAACGGGGAGGGGCGGGGCGAGGATTATAAAACCCATCTCCGCCCTATACCCATTGTGGATTGTACTATCTATCCCTATCCACATCCCCATCTTCATCCTCATTCTCATTGCGAGTTGTATTATCTATTCCAATCTCCGCCCCATCCCCATTCCATAAGTGCGGATCCCCGCGGGGGCCCTGTCCCCGTGAGTTATTTTGCTATCATTACATACTTCAATATATATATATATATATATATATATTAAATTATCATATTAAAAAAAAAAATTAAAGTTTATATGGCCTTGTTTGGGAAAGCTTTTCAGGGGTTAGGAAACTCTTTTGAGACTCAAAAGCCACTTTTGGGGCTGTTTGGGTAAAATAGGAGAAGAGCTTCTTGACCTTGGAAGCTCTTTTGTAACAAGCATCAACATAGGTGCTTCTCTTGGAAAGGCTTCTAGGAAGCCAAATGAACAGTTAAATGAAACTGTTATATTGTCAATTTTACCCTTATTGGTATAAATAACAAACCAATAATTCTAATTGTATCCAGAAACCAATTCCAATTGAAAGGGCTCATCAACATCTATCTCTCATCTCTCACTAAAAATTCAACAAAATTAAACCTAGAAACCAAACATATATCTCGGAAACTCCATCATCCATAGACCCTCGTCGCCACAAAACCCCACAAATCCAACTTCCGTTGCTGCGGCGGTGATCGAGAAAGAAGAGCGATCAATTTCCATTGTGGCGACGGTGATTGATTCGAAGCTGGGTCTGAATAACGACGGCAGGTTGATTCGCTACTGGGTCTGAATCACGGTGGCGAGGGAAAATCGATTTGAAGCTGATGTGAATCGTGGCAACGGCGGATCAATTCCGTCTGAATCACGGCAGCGGATTATAGCTGAGAGAGAGTTTGGGTTTTGTTTGTGGTGGTTCGATTTTGGTGGTGGGAGGGTTTTCTGGGTTCGATTTTGGTGTTGGAAGGGGTTTCAATTGAATTAAAATTATAGACAAAAAAACATACAGGAAGAGGAAAAGAAGAAAATCTAAGTGAGGGAAAAGGAAAAAAAATACAAATTCCTTTTTATGTGAATTTATTTATGATTCTATTTTGGATTGGTTATAGATGGTGGATTTTTTTCTGGAAATTTTTATGGTTTGTATTGAATATTTTTAATTGTTTTGGTTAATGGTAGATAAATATACCAATCTTATCTCCATTACGACCAATCTATGAATTTATTTATTTATTTATTGAAAAGGATTTTTATTTTTTAATCTTGTTAAGGGAAATATAATAGAAAATTATTAAATTATTTAATATAATAAAATTTTATTAAAAAAATACATATATATTATTTACTCAAATTAAAATACAAATGTCAAAATATTCCGTCTAAACAAATTCTAAAGGGTAAAAATGCCAAATTTTAGTTATAAGAGCTTTTGAAACATATAAGAGCTTTTAAATGTTTCAACCAAACAGTCTTAAAAGTTCTTTTATATACAAACGCTATTTTGAAATTTACCATCCAAACAAAATTTGAGAAACTATGGCTTTTACTTCTCTTCTTCTACTAACAAAAGCCAAAAGTAAAAGTTATCCCAAATGGGCCCTATATATATTATCACTTATCTTAGTTTACCTCTTGGTGGTAGACCTAGTGCTAAAGCTTTTTGGAACCCTCTTTTGCTTCGTATTGAGAGTCATTTAGCTCATTAGAAGAGGAAATTCTTGAATAAAGGTTGTAGATTGGTCCTTATCAAGTCAGTTTTATCTTGTATCCCCACCTATTTTATGTCGGTTCTCAAGCTTCCAGTTGGTGTGGCTAAGGTCATTGAAAAATTACAAAGATCTTTCTTATAGGGAGATGGGGTTGAAAAAAAAAAATTCATGTTGTGGACTGGATTTGGAGATTTGGTTCCAAGGAATCCTCCTTGTGGTGGAAAGTTATTTGCGCAAATATGGTGTATCGACTGACAAATTTTCCTAGGACTTGAAAGACTCAAAGTTGGCCTCCTTTATTGTTAAGGTTGTGGGTAGCCTTCTCAATCAAGGCTCTAACTTTGAAATTTTTTTTAATGAAGGGTTAAAGGTGGTTGTTGGTAATGGTAAAAGAGCAAATTTCTAGTTCGACCTATGTGGTTTTGATTTGCCTTTGAGGATTGCTTGTCCTAAGATTTTTTTTTATTTGGCCTTGAACAAAATTGGTACATTAGAAGACTTTGGGAGGTGGCATGGTACAAGGTGGGTTTAGGAGGTCCACTTGAGAAGAACCTGATTTGATTGGGAGAAGGATCAAATGAAGGTTCTTTCAAGCCTTTTGGATTGCATCAAAATCCGCATATCTGTTCTGGATACACTGGCTTGGACCTTTTGTTCCGATGGGAGGTTTTCGGTAAGCTCTTTTTGCAGGTGTTTGGAAGATTATACGTCAGTTTCAAATGTTGTGTACAAGTTTATTTGGCAAGGAATTTGCCATTCTAAGGTCGAAATGTTTGTGTGGCAACTTTTAATACATGGTTCGTTAGTTTATGCAAATGTTTGATTATGATCCTAATTCTTCGTTGGATTGTTTGCTTTGTAATTCAGATGTGGAATCCATTGACCATTTTTATTTCTCCAATGTAACTGGACTCGAGATTCGTGGTATTACCGGGCATTGGTGGGGTGTATCTTGCTATGTTAATAAGTCTTTGAAGGAGTGGGCTTGCAGTTGGTCTGGCTTGTGTCCTATGGCCAAATACAGTAAAGTATAGAATTCGTTATTCTTTGCTTTGGTTTGGACTACCTAAGAGGCGAGGAATAATCAGGTTTTCAACGGTAAACAGACATTACTCTCTCAGGCTGCTAATGTGGTGAAGCTAAGCGTGGTATGGTGGTTTAGGGTTTAGGTTAAAATGAACGACCATTACGATGTTGCTAAATTTGAAGGATCGTTGCAGTGATTCGATTCATACTAAGCCCCTCAATGTGGATGAATGGAGTTTCCTTTCTTCAGGCACCATGAAGTTCAACGTTGATGGATCGTCGAAGGGGAACCCTAGTAGTGCTGGCATCAGAGTCGTTTTAAAGGACTTTTCAAGAAAGGTTTTGGGTATGTTTTCCTTTTTTATGGGAGTTTTGGACTCCAACACAGTAGAGATCATGGCAATTCATAAAGCTTGTTCGTTATGCACTAATACATCTACTCTAGTTGGGAAAAAGGTCACTATAGTTATTGACTCAAAGATAGTGGTCTTAACTGTGATGGTCTGGGAAGCTTGAAGCATGTTAACTACATTTATGACATTCGTAGTTGTCTAAGCTTTCTTGGCAACACTTCAGTGGTCTTCAATTCGAGGTCTATGAACTCTTTTACAGACGCTTTGGCTAAGAAAGGGTCTAGTTTGGATGGTGACACTCTTATCTGGAAGGATTTCTAAACATATTCTTCTCGATCTATTTTGGGTCGTTTTCTGTGTTTCCTTCTTTTCGATCTTGTTGTATTGCTATTGGTTTCTTTTCTTTGGTGTGCAGGTTGGTTGTTTTTGTTTTGTTTTTGCTTGCACTGTCTTTGTTTTTGTTTCAGCTTGTTTCTCTATTTTGGTTTTGACTTTGTCTTCCCTACTTCAGGGAGTTGTGGCTAGTCATCTTGTTTGCTCATGTGGCTCTTGTTTTGGCTTCTAAATAAATCTAAATATTCAAAAACAAAAATTAAAAGTTAACCTAATTTTATATTATATTTATTTTCAATGATACCGCTCCCCCGGTTCTAATTTCTAACTCCCTCTATTTATTCTTAAAGCTATTTCATCTCATTCGAAGTTGTTGGCCCTAAACAAATTTATTAAGGATAAGTAACTTTTTTTTTTTAATTGTTTCGTACAAAAACGCATTAAGCAATACGGTTTATTTTATATATATATATGTATATATAAGTTAATTTTATGCATTCTACACTTGTGGTTTTTTTTTTTTTAAACTATTACTGTTATGCATTTGGGTTAAATTTAGTATTATTGTTTATCTTATTGATAATGAGTTTAACCACTTATATTGATATTATTATATTTGTTCAAATAAAAAAAATAATGTAATTATTTTCTTACACTGCCTAGCCAAACCGATTTTTATTGGTTTGGTTTGGTTTTACCTTATAATTTGTTTTGTTTGGTTTGGATTGGGTTGTGAAAAATTAAACTGATTAAATAATGGTTTGGTTTGGATATCGTCAAAGAATGAGAGATACCGATTTTTATCGTTAAAGAATGAGAGATACCATTATGTATATTTAAGCACGGCTTTGATAAGTTTGATTGGAGCAACTCGAGCAACAGTATGTGCACTTTGCTTGGAAATAGACTAGAATCAATGGAAGTTGGGCTGGAACATTAGGTTTCTCATAGTATTTTTTTTTTGTACATGAATATTAATTGCTATCATCAGTTTTCTTGGTTAATGAATAAAGTTTGTAACGCAGGCAATTGTGGCATCACGTTTGATGGTGGCATTAATATATTGATGATTTTTTTTTCATCAATATATTAATTAAAAAATAAATTTTGTTGTGTAATTTCGTGTTGTGCGAAACAAATTTTGACCTTTTGGGTTTTTTCTTAAGCTTGCTGATTTTTTTTTTTATTATTATTTATTTTTTTGGCTTTAGCCTTTATGTACATGGTTCAGGTGAATTAGCTATCTCTACTAATTATATATGACTACATACATAAATATTCCTTTTTTATTTCATAAATATTTTTGAAAGAAATTCATAATTTTTTTTAATTGTAATATTTAATGAGATCTTACCTTGTTAACGTTAAGATCTTCTTTCTTATTACGGATTTTTGTATCAATTATAAGTCGAAAAATCTTAGAGCTTATTTGGTACACCGTAATAGATATACACCGTAATAGATAAAACAAGTAGACTAGATAGTACTAAATTATTACCATCCATTGTTTGATAATTTATTTTTGAGTGGATTATTTAATCGGTGTACAGTATAATCCAACCCATGTAGAAATATTCAGTCCGGACCATGCATACCTATCACGTCCGGACTTGATTTACAACGCGCAACTCAGTAAAAGCTTCAAGCCTTCGACTGCTTAGAAATAAAAAACAAAAAAAAGTGAAACAAGTTGTCATTGGTTGTCCCACAGTTCCACCAACTTTATCTCTTTTTCATTTTATATATATAATATCAAATGAAGAGTTAAAAAAAAAAACACTAACATATCCAACAACGAACACATTATTAAAACATTTTTAAAAAAATTGCAATAGTTTTCAAATTGAATTTTATAGAATAAAATTTTTATTTATCATGGTTCATCTTGAATTATTTGTTAAAAAGATTTATTTAACAAAATATTTAAATTTTTTATACATATTTTATCTTTTATGAATAAAATTTTTTAATTTAAAACATACGCAGTTCAATATGATATAATGCAACGGAACACCAAACAAGGACCAATACCTATACAGTCCGGTCCAATAAATCATGTCCAGACAACACAGCATGGCAAACATGGCCTTAATCTTATGAGAGATTGACTGTATATTCCAATCGGATAAGGGCATCAAAAGCATATCATTTCACACTAGGGATAGCAATGGGTCAGATTCGGATCAGGTCCTATTGGACCCAGACCCAAACCTGAATATTTTCACAGGTTCGGATTCGGGTTTAGACCCGTGGGTCTAGTTCGGGTTTGGGTCTATTTTAGGTAGACCCGCAGACCATTGATTGATCAAATAATGGCATTCACAAAATATTTTTTCATCGATCAGTTTTATATCTTTGTTAGTTTTCATCGGTTTTAAACAAATTTGGAAAAAAAGAAATCTCAATATACACACGAGTAACAAAAATCCTAATCCAAGACGATACCAGATCTGAATAAAAACAAAGTTTTGAGATTCACACACTACAAAAAACCTCCAACTGAATCTGAACTTATTCAAAATGATTCAATCACCAAGCAACCTTCAATTGGAAGATAATAAAAAAATTGAAAATATATACATTTATATTTTCAAGAAACCAGATTTGAAACACCAGGCCTTCAATATCTTGAAGTCGATGTCACCAATCTCAAACAACCACCAAACCTTCAAATCTCGCCAAAAGCAAAATTAAAAATATAAAATAACACTCTTTATTCATCTTCTTCAACATTGAGAGGCGTTGACAAAAGTGTTACTATGGAAGAGTTGCAATTTAGAGAGAAATTGGATGTTGGGATTCTTGAAAGCGAAAAGAGAGTCAAATTAATTGAAGAAAGTGTGGAAAAAGTGGACGAACTCGTAGAAGAGTTGTTGATCTAGGCGACCGATGAAATCGTGTCTCGAAACGAAGAAATCGAAATTAGGTATTTAGTTGGTCTGCGGCAGCAAGAAGAAAAGAATAAGAAATTTGGTATTTAGGTTTAGGGAGGTAATTATATACCTTGTAAAATCAGTTGGGTCCATGGGTTCGGGTCCAGTTTTTTGACTAGACCCGGACCCGAGACCCCAATACGAGGACCCAAACCGATGGTTCGGTACTCACAGGTCCGAGTCCGAGTCCAATTGCCATCCCTAGTTCACACATAATCATGATCAATTGCCTCCGTAGGCAATTGATCCATTAATGTGAAATGAGAAATTTCCAGATGACACGGTAGCTGCATATGCATATGCACCAACTCAAAGCATTTAACAATTTCTCAAATATGCAATAATGAAGTACAAGGATAGTAGAGGCTAGATTCTAATAGAGTTTTCTCCAAAATGCCTGCAATTACTTGGTCCACACTAGCAAAGAATCGAAGAAAACACGCCATTTTACATTAACCGTACAACTCTACAAATGAATAAACTCCTTCCATGTATCAAAATCTCAGAAGCAACTCATACAGTAAAATTATACTAAAACAACTAAACATACAAACATGAAATCCATGTGAAACCTGTGTGGTGTTGTTCCTAAGGTTAATAGGACAAATTGTTTCAAGCCCTTTCAGCCATCAGCAATTGTTCGAGTTCCTCTCTACGCTGCTCCATTTCCTGTGATTGTTCATAATTATTATTAAAAAAAACAATCAATCAACTGAAGCAAATATACAGAACTCAAAATGATGTTCATCAATCAGCTGCATTAATCTCATAATTAGGAATGCCCTGCATTTGCATCTTGCATCCATACTCGAATGATAAATCAAATGTCCACCATGCTGTCACCTTAGGGAATGAAAAATTGATTCATGTAAACAGTAAACCGCAATGACCAATTATGGTGCCTGTTAATTTATAAACTGATTTCTACTATATCTGGACTTTCTCAAATGCTCTGACCATAACATTTAAAGTTTTTAAAACTAATAGAGAATAAATATATGTATTGATTCATTTTCCTATTTTTTTTCTCACTAATTATGACAATAGAACTCAAAAATAAACAAAACCCTTCAAATCTTGTTGTGAGTCATATTTGATCCCAACACATCTTCTATATGATATATCACCAACTAAGCTAATTGATATTCACTGCTCCATTCATTTCCATTAATGTAGCCATAAAACGATATAATAGAAGCTTGCTATGCTGTAAAGGCACAGAAGAGGAACAGATGCATGGTATATATACTGGATAATAGAGTATAAACTTGTTCTCATGTAAGAGATCATATGTGCACCCAAATTTCTAGGTGAGATCATAACAGGCATGAGGCACTGATTGTCTAGATAATGCTCAATTCAATAACTCATGAGAACAACAAACAAAAGCAAAGCCTGAAGTGACATGCAGAAAGAAAGCCTCATTGGACCTCCGAATGCATCCTATCACTTCAGAAACTACAGTGACACGATAGCTTACCTCCAGATCCTTGATTGCTTGGTCCCTTGTAATTTGTTTCTGTTGACGAGCTCGTTTGAGACAGCCAATGCATAGAATTCCCTACAGATAGTTATTACAATTAACAAGTATTATCAATACATCCAATTAAAATTCCAATTAAGATAAACAAAAAAGCGAAATCATCCATAGTTTCTTTATTTTAGTCAACTCAAGGATGTCAAATCAAATATCAAAAAGTGAATCTGAAAACAATAGATGCATATAAGATGTTGTGACGTCTTTACTAGACTGAGTCATTAAGCTTTGAGACAAAAGAAGCTGATAAATCATATTCATGAGTTGATAATTCCTTAAACTTTAACCAGGAAAAAAAACATTAGAGAGTTAACAAAATCTTTATAGAAGATGTATAAATTGGATTCTTAGTTTGGGAGGAAAACTATTTGTACATACTAAGGCCAGCAATTCACTTTAGAAATGAAAAAACGAAGGAAAGAAAAATTAAACTCTGAACTTAAACTAGTAGTATTCAGTGCTTTTCACCATCTTACCAATATGATATAGACTAGACCACAACCAAGAAGCATGTAGCTTGCTATATTTCGAAGAAGAATAAGCACTGTTTCCTCCTCATAATAGCTAGGGAAAGCCATTGTCATTACTGCAACACTGAAGGAATGACCATAAATTCAAAACTGAATGTGATTGTTAATATGTGTGTGTTTGTGTCACTGTGTGTACTGTGCTTGAGTAATGGATTATGAATCTAAACATAAAATTATGAGAGATGCTGTTCTAAAGACAGTTCAACCCAAACTATATGACAGTGACGACAATGCCTGACTGAGATATGATAATATAACTATTATTGTCCAAAATTATGAGAAACAATATTCCAAAGACAGTTCAACCCAAACTAGTGACCACAAAGTCAGACTAAGATATTAAATTTAACTATTATTGTCCGTATTCTGCAATATCCTTTTTGGCTTTGCTACTGTGTGAGATTCAAGCAATCCTTTGCTCTCAATTAACATGGCTTGTTTGTCAACCGGCCATTCTAAACTTAACTCCCAAGCATAACTTAAGAAAAAAATATAAAAAAATACTTAAGTCATCAAAATAGCCATAAGGAACTATGACTAAAAGAAAGGAAAAACTTACCGAACACCTAAAAGTTGATTAGGGTTTTTGTTCTAGGGATTTAAAATACTAATTTGAGGATATCTGAAACTGCTTCTTTTTGTATAAAATTTTGTATTTCTTAATTAAGTTGGATTTTGCGTTATTTATTTGAGTTATATTTGGTTTTTCATTTTGTTCTGGCCTCTGTTAAATAGACATTGATCTGATTGTTTGCATTTAGTTTTTTCTTTCTCTTTTTAATCTCCTTCCTCTTTGTTCTTCTATCTCCTTTATCTTTCTTTTTCTTCTCCTTCTTCCTTAGTTTCTCTTCCTCATCATGCTTATTAAATCATTATCATTTTTTAAATCACATTTTGGAGCCTGGATCAAAACCAAGAGAATGTCACAATTATAGAAAATCCAGGACAATAAATTATCTTACTAAAATATAATACATACAAGATCTGCAGCATGCCCCTGCCAACCCAATAATCCAATACCTGCAAAATGTTAACAGAAAATATAACATTAGATAGTGTGACAGTCAAAGACAATTTTAATAGCTAATAGTAACAAGATGAACAGAAGAATAATGACATATACATGTCATAAAGGTTCCTCATAAAGTGACTCAAATTTTGCTAATGTTTATGCATTTTAAGTTACACAAAATAATGCCACAACGCCCACAACACTACACAGAAGTATGGTGGTCAAAAAAATCAGTGTAAAATAATGAAAAGGGGATTTTATTATATTCGATCACATATGCAAATACATAAGGGGCCTAGATAAATATGGTAACATAAGATATGAAAAACTTAAATGATAATAGATCAAACATAAACAATAAGAATGGAAGCATATAATATGCACAATAATTTCGAGATTCTTTGACAACCCCCCTCAAACTCAAGATGGGGAGATGAAGTAGTTTGAGTTTGCAAAGTTCTGATGACAAGGTAATGAGTCCATTCAGAGGTTGCAGACCAGCTTGATAACAGACCGGCTTGATAGAGATGCCAACCAAATTATTTGATGAAAGAGAACAGAAAATATAAAAAATGTAAGGGACAATCCTGTATCTGTTCACAAAGAGTTGAATTCAGCCATAAATACAACAAGAAGCTAAAAATCTGTTCCCTTTGACAGCATGTGAAGCACATGAGCCTAAACAATCCTCTTATTTGTTTGTGATCAACAAGAATTGTGAAGTCTTAGGAAGGGTTATTGTTCTGGTTTAGAACATGAAAAACATAATCCACCTGACTACATCCTCTCGGAACATTTTTTCTATCTATTTTGCCGGAGGGATACTTCTTCTTTTTAAGAGATATCACTTAGTTGTATGGGACAAAATTTTGTATCTATTCACAAAGAGTTGAATTCAGCTTTTAAAACCACAACAAGCTAAGATCCCACTGATATGAAGTCATGATCCTAATGAATCCTCTTATCGGTTTGAGCAGCATAAAATGGGAGGCCATAGTAAGGTTATTGTTCTGGTTTAGAACATGAAAACATAACTCACCCAACTACACATTTTGGGAACATTTCTTCTATTTATATCAACAATGGAATCTTTCTTCTTATTAAGAAAGCTCACCTAGTAGTAGGTCTATCAGTCCCTCTCTACCTTTGTGGACGTAATCCTTATTTTGTAGGAAACAATTCTCAATACGAGGTACTCTATTTCTCCCAATTTATGTTTTTTAGTAGGGGCAGAACCTACACTCAAAACATTGTTATTCCCAATAAACTATTAATCCATGAGATGACTGATGACCCTTCTCAGTGTCAAAGTTTAGTAGAGGAAATGGACCCTCTATTGACCCAAAAAAATATCTCAATTTTCTATGACAACAAACTGAAAACGACATTAGTGTAAAGAAGAGTTACAGGGCTTCCCTCACTTAAACCAACACAGCCAAATTAGGTTAGCTTTTGCAAAAGGATTTGAAAATCCAATCAAAATAATTAAAAAATTGATTTTATAGCAGGGATTCTCTATCACAATCTATCCAAAAAAAGGTAACCGATAGAAAAGAGTAAAAATTAGAATAAAACAAAAACGAACCTTCCAGAACTTGATAACAAATTCCCATTCGGTCTCAGCAACGACCACGAAAAACGCAATCAAAACCGCATAACACCGAAATATCCCATCAAATATCTAAACAAAAACCGAAAAAAAAAAAAAAAAAGCTGTCACTGAAGAATCTTAAAAAGGACAAATGTTTACGAGAGAGAGACAATATATGTATACATCAGATCCGGCTTTGAAGGAGCGAACAGCAGAGAAAACATTGACGGCAATGCAGAGAATGGCGGTGAGAGAAGTCAAGACCCTGAAGCATCTACAGACGACGAGGAGTGGGTCGGGTCGCCTTAGAAGACTGGAGCCGGACACCGTTATCGGCGGCGGTGGCTGCTCCTCAACTCCGTCTCCGTTTCTGGCCATTTAACAAATTCCAATTCTCTCAATCCAACGATGATTTTCTCATCTCCTGTAATTTGAGCACTTGTTACTTTGATAGTTGTTGCTTCTCTAGTTCTCTTTACTCTCTCTCCCTCTCAGCTCTGTTTAGTTGATGTTGATGTTGATCTCTCCAAAGCGGGATTCTTTCACCTACTGTTCAAGGAAGTCAGTTTAGTTACCAACACGTGTCGATAGCAAAGGAGATTAGATAGACACGTGTCTATCAAACTTCTTTTCGGTTGACATATTCTGACACGTGTCAAGAACATCTTTGATCTGTTTCATGGAGGAATGTGCTAGAGCCAGAGAAGAAGTGCACAACACAAACTCCCACAGTTGAAAAGAAACTGATCACATCTCAAATTCACAATTCACAATTCACAATTCACAATATCACATACACATTCATGTTAGTGGGAACTGGGAAGCAAACGTTGACAAGTCATTTTACATGAAGCAAACGTTGGCAAGTCGTTAACGTTAGAAGTTTAAACTTGAAATCGTTCTCTCGTTTCCAATTTTGCGCAAGGTGATCTCAGTAGGGTCGGTAAAAAGGACCGTTTGGAACCGGGACTATACCCGTATCATCCAAATACCCAGACGGTTCTTAAAATATCTAATACCTAGATGGTTCTTAAAATATCAGTTCTGCGTTTATTGCGGGTCGGTTAGGATGCAATTGGTACGCGTGACAAGACGGGTCAATTTCCTGTTATCTTAAGTTTGGCGCGTTTTAAATATAGGATGAGAAGGGACGTGACAGAATTGGATAAGATAAAAAACACTAAAACCTATCGCACCCAAAATCTTAGGTCAAGTTGTCCCATGCATGAAATGGTTTTTATTAGGGGTGTGCGGCGGATCGGATCTAATAGATTTGTCATGATCCAAGATTTGATCCGATTCGATCTGATTTAATCTGATCCGATCCGATCCGATTGAAGAAATTACAATTCCATCGGATCTAATTTTCAAGCGGGATCCGATCAAATTAAAATTTGATCCGATCCGATCCGATCCGATTATAAAATACTTCAATCCGATTTGATCCGATTCTATATGATCCGATAGATCGAATTAATATAAAGTCATTCATAATATATAAAAGTTATAATCTGAAATAAATAAAATCAAATAAATTATTCAAACATTATTAATTAATTCAAATAAAATTAACATTAAAAAAATACATGACATAACTTGTAAACTTTATGTAATTCAAAAAGTTTATAAACATCATACATCAACTCCAAATTTAAACTTAATAAGCAGTGATGTTGAAGAAGAAGAATAAAAAAAAAAAAAAAAAATGGTGGATTGTTGGCTGTAGAGAAATTGAGAAAGAAAACTCAAAATAGTAACATTAAAAATTGTATTTTGGTTGGGCGTTTACATTAGAAAGTAGTAGATAAAATAAATTGCCCAATATAAAAATAATGCATAATTTTTAGTCAGATTGGCGGATTCGGCGAATTTCCAAACGGAAATCTAAGATCCGATCAAATCTGATCCGATCCGATCTGATCCGATCCAATCCAATGGATTAGATCTGATCCAATGTATCGTATTTGATTGGATTGGATTCTATACACCCCTCGTGTTTACCCTTTAAAAATTCCAAAAAGTACAAACATATCCAATATATTATATATATTATAACATATAATATTATAATATATATATATATATAATATATATTATATACGGGTCAGACTATATCAATTCAAATTTCTGATTTAATTTTTTAACTTTAATATTTCAACCACTCATTTGCACATATGCTATTTAATCCAATGGTTGAGAATGTGAAATCAAAAATTTGAGTCAGAAATTTGAGTTGATATAACCTAATCCATAATATATATATATATATATATATATATTAATAATAAATATTTTATGGTATTATATGTTGACGGTAATTTTTGGATTATGGAAAAAAGACACGCGTCCAACAACGTTAATACAATTATTAATGATATTGTAAAGCAAAAAGTAATACATGAACATGCAAAACACGGAGTTTTACGTGGAAAACTCTAAAGGAAAAAAACCACGGTTGCCGGATATTGCAAGAACAAGTTTTCACTTTGTAAAGATGAATTACACACTCAATCTCTCTTATACTCTTGCTAATATGTGTTTTTCACGTCACGTACATAATGGTATTTAAATGTCTATTTATACATGCATAGAACCATAATTCTTAATGTACAAATAAGGAAAGTTGACGAGATTTAGTAGGACTTTAACTAGTTATAGTCGTTTTTATCTTCTTTCCTGTTTCGTATACTCTTCGCATTTAATGAATTAGATTCTCCGCTGAATCTAGACCCCAATATCTTTAAAGAAGTTTGTTTTCCTTGTCAGAGTGTACATCATGGTTTCTTGTTTGAGTAAGATTATTTCTCTTCATGTTTGAGTCATGGTTATCTTGGAATTAAAGTTTTCCTTATATCATTGGCTGACCAGTTATCTAAACCGACCGGGTCTTTTTAACCCGATCGGCTACTCAACCCCGACCAATGTATCTTTTATTCGATGAGTTGTTTATCCCAACCAGGTTTCTCTACCCGATCAGTTAGTTGAATTCGATCAAGTTATCTCTACCCGATCAATCCAATGGACCTGGCCAAAGGTTGAACTTTGGTCGTCTTTGATTGGTTCCATCTAGTTAGCTCTGGTGGCGTGGCATACTTGATTATTTCCTCTCTCAGTATTGGTGATGATATGTCAGTTCGCCAAATTTGACAAGAATGGACAAAAACGATACTGTGGTCATGAGAGTAGCCAATTCAAAGATGCCCAACAACATTATCACACTATCTACAAAGAGATTCTTGCAATCAAAAATGGAATTCAAAAGTTTGATTTTCATCTCAGGATAAAAACCTTTATTGTTGAAATTGACAACTCGTCTTTTCCAAAAATCCTCTAATTTCGTAATAAGATTCCTCCCAATCCTCAACTTTTGAGATTGAAAGATTGGTTTTCCAGATATGACTTTACTATCAAGCACGTGAAAGGCCATCACAATATAATTGCAGACATGCTCTCTCGACCTCCACCCGTTCATCTCATTACCTTCTGCGGTCCCATACCACTCATTTTCATGGCCTCCTCAACATCATCCTCCTCACCGTCCTCACCGACTCTCCCTGACAAATCCTTCCCATCAAAACTTATGGTAATGATTCCACCTGGTCGATAACCTTTTCTTGCTCGCATTTAAGAGTTTGCTTAATCCCATCTCAGAACCTATTTGGCCCAAATCCAGGATCAAAGAGTTAGACACGAACTCATTAACCCTTCCAAACCTTTCTTTGATCCTTTCTTGATGCCACCATTTTATTATTTCTCACCTCAGGTTTTATGGTTTCTTTGGTGTCTCTCTGTTCTTCATTATCATGCCATTGTTTTTCCTCTCCAAGCAATGTATGTTCATCTCAATGATCCTTCTCAGGATAATTCCCTTCTGCTAACCTTCCTACAATGGTTCAATTCCTTTTCCTATTGGAAGTCTGAGCTCACCAAGCTCATAGGACAATACAACTTATGGAAGCTAGACTATGCATCTACATCTTCAGTCTCTTGTATCTGGATACTTCACAGACCTTATCGGTACAACTCTCACAAAAGACTTCTCTGGTCCCCAAACATCTGTTATAAATGGTATACTATTTATGATTATCAGAAGTCTTACCTATAGAATCTCCAGATATCCCTGCTCAACTTCCTCTGCGATGTTAATGGAGTTCGTTCACATGAGCACTACATTCTTCCATAAATCACTAGAGACTCCTCACAAAGCTGGCTTACAGATCCTACGATCAGAATGCCTCTTACCTATAAAAAACCCCTCTCCTGTCCCATATTTACCTCCACCTATACCTTGCTAAATGGCTTCCAATTATGACCAGGATTTCCCTCATTTGGAACCCACCTTGAATCCTGAACGAAACCGGTTTTCTAGAAACTTTTTACAAACCATTTAAGTCTTGCCTGATGGCTCTTTGAAATAACCTACCCAGGCTGAACAAGTTCTCAACTGGCAATCTCACAACGCCAACATACAAAATAGATTCCTCAACTCTATTGATCAGAAGATTGACCGAGTAACTCATCATATCTCTCGGTATGAAAACCAGCTTCATAGTCTAGATATGGTTTTCAGAGAAATGTTCTCTGACCTTCGATCCCGAATAGCCAAACTTGACACTGACCTTCACCAGTACATCAATCGTGGATATTTCGGACCAGAATTTGACAGGAAAGAAAGAGAAATCAGACTTCTTAAGGAACAACTAGAACAAATAAACAAAGATCACCCCTCCTCTGTTCCTTCTCAGTTTATTCCTAAGCTCTATTCTTCTTCCTAGTCATTGTTATTTCCAACATCTCCTCCATACTCGCCTTCTTCTAGGCTTTCAGATACTTCCCAATATTTCAAATCCACTAGTGAGCTTTTTCGTAAATACCCTCCTTCATCCTTTCATACTAAGAGGCAATCCAGCAAGTCTTCCTTATCTAGAGGCAAAGCTAAACAACCTGCTCCGGATCCAGATTATTTCAAACCAGTGTTTTATACCTCTTCTGCCAGACAATCCATTTCGTCTTCATCCTTAGACACAGACTCAGACTCTATCTCCAATACCTCCTCTCAGTTCTCCTCTAAAACTAAGTCACTCGTTACATCACATAACTTTATCTCCAATGAAGTTGCTGACCTAACCCAAGTCTTTATGGCCTCTCGAACAGCTCGAACAGATCCACATCCGTCCACTCAGACTTATGAATTTCCTGATGAATCATCAATTAGACCAGCTCCTTTTGTTGAAGAACCTCTAGAGATTCCTAAGAATCCTATTCCAATACAGTCTCATGGTTCTATACCAACCAATGGTCTTTGGTTTGATCTTAGCAACTCGGCTCTAGGCTCATGGGGAAAGAAAATTTCTGAAATGAGTGACTGGCTCGACCTACAAATGGCTAAATTTGAACATAACCAAAAGGCAATCCTTCGGGAATTCATCTTCAAATTCACATGGTCTCTTAGAGATTGGTACTAGACTCTTAAGGAATACCGACAATTACAATTTTTTTGGGCACCCTCAACCTCCCAGGCCATGGGTATCATCTTTAGAGAATTTTTTGGCGACCTTAGCTAGTTCTACAAGTAGGTCAGGCAAGAATCTCTTTGTAGATAGTACGGTAGTGATGTTGGGCATTTTTGAATTGGCCACTCGTATGACGATAGTATCATTTTTGTCCATTCTTGTCTTCAATCAGAATGGCCCCCCAAAAGGTGTCACTAGCGTCTGTCTAGAGGATGAGCTAGCTAGTAGACGGGATGGTGAGGGCCGGAGGAGATTGGGCAATCTCTTTTAGCTTGGACACAGCATTTGTGTGACACGTGCTCAAAGAAGGAGGATTCCTTTTCAAAAGGGCTAAGAGGACTGATGTGTAGCGAGACACTTGTGGTAGAAAATCTCTGATAAAATTGACTACCCCGAGAAACTGTTGAATTTGTTTCGGAGTCAAGTTTGAATTAAAAAAATCTAATAGCTGGCATGCAAGGTGAGGGCCAGGACAGTATTGACCGTTAGAAATATGCATGCTAAGAAATTCTATATCTGTGCACCCTATGCTGCTTTTCTTGTTTGAGAGCATGATACCATATTGATCAATCAACTCATAGAACTGATAAAGGAGCTTGTTGTGGGAATCTTCATCAGGAGAGAATAATATGATATCATCAATGTAGAGTAAGGCTGAATGTAAGAGAGGATAGAAAATCCTAGTGATGGCCTTCTGAAATAATGAAGGGGTGGTATTTAGACCAAATGGTAAGACAGTCTATTGATATTGGGCATTGGGAAGACAAAACACGATTTTGTATCTGTTATCTGGATGGATCCCTATTTGCCAAAATGCTCCTTTGAGGTAAAATTTTGAAAAGATAGATACACTAGGGAGCTGTGAGAACAGTGTGTTAGTTCTAGGAACTGAAAATTTATCATCTCTGAGGAAATGGTTGAGAGGTTTGTAGTCAATGACTAATCTTTTCTTTCCTCTGAATAGCTTTGAGCGTTTCATAAAAGGCTTGACACGCCCCAAGGAAAGGAAGTGGACTCAATTAAGCCTTGTTAAAGGAGCTCATCACATTCGTCATTTGCCAACTTAAGGTCAGAGAGTGACATGCTTGAATGAGATGCCTTTGTAGGATTAACATCTTCATTAAGCTTAAATGGTAGCTTAATAAAGAAGTCTTGGTTTTTCCACAAGGGTCTGGGATGGTGGAAGTCAGCATGGCTGTTGATGCAGAACTGTAATAACTTTAGCTAAATCTGCTGGAATAAGGGTTGTATTTCAGATAATGGGAAGATTTTTGGAATGATGGAGAAGACTTTGAAATTCCTTTTGTATCGGATTCCAGTGGGAAGAATCTGGAGAGATTTACACAGGCAATAGACATCCCAATCGATTAGGATATCTTTATCTGGATAGTCGCCATGTAGGAGTTAGGTAACATGGATGCTCTTACGAGTGGATCACCAACTATGAAAATGTTTTCCAGAACACCACTCCTATGATTGCTTCTGACATAAAATATATCAAGGAAACTGATGGCTCTATAAAGACAATCTATGAGCCTATCTCAGACACATGATCTTCCTCTAGCCCCAACGCTCGTCCAGTCTTTCAAGCACTCATGATCCGTCCAATCACTACAGAAGATGACATCCCGATCCATAGCTTTGAAACTGATGGATCTGCAATTTACACTGACAAGATCAATGGTCACTTCATCTAGGATGTTGATCCCAACATGTGCGATGCTGATTGTACTTGTCATGACTGCATAAAGCAATATCTTTTCCCTTGCAAACCCTTGCGCAAGTCACGTAAGCCTGATGACCCAAACAGCTTTTAGATAGGTTTACGACATATCAAACATAAGCCACTTCCAATCTATGACAGAGCTTTACAGATCCTACAATCAAAATGCCTCTTACCTATAAAAAATCCCTCTCATGTCCCATCTTTACCTCCACTTATACCTTGCTACATGGCTACCAATTATGACTAGGATTTCCCTCCTTTGAAACCCACCTCGAATCTTGAACAAAACCGGTTTTCAAGACCCTTTGTACAAACCACTGAAGTCTTGCCTGATGGCTCTCTGAAACAACCATTTTCTCAGAGATGATAAATTTCCAGTTCCTAGAACTAACACACTGTTCTCACAGCTCCCTGGTGCATCTATCTTTTCAAAATTTAACCTCAAAGGAGCATTTTGGCAAATAGGGATCCATCCAGATGACAGATACAAAACCGTGTTCTATCTTCCTAATGCCCAATATCAATGGACTGTCTTACAATTCCATCTAAAGACCGCCCGTTCATTATTTCAAAAGGCTATGACCAGGATTTTCCATCCTCTCTTACATTCAGCCTTACTCTATATCGATGATATCCTATTATTCTCTCCTGATGAAGATTCCCACAATAAGCTCCTTCATCAGTTCTATGAGTTGATTGATCAATACAGTATCATGCTCTCAGACAAGAAAAGCAGCATAAGGCTCACAGATATAGAATTTCTTAGCATGCATAATTCTAACAGTCAATACCATCCTAGCCCTAACCTTGCACGCCAGCTGTTAGATTTTCTTGATTCAAACTTGACTCCAAAACAAATTCAACAGTTTCTCGGGGTAGTCAATTTTATCAGAGATTTTCTACCACAGGTGTCGTGCTACACATTAGTCTTCTCAGCCCTTTTGAAAAGGAATCCTTCTCCTTGGAGCACGTGTCACACAAATGCTGTGTCCAAGCTAAAGGAGATTGCCCAATCTCCTCTGGCCCTCACCATCCCGTCCACTGGCCAGCTCATCCTCCAGACAGACGCTAGTGACACCTTTTGTGGGGCCATTCTGATTGAAGAGAAGAATGGACAAAAACGATATTGTGGTCATACGAGTGGCCAATTCAAAGATGCCTAACAACACTACCACACTATCTACAAAGAGATTCTTATAGTCAAAAAAGGAATTCAAAAGTTTGATTTCCATCTCAGGACAAAGACTTTTATTGTTGAAATTGACAACTCGTCCTTTCCAAAAATCCTCAAATTTCGTAACAAAATTCCTCTCAATCCTCAACTTTTGAGATTGAAAGATTGGTTCTCCAGATATGACTTTACTGTCAAGCACGTGAAAGGCTGGCACAATATAATTACAGACATGCTCTCTCGACCTTCACCCGTTCATCTCATTACCTCCTACGGTCCCACACCACTCATTTTCATGGCCTCCTTAGTATCATCGTCCTCATCATCCTCACCGACTCTTCCTAACAAATCCTTCCCTCTAAAATTTATGGCAATGATTCCACCTTGCCAACAATCTTCTCTTGCTTGCATTTAAGAGTTTGCTCAATCCCATCTTAGAACCTATTTGGCCCAAATCTAGAATCAATGAGTTAGACACGAACTCATCAACTCTTCCAGACCTTTCCTTGATCCTTTCTTGATGCTGTCATTTTATTATTTCTCACCTCAAATTTTATGGTTTCTTTGGTGTCTCTCTGTTCTTTACCATCACACCATTGTTTTTCCTCTCCAAACAATGTATGTTCATCTTAATGATCCTTCTCAAGATAATTCCCTTCTGCTGACTTTCCTACAATGGTTCAATCCCCTTTCCTATTGGAAGTCTGAGCTCACCAAGCTCATGGGACAATACAACTTATGGAAGCTAAACTATGCATCTGCATCTTCATCTTCAGTCTCATGTATCTGGATACTTCACAGACCTTATCGGTACAACCCTCACAAAAGACTTTTCTGGTCCCCAAACATCTATTATGAATGGTATACTACTTATGATTATCAGAAGTCTTACCCACAGAATCTCCAGATATCCCTACTCAACTTCCTTTTCGATGTTAATGGAGTTCATCCACATGAACACTACATTCTTCCAGAAATCACTAGAGACTCCTCACAAAGCTGGTACTCTTTCTAAGATTCTGACCTGATCTGCTCACAAGACCCTATGGCCGTTGACACCTAGCCCTGCACTATCTATGGAGCTCAAGATTCAGATGATGAAGATCAGGCCCGCTGTAACTTGAGTAGCCCGTAACCTTATCATCATGTGCACTTATCTTATATGCTTTAATAATTGAATTGATATGTACTTTAATTATTGTGTTTACTGTATCTGTATTGTATGCTTTAATCATGTCAGCTGAATTGTTGCTTGGCCACCTGTTAGGCCAAATAATTCACCTAATCTTGTCGGCCAACTGTCTAGCTGACTTATCTTTGGATTATTACTCTCTGTTTTATCAGCCACGTGTTTAGCTTTGCGTCTAGATGAGGAAGACTTGCTTGATTGCCTTTTAGGAGGAGAGGATAGAGGAGGGTATTTACGGAAAAGCTCACCAGTGGATTTGAAATATTGGGAAGTATTTGGAAGCTTGGAAGAAGGCGAGTATGGAGAAGACGTTGGAAAGAACAATGACTAGGAAGAATAATATGGGTTCAACAGAGAAAAATAAGTTTCATTGATTTGAGCAGAGTCTGGAATATGAGTATATTCTACAAGGTGTTGAATTTTAGAGGACTGGGTTCGTCTAACTGAGGAAGGAAGAGAGATAGAAGAAAAGAGTCTAACAGGGTCTAAAATAGCAGAAGGAATGTTTGTGTTTGCCATAAGTGATGAATTCCTTCCTTCAATATTATCTTTATTCAAATCAAAATAGTCTAACTCATATACCTGGACTCTAGGTTAGAAGCTCTGATACCATGGCGGGGTGCAGGGACACCTTGAACCGTCTCTCTACAGTTTTAATAAATATGGTATCCCCACTGTAACCGGGGATAGGAAGATCAAGAACATTATCTTGAAGCCAGTAGGCGATTTGATGGTGGAGAGTCGCCATGAAGGAGTTAGGTCATCACGCCATTGTTTTTCCTCTCAAGCAATGTATGTTAATCTCAATGATCCTTCTTAGGATAATTTCCTTTTGCTAACCTTCCTGCAATGGTTCAATTCCCTTTCCTATTAGAAGTCTGAGCTCACCAAGCTCATGGGACAATACAAGTTATGGAAGCTAAACTATGCATCTACATCTTCAGTCTTCTATATCTAGATATTTCACAGACCTTATCGGTACAACCCTCACAAAAGACTTCTCTGATCCTCAAACATCTGATATGAATAGCATACTACTTATGATTATCAGAAGTCTTACCCACAGAATCTCCAGATATCCCTGTTCAACTTCCTCTACGATGTTAATGGAGTTCCTCTACATGAGCACTACATTCTTCTAGAAATCACTAGAGACTCCTTACAAAGCTGTCACCATTTCCAAGATTCCGACATAATCTGCTCACAAAACCCCATGGTTGTTGACACCTGGCCCTGCACTATCTATGGAGCTCAAGATTCAGATGAAGAAGATGATGCCCACTGTAACTTGAGTAACCCGTGACCTTATCAACATCCTATGCACTTACCTTATATGCTTTAATAATTGAGTTGCTATGTACTTTAATTATTGTGTTTACTGTATCTTTACTGTATGCTTTAATTATGTCGGCTGAATTATTGCTTAGCCACTTGTTAGGCCAAATAATTCACCTTATATTGTCGGCCAATTATCTAGCCGACTTATCTTTGTATTATTACTCTCTGCTTTATTAGCCACGTGTTTGGCTTGCCCTGTTTTTAGCTTGACGTATCCACCTCTCTCCATCTATATAAGAAGAGGCTCTTTCATTGTAAATAAAAAAAAAAAAAAAAAAAAAAAAAAAAAAGAGGAATGAAGAAGAATAAGAAAAATCTTGTGTGTTGAAAAACCTCTCATGGCTTTCTAAATACTTCCTCTTTCTCTTCAATATTTCTCTATAAGATAATAAACAATCTGATCCTAGTATGCTATGTGCTTGCCTCTAGTTGAGGATCTTACACATCAAAAATGGATATTGATTCTTTGGCTTAAGGTCCTTGTCTGTCTCGAGTCAGCTGTGATATATAATATATATTATAATATATATTATAATAACATATAATATATAATAATATATATTAATAAGTCTGATGATGAGTGAAATGGTAAGTCTGGTCTAGGGGTAGTGGGGGACTAAACAATTCCATGCTTGTTTGTCTACGTGACAAAAGAATCACTAATTATAAAGAATCTATAATTGGTTTAACAGAATCAAGCCTAACCTATGGACCTGTGTATTTTCAATGTTATCCAAATTTTTCTATCAGTCTTAAGGCTGATGAACACAAAGAAAAATGCTTAGTTGTTGATATCCAAACCCACAATTATGAGTTTGTACGAGGATTCTGTCCCTATAAACTTGTTTACAGGGTCCACTATCGTGTCTTATCTTCTGGACTTATTCCCAGTTACATTCCTCATAAAATCCCAACTGGTCAAACCATTTGTTATAATATATCAGAAACTGTTAACATGATGGTTCCAGTTCCTATCCCATGGGAAAAAATTAAGTTCCCAGATCATTGGATGAAAAAAAGAATAGATAAACCCACATTCATACCACCAATGAGAAACCTAGATGAATGTATATCTGACCTAGATGGTAACTTAAAAATATCTTTCAAACCTATAGAAAGATCTCTATCTAGCAGGAGACCTACTATTGCTAGTGACTTAGAGGCAGCGAGGCAGTCCTTATCCAATAGATCCAGGCTTAGAATAGCCGATCAAATACCCGACTATAGACCCCCTAGTTATAAACCAAACCAAAGTGAAACCTCTGAAATTCCCGACCTAATTCACAGAAGAAGGCAACCTATAATACCATCCAGAGAACCACCCACTCATATAACCAGTGTCTATAAGACACAAGAACGAGTGGCCCAGCCTGTTCATGTCTATGAAAATGAGGGACCATCATCTCCTACTCCTTCCTAAGTCCTTACTGAGATCCCTGATCATGAACCAAGGATCAGGACGATTGATGTTCTCAATAACCATAAAGATATTGACAAGAATTATCTATCTCGAGAATATTATTACCCTAAGAACACTATCATGAGAGAAAAATATGAAAAAAAATTATTCTAGTCACAAGAGAAACCAATTCCACTCTAGGTGGATGAAATGTGTTGAGACGTTAGAAATAGAAATACCATTCTTCCAGTGGTACACTAATAGGCATAATTTAGAAGAAAAATGTCTTTTCTTAAACCAAAAAGACTTCAAGGCTTATAAATCCAGTAGAGGAGAGGAGGTAGGAATGCATCCTCCTAGAAAATGTACTATTAAGAAAGACAATGAAACTCCAAGACGCACTAGTGATATCTTAGAATGTGCTCCTTTCATAATGCTGGATGAAGAGTTGTCTCATAGTGAGACAGCCTTTTCACACGAAGTTAGTATGATTATGAAACAAAACAATTTCACCAACCAATATCTAACAACCATTGGAGAACAGTTAGACAGGATAGAAAACAACCAATCTCAAATACCTATTATCCAGACAATACCATCAATCCCTGACAATCATTCCTCAACAAACTATAAAATGAAGGCCAAAATTGCTGAGTATGAACCAGCAACAATCCTGTTCCCAGGCACCACATGAATAGAAAAATGTTTTGGTAGTTTTACCACTGATTCAGAACTTGTGAAAATGCTACAAGAAAGACTAGACAAAATTCCCAAACCAGAAGTACGAACCCTAGATGGCTACATTTCTCCAGCTTCATAATCTAACATCGAAGTATCGGATCTAGAAAATATGATTCAAAAACTAACTACCTCTAAAGTAGATAGCCATGTTTACCACAAATACAACAATGACACAAAACCCTATTATCCTAGGCCTACACCAAAAATCTTTAATACGAAGAATCTGTGCCATATAGGGCTTACACTGGCAATGCTTGCCTACCAATTTAACATTGACGGTTTGTCAGAATATCAAATTATGACTGTTATTAAACAAATGTACACCATAGGATATATTTATATCAATAAACAAAACATGACCCATAGCGATGCTGTTAATTCCATTGCATCCGGTTTTGAAGGGCAACTCTTAGGATGGTGGAGTTACACCTTATCACCCACGGCCAGAGCTAACATTATTGCCCACACCAAAGAAGTAGTTACTGATACACCATTATTCAGAACTCCCACTAAAATTCCTACGGATGCCCCCGAAACCTCGACTACACCTACACCTGCAACCACATCCTATACCACCATAACATCGCAACCTGACGGTATAGATGTTTTATGTCACACCATAATCCTCCATTTTATTGGAAATCCTAATAGATTCAAGGACAAAGAATACTCTAAGTTGTAAAATCTTAAGTGTAAAAAACTTAGTGATTTAAGTGGTATAAGGATATTTTCCTTACCAGAGTTCTACAAAGAACTGACAATGTAAATTCTTATTGGAAAGAAAAGTTTATATCTGGATTACCTTCATTATTTGCTGATAAGGTGAGAGATAAAATGAGGGAACAAATGGCTAGTCCAGATTGTTCCCAAATTGATCTCAACACCTGGACTTATGGTGAAATCATAACAACAATCAACGTTGTTGCCATGCAATTATGTACTGATATTAGACTTAAAAGCCAGCTTAAGAAACAAAAACTCACCACTAGAAAGGAACTAGGTTCTTGGTGTGAACAATTTGGTTTTGATAAACTTCCTAACCAAAGTAGAAGGAAATATCAGGACAGGAAAACAAAACCTCATAAAAAGAAAACTCTCCAATTAGAAACTCGCAAACCCTTCAAACGTTTTAACAATAACAGATTTAGGAAACCCACTAAAAATAAGAAAAGATGTTTTAAATGTGGAAAAGAAGGTCATTTTGCCAAAAATTGCCTTGAAATGAGAAAACTTAGAAATAAAATTAGAACCCTAGAAATTAGTGAAGAAGCCAAAGAAAGACTTATCCAAACCCTTTATGATACAGACACTTACACTAATAGTGGAGAAACAAAACCCATTCTTGATTATGGAATATTAGCCCATGGAGACTTAGATTCTGAATCCTCAACAGATAGTGAATATAGTTCACAAATCTGTGACAAACAAGCTTGCACTTGTCAGGAAATCAATGTTCTAGATCAATCTGATTATTCTTTAATAATTGGAATGATTGATAGCATTGGAGATCCTATCTTAAAAGTCAATTACATCAGGCAAGTTCAGCAAAGAATTACCAAGCCACCTGCCCAAACCTCAAAACCAATAAACGAAGAAGAAAAACCCATAACCTCTTCTATTGCCCCAGATTTTGATCAGAATGTTCTACTAAAATTCTAAAATACTCGAAAAAGAGTCACTATCCCAGACCTTCAGAGAGAAATCCAAAACATTAAAAGAGAAATCAAAGACTTAAGAATTTTGACCCAAAAATTACAACAACAATTAGGATCTCAAAAGACCAAAAAACCAAAAAAAAGTTGAACCTAGCTTTAAAAGCTCTAGTGATTCTGAATCTGCTAGTACCAGTAAAACCCATCCTCCAATAGAAGAACTTGCTAGTATCCTCTGCAATAAGGAAATGGAACCTGTTGCAGCTCTAGTCAATATCACTAAAACTTTCAGAATACAAAAATGGTATTGCGACATAGACATTAGAATATCTTCTGACTACAATCTTAGAGTCAATGCTCTTATTGACTCAGGAGCTGACCAAAACTGTATCAAAGAAGGATTAGTTCCCACAAAATATTTGGAAACAACCACAGAATCTTTATACGGAGCCAATAAACAGAAACTAGACATTAGTTACAAATTGACCAATGCCAGAGTCTGCAATTTAGGAGTTTGTTATAACTCTAGTTTCCTTATGGTCAAGACGTTATCTCAGAATGTCATTCTAGGTCTACCCTTTCTTTATCTTATTACCCCTTTCACCACCACAGATGAAGGACTAGAAACTGAGTTTTTAGGAAGAAAGATTTTGTTCCCTTTTACTTTTCCTGTTCTTGAAAGGGAATTAAACTTCCTAAAGAAAACCAGTATAGGAAAAGACAACTCCATCTTTCTAGAACAACAGATAAATAATCTCACCCTAAAAGAGAATCATTTATATTTCCTAAAGGATGACCTTAGGTTTGAGAGACAAAAGAACTATATCGAGAAACCCGAGACACATAAAAGAATTAGTGAATTTAAAATTAACCTGGAAAAGGAAGTTTGTTCCTCTAATAATATATATTATAATAATATATATTATAATATGAATGTATATATATTATTATATTAATATTTATATAATAAGAGGGGTATTCTGGTTATTTTAACCTTTTGTCCCGTCCTTTCTCACCCATACCAAACACATAACAGTATAGTTAATAGTTATATCCTAGATATACCAAACACAATATAGAACAACTGTCATATCCTATCCTGTCCTGTCATATCCCGTCCTATCATGTTCTGTTTCATCCTGTCTCATCTCATCCGAGTACCAAACACACCATTATAGACTTATGGTTCCAGACCGAGTACATTTTAGACCTGAAATGAAACCGCACTAATAAAAAAATTAGGTCAAATTATCTGGTCACTTTTTAAGTGATTGTCAAGCAAACTCAAGGAGTCCATTATTAATATTAATATTATTATTATTTTGTAACTATTACAAATAATTCGATATTTGAAGGGAATACACCATAACAAAAGAAAAATAATATGTTCATTTGGCGTATTCACCCAACTCAATTAAATTATGTCATGTAACATGAATAAGTTAAGAGATGCATCTCATATTAGGGATGTCAATGGTACTAGTCGAAGACGGGTTTTCCATTATAATCTCAAATCTCAATTTGTATGAGAAATATCATCCCCATTGAATATACGTCTTATAATAAAGGGTACGGGTATGGGGATTCCCCATTTGGGGATCAGTTCCTTGCCTCATACCATCATCATCTCATTAATATATCTTTTTATAATGATTTTTTAATAGAAATCATATCAAAATTATTGAATAATATAAAAATTGTAATACAAAACCGGTAACGATTAACAAACTCTAAATCAATTATAGCATAACACGGTTCATTAATAAACTCTAAAAAGAGAGGGAAAATTACATTGAAAGTTGTAGTTTTATATATACTTTTTTAATATTGGATGACTTTCTTCAACATATATATAGTGAGTCTCTTATGATGGATCCCTTATTTTAATTTCGATAAAGACCTTAATGAAATTTCATCGATTTTTAGAACTATTTTTCTTGAATTTTCTATATTTCGCTCATTTTTCCGATGCCTTTATATTTAACAAAATCGGAAAAAATAGTTCTATTACTTGAAAAATTCTCAAATTTTATTCATATATAGATTTCATTGAATTTATCATTCACAAAAAAATTCAGATTAAAATTCATAAAAATAGATGTGATTTCTTCAAGGTCCTTACTGAAATTAAAATAAGAGATCCCTTATAAGAGACTCACTCATATATATATATATATATATATATATATCAGGACGGGGATTGAAAATCCCAAAACCATCACGAAATTAAATCAGGGATCAACAAAATTACCAAAATCATACCACAACATAAATGGTATGCACTAAACCTGCTCCTAACGGGACAGGTTCTAGAACCAATGGGTAATTTTGACATCTCTATCTCACATTGCAAAATACAAGTGGGTTAATCGTATATACCCAGACATATTAAAACATTTCTTGTTACAAAAATACACTACTGACCAAACTCATTTTATCGAAAATAACAATAGAATTCATAAATAACATGTTGGATCGAAAGGCAAACCAATATGGTGAATTGAGTTTCTAACAATTGAAAGAACTTTATTAGTCACACAATGAAATTCTAAAATGCTTATGCAAATATAAATAAATATATTCAAGAAATAAATTGCACCGATTAAAGTGTTTAGGGATAGAGAAATCAAACTCAAAAATTTATGATGGTTCGACCAACAATTGTCTACTTCCACCCTTCTAAGCTTCACCAAATTTAGATTTCTCCATTAATCAAGGTCTTTAAAACCACAACTTCTTTACAAGGGTACCGTTGGTGTCCCTCTACACCAAGCTCAGTAAGAGATCACTCTTCTCTTAGTTTAAACCCCACACTTACAAAGTGCATCACACATACAAATACAAATAATGGAAATTTAAGCATAAAAAAATAGCTCTCTTCAAGAGGAAATATGAAAAATCTAAGCACAACATAGTCTTTGATGCGTGAAGATTGAAGGTTATGGCTCAACAAGATTAGAACACTTCATTGGAATTTTAGAGAACTCTATTAAGCTCTTGGAATTTTTTTTCTTTTTTGTTTGGTTGAAATACTATAATAATTCAGGGTTTTATGGGGAAGGAGGGAGATATTCGAACCCACAACCTCGTATTGTGAGTGTGATTGGCTTTACCACCGGACTAACCTTATCGTATCGCTCTTAGAAGTATTTTTGACGAGCTAGAAGTTTGTATTTATATTTATAGAAGATTTAACAAACTAGCCGTTTTTTATCATTCTATCCTTTATTTTAGTTATTATTTCTTTTAATAAATTTGATTCAAATAAGATAAATCAATGACATTAGTTTACTTTCACAAATTGTATCCATGTCAAACGTTAAGTTTTATTGTGAAAGTAACCAATTTGGTCATTTCTAAAAAGTTAAAGACTTAGGGCATCTCTAACCTGACTGTAAATTAGAGCAAAACGCCATTTTCCAGCCAAAACCAACCTCTAACCAGCGTTTTTTGTCCCGCCATTTTTGCTCCAGTGAACAGTGTCTCGCAAACCTGGCACGACATTATTCACCTGGCGCAAAAAAGGTACCTGTTTTTTTTACCCTAAACTTTTATAAAACCACAATTTGACCCTATTTATTAAAATCTGTTAATCGAAAAAGTTGGCAACTCCCTCAAAGAAGAACTTTCCCCGCCAAAAAGGATCCGGTCCATCAGGGATCCGATCCGTTACAAGCGCCTGATATCAGGAGGAACCCAGTCCATCAGGGATCCGGTCCGCTACAAGTGCCTGATACAATGAGAGATTTGGTCACCAAGAGATCGATTCTCTATGATACCATGGTACTGAGACGGACCCGATCCACTAGGGACCCGGTCCATCACAAACACTTGATACGAAAAAGGACCTAGTCCCAGTAAGTGCTCGACCTAACTCATCACAACCTTAGCAATCTACCCCGCCAAAGGACTGGATAGGGACCCGATCTTCAACATATCTACATCCTAAAAGTACCTCCTTAGTCGTGACCCGCTACTTCTGAAACTGCAGTAGACAAGGTAGAACCAATAAATAACGCCGCTGGATTAGTACTAGTAAACATGAGCCCCCTAGTCTAATCCTACAAGTGCCCCGGAAGAACACCATAGAATGACCCAACCGTTTCCAACAAGTGATGACCCCCACTAAAGGCTGACACTAACCCTAATGCGAAACCACATAGGAAGAGAGAAAGAGCCGGGGTAACCTACAAGGGTCCAGCAGTGTGCAATTAATGTGGGAAAGCAAGCACGAAAGGAGAAAGATGAGGGATCAACGGTTAAGATTCCCTAGCAACCGCACCTCATCAACGACCCTCTCTCGCTCCACCTAAGCCTTACCCAATGTCAACTATCATATACATGAAGAAGGAAGTTGTGCTTTCCCAGCAAATCGCATGTAGAAGATCAGTAAACATGAAGAAGAAAATGGTGGATAAGGGTGCCTGACAGCGTGCAATGTGATTCGGATGAAGCCCTTTTGACTTCAAGTGCAACTCCAATGCAATTAAAAGAGAGAGAAATAAATATCTATCCAATTGAATCATTTAAGGTTGTGCCTTTTATTGATTCATTTTTGATCAGGCTGAGACCTTACATATATGATGTGCGGGATGTTACTGATGATGGTCATTGTGACTTAAGAGTTATGGTAGATTTGATCGGTGTGGGTGAGAACAATTAGGCTCAAGTAAGAAGGAACTTGGTAGATGAGTTACAGTCTCACTATGATGACTACATGCGGTTATATGGCAGTGCTGATAGAGTGCATGAGCTTTTACATTCATTGTTTTTCTTTCATAGCAATATAAGGAGTGACCACAAGATGATCATGCCTGACACTGGTCATATCATTGCTCCTAGGTACAATGTAGTACTGTTGCATATATCTTAACAACAGTGCCTTACGTTTTTGCCACTTAGATTTGTGCCATTACCGTGTACCTCTCGCAAAGTTATTGCCATCGGATTTGTAAATGAAAGTCATTGTGTAGAGGTATTCATCGTATATAGCTAAAGTAATCTCAACTGCAAGTATGTAGTGATTTTTTTTTTGCTTTGGAACTAATGTTCATGGTCTATGCTTTATGCAGGTGTTCGTGTATCCAGGTTCGCCTATGCCACCCATAGCTTCTAACTAGTTTAAATATTGTAATCCAAGTGCACAAGGATGTGAGACTCCATATAAAACTCACATCAGAGTTTTTAAAGATCTAATGGCAGATCATAGCAAAAGCTGATCAAATGAATCCATTATTCCTCTTGAAGGTATGTCAATGGTCTTTTACTGTAACATGGTTTGAAAGGAAGGGTTTTCCACTTCATTATAAATGAGAGAATGCATTAGTCACCTATCATAAACTGGATGAGAGAAGGTGGATATTAATGTTAATCTTCATAATGAACATATGTAACATAATAAGTCAACATCATTAGTTGCATATCCAGGATTAGCATCTTGACATAAAGCCTCTTCCTTTCTGAATTACCAATAATAACAAAATTGTAAATTATATATCCAATTGGCAATTTTAGCTTTTTTTTTTTTTCTGTTAATTGTGTAGCTTTGGATTCAAGCCAGATTTTTGGAAGACGAGTGATTGCCTGTGCAAACAATAGCACCATCCATACAAGTTAGCCTTGGTACTATTGTACTGTTTTGATAATTTAGAACTTATTGGCTATAATCATGACTTCTTATCTCATGTTTTGACAGGTTAAGGAATTTTTAGGAAGACAATGAATTAGTTTGAAAACAATGAAATCCATTAATTCTTGATCCTATATTTGAAAATTTTTCGTAGAACACTTGATTTTGACATGTTTATTTTGTTTTCAAATTTATATGCATTGATTCTTTAGTTACTCTACTTGTGAAGAAAAAATATGTGATGAGCATTCAGTTTTGTAGTAAATGATAAGTATTGTTACCGTCTTTTCTCAATATAAAATTTAATTTCATGAATTGGATGCGTATATATGTGCTTGTGTATAAGTTTTTTCTTAGTAATGTTGTCATCCAGTTCTACCATTAAATTTTGACACAATCCAAATGGTTATCTAATAAAGAAAAATAAAACAAAAGAAGAAAACCATTATGATGTTTGCTATTGTTTGCTTCAAAATCTGTGTTGCATGTTGCATGTTGCCTATTCTTCTGCAAATATCTTTCGGCAGATACAAAACTGTAACACTCTATTATACAAAGCTATGTCGCTTTTTGGCTTTTGGTTAATTAGACTATAATACATTTCATATTTGTTTGGTTTGGTTTTATGCCAAAAATTTATTTTTTTGGTTTTGGTCTCTCCTCTCACCTTTATGCTTGTTGTGATGCATGCTTGTTTTTGTTTTTTGGTGGGGTGAGGAGAGGTGTGGGGCGGGTATAAATAGGTTCGTACAAAACAAAATTGTTTTGTTTTACTGACAGCTTCAAGAATAGAAGTTTTATGCATTTTTTTTTCTCTTTTGTATATATGGTTTCTGAAACTTCACCCTTTCTTTTTAATACACACACACAAACACATATATATATATATATATATATAGGGGGATATATGTGTGTGTGTAGGATCATGTTGAATTTGAATGAGAAAAGTAAGCATGGATAAGATAACGATGTTGAATTTTTAGTAATGGGTTGGCCTTATTGTTTTGATAAACTAGATCTGATTTTTATACTTCGAGTTGAATTTGAATGTCGGTAGGCCTGGATGAGATATTAACTAGATCCGAGTTTTATGCATCTTTTGCCATTTATTTTTAGTGTAAGGGCCTTCCTGTATCTGGATTGTTTGCTATGCTATTGCCTGTGGATGATCCATTGCTTGAGATTCTATCACCAATAGATTTTCTGCTGTGAAAATGTAAACGAGAAATTGAATTCAAAATTTTAAGATCTGTAAGTGTGTCTAGTATTGTATTTTGAAATTAGTCATTGTGGACAAAATTTCCTTGATACAAGTATTTTGAAGTAGTAGATGAGAAGTTTTGCGTGTTTCCTAAGTCTTTTTCAAAACAGAAGAAAATGTTTTCTATTGTTTCCATTTTTCTTTTTGAAAAAAAACATCACACTAGTTCTTGAAAAACAAAATGTGTTTTTTTCAAATATAATACTAAAAGTGTTTTCTATCTGTTTTTGGGTTTGTTAATCAGAAATTTGGCTCTAGGAACAAATGGATGTTAGGCTGTGGACAAGCTATAGGCGTTGCTGAGATTTTTGCTTTGTGGTTTTGAAAGGCTTATCTGCTCATGAGAGGTTTTGTTGGCTGCTGGTTATTGTCGATTTTGTGCATATTTTTTAGCATGATAAATTGCTGTTTTGTTAAGACACCTGTGTTCGTTGCTGCGATCAGGGTGTTTATGGTGTTGTTTTGTTCTCAATCTTTATTTAATTCTGAGCTTATAGCTCAGAATTCGTACTCTGTTCTTATGGAGTATTGTTTCTCAAGTTTTAATAGAAGAAATTTTCTGAGCTCATGAGATTATATCTTCTTGTGTTTTCTGTCATATCTATTATAGTCTGTTGCTGTGAATGCCTGCTTCTAAGCTGCAAATTACAGTGCTGCACAACAGGTTGCCAGTGTAGAATGAACTTGCTGTTATGGTTGTTTTGGCAAATGATTTGCTGGATTTTGATGAACCATGACACAAGTAATGTGAACTGTGAAGTATCAGCAGCCTAGAATATGTAATAGATGAAAATGCTAGGGAAATTTGATTGATCTCACATGAGGATAAAATGCAATTGGATATCAATTGTTTTTAATTTATCAATAACATCTATGAAGGTTTCTATCCGTTTATGGGAGGTGAATGAAATTCATCAAAAATGGTAAGGAGATTTGACAACAATTAGATCATGTTAGGTTGGTGGAATTGAGTTAGGAGGAAAGGAAATCATATTCTTATGTTTGGTTTTTGCAATTAAGCTAGGGAAGGAATCTGAATTCCATGGATTCTAGATTCTTTAAAAATGGCCAGAAAAGATTCCTACCTTTTAAGGTTGGATTCAGATTCCACTCTTTAAAATATTAAATTTACCATTTTGTCCCTGAAAAATAAAAATATTTTCAAACATTAAAAACAAAAAACAGTAAAGGCACTACTGGTCGCCTCCTTTGTAACCGAGAGACAGCAAAGCCATATGTGATAGCCTCGTTGTCACTGTTGAAGCCTCCATCTTTGGAGGTAGGGATGACAATTGGGGGAATGAGGATGGATATTAGGTCCCTCAATCCACATCTCCATTCCCTAGCCCCTTCCCCATCCCCCACGCCCTAGTTTCCCCCATTTCTCAATCCCAATTTTTATCCCCTTTTTCAATACAAAATCTGCCCAATATGTAATTGTAGTATACTATAGCAAATAGTAGTAGACAATAGTAAATAACAATGCTTGAAATCAACAAAGAAAAACATACAAGAGCGGTGTCATAATGGAGACACACGAACAACTGCAGGATGGAGACACGAATGCCGACAACAAGAGACAAGAACAACAGCGAATGATGAGAGCTTTAAAGGATGTACAACTTTTAGTGAAAGTTTCTAGGTTTTAAATTTTAGAGTTAATTTAGTATTTATATCCGTAATATATATATATATATATATCGGTGATTTTATAGTGTATTTATGCATAATATATACTACTTGAATGCATTATATTCATATTTATACCGTATAGTTGCCTGGTATTACATGTGTTTAAATTTAATAAAAAAAATGTGGTTTTTTTTTTGGGTTAGATTATTGATTATTTTAATATTTTTAAAAGTTTCATTAAAAAAATTAATGTTTTTATTCAAAATTTTGTACTTTATGTATATTTTACATTATTTTCCATCCATATGGATATATCCACTGATATTTCTTCCAAATTATAGTACCGATATGTCATTGATATTAATATTTTCATTACTGGTGAGGAAAAGTCTAATTCACGATGGGCCGCCCAAGTCAGGCATAAGAGTACTGTTTATAATTGTTTGGCAATGGGATAAAATGAAAATTTTCATGTTTGATTAAAAAAATGAAATTATTGCATGACTAAAAACAAATTTTCATAATTTAGAAGGTTGATTTTAATAATTTCCTCGTAAGAAGATGTCATGGAAATCATGTAATTTTAACTACTTTAAAAATCTTTAAAAGAATTGCTGGCTAAAAACCTAGTTCAAAGTATGTGGATAATGGTTTTATTATTAAGAAAATTTTGGTCTCCGCACCCATATTATTATATCATAAAGTCATGGTTTCGAATAGTGTCTTCTTTCTAAATCTTGAATTATTGTAATATTAAAAAAAAATAAAAAATTTTGATGGTCTATGCAAAAAAAATTTAAAAATCCTCGAATGAGATAATTTGTATTTGGCATATTATTCATTAAAAATTATGTGTGTATATATATTGAAATGTTAAATATTAAATATTAGATTGGAAGTTTCCAATCCAACTAGCCCTTTAAAGGTGTAGTTCAATTGCTAGATGGACGAGTTTAAGATTTGGGTAAATGACTTTAAAGTCAACGACTCGAATCCTACCGATGATAAATAAATAAAATAAAATAAATAAATAAATAAATAAAATAAAATTAAAAAAAAAAAAAAAAAAGATCTAGATAGGTTTATACACGTTGATAAAAAAAAAATTATAAAAAAAATTCCAATCCAACCATAATAATATAGTCATCTACTCTGGAAGAGCGACTGTTTGCACAAGTCCATTTTGTACAACCAACCACTTCACGCTTTCACAGTTCAAATGAATCATCATCTGTCAATGATTGAAATTTCTATAAAATAAAGGAATATGATCTGTGACCGTACATCCAACATATAACATATGAAGAAGTCAAGTGTTATGTTTCAGCGATCTGCAAATAAATAAATTCAAAGTTCAAACAACTGGACTCTTTTGTCCGACAAAAAGGATGGAGAAAACACACGAGACCGAGAGAGACAACGGAGTAGCTGCTGTTACAGAACAACAACAACAACAACAACAGACCTTCAAAGACGGTTCAATTTGTGGTTATGACTCTCTTCACTCCCTTTTAAGTGCCAATCTCAAACCCCACATCTTCCAGGTATCTTTTCTAAATTTCTATTTATAAATTTTATCCATCACATCACATCACATCACATGAAATTTATTATTTTGTTTTGTAATTTGGTTGATTGGATTGAGTTTGGCTGGTTTCTTGCATCTGATGCAATTGGGTTTTTCATATTTTTGATTTCTATGCTAAATTAATGACCATATCAATTATCACCCAGAAACTGTTTGAAGATATGCAATTCGGTTTAAATGGATACTTAAATTCTGTTTGTGTCTATGAGTTTGAAAATTTCCTCCACTTTTGGGCAAGCTCAATCATTGTTCATGTACACAGTCACAGAATTTTCATATGAAACTATGGATATTTTGCAGGAAGTCAGCCGATTACTTCTTGGCCTCAACTGTGGCAAGGCACTTGAACTCATTTCTCTCCCAGAATCTGTTAAAGCACTCTCTTCGGAACATGACTTTGATCTCCAGGTGGGAGTTTACCCTGTTGAGTTTGATAGTTCTTCATTATTATTGTAAAGAATCTGTTCACCATATCTATCACAATCCGATTGTGTTTTATGTAGAATATGAACACTTCTTTTACCTATTTGTTTAAAGTCTATCTTAGTCCTAGGAAATGTTTGAGCTGGGATAAAAAGGACGTTAAACCAAACGCTTGTTATGTGCTCTGATTTTTGGAATTGGTTTTCATTGAACAAGAGGACTGTATTTACTATACAAAAGTGGGACCTTGTGATTATTTTCTTTCAAACTCCATCATTTACTTCCTTCAATCCTGCTACGTACTTATATATATATATATATATATATATATCAGAGGAATATGAAACCAAATGAATGATACTCAGAGGTTGAGAATTCTTGAGTCGGTTAGGGACCTAATTCCATAGCAACTTGAACAAAGATCTGTTGATACAATATAAGTTTAGTATTACGTCTTAAAAAAAACTAATAGTAGGTATATGTGGTCATTATAGTAAAAATCTTACATAATTAACAGTGCAGATCTTAGTAAGAGGTCACCAATGCTTCCTCTATATTTTATGAAAATTTTGAGCTGTTATGCTATTGATTGCTTGTATCACTTAATTTTATGATTATTTTAGGCGTTTCGCTTTTGTGCTGACAAAGAAATTTTGAGAGAGCCTAGAGTAGTTCGGGTGGGTCTTATTCAGAACTCTATTGCTCTTCCAACAACTGCCCATTTTTCAGAGCAGAAGCGGGCTATCTTTCAAAAATTAAAGCTGATCATTGATGCCGCTGGTGCTTCAGGAGTCAACATATTATGCTTGCAAGTACGAGTTTTAACCATTTTCATTCATTCATCTTCCATTATTGTCCGAACGTTTAGAGTTGCTTTTCATATAATCATAATCTAGGAAGCATGGACGATGCCATTTGCCTTTTGCACTCGAGAGAAGAGGTGGTGTGAATTCGCTGAGCCCATCAATGGGGAATCGACACAATTTATTCAGGAACTTGCACAAAAACATAACATGGTCATTATCAGTCCAATCCTTGAGAGGGATGTTCATCATGGGGATACTATCTGGAACACTGCAGTTATTATTGGAAATCATGGCAACGTAATTGGCAAGCACCGAAAGGTAAATCCAGTAGTTCAACTCCTTCTAGTTTCAGTATCTCTTTGTTAAATCTTTGCTGAATACATGTTCGTTTGGCAGAACCATATTCCTCGAGTTGGGGACTTCAATGAGAGCACATATTATATGGAAGGAGATACTGGGCATCCTGTGTTTGAGACGGCTTATGGAAAGATCGCTATCAATATCTGTTACGGAAGGCATCATCCTTTGAATTGGTTAGCTTTTGGCTTGAACGGTGCAGAAATTGTTTTCAATCCTTCTGCTACTGTTGGTGAACTTAGTGAACCAATGTGGCCCATTGAGGTGATCTCTTTTCCAATTAATTTTATTCTTAAAATTCATTTCTATGATAGTTTTTCTGAATTAAATTGTTTTTGCTTATACTTTCATCGAGCTTTTCTAGTTTTGAGCTGACAAGTAGCGACAATCAATGGTGCCACATTCTTTGCCTAGAGATGGGGATTCCCTATTACAAGGTTTTTCAAGTGATCAATGACAGTTTTTATCATATAACATTGCATGCATGCACGCACACATACAAAAAAAAAAAAAAAATGATAAATGACATGATTTCTGATGTTACATGATCTTCATGATATGTAGTAGATAATCAACAAGTGGATCAATTGTTGAATAGTAAATAGTGGAACAGCCGGTTGTTAGTACATAATCATAGTAATATAAGCCAAGAATCAATTCTCAATCAGTAAAATTGCAGCTGGTGTATTGGTTGACATGTTATTGATCGATTGTTTTACAGGCTCGTAATGCTGCAATAGCAAATAGTTACTTTGTTGGGTCAATTAATCGAGTTGGGACTGAGACATTCCCCAACCCCTTTACTTCGGGTGATGGAAAGCCGCAACACGTAGATTTTGGACATTTCTATGGATCAAGTCATTTTTCAGCACCAGATGCTTCTTGCACACCATCTCTGTCCCGTCACAAGGATGGGTTGTTGATCTCCGACATGGATTTGAACCTCTGTAGGCAGCTGAAAGACAAGTGGGGTTTCCGGATGACTGCTCGATACGAATTGTATGCAGAGATGCTATCTCGTTATCTTAAGCCGGACTTTGAGCCCCAAGTCATATCTGATCCTTTGTTACACAAAAAGCCTTCTTAAGTTCCAGGTGATCATTGTTAGTGTTGAAATCTGGAAAAGGTAAGTAAACACCACAAATTGTATTAAATAAAGTTCTTGCTTAATGGAAACTATGAACACTAGGGAATGAAGTCTTTGGGTGTTCACTTGTGTAATTAAATAAACATCTTTAATCTTTAATTCTAAATCAAGGTGAGAGTTCTCATCAAAATGTGATGCATTAAAGAATTTTGAGAATTGCTTGGCAATCATTTTTTAAATTGACTCTCGTTGATTCACAATCACATGGGTACAATAACATATCTTAAGCAATTTTGGCAGGCAAATAAACAAATATCAAGAAAAGTGAACAAATTTTGCCAATTAAAAGAACAAATCAAGGAAAACATGACCACCTGGGACATATTATTAGGTTTAACATATCCTATGCCTGCATTTTTTTTTTTTTTTTTACCTTCTAAAAATTTATTGAGAGATTAATGAAAAGTGTAGGTAACAGAAGCTTAAGAACATACAAATATTTTGGTAATTCATCATCTCTCTAAATGCTTTATGCTTTTCCTACTTTGAATCCCCAGCTTCACACGTCCTTTCTTCCCCACTTTTACTCCTCCATGGCGCTTAAGACCCTTCCACCACTGCACTTTCTTTCCACCATTCCTTGACCGTCCAATGCCTTCTTTGGACGGCAGCTTCAGCTTCGATTTCTTCGAATGTCTAACCTGCCTCCTCAACCCTCCCACAAGCGTATTAAAATGCTTTACTTGGTTCTCATGTGTTGTCAATTTTCTCAACTTGTCATCTTTCTGGTTTCTGTTTTTATGGTGAAAGATGTTCTGTAAGTTTTTCCACGTTGAATGTTTAGTGCGACTTACCTTAGAATGATGATCTGAATCATCATCATTGCCTTGGTGATCATAATGATGATGGTGATGGTGATGGTGATGGTGGTGATGAAAGATCAATCCTAACTTGTTCTTGATCCTCCTTAGCCGTCCAATGGCTTTATCAGGATTTTGATGATGGTACGATCTGTAGCGACTAGAAGAAGAGTTGCTTTGGTCTGAAACTGAGCTACTGCTGTCACCTGCCCTGTGAGCATACATTGCGTTATCTCTTGATCGGGGACCCCTTGTGCTACTTGCAGGGAACGACATAGGTTCATCAGTGTCACTGCTGTAGGTGCTACTTTGCTCATTTGTCCAGCTTGATGATGCTGATGTGCTTGATGATAGTGATGGAGATGGTGATGCTGATGCGCTTGATGATAGTGATGGAGATGGTGATGCTGATGATGAAGGTGAACTCCAAGTCTTCTCTGATTCTCGCTGACGTGGTCCCACTCGAGTGCTCCTCATTCTGGTGGTCTCACTCTTATCTGCCTCTATCAAAGTTGGCCTCAATATCACTTGACGAGGTGGCATCAGCAGTCTAGATTTCACCGCTTGATGAGGTTGCATCAGTGGCCTAGATTTCACTACCTTTTGATGAGCCATATGATTCAAAGGTAAAGGTCTTGGTCTTGGTCTTGGTCTAGGAGGTTGTTTAGCTACATAAGCATTACTTGGTGGAACATGTTGACTAGTAACTGGTGGTGGTGGAGTCTCAATGTCCATGGCTTTCACGTTACGAGCAGGAAACTGAGTTACTAGCTGACTATTCTTGGCCACCCTCTTGGAAATTTGACTCGGTGATGAAACATTACTCACTTCACTTGGTTTCACAAGCAAACACGAAATACCAGAGTCAATCCTTCTAATTGAGTTGGTTATCTCTCTTGAAAAATCACTATTCCTCACCACCTCTGGTTTGTTCTTATTCTGGAGAGTAGCCAGAGAGCTTGAGGAACAAACACTTGGATTACGTTCAAATTCATAGATTTTTTTTTGCATCAAACTTGCTATATTACTTTTCACTGATTCTGTACCTTTTTCTTTCACACTTCCATTAACCTGAATCCCATTTCCTTGAGTAGTAACATTGCTCTGTGGTTCCACACTACGTTGCTGATGACAAACCCGGCAACGTTTCTTTCTGTTTGAAGAGATGCTGGCTTTAGATGATTCTAGAGTGACCTCTTGTGGTACTGGCTTACTACTTGAAAGCTCGTCTTTTCTGCAAGTCAAGTTGTAGCTATTTGAGTTCCTCTGACCAGCAGCAATTGGGGATGACTTGAATACATATGGTAAAACAGGAGAACCCAATTTTGGGATGACATTGGGTTGCTTTGATTTAAAATAGCAGCCTGGATTTGATTCTGCTGCTGCTATGATCTGTGCCCCCAACAGGGAGAAGATTCAGTCAGTAAATAATTTCCATATATAGGAACTATCATTGCACTATTACATATTATGTTGAAAAATTACACAGTAGAATGGTATTCATGCTATATAAAGTCTGGAGAATTTATACTGTTGGAGTATTTTCTGGGCTATTTGTGGTTCAATTGAAAATTATGTGATCAGCAAACAATATATTTGAAGCTGCAGTTTCCTGGTCCTACTTCGTTTCTAAACGGAAGGTAAAAGAGTTAAAATCTAGAACAAAAGAAAACTCGGAGGGGCGCAAGATAATTTAGGAATTTCAGTATTTTCTTATCTTTATATAACACCTTAGATGCCATCTGCTACACACAATCAAACACATTTTAATGTGCAGCATTATGTAACAAAATGAGGCTTTTCATTTCATAATGCACAAATGGAAACAAAATTACCTTCGAATGTGTCTCTAAAGTCTTCTCGGTAGCAACATCTAGCAGATTCTTTAACATAAGCCTGGCTCTTTCGTCCAACTGTTTACCAACAAACTGCTCAGAATGATATATTATAAATACATGAACACCTAGAAGAGAAACCAATCATGCATTCTGGGATCCCAAATTGTAAAACCAATTTATAAGAAAATGCCTACTCCTGATGAAGAAATGAAAATGCCTGCTAACAACAGAAAAATAATTGCATGGTAAAGGAAGAATCAAATTATTGCCCTAAAACATGCTACTCTTCTTCCCTTCTTAGGCAAAGAGACAACTATATCATCAAAAATGCAAGTAAGCAGCCAAAAGATTTTAACATATGCAGAGATTATCATAAACAAAATAATATAATGAAGCAGCCGCATAGATTTTGGCTGTCATAAGTTCGAACACATGTTAAGACCAAACCAAACCGAACCTAAAATACGTGATCTATTTACTTATGTGTTCTATTTAACTTGTTATTCCATTCCTCTGATTAAGAGTACTGGACATCACATTAGGCGAAGAACCAATGACATCAAGTTGGGAACATGAAAATATTAGTAAGAAATCGATGCAACCCACCCTCCAACACGCAAAATTAAAGTTCATATCTATATCGAATCACAATGTGCACGTCAACTGAAGCAATGACGAAATGAATAATGAAAAACCAATCAGACAGTTAAAAGAACTTACTATTTCATTTTTTGACTTTTGTGCAATGTCTCCTCTACTTTGGAGGAGCCCGTATAATATTCTTAAGGCTTGGAGATCAGCCTTGACATCAACAGGTTCCATTTCGACAGCCAGCAAGAATCTATAAAAATAAATATTGACATTAAAACTAACTAAACTAAGAATAGCAAGCTTCCAGCATACATACATATGCTATGATCAATCCAGCATTTGGGTTCTTACTAATTCTACTTCAACATCCAGCATAGTTTGATTGGTTTTGTTTTGGCTGTGATTTTTCTACAAATGAAACATACCCTAATTGTTGATTAGTTTCATTGTCTTGACTTGTCAACTTTATGGGCTTTGAAATTGATCAATACCATTGAAATCCAAAATAAACATACTACTAGTTTTACTTTGCAATACTAACAATCACTAATTGTTTTCCAAAAAAGTGAAGAAAAGCAAATGAGGCTGTCACATTGAAATGAACACTCACCAGAATGAAGAAATCCAAACAAAGGATCAGAAAAGCTTGACAGGAAGGCGAGATTTGTTGCCGCAAATGGTGTCCAACGGTGCGGAAGGCTTCGGAATGCCGCTGGAATTGTGATCGACACAACTGAAGGAAAACTTGAAACTGAAAAGTGACAATGAAGCATGAAACGGTTAACTTTTCTATTTGTATTCAAGGGAATTCTTGTGTGTGAACAGATGTAGAATAGACATGTGATAAAGCCCATCGAACCGCTGAGAATAATTGTATCCATCGATTCTTACTATAATTAAATTGTTCATTGGAAATTGTTTGGGTATGGACTCTGACTCCACCGGTGGGGTGTTGTTATGTGGCTTTTTCTTTTAATTTTTTATATTTATTTCCTTACATTTATCACAAATTGGCTACATGGTAAAACTCAATTGATGGGTTAGTACCTTGGGTAATGATACCTTGGGTAATGACCAACCAGTACCTAAACATTGTCCATATTAATTAAAAGATTGTTAAGTGGGAATAACCGGTCGTTCTAGTAAAAATGAAGGGTGCGTCCTGTAACGTTTTTTAAACCTGTTTTTGTTTTTGTTTTTCGAAAATAAAAATGAAAATGAAAACAGTGTTTTTGGTTTCAGTTTCGAAATCCAAAAACGTGTCTGGTAGCATATCTTGGAACCTGTATTTCGAATATGAAAACGTAAAAAACGCATCCGGTAGATTATCCAAAATATATAAAAAATTATCAATTGATTTTTTTTTTTTGGTAAATATTTGCAACGCCTCTTCAAAATAAATAAATAAATAAATAAATAAAAATTATTTAGTCAAGCACCGGTCTCCTTTGTCTTCTTCTACTTAGGCAAACACTGGACGCGTCTCCTTCGTTGTAAATATTTAGGCAAGCTGAGATCAAATATTTGCAACGCCTCTCGACTTTGATCTTCGTCTCTAGGCAAGCACTGGTCCGACGGCTCCGGCTCTGGTTCTGCATCCTCCGCCGCCTCCGTCGGAGTTCAAGCAGTTTGGGATCATGAACGAGAATGGAACGATGTCGAACGAGTTCGAGATCGGGGAATACAATCCAGATTTGGTGGAGATGAATTAGGGGAACGAGAACGGGAGAGTGGCGACGAAGGTGGGAGGATTAGTGTGAAGAGGTTCATGATTTAGAGTGAAGAAGAAGAACAGTGATGAAGAAAAGAGATCAGAAAAGAAGAAGAAAAAAAGAAACAAAGAAAAAAGAAAAAAAAAAGAGTTTTTTTATTTAGAGTGAAAAACAAAACCAAAAGCAAAATGAAAAACATTAAAAAGTTGTTTTGGAAATTTTTCACTTTTAACACGGTTGTTGTTGTTATTGTTTTTGTTTTGAAAATAAAATGAAAAATTCAAAATCTAATTTAAAAAATAAAAACGAAAATGGACCCGTAAAACGATAGGGCAGTGCCCAATTTCCAATCTCTCGCTCTCACCACTCACACACATACATACATATATACATATGTATCACATTTCACACAAACCAACACAGCACACAACACTTTCTCTTCTTCTTCAATCGCACTTGATAGAAGAACAAATATCTCTGTTATCGTTTTAATCAATTTCACACTCATGAGCATGGCTTCGATTTCCTCTCCCACTCCTCCACACAAACTCACTTTCCCAAACCCAAACAACAAATCCCTCCGTCTCAAAAGACCATTCTGCCCTCACCCCCTCTCTCCTCCATTTCCCGATTCTACCCTCTGTCGCTCCTCCTCCGACAACAACAACAACAACAACAGCCGATGGGACTCCGCCATCCACCACGTCCTCAAGAACGCCTTCAAACGCTTCGATTCCTACTTCAATTCCTACAAACAAGACGCCGCCAACAACAACAGCTCCGGTTTCGAGACCCGGACCGATGAGACTGAGTGGGATTGGGACAGGTGGAAGACGCATTTCGATCAAGTCGATGAGCAGGAACGCCTTGTCTCCATTTTGAAGGTCTCTTTCTTCTTTTGATTTCATATTAAACAAATTTGAATATGCTTTTGTTCTATGCTCTGATTTAATTAGTTGGTACCTTTGTAATATTGGATTAATAAGTAGAAGTCGACTGTTTCCTGATGATGATGATTGTTATCGGTAGAATTTTTTTATCAACTTCTGTGAATTTGAGATAGTTAGTTGGCTAGGCTTAAATTTTATAATTATTTCATTTATGGCTTAAGTAAACTAGCAAGTAATTAAATTTTTGGTATGTCGAGTGGTGTTTTCAATCAACTCATTCTATCTTATGAAACTTTTACGTTTTGAATTTTGAAAAAAAGAAACACTAAAAGTAAATATATTTACATTATTACTGAAGAAACTATATAAGATATGGAAACAGTTTGTGTAGCGTGTGTGAAGCGTGCTTCAAGCTACATTGTGTTTCCGAGTTTTTCTGTGTAGGCATATAACTATGAGCATATTTATAGCACATTTATCCACCTCATTGCCAGAAAAAGCAATACAATTGGGTCAAATAATGCTTACATGGCAAAAAGTTACGAGGTGTATAAGTGTGCTATAAATATGCTCACAGTTATACGTTTCCCCAATTAACTCATACAATTGCTTTTCTTTCATGTTGACATTTTACTCCGTTTCCACAAATGCTAGAAATTTTATGCTTATTCTGTGACATTTTTGTTGAGAAGGTACTTTTTACAACTATTTCTGTTGCAACAGTCACAATTAGGTAATGCAGTACTAAGTGAAGATTATGAAGATGCTGCTAGGCTCAAGGTTGCAATAGCAGCTGCAGCTACTAATGACACTGTTGGCAGAGTCATGTCAAACCTGAGTGTAAGGAGTAAAAATGATTTCACCTATACATATATCTTTTTTTTTTTTTTTCTTATATTTATTTATGTTATAGCACAAGTAAAAAAGGAAGGCAATATTTTTTCCTAACCCTCTCTCTCTCTCTCTCTCTCTCTCTCTCTCTCTCCAGAGAGCAGTTGTGGAAGAGCGTTACCAAGATGCAGCTTTTTTACGAGATATTGCGGGTGCTGGATTGGTGAGTTTGCTTAAGATCCTTTTGTAATTGATTAACACATACATTTTATGGTCCTTTTTATTTTGTGGTAATGATTTTGCTTTTGTATAGTTTAATATGTATGAAAACTATACATCGATATAAATTTTGAAAAAACAATGTATGCATGCCGATGCTCTTGCAATGGTTTAAGGTGCATATGTAACCTTATATGGTTCGTAACTTTCACCGTTGGTTGTTTCGCACATTTATATATTTGAAATTTTGAACGTGCTAGCAATTTAAGTATTGCCTAACTTTTGCAACTAAATTACTTCTGTTTACTTTTTGTTGAGTTTTTGGTGTTTGGTTGATTGGCAGTTGACTGCACATACGGATAAGCAGTACACTGACATTTTTTCTGGGTGAACTATTTTTTTTGCTAATTATGTTGTCATTTTGTATGATGTCCTTATGTTTTGTGATTATTATTGTGGTTTTATGCTTGAGTTGTTCTTTTGGTTATTGTATTTGGAGTTAAGTAAACATTTTTGAAAAAAAAAGAAAAGATAGTAAATTAATTTCATGGATATATCTTCTGATTTATTCTGCTTGTGGATTTGGAATATGTTGTTGAATACTATATGATGTCTTTGTCTCACATAGTGTTTTTGATGTTCTTGGCTTCCAGGTGGGATGGTGGACTGGCATTTCAGAAGATAAGAATGACCCTTATGGTCTAATTATTCGTGTAACTGCAGAACATGGAAGATATGTAGCAAGGAGTTACAGTCCCCGGTAATAATTCAGTGGCTTATGTAAAATTTTTGAGAATGTCCAAAACATTTTTAAAGAAGCCAGCGCTAACAGAAGATGGTGATGCCCCACATGTTTGGGACTTAGAGATAGTGGTGATGCTGTCTTCCTATCTAAGAAAGGATCTTAAACTTTGGACTTTTTTTTGTGCTTGAATTTGAAATTCTCTTTTTATGATTTTTGAAGGCCTCTTTTTTCAATAATCTTTTTCTTTCAGCCAGCTTGCTACAGCTGCAGCAGGTGTTCCTTTGTTTGAAATCTTTCTTACTACAAACAAGAAAGGTGAATACAGACAGCAGGTATCTTTTCTTTTCATCTCTTACCATTGAAGTATAGTATTTTGTATGAATTACAACTATTGTATTTGTAATTATGATACACCTAGTTTGGTATCCTGATGTAATCCAACGATGGATATGCAAAAAAATTAGTAAGAGAATTAGGGATGAGCACAAATCAATTGGACAGAGTGAGTCGAGACTAGTAGTAGAGGAGGATTTGGACTCTCTCCTCGTCTAAGGCTTAAGGATCTTGTAACTCATCAACATTTTTAATGATTGGTTCTGTTTTATTTTTTGCATACATTGTTAATTTTTTTATTAACAACAAATCACAAACTTTAGAAAACTTTTATATCCATGTCCAATAGAGAAAAAGGAAGATAAAAAAGTTGTTCTGGTAAGAGAGGTGGTGACAATGAGTAAAAGATCTTTAAATTCACATTTAAATTATGTTATTGAAAGGATTCACCGGTTATGCTCACATACTAATCATTTATAAAGAAAATCTTGCAAGCAAGAACTATTCTTCATAAGGTGACACATTGACTATTAATATTCTGAAAATCCAAATAATATCCTTTATGTTATGCAAGCTTAGAGAGAAATATACAAGCAATGTGTTAAATTGCATGTGAACATGCATATTCATGGAAGTTTGCACCATTATGAACAGACATGTTCATAATCATCCTCTCGCTTGAACAGGTGTGTGTTATAGCCATTAATTTATACATTTTAGGACTATTGTTGTACTTTTATATTGGCAATGCATATTATAAGTAGATAAAAAAGGACTAGAACCACATTGTTCTTTCTATTTTCTATTCCAAACCGTGTTTTTCTTCTCCTTTATACTTCATTGTAATATATGACCTCTTTCAATTTTGATTTTTGTATTTTGATAGGAAACATAATTTAATAAAAAATGAAGAAAGTACATAAGTGAATCGGTAGTCCACCCAAAACAACAAACTAAGCAAAAATAAAAATTATAATGAATGAATGAATTCAATCAAAACAATAGCCTTCCAATCTAACATAATGAAACGTAGGGAGAAAAGGATGTATCTAGACTGATAGCCCTAAACTTTATTTATACTCTAATAAATGTAAAATTACATCACAAACCAAAAAGATATAAAAATAAGACTCATTTAAACTCTTCAACCCCCCGATCAACAGACTTGACATAAGGTATAGGTCACCACCTCTTGAATAAAGTGACAATCCACTTTTTGTGTGTTTGGTTCTTTCATGAAAAACCGGGTTATTGGCTATATGAGTATATGCTTGATTGCCTTATTATCAGAATACATAACCATTGGCTTGTTAGGTGAGAATCCTAGTTCTTGAAGCAGATTTTTAATCCACATCAATTCACAAACTGTATGAGCCATTGCCTTATATTCTACTTCAGCACTTGATCTAGCTACCACCAATGTTTTAAAAAGCGAGGCGGTTTGAGGTGTTTTGTAATAGTGAGGCGAGGCGGCTGCCTCGATTTAGAAATATTAAATAGTGTAAAAAAATTAAAATAATTTTGAGTATAGCTTTAGCAACTAACCTTGCTTTAAGCCTTTCAATAGTACCATTAGGAAGATAATTGATGGCAAAAGCCCTTTGGTATCCAACAACTTCCTTACCTTTAGGCCACATGTACCATAACTCACTAAAGCACCCATTTCTTCCTCCATAGTTTTCTTCCACCCTAGGTGAGCAATGGTAAGTTTTAGGTACAGGCATGTAGGGAAAAGATAATACAAATGTACAAAATGTGGGAGAAAACTGTCAAATGACACAAAATGACTAATAGGGTACCGAGTACAGGATCATTTACCTTTTCTAATAGCAATTGGTAAGTTAGAATCATCTACAGGAGTAGAAGAAGATAAAAAGAAAATCAAATAATTAGGGTTGGAATTAGGGTTGAAATCCGCAATGATACCTTGTTTAAAGTATAGAGAGAGAATGAAACGTAGGGAGAAAAGACTGTATCTAGATTGACAGCCCTAAACTTTATTTATACTCTAATAAATGTAAAATTACATCACAGTCCTAAACATGTAAAAATAAGACCCACTCAAACACTTCAACAAATAAGAAGACTTGTATGAACCAATATTTGTTGTGACATCCATGGGATTTTCAGGTTGTGTACTTAAAGAGGGGAGTGCTTGAAGATTCCTCAACTTTGTCCTCAAAAGCATCAGGTGCCACTAGTCCTTTGGATGCATCAGACTCATCTGAAGATAAAGATGACCTTCTTATTGTGAATAGTGAAGATGCTGAAGATGATGATACTGATGATGGTTCTGATATAACTGAGGGACTGTCTGGCTTTCAAAATATCTTGCGAGATATGATCCCTGGTGTGAGAGTTAAGGTTCTGAAGGTGACAGCACCAGGGAAGGTAGATCGGGACTTCATATCTAAAGTGATTGACCAGATAATGGAGGAGGAAGAAGATGAAGAAAAAGATATTGAGGTAGAAAATCTAGAAACTGAAGATGAAGATAAAAGTGAAAGTGACCTAGAAAGGAATGAGATAGAATTAGATGCTGGTCATGGAATTTTTGAAGTGGAAGAGCGAAAAGAGATAGCAGTTAAAGTTGTTATTGGTGGTCTTGTACAGAAATTTTCTGGTAGTGTGCCTACCAAAGAACTTCTTCGAGTACCTGCTAAAGTAGAAAAGAAAGGACATTTGTCATTTTCCTTTTCTATAGAGAAAGACAGCAAGCTACAGGATTCTGGTGCCAAAGAGCCGACTTCAGTGGAGAGAAACGCTAAGCTTCGAGGTCAACGTAGTATAGACAGTGTTATCTTTGATCTTGCTAAATTTATTGGCAGGGAGAAGATACCCATGAAGGTTGGTTGTTTTACATCGGATATCTTTATATAAGTTTCAATGAGTTCTGTTCAATATTTGATAGTAAAGTTTCTTTTTTAGTATGCTTACTTTTGTATTGTATTGCCTCAACTATATAGGTGCTTAAAGATGTTGGTGACTTGATAAATCTCTCCCTCAGTCAGGCTCAAAACCATCAACCACTGTCTGGGTCAACAACATTTCATCGCATTGAGATAGTGCCATCATCAGATCCATTAAATGGTGATCTATTACTGAACTTGTTGATTACAAACTCATGAGAGTGTTGCATATTGACTGCATATACTAATTTGTTACATACTTACATATTTACTCTGTGGACTCTGTTATTTTGGATTTAAGTCTAACTAAGAGTTAAGAGTATTGAGAATGAACTCATTTCTCAGGTCTGTATATTGGTGCGCATGGCCTTTACACATCGGAAGTCATTCAACTGAGACGCAAATTTGGTCATTGGCAAGATGATGGTGGTGATAAGAAGCCCTCAAATCTTGAGTTTTATGAATATGTAGAAGCCATAAAAGTAACTGGAGATCCTTATGTACCTGCTGGCCAGGTAATTTTTTTATCCAATATTTAGTGTGTTGCAGATTCATAGTGCTCTGTGACATCTACTCACTGATACTGGCTTTCAGTTGTACTGCTGTGTGCAATAAACTTTGCTATATATATTTTGTTTAAAATAGTTAGTAAGAAGTTGCATGCATAATCTGATATATGTTGTGTCTTCTTAACCAGAAAGTTATCAGTGGAATTCTGGTTCTTGTATTTGATATATTTTATTCTTTTATTTGCATTTACTGTAATGAATATTGAAGGTTTTCATCTAAATGAAAATGTACAATGCCATCGTACTGAATCTGCTTATGTTATTAGTACACTTGCAATTTTTTTTAACCTTGCTGTTTAATCAAGGAATGCTGTGTTCTGGGTATCATAAAACAAAAGGCATTCTGCGTTATCTGTAAAATGTTTGCTTGCTATCTGAGCTTTTCTTGATGCTATCTGATGCATAATTGGATATGGGTTGCCTTGAACTGAAGTTAGGGGTTACTCTTGGCCTTAATGATGTTCCCCTTTGCAATTTATGTTCATTGCAGTTTTTGATCAAAACCATGACAGCAAAATTTCTGTCAACTTCTGCAGGTGGCTTTTCGTGCCAAGGTTGGAAAAAAATATCAGCTTCCACATAAAGGGCTCATCCCTGAAGAATTCGGAGTGGTATGTTGCTAGCATGTGAAATTGAATTTTGAGCAACCTGTTATTCTTGCTTTTTCTTGTTCCTGGCTCACTTTTTCTTGTGTTAAGAACTTCTTGTTATGTTATTTTTCAAACACAGATTGCTCGATATAGAGGGCAAGGCAGGCTTGCTGAGCCAGGGTTTAGAAATCCTCGATGGGTTGATGGTGAACTTGTTATTCTTGATGGAAAGGTTTGAAATTCTCTATGTTGTTTGTCTTTCTATGAATCCATACCTTGTTTTATCATTTCCTGAAAGGATTCTGACCATTAATGTAACTTTGTTAATGCAGTACATCAAGGGTGGACCTGTTGTTGGATTTGTATATTGGGCCCCTGAATATCATTTCTTAGTGTTCTTCAATCGGCTGAGGCTTCAATAGTAGATTCTCATTCATTGTACATAAAAGTCTTGAATTTTGCTTATTCTTTGTCCAGATTAAGCAGGGTAAGTACCTGCTCACCAAATGTAGGACAAGTAATCGTTAGTAAATTTTTAAATAGTGATCATGGTTGTTTTTCCCATATTCCTTCGACAATTTACCAGATTGAATGATTCTTCAATCTTTCAAAATTTGTCACAAAGTGCTATGCCATGTGCATAATATTGGTTGGGCCAGGCATAGCCAGTCAATTTTAATCCAGAATGGTGATTCAGTGGAACATTTTTTTGGAATCCGTTGCATGCAGATTATGCTATGCATGCTCTCATTGGTAGTTGATTCTCTTTAGCAGACTATATTTTGAGTTAAAACATGTCTATCTGATTATCAGACGCATCTTTCTCTCCCTTTGTTGTCTGTGCTTGTAATCACTGAATTTTGCTTAAAATGAAACCATTTTTTTACTATTCATTTATGGTTAAATGCCTTTCATTCAGTATGGTGTGGTCAGAAGAATGGTTTTATGATTATTTTAATTGTCACTCTTCTTATAATGACTAGTCGTCTATGTGAGATGTTGGAAGTACAAACATTTCTTTGCATGTCAACTGAGTTGAGAAAAACACAAAGGTTGCATTATTATTTTCCAGAAAATAACATATTATGTGAAATTCAGAAATCATTGGTTTTCTTATATGTTATCTCTTCCAGGAGTTTGGAAAAACATGCATATTTATATTTATGGTGGCTGCTCAGTTTTGCTCAGATTAGGATATAGTTTTCCCTTGATTGGAAGTCATTGTTACAATACCCTTTTGTTTTCTTGAGCCAAATGCTTTGAAACATGATTTTCCTGATTAATAGTGAAAAGGGGGTCCTCTATTAGATGTTTTTTGTTACAATATCATGGAATATTTTATTAATTCCCAACATGGTTTTTCTTTGCAGATTTTGACAGTATGTCGCCAAGAAGTTCTTTTTCCAAGTAGAGCAAAGGAGAAGGCCTGGACATGTTAGTACACATGTTAAGTGCCTATGCTGCTTGATTGATGCACTTTTAAGCATGTATTGACTGGATAAATATAACACTGATGCTTTGAGATGCTGGTGACTCAGCCTTTCTATTGATTGGTTTTTCGGGCTGTGCTTTCAATCAATGTATGTTCCTTTTTGTCTTTTCTGTACTTCTATTCAGTTTCTAACTATTAAGCTGTTTTGTAAATTATTGTATACAGTAAAGTTTGTAGCTTTAATCTTTTATTATTCACAGTTCTATATAGTTCCTTCTCACAGATGGAGTTGGGACCTGTCAATACCATAAAACTCGTGGATGCCTTTTTTTCTTTTTTCTTTTTCTTTTTGTTATGAAGCTAAATGCTGTGTAATTATCTTTTTTGGCTTTCTAATTTTTGACTGATATTATTAATAACAAAGTAACTTTTACCACATATGTTTCTTTACTATTTCTGTTCTAATATATTTCCTTATATCTTCATGTCTGCATCTCTGGATCCTCTTTTTGAGTTGGAAAACATTGTCCTTTTCTTAACAGTGAAAATTGAGAGGATTTTGTTTAGCTTCCTTATGTATGTATCTATACTACTTTTAACGCTGTTTTGAGTTGGTATGCAAGGATAGAGACTTACAGATGGAGTCAAAAATTGGCAGAAGGGACACTTGTTGAATTTTTGGGGTTGTGTTGGAAACTTGTATCAACTTCTAATTGTTAAAGACCCTCCAGGGCATGGCAGCCTGAAAACTTCTCTTGCTATGGATTATGTAATAGAGAATTGGGGAAGTGTATAGAATTGAGAATTTGCCTTTTTGTTTATCCTTTTGGTCAATATTACCTTTTGTATCATTAAGGTTTATATTTTATTTGATTATTGGGGCACTTATTACAGGTATGATAACTTTTGGACATTGATAAGGTAGTATGCCATTTTTGTTTAGTTAATATAAGCAGAGTAGGAATCTAAAGCTAATCTTTACTTACGGTTTACGATGGGCTAGGCTAATATGCATTAAGTGGGATTTACTGAGAATTGAGCATGGAAACAGATAAGAGCATCAATTAATAGGTAGAGTAAGTAGTGTTGATTCCCAGTGTAGTACTAATTTGTTCAATGGAAAGGCACTGTCAAATGATGTTCCTTCAGTTGGCCTTCTTGTTTTCTGAATAAGAAGAGTTTGATCTCTATAACTGATTCATGATGAATTTATTTTGTTAAATAAATCATGGCTAACATTCAAACTGAATAAATAAGCTAGACAAATGTTGAGACTTCATTTGTATGTACTTTTAACTGTATTAGAGCGACTTGAGTACAGCCTTAAGGGTACCCGTGATTTTATTTTTTATGCCCGTTGAAAAAAAAGAAAACAAACAAAAAGTAAAACACTTGCCATCCACAGTTAGTTTAAGATTACTGTATTCCTGATGGAAGGCATGCAGATTTTGGTTCTCTCATCAGACTATGTAATAGGAATGGATGAAAAAGAAAAGGTTCACCTTTTATCCAGTTAATATATTACGAATTTTCAATTTTGTATCCTCAAAAGATGAAAATTATTGACAGTAGTACTTGAATAGAAGCTTCATTTCTGCATGCATTGTTATGCAAAATTAAGGAGTAATGGAAATAGTATGTACACTGATATGATTACTTTTTTCTTGGATCTAATGAGTGAGAAATGGTTCATTAGTGCACACCCATGCTGATTTTCACATACAGGTGCATACTGTAGAATTTATTTCAATTTCACATACCCATGCTCTGTGATAATGCTAACATGAAAATGCAATGTGCTTGTTTACGATTACTGTGCTGTTCTTTCGCTCCACCTTTTTGCAGGCCTGTATGTGGTTTATGAAATTATGATTTCAGAACGGTGTTTGCTTAAGTTGTCTGGAAATGATACATCTTTTGTGATCCAAAAAGGATTGTAAAAGAATACATATTTTCTTTGCAGTTATTATTATTATGAATTTCTGTCTGAAGCAAGTGAATAGGATGTGAGAGACTAATGTCATAGATCTGGGTGTTTTGCTATAATCAACATGTTCCGTGATGCATAAATTGATCCAAAGATGGTCTCACAAAGTTTCTTCATGATAATTCTACACCCATGCATTTTCTCTCTCGCACACACACTTATATATCTACCTCCAAGTCTCTCAATGAACTTTGTTGGTTTCCCACTGACCGGTGGTTATTGTATTGCTCTTTTTTCTTTTTCAATGCAAAAAGGATTATTTTAAGAGGATATTGCAAAAAATGACCTATTGAAACTATTTGTTTTTTTTGCTATTGTTTTTAACCTCCTACCATTAAACTATTGTTTTTAACCATTCATACTTATTTCCTTTCACCAAATAACCATCCATTGTAACGTGAAACACAATCTGTTGGGAGATGTTTGGATGTTTCACTTTTACATGTTCACTTGTTTCACTTTCGAAAGTGAAACATATGTTTCACTCTCTTCTGATGTTTCACTTTCTGAAAGTGAAACATAAACATAAACATATGTTTCACGTTTGAAAGTAAAACAAGTGAAATTGAGTTTTGTTTTTTGTTTTTTTAAAGTTAGGGGTACTTTGGTCATTGTACCCCTAACAATACTAAAAACAATAATCTGAAAGAATGATGGTTAAAAACAATAGTTGATTCATTCAAATGGTTAAAAATGAAAATTCCCCTTATTTTAATAGAAACGCTATGGAAGGTTTAACCATGATTTGATTCATTTGGCAAAATAATGATGATATTTATAACAAGTCTTTTGGTTTCCACTTTTATTTTTATGGACTTTCATTTCTTAATTTGCTATGTTTTTTTTACTGATTTTCATTATATTATACAAGGAATTAGTATAGTTTTTGTTTCCTCTCTCTCTCTCTCTCTATATATATATATATTACGAAAGGAATGCCTGTGGAGGTATAAGAAAATTCATCTTTCATTTGATATTTAAATTGAAAATATTGGACATTGATCTTGTTACCATACACTGCACTAGGGCTTGCAGATCATTACTTATGTTTTTACCAGATTGACCATGAAGAAAGGGTCTGTTGTGGAGTTCTGAACTGTGAATTTTTATTTTGCTTGATTTTTTTCTTTTTTGCAAATGATAAGCTGTTATATTAGAATCTATTGTTGCATTCTTGTCTTCAGTCCCTTCTGAATTGTGACCAAACTTTTTTGACAATCAGCAATAATACTTGTTTATACATGTAGCTAGAGGCCTATAGTAAAGGTTGTCAACGTCTATAATCATATCAAAAAATAGAATAAATAGTATTATAGTGGAACATTTCTATTAGATGCGGATTTCTCGAGTTCTTTTGTGTAATTTTTCAAATAGTACAATCTAATATCTATTAGAATGTAACATGTCTATTAGGATTAGGAGTTCCATAGCCTTTTTAATTTTTCTAGCATCACATCACTATTGCTAACAATTTGTAAATGTTTGGGACATCGACTGTTCTGACTTGGGACAGAATTAGATAGGATACCATCTATAAGTTGCAGTGCAGTTATAAATTGTGGCTCTGCTGCTTTGATGGAGAGGTTATGATGTGGACAAGGAGTTATTGATATCTGCAATATTTCCGAGAAGTGATGCTTACGGTTGGGTAACCTTTAGAAGAATGTTATCATAAGCAAAATGTGATGATAGGCACAAACCAAGAAGATAATTTTGACTTTTTTGTTCAATCATTAGGTTGGTGCATGAGCTTTAAATATTAAGGTCTTTATAGTTTACTAGTTGGTTTGAAGATGGGAAATTATAATAATGATTGAGATATCTTCAAGTTGATTATGCAAGAAAGTTATTAAGAGAATATTAGTCTTGACATCATGGAGCCTCTTTCTCATTGAATAATACCGAAGGAACCATGCATTTTACTATGTGAGGCACTGGAAAATGTTGCATTGGAAATAAAACAACTTGGAGTTCTAGGTTTTCAAGGATTTGGGTATTATAATGCATGGCTGGCATCTTGGGATTCTTTTCTTGTGTGAAAATGACCTCTTGAAACCAAAATACACTCATATATTAAGTGTTATGTGTGGCAATATATGTATGTCAGAGAGCCATGTTTCACGTTGTGCTTCGGCTAGGGTAATAGTTGCTAACAGGTGTGTTGTATCTTCTGGTAGGTATTTGTGATTGAAGCAATACCAACACTGTAGATCATCTTCTGGTTGCTATATTTGATTGAAGCAATGTCAACACTATATAGCTGTATATATAGGCTGATCACAGAGGGGTAACTGATTGACCATTTTGACTCTGATAGAAGCTATAGCTTCATTGTATCCCATATTCTTTCCTTGAACCACACACTTTGCATGAGACTGCTTTGCCTTCATTTCTTCTCAGATTTGTGACACCAATGACTATAGAAACAAAAATGTTGTATTCTTTTTTGCTAAAATTTGTCATATTTGAATTTTGTGGAGATCTAATAGTCTTTAGTCTAATGAAGTGGAACATATTGGTTGTTTGAGCATTATGGGTCGAATGAATCATAGCTTAAAACCAGGGCCTCTTCAGAGATGAAAAATTGCGGCTGAATAGTCATTACCTAAGTGTTTCTCTCTCATAGCAGATTTTTGCAGAGGTATCCAGGAAAATTCTAACTTGTCTCTGTGATGTAGTTGTAATTGTTGAAGCATACAATAACTCCTTGTGAAACATGGAAAAAGGAGTGTAAAAGAGCTTAATAATCTTCTGCTTATGTGTTATTGGTTTTAAGTTTTCTCGGATCAGATCTACTTTCCATAGTTGCTCAGCATGCAAATTGAAACAGGTAAACTCTTCCAGCAAAGTATGATCTCCATTGAAAATGCCAAATTTCTTAATGCAAATGAAACCAAATGTTGATCTGACATGGGATATTTGTATCAGTAATCTCATTTGACAGTGTGTGATCAAGAAGAATATGGGATGTGATAAATCTTATCACAGCATATCTATCTTGATGATGGACAAAGGTGGTCAAGGATATGAAAGATTCACTGAAGATCAGAGGTTGGGTATGGTCTTTGTCTCTCCTATTGAAATGTTATACATGGAAAACCATAAGATTATATTATTTGCTGCATGATCTTTTACATCCATGCTGATAATTAAGAGCCTAGTAAATATTTACATGCATTATATCATGGTTCTTTTAGTCTAAGTATGTGTAGGCATTGCAGGCTTTTTCATACACACATGGCTTCTTTGGTGCATCTAAAGAAACTTGGTTAGCTATTTTGTCTCCCCTTTCTTTAGCCATGTAAAAACCTACATGATGCATAAACTCCTGCAAATGTTACAAAACAAAATTTAAATCAATTAAAAGTATAGGTGAGGATTATATGTTTGCCACCAAACCTTAGGTAGGTTGGCTCCGTGGGTTTCCAATTACCTCGTGGCTTTTTAAGTGGGGTGGTCATACTACTGAAGATTTTCTCTAGTGTCTTGAAGAATGAATTCTATTTGAAAGTTGGCCTTAATTTAATCATCTTCGTATAAATATCATTATTGTGATTTCTTTTCTTTTCTTTTAACGAAAATAGAGTATATACATGAAACACGGATATATTTTACAGTGAAGATGTTCTTATCTTCTAATTTTATACCATTTTAGTTTGATTACCTGAGGATGAGCTAAATTCATTTGGTGTTTCTAGCGATGTGAAGAGTAATGTGAAAGGTAGTGCAGGAGTTGGAATACAGGACAACGACCTGCAAGGACAAAATCCAGCACACATACTTCCTTGCAAACCCCCGCTACCAATTATCTTCATCACCAACACAAATTCTAATCAGCATCTCTACTATTGCAATCAAACAAGGATTAAAAGGGTTGCCGATTTCATGTTGGTTTTTGAGCCAAATATCCATCAAAACAAATCTTTGCACCTGAATTGTCGCCGTTTGGTTCTTTCTCTATCCATCTTAAAGCTGTATTGGCACCTGAATCGTCTAATTTTTGATGCTTACAAATTTGCATGCTTGTGAGCTGGGAGGAATCAAATTTAATTCACCGGTGTCGACAATACAATGGGTAGGAGGATATGGATCCTCAGGCTTGTTTGGATGTTGAGACTCTATAAATCCCATAATTGGCATTCGCTTCTCACAAAATACTGACAGATTTCCAAGAATCATCTGAAAAGACATACCAGATTTCCAGCGCCAACGGTGCAGAAGTCATTGATTAATATCCACATGAACAAGACCAGTAATAGCATCACGAGGCAATACCACTAATTCTTCCGCATTGTTCGAGTTTATCCTCGTGAGTTCATTCTTGTATAGTTAACTACCTAAATAAATAGAAACATAATAATAATAATAATAATAATATTTATTAATTACATGAATATTTTTTAAAGTTTAAAATCTTAAATAATGTTTTCAACAAACTACCCAAACCCTGTTGCTGGCTTGCTGCCTCCCGAACCCAAACACACAGCCTCCCTAAACAAATTTGCTTTTCATCTTAGACACTCCTCCATTTAACTAATAATGTCTCAGTTTTAAAATGTAAATGGCTTTTTAAAATTATATCAATTTATTTCCTAAACTACCCTTATTGCTAACTCAAATTTATTTCCCAAATTATATTAACAACTGGATTTTCTCTGTATCTTTTTTTTTTTTTTTTTTCTCAACTTTACAAGCTTTCATATCTCATTTTTTTTTTTTTTCAATTATAATAATACTCTGAAGAAGAATATCAGTTTCTTCCCTAATATATGTATATATATGCATAAGAAACTTCTGTTGGTTATTTCAAGAAAAAAAAAACCTTCGTTGGTGAATCTGCTTGGCTTGTGTGGACCGTGGTGAGTGTGCTCTTGAGTCTTGGCTGGTTTTCCAGACTATACATGTTTCTTGAGTGTTTCTTGAGTTTTTATTTAGTTTTTTTTTTTTTTTTTTTTAAAGTAAAAATTAAATTAAAATACAATAAAAATAACTATTTTAGGGTTTGTAATGTGAAGATAACTTTTTTCTTGCAACAAAATTATTAATTGATGCGGGTTCAATTTGAAAAATAAAATAAAATTGTATGTTTGCTTAATTAAGTAATATCGATAAAGGGTTCAAAAATTTTTTGTCACTATTTGGAAGGGCTTTTGTGAGAATGTCACCGGTTTACTAATGTAAGTTTAAAAGGCACCTATTTAGGTGACCAGACAAAAATACCCTCATTTTTGTCATTTTGCGTCTGAAGAGAAAAAAGTTGAGAGAGAGAGAACAGTGGAAAGAGAGACCTTGGGTGCAAGAAATCGAGTACTAAATCTCACGGGAAACCTATCGGCGGTGGCGATATAGTCTTGAAGTTGACGAGAAGGTGATATGATTTTCTCACGCGTTTTTGTTGTTGAAACTTTTATGTGCGTTTGATGTTGGATGTTCGTCAGACATGTATATTAGATTTGATTTGATTTGTTGTTGATTAGGTTAGGGTTTAAATTTATGAAAAAATTCTGTTGAACACGATGGAGTTCTGGGTTTTCGAGCCTTTTCCGAGCTTTTCACATGTAATCCAAGCCTTTTTCGAGCTTTTCACATGTAATCCGAGCCTTTTCCGAGCTTTTCAAATGTAATCCAAGCCTTTTCTGAGCTTTTCACATGTAATCCGAGCCTTTTCTTAACAATTTGAATAGGTTTCTGCAATTTGAATCTCCGAGCCTTTTAAAACATTTTCCGAGCCTTTTCCGAACTTTGTCATATATAATCCGAGCCTTTTACAAGCAATTTAAATAAGCTTCTGCAATTTGAATCTCCGAGCCTTTCACACTGGCTCCGAGACTTTTAAAATAGGATCCGAGTCTTTTAAAACATTGTCCGAGACTTTTAAATAGTAATCCGAGCTTTTTAAGGAATATGAATAGGTTTCTAGAATTAGAATCTCCGAACCTTTCATATAGTTTCCAAGCCTTTTCATATAGTGTCCGAGCCTTTTCATATAGTTTCCGAGCCTTTTCATATAGTGTCCGAGCTTTTTCATATAGTTTTCGAGCCTTTTCATATAGTGTCCAAGACTTTTCATTTAGTGTCCAAAACCTTTCATTTTTATATTATTTATTTTATTTAACTAGATATATTTTTTTTATGTCAATATGCAGATGAGGAATCAACTAAAAGATTCGCTTAAAACTCCAGAGGAAGAAAGGTATTCGGGGAAAATAACTTGACATGACTATTTTGATGACCTTACAGATATCGACAACGCACTTAACAAGGTACCTGAACCTTTTGCGGTCGAAGAACGACGTCGGTATACTGAGTCGTGTTTTGGACACCTTCTTTGGATGGATTGTGGGATGAACTTTCAGCTGGTATTGTACATCGGTTGCTTATTCGCGAGTTGCATCACGATGGGCCTGAAGATGAGATGAGATTTCTGTTAGGAAGGCATTCGGTCCGGTTCTCGAAGGTTGAGTTTTGTCTAATCATTGGATTGAAATTCGGAGAACTTCCTGACACGTCGACCTATGATATGGTAGAGAATGGCATACACCAGCGGTACTTTGAGGGTCTAGATGAGGTCGAGTATGCAGAGCTAAAAGCCATTCTACGGATTGGTGTTTTTTCTGAGCAGTACGATGCGGTTAAGCTGTGCTTATTGTATATGCTTAACTGGATACTGATGGGGTTGGACGAGAGAGAGAAAGTTCCAGTATGGCAGTTTCGCCTAGTCGAGGACTTGGACGCTTTTGATGCGTTCCCGTGGGGTGCACACGTGTATAGGCGGTCTATATACGGTTTCAAGCATGCGTTGGATGGTCGACGTAGGCGGTTTGAACAACGCCAGCGACGAAAGGGCGTTGATGTACACACCACGGAGACATACAACATATATGGGCTAACGCACGCCCTGTTGGTGAGAATTTTGAATTTGTTATTTTTTTCATATGACTGATGTATTGTATTGGATTCTTATCGTTCTTAGCTGTTTCGTAGATATTTGCTTTCGAGGTTATCCCCGAGCTTGGCAACAGCGGATGTGGGAAGCGGAGGGAAATCGAGCTCTCCCCCCGAATTCTAAAATGGGAGTTGAGTACGCGACAGAGGGGGGAGAAGTTGAATAGCATTTTCCTCGAAAGTGTAAATATATATATATATATATATTTTATGTTCATAACTATTAGTATGTATACAATTACAATGGTCTAACTGCAATTTCAGATGTTTGCGAGGGTGAAATTGGTGTCGACGGCAACTGAGAGGGCTGAACGGTACTTCGAGGGCATTTCCTAGGGAGGCAGTTTGTATGATGCTGATCTCAGTGATATACCTGTTCCCGTCTCTGACCCCGAACGATATACAACTGTCGGAACCAGTGACACTGAGGGTCCGTCTTTCGAACCTAGTGATACAGAGGGTTCTGACTCGGACGGTCGTCATATTCTTCTCACGAGGACTAGGCGGGTTCGATTCACGTTGCCTAGAGAGCCTCGAACTAGAGATGACTCTCGAACTGGAGATGACTCACGAGGAGGCGTTGGAGGGCAAGCAGAGGTACGTGTAATTCTTTTTACCGTATTATTTAATTTCAATCGAGTGAACGATTTTAGTACTGACAATTTCGAAATCCTTTCAGGACCATCGGTATACTGAACTGATGGATGCGTTACGCGAGTTATAGGAGGAGGTGCGAAAGAGTAATGAGAAGCGAGATCAACATCATCAGGAGTTGCTAGATTTGATTCGGGGGCTTCAGGGTTTGACGTCGCACGCCCGTACTCGAGGTACACGGTTCGATGACCCACTATTCGATGACAAAGACGGACACCGAAACTTCAGTCCCAGAGGGAGGACAGGTAGTCATCAGGGTGATCAGCAGGGGCCTGGTGTGACACCAGGAGAGGAGGTTACTCGTGGTACTAGTGGTACAGATACAGCACCTATGGAGATAGAGCAAGAACCTCAGCAGGTTTTACCAGACCAGCTTGTTCATTCTCAGGACCTGGTACAGAGCACTTCCTTATAGCACACCCCTCCGGTTGATCCTAGAGCATCCCTTCATTCATTCCATAGGGACAGAGATCCCCAGTCTTAATGCACCCAAAGAGCTTACACCTGTAGGCGATCGATGGCAACATAGTTCCAACTTACAGCGCACCCCTACAGGCGATACAGGGGGACATAGTCCCTCAACACATCGCACCTCTGGAGGCAATACACGGGGACAAAGTTCCTCCTTACAGCTCACCCATCCAGTGGATCGCATTGAGCTGGACCGGATTACCCCACCCCTTCAACGTCAGGATCGGGTTCGCAGGGCAGGTTGGCAGCAGCGGACCTCATACACTGACCCTTCTCGGCCGAAGAGGCCAAGGATTAGGCCACAACCACCACATGTATGGGCGCCCCACGGATTGATAGATCCTGACCACCTTGCGGCGTACCAAGCCTATAAGAGAAACTCGACTGGGGAATTGTAAGTATAATCGCAGATATTACAAAAATTATTTTGTATTTTGAAACTGCTAAGTAAAACTACTTTCTTATCTAACTTCTTCAACAATTATGCAGGCGTGATGTGGATCTACTCGAGCCAGTTGGTGTCCCTTGGTTCCATCAATTTCAAACCAACATCATGGAGTTGGAGGATACGGTATGGTCCTTACCTGAACATTGTGTATAAGATGTTTCTGAAATAGTAGAATGCTAACAATACAAAATGTTGAAATTGTCAGCATATGGACGCGTACTTGCATATTCTGCGGAAGCGTCAGAGATATTACTCCACTGTCTACGGTCCCAGGATCAACATACTGGATTCACAGTTCTATGTAAGTGTTTAATTTGTACAGCTTTTGAACATCTATTTATGTGTTTCGTACATCTTTTATCTAACGTTTTATAAATTTTCTTTGTACAGTCATGGTTATTGAATGACTGGGAGAGATTGATGGGAAGTGGGGCCGACAAACCCCGCCGCAGTTGGTCTTTGTTCAAGCATCAGTGGTCCGCTGATGACCTAAATGTGGTACGTGGATTGGTCCCGGTAGGAACCAAACCATGGAACGAAGTTGACGTGGTCAGTGTTTTATTTACATTGTTTGAATTTGAATTTTAAATAAATTTCCCACTGATAACACTTTGTTGAAACACATATAGGTTTTGAGTCTTGCAACCTTGGACGTACGCATTAGGTACTAGCCAGCGTCGACCTCACAACAGGGAGTATTTACCTGATGGACCCGTTCAGACAGGAGGTACCATTTCGCCATAGGAAAACGCAGCTCGCTTGCTTACGATATTTTTTACCGTCAATGCTGCATGCGGTGGACTTTCACGGTCGCAGACGGAGGGGCGATATGACGTACACATTGCAGAATAAGCCTTTTCCACTCAACATTGTGTCTAGTGACCGTGTGCCCCAACATGATAGAGGGTATGACTGTTTAAAGATCTTATTCTATCCTAATCGGTTTTAATAACATTCAATTCTAACGGTTGTTTATGTGGTGAATTGCAGTGGTAACTGTGGTGCCCATACTTTGAGATTGATAGAGTACCTGGCAGCGAACAGGGATACGTTCGACTGATCAGAAAACGAAATGGGCACCATCCGAGAGAAGATGGTTGTGGAGGTTTTTTGTAACTCAAAGGATTGGTCTTCCGGTTAGTGATTTAGTTGATGTACATAACATTTGAGTAATGAAATGAAATTATTTTTAAAATTTTTTTGGTTGTTTGCAATTAACACTTGAACACACATTTGATATATTGAAATCCATAAACAATACAATGAATTGTAGACACTATAACAAAAGATACAGTATGACATTAAACAAACAACCAATAAATATATCATAATAGTTCAACATAAAAAAGCATAATAACCAACGGTCTCATAACACAACTGTATCAAGCATGGTTCCCAACGTCTGGACGATGTTGGAAGACATCAAGTTGGAGACATGTTCCTTTTGTACTGCCTTGTTATGTTTGATCGCCTTCCTCAACGGCTTCATTCATTCCACGGTAGAGTCTTTCTCAGGGCACGTTTGTTTATTGTGTCCAATTGAATGACAGATGCCGTACTTGCGATGGTATTCATCGGGAACACTTATGCTGGGACCTTCATTAACCATCGGTGGGTTGGAGCACCGCCTGCTATTATGTCCTGATTGTCCACATCTTCTACACGACTGTGTGGTTGTCCTCTCCGAAGACGAGGCATGTCGACCCTCTATCGGGCGACCTAATTGTCTTTTCGACTTTGGATTTAAAACCACCCGAGATGCGATGTCGGATGGCACTACCCATGAAGAAGGATGGCCAACAGGCATAATAGGAACCGAGTATGCATCAATAAGTGTTTCTCTCTTGTAGTAGTCCGCACACAGAGATGTGAAATTCAAGTTTCGCTCCCTACAACAATGAAAACAATGAGATTCACGTACCCAAATAATGTAAATCGTTAACTGTAACATCTCATGTACCTTGCCGCTGCGAGTGCATGAGAACATGGGAAATGATCCATTTGGAATTTGTTGCATGTGCAAGTCTTCAAATGTAAGTTAACTGTCCATTGGTTTCCCATCAATTTGACGAAGAATATGTTCCAGTCAACCGGATTTACGGTCATATAATTGCACTTCTCGACACGTTTTAGGATCACAAGATGTGCTGCATCGGTCAGTTGATGACGCATGGACCGTGCAGCTGCATGACGACCGTGAAACCACTTTTGTAGCATATTCTTAATGAACTTCGCCAGTGTCATCATTGGCAGTTGCCTTATGAATTTTAGGCATGAGTTTATGCACTCTGTAACATTTGTGGTCATCAGCCTGTACCTTCTTTGGGGACAGTGTACGCGAGACCACTTGTGTGGACTGACAGCAATGGCATATTCGAATGCACCCTTGTGCAGCCTATGTAACTCCTCCATATGCCTGTTATAATTGAATTCACTGTACGTCCTAGCTGCTGAATCCATTATGTCGGCAACATCCTTTCTGTGGAATCGCTTCTTCATATTTTCACCAAAATGCCAGCAACATATAGTATGGGTTGCATAAGGGAACACTTTAGAAATCCCCGCTTCAATGCTTGCATGGCGATCAGAAATGAAAACCAGATCATCTATATGACCAAGGGCACCCCTCAAGCATTCCAAAAACCACTCCCATGAAAGGTTGTTTTCTGAGTCACCGTACCCAAAAGCAATTGGATACACCTGTTCGTTTCCATCTTGTGCAGTTGCAACAAACATTGTACCCCCGAATCTTCCCTTCAAATGGGTATCATCGACTGCAGTCACAGGACGCATACACCTCCGAAAACCTCTAATTGAGGACCCTAACGACATGAAAAAGTACAAAAATGTATCATCGTCTGCGCATTGTAAGTAGGTAATTGTGCCAGGATTTTGCTGTTCCAGAACGTACGCAAACGATGGTAACAATTTGAAACTTTCTTCATGCGTTCCATAGGTCATGGACAATGCATATTGCAAGGCATCATGTGCCTTACTGTACATGACTTGGATGCCATACATTGTTTTCATATCGGCGATTATGTCATTCGGACGGATGAGACGACCATCATGTTGTTGAAGTCTAGGTGCAATGACTTCTCCAATTATGACTGCACTAGCTTGTTGGTGGCGACGGTGAACCTCCTCCAAAGGACAACTGTGTTGGTTGACAAAACTTCTGACTTGGAAGTAAGTCCCTTCATCTCTCTTCACCGCTCTTAATTTCCACGTACAGTTATCAATGATGCAAACTAGATGTAACGTTGTCTTATTAGACCTTTTCACCTTCCATACAAAGTTCTCCCGCATTGGAAAAAGGCCAACTAGCCTCTTCAAATCCTTTTTACTCGGGAAAAATTGACCTTTATAAATCATGCATGTAGGTTCTTGCATTGCCAAGGTGCTGCTTCTACCAATACCAAACGAGTATGAATCTGCTCCGGGAATAACCCACGTTATCGTATTATCAGAATCAGATACAGTTATATTATGTCGGACCTTGGAAGTCCCAGGCATATTTGGTACAGTGCAAGTAACTCCTTGTACATGTCTTCCTTTTGTTTGAATTTGTGTACGCTTTTCATCCACATTTTCTAGATCATCTACCTGTTCATTATTTGCCTCATTATCCACCTCATGGTTCGGGTAATTGTTCATCTCATTGTACTGCTCAATTCGACAACCAAATACATCGCCAAATTGAGGTTCAACTACTTGGTCAACCGCTACCGGTGGGACACCACACATGTTTTCCCCACTTTCGGTGAAAATCCTTTGGGGATACACTTGGTTGCTACCGCTAAAGGATCCAAATTGTTGGGTATTTTCAGGAGGAGGAATATCATTTCCTATCACATCTCCAGGTGTCCTTTGAGTTAGACTTACACATACTTGAGGGATCACCCGATCTTCCCCTAGCATAAACTGAACATCATCGTTATTTCTTATAAATGTACGACATGTACTGTCAGGAACGATTGATATTGATGCCAGATCAACATTGAATTTGTTTACATCATACTTCACAATAGTATGCACGATCGCCACCAATTCTTCGTAAGTCATATTCTTTGACACATACATTCCCTGGTTATCGGATCCAACAAACCTCTGACTTCCGTCGGGTAGTTGCTCTCATCAACCGTTGTAAGATATTACTATTCTAACCCGATTCATGATGTTGTCAAATTAATCAAAACTATTAATAAAAACTCAGGAGTACAAAATATTTTCATAAATTACATTTACAAAGGCTCGGGTGAGGATATTTAAAAGGCTCAGAGAACACTAGCAAAGTCTCGGAGAATACATGAAAGTCTCAAAGAAGACATTTTTGGTCTCGAAAAAAACTTTAAAAGGCTCGATTAGTAATTCAATGAAAAGTCTCGGAGAAGACCTAACAAGGCTCGATTAGTGATTATTTGAAAAGTCTCGGAGATGACTTGAAAATGCTCGATTAGTGATTTTTGAAAAGTCTCGAAGATGATATGAAAAGGCTCGGAGAAGACATGAAAAGACTCAGAGAAGACATGAAAAGTCTCGATTAGTGATTTTTGAGAAGACATGAAAAGACTCGGAGAAGACTAGAAAATGCTCGATTAGTGATTTTTGAAAAGTCTCGGAGAAGACATGAAAAAGCTCGGAGAAGACTTGAAAAGGCTAGGAGAAGACTTGAAAAAGGCTCGATTAGTGATTGTTTAAAAGTCTCGGAGAAGACTTGAAAATGCTCGATTAGTGATTTTTTAAAAGGCTCGGAGAAGACTTGAAAAGGCTCGGAGAAGACTTGAAAAGACTCAATTAGTGATTTTTGAAAAGTCTCGGAGAAGACATGAAAAAGCTCGGAGAAGACTTGAAAAGGCTCGGAGAAGACTTGAAAATGCTCGATTAGTTATTTTTTAAAAGTCTCGGAGAAGACTTGAAAAGGCTCGATTAGTGATTTTGAAAAATCTCGGAGATGATATGAAAAGGCTCGGACAAGACATGAAAAAGCTCGGAGAAGACTTCAAAAGACTCGATTACTGATTTTTGAAAAGGCTCGGACAAGACATGAAAAGACTCGATTAGTGATTTTTAAAAAGGCTCGGAAAAAGGTGACAAAGTCTTGGAGATCCACAATGTCACAATGAAAATGTGAACAAATGAAAAGAAGTATTTGCAAGAAATATTACCTTGTTGTAATGAAGCACGTCCAGTTGTTTGGATCTTGAACTTCTATTTGTATTGAGAGAGAGAGAGAGAGAGAGAGAGAGAGAGAGAGAGAGACTAACCCAGTTATCGTTTTTGTTGGAAGTGTGGAGAGAGAACCAGACAAACAGAATAACATAAATGATTATCTAAGAGCAATTTTGGTAGTTCACCATAATATGTGCCTTTTAAACTTAAGTTATTAAACCGGTCATAGAGTCACCAAATGAGTTGGAAAATGTGATACTTTCCACCATTTCCACTATCGATAAAAGGTTATAAATGTAATATTAAATATATTCAAAAATAATGGAACATTATTAGATGAATGGATGCACCACTCTTCATCTTAACTCATGCTTCTAAATTATCTGTTTAATTACCCTTTAATCCTTCAAACTTAATCGTCAAGTACATATTTCTAACGGAAAAGTAACCTGAGGGGAAAAATGTAGAATACTGAAACTCTAGGGGTAAATACATGTATTCTGAAACCTTAGGGAGGAAATTGATAACATCCCTTATTATTATTATTATTTTTTATTAAAAAAAAATCGACTTTTTATACATCATCCATTTTATCACTCACGCGTCTCACAAACACGCGCGCACCTCTTCAGCATACATTTATGGTTGGAACTTGGAACTTGAAACCCAACTCAAATCCTAGTATCATCAATCATCATCTCCGATGATAAGAATGTTATCATCCACAAACCACAACCTATTCAACTGTAATAATCAATCCATCTAAACCCTATTAACATAACATGCAATTGTCCACCATACTCTCACAGCACCCAACTTCCACTTTCCTGCCAAAAACCCTCCATTTCCCGCCAAAACCAGCCTTTTCTCCTCCAAAAAACAGCCGTTGCTTTTCGGGAACTAATATTTTCAGACCAGGGATGGCTTCACTTTCTGGGTTTGGTCTGGTTGGGTCACAGAAGAGTGATTCTTCGAGTTTTGTTGGAAATGATTCAAGTGGGTATTGTACTTTGATGGATTTTGTGGGTAAGGGAGGGGTCGATGTGGGAGATGATATGGTGGTGTTGTTGCACCATATACAGTACGCTTGTAAGAGAATTGCTGCTCTAGTGGCTTCTCCTTTCAATTCAAGTCTTGGAAACCAAACGGGTATTGCTGCTGCTGGGACTGCTGGGTCTGACAGGGATGCTCCTAAGCCACTTGATTTAGTGTCTGTATGTTCACTTCTCAACCTTTATTTTCACTGTTTGATGATAAGCTTAGGTGCTTGATTTGGATTGTTTTGTATATTTGTATGTGATTTAATTTCATTTTTGAAGTTCCCCTTTTTTTCGTTTTTTCAAAAACCTTAATCTAGCAAGAATAAGGTGTGCTTTGAGCTCAATTGAACTATGAAAGCAACTTTTAGAAAGTGGAAATTTTCATGATACTGATTTAATTTTATGGTTTGTAATTAGTTATTAGCTTTAGATACATTGAAATTGGATTGCTCAATGTTCTTTTAGAAGTAAATATGTGGTAGCTTTCTTTTGATTTGCTATTTAGAAGGAGACTTCATTTATGAGAATCTGAAAAATGATTTTATTTTGTTCCCCAATCTGTGTACATCTCATTGATCTGGCTCAACAAGCTTGTCATAACATTTTGAGGGCAGCATGATGAACATTAGTATTTTTAGTTGTTGGGTTATTTTTATTCTACCGAAGTTAGATAAGAAGAGTTTAATGCCTTTGTTTCTGTTGTAACTGTATTTGCTGTCTCTGATTAGATAGCATATGTCAAGAAAAAGGGTTGGTAGATTAAATTTGGATTGTTGGTATTGAGGTTGCAACGAGGGAAATGGATTGTTGGGAACTTGAGTTGCTAGCCTACAAAAAGGCATAGAAGCTTAAGGGCTTTTGTACTTGCAAAACTACTTTGATTCTCAAGTCATCCCTTTGATGGTTTTCATGCTAGCAAAATTGAAAGATTGTCCGATGATCTGTGTTACTGTGTACCACACTTTATCTGAATAATGATGATTTGTGTACCGGACTTTATCTAAATATACCGTGGTTATCTTTGCTAGTAGGTTTCTAGTTGGAGTTTCTAAGCTTATCCTTATACAAAATTGAATTGATCCTATCTAAATTTTCTTGAAAGTTCAGATTAAATCTTTCAAACATATATATATATATATATATATATATATAATCAGAGTAATGCTTTATCTTAGGGCCTTATCCATTTACAACATGAAGGCAATTTTGCTGTATTAGCTATTCAGTAGCTATTCAGTGCTATTCTAAATTTCATATTGACTCTGTTAGTGCTTAAGAACTCATGTTTTACTCTTGCATGGCCACGTGAGAGCGCCTAAGAACTTTGATCTTAAGGTACTTTGCACTTACATTGTCATGTAATCGCCATAGGTTCTAAGGTGATTTATCTTGTATCTTTGTGTATTGACCTACGAGCTTAGTTCTATGAAATGTTGTATGATTTTCTTGTAGCAGACTAGCAAGCCTTATCTAGTTTTTGGGAGTACATGGATTTGGAATTTCCACTTTCTGATTTGACATGCATCTCCTCAACTTATCACTTTTTCATCCTACTGATGTTAGTGATTTAAGGATATTAAAGACAGGTCTAGAAATGTTTTTGTCGATTCACATTGAAGAGGAAAATTTCCTGGGGGTGAATTTGTTTATCTCATTTTGTATCAGAATAATATATCATTTAGTGAAATTTTGGCCATGATAGTCTAATTTTTCAAGTTCACTCCATGATGCAGATTTATCTTTGATTGGCCAACTCATAGTTTACCGATTGAAGTGCATTATTTTCAAATGTTTCCTCTCTAAACGTCCCATGTCTAGTTTTTCCTTAGCAAACCTGATTTCTCATTCACAATAGACTGAAACAGAAGAACAATGTGTGATAAATCGAACTTTCTTCTTGTGCAGAATGAAATCATCTTATCCTCTCTTCGGAGTTCCGGAAAAGTTGCAGTCATGGCTTCAGAAGAAGATGATTCTCCACTTTGGATAAATGATGATGGCCCATTTGTGGTAGTAATGGATCCTCTTGATGGTTCTCGTAATATAGATGCCTCCATACCCACCGGAACCATATTTGGGATTTATAATCGCCTTGTGGAGCTAGATCACTTACCTGTAGAGGAGAAAGCGTCACTAAATTCACTGCAGAGTGGTAGCCGGCTTGTAGCTGCTGCATATGTTCTCTATTCATCAGCCACAATACTCTGTGCTAGCTTTGGTTCAGGAACGTATGCATTTACATTAGATCATTCAACAGGAGATTTTGTTCTCACGCATCCAAACATAAAGATACCTCCTCGAGGTAACATAAGAGAACCTTTACACTCCAAGTATTTTACATTTAAAAATCCAATTTTCTATATAGTTATATGCTTATCCTCTCTTTTCTTTGACAACCTGGCTGTAGTCAAGTTTATCAAATGGTCATCTGAATGTTTCACTAACTCTAGGCATTGCATTGGAATTTCTGATACTGATGATAGCCTCCATTATCAAATTCATGAAATGGCTGGTTCACTATTTCAGGGCAAATCTATTCTGTTAATGATGCGCGTTATTTTGATTGGCCCGAGGGTCTAAGGCAATATATTGACACTGTGAGACAAGGGAAAGGCAAATACCCAAAGAAATATTCAGCTCGTTATATATGTTCTTTGGTTGCTGATTTCCATCGGACTCTGTTGTATGGTGGAGTGGCAATGAATCCGAGAGACCATCTTCGTCTGGTCTACGAGGCAAATCCGCTTAGTTTTCTTGTGGAACAAGCAGGAGGCAAAGGTTCTGATGGTAAACGTAGAATTCTTTCAATTCAACCAACCAAGCTGCACCAAAGACGACCTCTCTTTTTGGGGAGTTCTGAAGACATTGAAGAGTTGGAGAGTTACGGAAATGTTCAACAAAAAGTAAATCCTGGGTATGAAGTTTAAATGCTATACTGATAATCCAGTTGTTGTTCGTTATCTTTACGTGTAAAAATTTCAGTGTTCATCTCCAATCCATGTCTATAGTAATCTGTTCGAATACCGAATACTTGTACATTTTTGTTGTGGAGAACCTAGAATGGAGAGAAAATCAACCTGACTTTTTATTTTTTTTATTTTTTATTTTTGCTCATTTACATATTGGTCCTTATATTTGTATAATTTGTTCAAAGATGCTTTAGTACGAAAATAAAATGTGTATTGGATCAAAGTTAAAACTGATTAAATTGAAACCGAAGGTCCCTATCCTGAATTAACTAGATTTAGGAGATCAATAATGGTTGAATACCTGATCTCATCTGGTCACCAAGTCCTTTAGCAATTATTTTTTTGACAGTAAGGTTGCATTGTTATTCTATCTTAAATCTTAGTAGATCTAAATTTAACTCAATTCTGAAGTTTGGGTTTTTTTTTTTTTTTTTTCTTTTTCCTCCGGAATCCGAATACTATGTGGGCTTGAGATAAGGTATATGGATGTGACATTGTTGACCGTTAGATGCTGCTCCTAAGGTGGGGTAGGCAATTCAAACCTGTAACAATGAGAACAGTTACCCTAAAACCACGTTGGAGCCACAAGGCACACAATGTGCGACAGTGTTTTTCAGATGCAAGCTCTATTTTTTCGTTTCCATAGTTTTTATTTTTTTTATTTTTTTTTTATTTTTAATAATAAAGCTATTCTTATTTTGTAAATTTAATTATGGAAATTCCATACTGCTGTTTGTTTACTTATCCTTTATGTGAACAATTTATCTGAAGCCGGGGTATCTATTAGTGATTTGGGGGTATCTATTAGCGAACAAATCACTACGCAGAAACGTTACTGAATAGACCACAAACAAACAATAGCAAAAGAAAAATAGGATGGAAGAAATAATCAATCCAATCACATATGCAACACAAGAATTTTACGTGGAAACCCAAGAACAGGGAAAAATCCACGGCCATCAGGATGACAAGAAAAAGTTCCACTATATAGGAAATTATTACAACCACACATTCATGATTCTCTCTCTAAAATACCTCAAACCTGATTACACACAATGCTCACTCTTTGAGATTTCTCTAGTATTTGCTATTTTGCTCTACACCTAATAACATAGTTTATATGAGTTACACGTAGTTTAAACTTAAAAGGAAATCCATCTCCTATACGTACAAGATTTCTTTGTTTCACATAAATACTATTTCCTTTAATGACAAGTCTTATTATAAAGAGAAATCTTTTTCCTTTAAGCGTAAGAACTTCTAGAAACAACATACTTCCTTTTCCGCTAATATTTCTTGATTCATGTATGCTTATGATTGATTACAATTTGAGTGCTGGTTGACCACTCGCTTCCTAAACCGTGTTGAAGTCACCTGAAATTACATCGCTTAGAAAATTGCGATCCATGCATTGCATCACCCAAACCGATGTACTCACCTTTGTGTAATGCACAACGCAAATCCTTGAAATAGGACCGCTGTCCTTACCGCTGTGCAATTGCACTACGCTAGGCACGACACTGACCAACCACTGTGGGAACCGCTATCCCTTGTACATCGCTACCCACATCGCTTTTCACTGGTCTTCGTTTCTTCAGTTCTTCATGGTCTTCACGTCTCCCTCAAATACGATCTCATACTTCCAAACGTTTCCCACATCTCCGGAAAATCTTCGCATTGGTTGAATCCCATTTGGTAACCATTGAAAATTCGAACCATATCCAATAGTGTTTCAATGTCTAATTGAAACCATAGTCAAGGAAAAGAAAAAAGAAAAAGAAGAAGGAAAAAGTGTTATAAAAATATTATTTAAGTCATTGTTTTTGTTCATCAAATTCATACAATGATACAAGTAAAACTAGTAAATTACAAACTTTTATCTTCCCACTATTGCATTTTCATTTTGTAACTATTACATTATCATTAATGATTTTGGGGGTTTATTCAATTAGGATTCTTGAGGACATTTAAAGACATTATAAATCTTGGTGTATTCAATTAAGACATTTAAAGACTTTAAAAGACTTAAAAAGAGTCTATATTAATCCAGTGGTATTCAATTCAGATTTCTATGGACTTTTAAAGAATCCTTCCAAATCCGAGTGTATTGAATTGAGACTTTAAAAATGTCTACAAGAATCAAGGTGTATTCAATTATGACTAGATTTTAACGGTTTTTCTTAGGTCATGGATTTTGGTGGATTTTGGTGGACTAGATGGTGAGAGATATAAATATCAAATGCCATAACATGTCCAGCTTTCTCCCCAAAGATTTTGGTGGACTTTGCTCTCTCTCTCTCTCTCTCTCTCTCTCTCTCTCTTTCAAAATAGGAACGTGCTGCTTCTTCTTACTTCTTCTCTGCTCAAATAATCATGATCGATGATATTCCCTTGCTGATTTTTCGACTACAATCTTGCCCAACAACACCCATTAAAAAAAATAAATAAATAATTGACAATAGACCAAAACCACTCACATCTTGATGATGCATACAATTTTTGTGTGAGTTGTGTTCTTATAATGATGCATCACTTCTTTATCGTCTTTTGTCTCACTAATATACTTGACTATAAAAGTATAAATTAATAAATATTAGCCAATGAAAGCCACTCACATCAAATATCCTGTACTCTATTGTAAAATGACAAGATTTCTTGATAATTGTAAACTTCTATCTGATTGCGATGCACCGATATATATTGATTTGCTGGAATTAAAGTATATCAATGAATCAGATGGTTTCACAATTAGTCAAAAATCTTTTTTGAAATTCATTAGAGACCTCTTTAAAATATGTAAGAGATAATCCCTAAATTTTTACCTCGAAATTTTTCATTTTAGTGAGTTATTAACAAAAAGGTAGGGTTTTGCTACCTTACTGTTTGTGGTAGCCAAAAATGGACCATAGACCCAACATGTAAATGCTCAGACCTTTTTAGTGTTGGATCCTATTTAATGTCGGGTCGACCCAAGACCAGCATCAATTAAAACCTGATCGTTGAAAGACCAAGTCATCGTCAGTTATATAAAGTGGATAGACGTGTGATTCAGGGAGAGGAAATCTCTCTTGAAATCTCACCCATAATTAACTCATAATCTAGTAACGTTGGGGGAAGTACTTGGCCTATAAGTACCAGAGTTCAACCACGTTGAACCCCAAAAAAATTCTCATTGAAAAAGATTAGTAAAGCGTATTGAAACTCTAGGCATATTCTCTCCGGCTACCGAAACTCGATTTAAGACACGATTAACGTTCTCCGTTAACCATTGCTCAGCCCAAACACACATAAGGCTAAGAATTTAACTCCATCTCCATCACTTTCTGTACATTTGTTTCCCTGTTTTTATTCTTTTTTGCAGGTTCTACTAAGAAGACAATCTTGCTAGGTCAATCGACTAACCTTTCCTGTAGGTTCATTGAGGAGACGACATCCCTTTTTTGGTCAACCCAACCGAGTTGCTTTGGGCCTTACACAATCTGAACAAATTCATTTTAACTGTAGGTCGACCCTTTACAGTTTGGCACTCACTATGGGGCCCGTCGCAAATTTACAGAAAAGCTAGTCAAATTTTATGTACGAACTTTTCATCATGTCTGAAGGTGGAAACGCCTCTACCGCTGACGAATAGATCGCTGCATTGACTGCCCAGATAACCCTAAACGCAGAAAAATTGCTACTCGAAGCAGAAAACATTGCAATTCGAGTGACTAATGGCGAGCTACGAGTTATACTCAATGGTGTAGTGCTCGACAGCGAGACGACGGGGTACCCTATTCAAGTTCCAAACGATGAATAGGAAGTCGATCGAATTGCTCCAATCGCCCCGATCGGTCTAGTGAGGACAGGTGTGAATCCTAATGTCAGGAAGAATAAACAAACGCCCCAAATGGCTTGAGTCGAAATCGACCTTAACAACTTGCCAACCCAAAATGAAAACGAGCAAGACCCGGTTGCGGGCATGCAGCCTGAAAACATTCTAAGAACACCCATGTCGCTCTAGTCGACATCGGGATTGGTAAAACCCGGGACTAACTCGAATTTATCTGCTAACTTAGAATTTTCATGTAGGTTCGCAGAAATGGAAGCCCTTTTTCAAAGGATTCTAGGAGTCCCAGCCTAGATAAAGAAAAGCACAGTGAATAGTTTCACCGACTTACCTTTCGTCGATGCCATAGCCCTGGTCAAGATGCCTAGAAAGTTTAGCTTCTCAAACATGAAGCAATATGAAGGCAAGACTGATCCAGACGACCATATAGCACAATATAAGCAAACAATGTTCATTACGACAATCCCACATGACCTACGAGAAACATGCATGTGCAAAGCCTTTGGGTCCAACCTCAATGGCCCAGCTTTATAATGGTATACTAATTTGCCTAATAACTCGATTAATTAGTTTGAGCATCTTACAGATACTTTCTTGGAGCAATTAGCAAGCAGTCGAAAGCTGGAAAAGCAATTGGATGACCTCTACACTATTATGTAAAGGCACGACGAAAATCTGAGGACCTTCGGACGTTTCAATAGAGAAAAAGTGCAGATCCCGCATTGCAATCAGGCAACCACCATCTATGGCTTTAGAAAAAGCCTTAGGTTTGACTCCGACCTCTATTAAGAACTTACAAAATATCCATGCAGGACAATGGAAGATGTATTAGCAAAAGCGTGGGCTTAAATCAAATAAGAGGAAGTCGAAGCCAACTTTATAGGCAAGGTCAACAACAATGCAAACCGAGTCGATAGAAGGTCAAATGAAAAAAGGTCAGAACCTTACTCAACAAGTGATAGACGCAACATATAGCCACGACGTGAAGGTTCAAGCGACCATCGACCATATGGGCGAGTTCATCCATGGACGAGTCGACCATGTATCAAAGTACCCGAGTACAACCTAAGCATTGAACCAGTCGACCTCATGGCAGTGATGAAAAAAATGGGCAAAACAATCAAGTAGTCACGAAAGATGAATGCACCCCTAGAATATCGGGACGCAAGACTAAGATACGAGTTCCACGGAGACCATGGCCATCGAACAGAAGATTGCATAAACCTCAAGCTAGAAGTTACAAAACTTCTAAAATAGGGACATCTGTAAGAATTCCTGACGGATAAGGGGAAGCAAAGCCTCGCTGGATGTGGCAACAAGAGATAAGCAATCATAGACGACAATCCACCAGAACCACCCGATAAGATCATTTGATCAATTATATTGCAGAAGGATCTGAAGTCAATGGTGTTAGTTACTTTGCGGCTAAGAGGCACACACGACAAATGTCGAACATAGAGATTCAGCCTAATCGAGAGCATCCTTCTAGTGTCAATGAGACCGTCACCTTCAAATCTACGAACAAATAAGATTTGTTCTCTCTACACCATGATGCACTTGTTATTTCTTTACATATTGCAAATTGTTTAACAAAGTGCATTTTAATTGATAATGACAGTTCATGTAACATTTTATTTAACATTGCTTTAAGAGAGATGCAGGTAGACGAATCTAAACTCATCCATCAAACTGGAGAGCAGAAAAGTACTCTAAGCGAAATCATACTACCAATGTACGCGGATGGAGTCAACCTCTAAATCAATTTCCTAGTACTCGACTGTCAATCCTCATATAACGCAATCTTAGGCAGGCCTTGGATACATGAGATGAAGGTGATTCCATTGACCTACCATCAAATGATCAAATTCCCGACAAAATAAGGAGTACGAGAAATAAAATGTGAACAGAGATCGGCTAGGGAATGCTACCAAAATGCAATGAAGAAAAAGAAAGAAGAATTATAGCAATTACAGGAAAATAGGGTCGAGTCGACTCCAAACAATCCAAGAATGGAAGAACTCGACAAGGTGTTGATCAATTCAGAAAAGCTAGAGCACTAAGTCTTCATCAGATCAAGATTACCTAAAGATATCCGCAAGCAGTTAATCTAATTCTTGAAAGAACGATGAAACAGCTTTGCTTGGTCGCATTCGGACATGATTGGCATCGACCCGGAGGTAATAGTTCATAAATTGCAGGTAGACCCCGATCACCAACATGTGAAACAAAAGCGAAGGAAATTTACTCCAGAGAGGAATAAAATGATAAATGAAGAGATCCAGAAAATGTTCGATATCAAATCAGTCAAAGAAGTGAAGTACCCCGATTGGCTAGCAAATGTCGTGGTCGTAAAGAAAAAGAACGGAAAATGGCACGTTTTCATCGACTTCATGGATCTCAACAAGGCATGCCCTAAATATTCATTCCCGTTTCCCCACATCGACATGTTGGTTAATACGACAGCATGACACGAACTACTCAGCTTTATGGACGCGTACTCGGGCTATAACCAGATCTTGATGCATCCCGATGACTAGGAAAAGACAGCCTTCGTTATAGAGTGATGTACTTTTTATTATAAAGTCATGCCTTTTGGTTTGAAAAATGCAGGTACAACCTACCAAAGGCTCGTAAACAAAATGTACGTTAAAATGCTTGGCTCAATGATGGAGGTTTATATCAAAGACATGCTTGTTAAATCCCTGGTCGTACAACAACACATCGAACACTTGAAATAGTCGTTCGACGTCATCGAGGTATGAAACTAAACCCTACTAAATGTTCCTTTAGTGTGTCTTCAGGAAAAATTTTAGGATACTTGGTCACCCAAAGAGATGTTGAGGCTAATCCGGACCAAATTTGGTCAATATAAGGGATCGAATCGCCTAACTGCATCAAAGACGTGCAAAAACTCACAGGATGAATAACAGCTTTAAACAGATTCATCTCGAAGTCGTCCGAACGCTACCACCATTTCTTCAACACCTTGAGAAAGAATAAAGCATTCAAGTGGAACGACGATTGCAAGAGAGCACTACAGGATTTGAAGACATAATTGACATCACCTCCACTATTGTCGAAACCAAAAGACGACGAGGTGTTGGTCTTATATCTAATGGTATCAGACACAACCGTAAGTGCCGTGCTATTTAAGGAAGAAAATGGAGAACAACATCCAGTGTACTACGTCAGTAAGGCTTTACTCGACATGAAAACAATATATATTTGACTGGAGAAGCTTACGTTAGCCCTTGTCGTTGTAGCACGCAAACTCATACCATACTTCCAGTGCCATTCCATTAAAATATTAACCACTTACCCCACTTAAAAACATTTTATATAAACCTGAACTTTCAGGTCGACTGACAAAATGGGCCGTTGAGATAAGCGAATACAACATCGGATTCCACCCGTGGACGGTAATGAAATCACCAGTATTGATCGATTTCATTGTAGATTTTATCCCTTGTGAGAATGTGCAAGCTGAACAAGAATTAATAACCCTCACGAAAAATCCTACGACCGGGAAATGGACCTTATCGGTCGACGACTCCAGCAATATCAGAGGTAGTGGACTAGGACTGGTGCTCAAAACACAGGGAGATACACTAGAGCAGTCGATCCATTGCGAGTTCCGTGCTACAAACAACGAAGCCGAATACGAAGCATTAATTGCTGGACTCGACCTCGCTAAAAGCTTGAACATAAAAAATGTTGAGGTACACAACGACTCGCAATTAGTTGTTTGACAGATGAACGGGTTATATGAAGCAAGAGACCAAAGGATGACATCATACTTGGCAAAGGCAAAAAAATTACAGTTAACCTTCGACGAGTTTACTATCCAACAGATCTCAAGGTTAGAAAACGCTCGTGCGGATGCATTGGCCAACCTAAGGCCGACAACAACCAATGGCTCTAAATCCATTCCTATCGTGCACCTCATGTCGCCAACCATTTAAGAAGCTGAAGTAGTTGCTTCAGTCGACCATGGAACAAGCTAGATGGATCCCGTACTAAATTATTTATAGGCCAACATTCTACCTAGGGACAGATCCGAAGCAAGGAGGGTCAAAACGAAAGCTGAAAATTTTTGAATTTTATACGGTAAGCTATATAAAAAAAATCATTTACAGAACCATAATTAAGATGCATAACTCCATGAGAGGTGTACGACATCGTCAAAAGTCTACACTATGAAGAATGCGGAAATCATTCTAGCGCTCGAAGTTTGTCGAACAGAGCCATCACTACTGGATACTAATGGCTAACAATGCGGTCTGACTCCTAAAACAATGTGAAGTCTTACAACAAATGCCAAAGATTTGCAACAGTGTCGCACCTCCCCCCAGGTATGCTGAATTCAATTTCGGCCCTTTGGCCTTTTATGAAATGGGGAATAGTTATTGTAGGTAAACTTCCTGCAGCACTTGGAGGTGTCGTCTACATGTTAGTACTGACAGACTATTTCACCAAATGGGTCGAAGTTGGAGCATTCCAACAAGTACACGACTTTGTGTGGAAAAACATAATTTCAGGTTCGGAGTACAATAGGAAATAGTAACCGACAACGGATCCTAGTTTATTTCATATGAATTTAAGAATTTCTATGACAAATATGAAATAAAACTAAGCTTCTCAACGCCACACTATCCCCAAGCCAATAGACAGATGGATTCGACAAATAAAACCGTCGTCAACACATTGAAAAAGCGACTCGAGGCAGAAAAAGGTGAATGGGCAAAAAAACTCCTGGAAATATTGTGGTCATACAGAACAACGCACTATCGATCGATTAGCGAAACCCCTTTCTCACTCGTCTATGGCTCTGAAGCAATGATCCCTATCGAGACGTGACTTCCGACCGTTCGAAGTGAAAATCCAAGTGAAGAGCAAAACAATTTTGAACTCAACTTTGAGTTAGATAACCTAAACGAATGACAAGACCGTGCAGCTCTAAGAATACAGTCTTACCAGCAACAAATCGCACGACACTACAACAAGAAAGTACGGATCAGGATATTCAAAATCAACGACTGGGTACTCTGACGCGTCTTCCAAAATACAAGAGAAGAAGGAGCGAAAAAGTTAGGTCCGACATGAGAAGGTCCCTACCAAATAACAAACATAAAGAGGCGAGAGGCATACAAGTTATGAGGGCTCGATGGTCGAGAGTTACACAATAGCTGGAACGCTTTACATCTAAAAAAGTAATATTTCTAAACTTGTTTATTACTCAATATTTCTCATTATATTTTATCAATTCTAACAAGTCGACCCTCAAGGAGTAATGATGAAAACTTAGTGCAACTAAGTGTAAATTGAGCTCAAAAAAATTCACATTTTACTCTACATAAGCTGACGATATCGACAAGCAATAAATTGCTATCACAGATCGACAGCGACAGTATCAACTCTCAAATCCTCATTTGACTTCGCATATTGCGAGTGGGAGGAACATAATTGGGGACAAGTATAGTATATCAACATAAAACGCGTGTTCGCGAAGTTATAAAGGTCTTGTCGACCACGTGAACGAATGTGTGCGATTATTTCTATGTAAATACAGGTCTTGTTGATCGCATAAACGTATGTACGTGATTATTTCTATGCAAATACAGGTGTTGTCGACCGCATAACACATGTACGCGATTATTTCTATGTAAATAAAGGTCTTATTGACCAAATAACGCATGTACACGATATTCAAAATTATACAAGATCGTTCAACCAAATTTCACGTGTCCACAATTCATTATTTATAAAAAGATGTACTAACCTAAACACGCATGTGCGAGATTCCATAGTAAACAAAAGGTAGTGTCGATCGAATTACGTATGAGCATAAGTTTACAGGCTTATCTCATTCAAATACAAACCAAAATTGTGCAAACCCCATTATATGATGATCGTATCGTTTCAACAAATAATATCAAGTCGAAATAGACATCCTATACACACATAAAGTAGAAAAAAAATATGTAACATGGGCATCAGAATATTAATATATAGAGGTCGAACCGACCAAATCATCCACAATTACAAATAACAAAAATAAGATAAGATTGGCGAAAGAATAACAGTCAAACATCATAAGGTGGATTAGTAACAAAAGCATTGTCGACATTGTCGAGGTTCTTATCATTGTTAGGGCTTTTATCGATGTCTCCTCTAGCATTCACCTCTTCATCTGCTCATCCGGATGGAGAGCCCTCAAGCGTAACCATTTCTTTATAAGTGTCGATCACCTCTTACATCTCCCCCTTATCCCAATTTACATGCTCACCGGCCATATACTCCTTGAAAATCTCTGCCCTCGCTTTGTAGATCATCTCAACCGCTATCAATGTCAGTTGCTTCTCTAAACTTTAGACAAGGCTCTCTTGCTTAACGACAACTGTGTTAGCCCTTGTCGACTCCTCACCGTGTCGATTCCTCACCGTGTCGATTCCTCTCCTCCTTCATACCCAAGTATTTCAAGACTTCTTCTAGTCCAACATATGACATGAAATCCTTCACGAGACGATACTGTGCTCGTGATCTATTCAAAGTCGACCATCGCCATAAACTGCTAGGCCTAAGCTTACCATCCGTAAGCAACTCTATACAACTCCTATCCTTTACAGAAATGGCTAATACATCCTTAGTACGCCCATGTGCCTCATCGCATGATGACTTGCTATCCATACCCTTGATTTCTACATAAAAAGTTACTAGAATACTATAGGTAATTCATTTTTTTTTTTAACGACAAGTATTAGTCGACACTCACCATGACTATTCCAAACTCACTGATAGACATATCAAGACCTCCCACAAGGACTGCCAATTGGAGGACCTTTAGCAAAAAAAAAAGGTATCATTCCAATTACGGTTGTTTGTCGTAGTATCGGCTATCAATTGATTCTCTTTAGATCTGGGGATCAACAGATAACGACCATTGTCGGTCACGTGCTCCTTCAAATAGTAGTTATGCAAGAGACACCCCAGCCCAAAATTTATTCCATGTCTCACGCACAAAGCAGCTAAGCTCAACAGTATTCTCCAATTATTTGGCATCAACTGGCCAAGAGCAATATCGTAGTATTACAACAGTCGTCTAGCCAATAGAGGGATTGGTAATATAAACCCTAGATGGAGGGTATACTCCTAAAAAAAAGTCCACCCAGGTATGTCCCAGTCCGCCCATTCATGCTCATGCGGCTCACATGGTTCGACCGACTCTGGAATACCATAAATCACCCGTGGACCATTAAAGTTACCGTCCGTAAGCACACATGCTGGACTATCACCTAGAACACCTAGCGTGCGACCAGAAGTAGATGCCTTCGTGATATCTACATGCTTCGAAGAGTCGACCAACCCCGCAACAGCTCGGACGACACCTTACTCTATCATCCCTTTCGTATTTATAGTAACTACTTTCGATGGATCCTCTATTGATACCAGTCGATCGACATTGCAGTTGCCAGAGTCGACCTCCATATCTACCTCCTCTTCCTCTTCACTAGTAGTCCATTTAAAATGCGGATCCGAAGTTGTAGAGTTGCTCGACATTGTATCTCCAAAGAAAGAGCTGACATGCAAAAATACACAAGTCAAGCACAAACTAAAACGCTACACTCACAACTTAGGGTTTAATGATCAAAACCTAGGGTTTTCTACGAAAAGTCAAGAACTAGAGTTTTCTTCAAGAGATCAAAGCCTAAAAAAAAAAAAATCATCAATCAAGCCTTATAGATCTCTACACATCCTAGGTCGAGCGGCTACTGAAATCCAGAAGTCTACTTACGATACAACGACATTCAAGAAAACCAGAAACTTACAACACATTATATGAATAGATTCAACATGCAAGAGAATCAAATATTTCAAATATATTCAAGAAAAGAATGAAGAAAATCAGCAGCAACGAAAAACACGTACTTTCCCAGAAAAAGGGCATCATACACTTTTATTTATCCCCTATATAGATTCGTAAAGGTAAATCCCATGCAAAACAAACATAGAATGTATAAAAATCTTTTTCTTTACTAACCTTGAAGAAAACGTTGGAAAAATTGACAAAGTTCTGCAAATACTGTTGGAGAAAGAAAGCTCTTTTGGTTGCTGGAAAGATTTTCAAACTTATGTGAAAGAAAGTGAAGCATTAGAAGGTAAGTTTGTAGATTTATAAACGAAGAACTTAACCGCAGGCACCTAACTCTAGTTACCACGCGTCAATGCCTCTTCGTTTGGCAACTAATAAAAGAAACCTCATAGTTTAAAATTCAAAAATAAATAAGTCTCTCAAAAGTTGTGCTTGAATTAAATGCATTTGACGTCAGCGTAGGGAACCAAAACACAACGGTCCCATCGATTTGATTTCTCGCGTTTACGTTGCACTATCAAACGACTTGTCGCTTCAAATTAAGAATATCATCAATCATTCGACACATGATTGATTTGTCGCTCAACAAAGTGATCCTTCAAATAACGTTTGTTAAAACCTCTCGACACGACATAACATCAATCACACGCGACAACCAGACTAAAAATCATCCTCTAAACTTGGTGACCCCATATTTAGAGAGTTGGGGACAAATTATGGTAGCCAAAAATGGACCATAGGCCCAACATGTAAATGCCTATACCTTTTTAGTATTGGATCCTATCTAGGCCCATTATGTCGGGTTGACCCAAGATCAACATCAATTAAAACATGATCGTTGAAAGACCAAGTCATCTTCAGTTATATAAAGTGGATAGACGTGTGATTCAATGAGAGGAAATCTCTCTTGAAATCTCACCCATAATTAACTCATAATCTAGAAATGTTGGGGGAAGTACTTGGCCTATAAGTACCAGAGTTCAACCACTTTGAACTCTATGAAAAATTCTCACTGAAAAAGATTACTAAAGCGTATTGAAACTCTAAGCATATTCTCTTTGGCTACCAGAACACAATCTGAGACACGATCAACGTTCTCTGTTAGCCATTGCTCAGTCCAAGCAAACCTAAGGCTAATAATTTAACCCCATCTTCATCGCTTTTTCTACATTTGTTTCCCTGTTCTTATTTTTTTTTCCAGGTTCTACGAAGAAGACAATCTTGCTAGGTCGATTGAATAACCTTTCATGTAGGTTCATTAAGGAGACGACATCCCTTTTTTGGTCAACCCAATCGAGTTACTTTGGGCCTAACACAATCCGACTCAATTCATCTTAACCGTAGGTCAACCCCCTACAGTTTGGTGCATAAAAAAAAAAAATTTCTTCTCCGAACCATTAGCCAAAAGCATCAGTTGGATTTAAATGTTTTAGTTATGGTGAAGTAGGTTACCGACAGTCCAAGTGCAAGAAACTGGGCAAAAGAGTATTGTTCGTCGACACGAAAGAAGAAGAGGAAGAAGAGGAAGAAGAGGCCATAGTGGGGGACGAGTTACAGTTTGACGAGGACGAGATGGTCAATGAGGATTGGGTTAAAGGCGATGTTGGTCCATCATTAATGGTAAGACCCATTTTCATAACAAGTAATGAGGAGTTCAAACCAGGAAAAACTAATGCATATTTTCAGTTCGCACCATAATTCGACAAGGAAGGGGTTTTGAAGAAAGGCGACGTAGCTGAAACACATGGATCAGCCATGATAATTTGTTGCGCCCAATAAAAAACCGATGCAGAATATCAGTTAACACCACAATTCGACAAAGAAGAGGTTGTGAACAGAGGTGACACAGCTGATAAACATGGATCAGCAATGATGATTTGTCGTGCCTAACAGAAAACTAATGCAGAATATTAGTTAGCACCACAATTTGACAAGGAAGAGTTCTTGAACATTAGTGATGTAGCCGAAGAACATGGATCAGCCATGATGATTCGTCACGCGTTCCACACTCCACGCGCGGAGGCACTACAAGAAATTTGGGTATCAACTACCATATATTCGGAGACGAATTAGAATTTGGTCTTAGAATGAAGCTTTCAGCAATGAATTGATATTTGGTCTCTGAAGATGACATTTTGCGACGAACTATTTTGCTCTCCAAATGATGCTCTCTATAGATTTTGGTTTTATTTGGATAAACATTCGGAGACAACATAATTTGTCTCTGAAGATGACATTTTGCGACGAACTGATTGTTGGTCTCGAAATGATGCTCTCCATAGATTTTGTTTTTTTTTTCTTTATTTGTTAACCAAACAAAATAATACTGATTCAGAGACTAATTTTATTCCAACCAAACAAAAAAATTTAAGGCTGCGTCCAGTAGCATTTTATAAGGGTGTTTTTGTTTTTGTTTTTGTTTTTCAAGTCCGAATTCGAATACGCATTAGTTACCGTTTTCTATTTTATTTTTCATTTTATTTTCAAAACAAAAACAAAAACAACATCAGTGTTAAATATGAAAAATTTTCAAAACAAGTTTTAGATGTTTTTTATTTTGTTTTTCGTTTTGTTTTTCATTTTAAATAAATAACTCAATTTTTTTTTTCTTTTTTACTTCTTCTTTCTTACTCTCCAGACCATATCTCTTCTTCTTCCTCTCTTTCTCTCTTCTTCATTATCACTGTTCTTCTTCTTCCATTGCTTCTCTCTTCTTTTTCTTCTTCTTCTTTTCCGACACCATCACAGTTGCCACTGACGCTACCACTACTTGATCTTCGCCATGAAGTTCTCGACCGATGTGATCGCACCGTCGGCCGTCAAATCTAGTCCATTCGTTGTCCGTCAGTCAGATCTAGTCCGTCAGTCAGATCCATTCCGTCAAATCGTGGGTGTGACTGTGTTGGTGAACAAAGAACAGACGTGGTTGTGGGTGTGGGTGTTCGAAAAATCTAGAGATTTTTAGATGTTGTTCAAATTTTTTATTTGTCATTGAAGATGTATTTGTGTTTGAATTTGATGAAGAATTGATTTATATAAGAAAACAATCTAGGGACTTTTTTTGTCAATTTTTTTACTTGTTTGAGTTATTGCTGATGTATTTGTGTTTGAGATTGAAGAGATGAGTTTGTGTTTGAGATTGAAAAGATGTATTTGTGTTTGAGATTAAATGAAGAATTCATTTACAGAGAAGAAACAAAAATCTGGAATGTTTTTGTTTGTGTAAATTGGTGCTAAGTATTTTGGAAAATATTATAGAAATTCTTCATGTTTTGGGCGTTGCCCATATCTGACCAAAAAATAAATAAATAAATAAATCAACTCATTAATTTTGGCATGTAAAATGATACCAGATGCATTTTTTACGTTTTCATATTCGGAATTCAGCCTTCAGGATATGCTACCAAACGCATATTTGGATTTCAAAATTGAAACCAAAAACACTGTTTTCATTTTTGTTTTTATTTTTGAAAAAAACAAAAACAAAAACAAAAACAGCTTTGAAAAACGTTACAGGACGCGGCCGTTTTCCTTTCCTTTCCATTCTCATTCTCACTACTATTATGATTACCGTTCCACTATATAACCAAACGTGACCATAGAGTATTAACTAATAACTCGACTATATATATTTTAATTCAATAAATATTTTTTAATATATATCTGTCGTAGAAATTAGAATTTTGATTAATTGAATAAATTTAAATTTATCTAACAAGGTATTTTTTTTTTTTTTCCAACTAGTCATATAGGTTTAATATAATATTGTTCAATTATTATCACATTCTATGTTGTAGTCAAGTGGTAAAGACTTATAAATTTTAATTTGAGGTCTCAAGTTCAATTTCCACTAATAACAATTAATTGTCATTATTTTCAAGGGTAGGTCCAGGTAGCGATCCACGGCGGCGGCAGAGGGGGTCCATGGCAGTGGTGTCGAAGGTCTCCGGCGGTGGAGGTGGTCCACGGCGACGGCAGGTATCCGCCGGTCCATGGCGGCGGCGGAGGCCCACGGCTGCAGCGGCGGCAGTCTCCGGTGGAGGTCCACGGCAACAGTCGGGCAACGGTGGAGGTTGTCCTCGATGGAGGCGGAGGCGGTCTCCGGAGGAGGCCGTCCACGGTGGTTGTCCGGTAGGGTGGCGGCGGTAGCTAGTCTCCGGTGGGGGCTGGTGTCTAGCGATGGCGGTGGTCCGGCGGTGTATAAATATAAAAAATGTTATTTAATTAAATATTAAATAATGAAAGTTTTTAATTAAATATTAAGGTTATTTTGATTTTAGTCCCTCATATTTGCGTTAATATGGGTTTAGTCCACGGTATTTGGTATGTAAATATCATTCTCAATTGTTGTATGACTTGATATCTAAGATAAACTTTTTGGGAATTTGTTACCAAATAGTTGGTCACGCATTATCAACATTAGGAGACGAATTTTTAATTGGTCACAGTAGCTATTCTAGGACGGGGATTTAGCTACCACCACGTGACCAACTTAATTTGGTAGTGAAAGACTTTCTGTGACGAAAAAACTTGATTTGGAGATGAAATGGATTTGTCTCAGAATGTAATTTTTCTTAGTGAGGAAAGTGACTGGTTATGAAACAATATTTTTCAATCAACTTGTACCATCTTGGGCAAAGTGTGCTGATTCATTATTGACGAAGGAAGTTGCAAAAACAATATATCCGCAAAGGTGGTGGGCAAATTGGGAAACATCCGAAGCCGTATAAGTTGGCATGGCTTCAATAATGGGGATAAGTCACAGTATCACAACAGGCTCTCATTTATTTTTCTATTGGCAAGCATTACAAAGAACAAGTGTGGTGTGATGTGGTACGCATGGACGTTTGTCATTTATTACTCGGTCGACCATGGCAATATGATCATAAGGTAAGGCATGATGGTTTTAAAATACTAACTCTTTTCTTTATGACAACATGAACATTTTGTTAGTACTTAGAGACAAATCTAATGAGATGGAAGGATCCAATCTCCTCTCTTTCTCCAAGTTTGAATTAGAGATGGAGGAAGCCGAGATCGTATACTTGCTACTAAACAAAGAGGTCTCTGACTCGAAAAAAAATCCGTGAAGCTGCGATTCCAATACTTGAGGAATTTACGGAAATTTTTCTTACCGAATTAGCTGAGGGACTTCCACCATTAAGAGATATTCAACACCGAATTGATCTTGAACTAGGAGCTATGTTACCTAACTGTCTGCATTATAGAATGAGTCCTAGTGAGCACGATGAGATGAGAAGCCAGGTCGAAGAATTGCTCGCCAAAGGGTACATCCGTGAAAGCCTTAGTTCGTGCGCAGTCCCGACACTATTAATTCCAAAAAAAGACGGAACTTGGAGAATGTGCATTGACAGCCGTGCGATCAATAAAATAATGGTAAGGTATCGATTTCTGATCCCATGGTTGGACAATCTCCTTAACTAACTGAGTGGTGCCACGGTGTTCACGAAACTGGATTTAAAGAGCGGCTACCATCAAATAAGAATTCGGCCGAGAGATGAGTGGAAAATCACATTCAAAACACGTGAAGGCCTCTACGAGTGGTTAGTCATGCCTTTCAGTTTATATAACGGACCCTTGGTCATAGTAAGACACTATTACTATGCTTTCATGTTCCATATCATAGGGAGAGACGAATCGTAGAGGGTTAGGGTGGGCAAAAAATTTAAAAGTAGTAATAAAACTAATAAGAAATAAATTCCCAATGAAAGCATGACTTCTGTAACTTTGTTACTTTGTTGTTTTTTGTTTTTTGTTTTTTGTTTTTTTTTGTTTTTGTTTTTGTTTTTGTTTTTTTTTTTCTTTTTTTTTTTTTAATATTATGGATGAGGAAATGGGTCTAAATAGCACCAAATTTAACTGAAACTTTGTAACTAACATTGTGTTGTTATTAATTTAAGTTGGGTCAGTGATATCTAGAGCCACCTGATTTGGTGAAACAGTCCCTAAATGACCATTAATTTTTCAAAATGGCTCAAATTAGCCATTTTATAAAAAAAAAAAAGTATCAATTGTTGTCACTTTACTTATTAATTGTTTGAAGTCCGTTTGCTTATGTTATAACTTATTAGAATATGGGTCAAAATTAGTAAAACATGTTTTGCACCGGTTTTTGAACTAGTTTTTAATAGGTTTTAAACCGGTTTTTACTTTTATTTTGACTATTTTTTATTATTATTATGATTGCTTTATAAAACATGAAATATTGCCCATAAAAAATTTATAATCAAATCATTACTTTATATATATAATTAAATAATAAATTAATTATGAAATAAGTTTGATGTTACCCCAAATTAATCAGAAAATTAATCAGAGAATAATAATAAGTTTGATATCACCCATAAACAGGAAATATTACCCATAAAAATAATAAATTAATCAAATCATTAATTTTTGTATACAATCAAGGAAATTGCTTGGATACTGACCGGTCAATACCCAAGGTGTTGACCACACCACTCAGGTGTTGCCACGTGGCTTTTTTCTTAGAATGCAAGGAGATAAATATAAAAAGTGAAAAAAAAAAAAAAAAAAAAAAAAAAAAAAAAAAAAATCCACTGGTGACAACAATGCTTAAGACTAGGTCAAAAAATGTTCTATAATCAAATAATCAAAATACATAAAATATTGCCAATAAAATTCTTTATGGGTATCATGTCACAGATAACGGTATATTTCTGTTAGATTTTAACAGAACGGCTGCCAATGAACAATGTTTTGTCAAAATGGTGATTTTGGAACAATGTTTTGTCAAAATAATGATTTTGGAAGAATTTAAATAGTCAATGACCTTTTTACGACTCCACCCACTAATTAATGGTGTCTAGTTCTATTTTCTCATTTAAGTTTATATATATAGCATCGGTAAGTGACAAAGATGACACCTTTTCTCATTCTTTGCTTTCTTATTCTCTTTCATCAACATCTCTTTTTTCTTGGAGTCTTTATCTCTTCACTTTTCTCTCTCATTTCATTAGTTTTCTCTCTACCTTCACACGGTCAGTCAGTCACTCAAATCGAACTGATCCATATTTATTTTACTTTTATCTTTGTCTTCTTGTTTTTGTTTTAAGATTTAATTTCGTTTTTGGAAGAAATCAAGTTTAGTGTCATTTAATGTGGTGCCAAGTCCAAAAAACACTCTTTAAAGAATACCATAAAAATTTGGACTCTATTATGGATTTGAATATATATATAAATACATATTTGTCTTAAAATTTTAGAATTACTATAGTTTTTAATTCATAAAATTTGATGGTTAATCTAATTTTAAATTTATAAAGTAATGGTATATTTTTTTAATGGACCATCTTTTTCAGCAATGAATTTATTTTTAATTTTTCTTTTGATTGTTTTGGACGGGTTCACTCAAAATTGACAAATACCATATTTTCCAGCGGGTGCTGATATTGACATTGAAATATACTATGTACACACTTTTTGGGGTAATTTTATTTGACTCGACATGTCAGCACATAACTTGGAATTTATGGAACCAAAATCACCACGACATTAGACCACATAAGCTCGACAAGCAACGCACGGCAACTGTGAGTTTAGAAGCAAAGGGCAAGTCGCCCATGAAAGAAACTTATTCTCCGGAGAACTCCCAAATGGATAATTAACAAGAGCTCGCCATCCACAAAGCAAATATAAGATATCTTCAACCAAACTGGATTTCAGCAAATCTCTCACAAAACTTAGCAATGTATTAGGCAAGAAAAATCAACAACCCAACAGTTGACAAATCAAATAATAAATACGATAATTCAGAAGACAATTCCCACATGGAATGAAGATCCATGCATCATAAATGCACGAAGACTCAATTCACCAAGAATCTCGTCTGTACGATCCTCATAGGATCTCGCCTAATCATTTTTGCTTACACGTCAAGGATTATGACAGCACCATAATCCCTAAATAAACACATCTATCTAGCAAAAAAAATAAAGACACCATAAACAATACATCACTTGTAAACTCTACTCACTCTCACATAGTAAACATATTTTGTTCTTTGTCGTTACGATGATCATGGTTTTTTCCATGGTTCATGGTTTTCCACATATAAATCTTGGTATCCTTATCATTCCTTATCATTTTTTTATTTTTTACTTACTTCACCAACTCATGCATATAACAAAAACGCAATATAGATCCAACCTTTTTGGTTGATCCAAGCATCGATCAACGAGTGTGTTGTTAACTAGGTTTAACCAAAAATTGACAGCAACACACACCAAATTTATAAGTTCACCCATTACTCCATTAGTAAAATTTAAAATTTAATTATTACTTTAAGCACCCATTTAATTATTACTATAGATCTAGCTAGGCACAAAATTAGAAACACCCAGCAAACAGGTTAGAGAAAAAAAAAAAAAAAAAAAAAAAGGCATTGTCCTCCAAGATGAACCCATTCCGCATCTGATTACAAGCACAATAACCCAAATATTTTGCTTAAGATTACATTAATGTTTAACAGATCATAGTCTAGGTTACAGAGTATTTTGATTTATTTTCAATGATATTATTTTTATCCTCAAAATCATTTTTATAATAATATCTTTAGGGGGTAATATCTATCTACGTCCTTATCCACTCTCATCCATTCAAAATCAAGTTGACAAAGATATTGAAAAATTCAAATTAAAACGTGTTGATTATCAACTTTATTTATAATAACTGGACCACATGGTACTGATAAGATTCTCATTCGAACCAATTTCAAAATCGATAAATATAAGCCACCAACTTCATCATCAATGTCCTGTCCTTAGCTAATAATATTTGCAAATTAAGAACAGACGACGTGAATCATTATCTTAAGCAATCCGTGATATAACAATTTCCAGAGTCCAGACGAAGCTGGTTAGACGACCACATTGAAAAATTCATCCAACCATTCATTAAGAAGTTGTTGACGTGTATATCAAATTTATTAGGTTTTTTTTTTTTTTTTTTTTTTTTTTTTTTTTTTTTTTTTTTGGGGACTATCTCCATTATTAATAATTAGATCATACACCCGCGATTCAGTTTTCACTTATAACTATTGGACTATTCATTCATAACTATTTCACTTATAACTATATAGTTTTCATTGTCTCCATTATTAATAATTGAACTATATTTAACAACTTATCATTTATATTCGGTTCTTAAAGAAAAAAAAAAAACATGTTTTTCAATTTTCAGTAACTATTTAGTTTTCAGAAACTAAATTTCTTTTACATACCGTAATTACTCTCTCCAAAATTTACAAAATAAAAATAAATTAAAAATTTAATATCCATCGTCCACAAGATTGATACATGCAAACATGGGTCACTATCTTTTAGTATCACTATCGTGTACTACAAGCTACATTATTGCATATTAACACCGTTTTCTCTTTTGAAAGATGACACCATTATGGGTTAGGGGAATGAACCGTCCACTGATATTGGATTAAGGTTTATGTATAAACTGGATTAAGGTTTATGTCAAAACCTATTGATATTAAATACCACTGATGCCTCATAATACACCATATTTGTGTTTTTATAAGCAAGATAGAATTTAAAATTTTATCATAAATACAAAAACTGAAATGCACAATCTGTTAATTAAATGTGGATGTCCACCTTCAGGCCCATTATTGAAAGATAATATCAATACAATCCAAGTTTACTAAGTAAATATTGTCGGTTTTAACCTTCCTTCATCCTTACGTACAGATTTACTTTAGATCATGAATTTCATGTAAGTGTCTTCACTTATGACCAAAAACATATACTTGGTTAACAAAGCGGAGATCAAGAATTGTATGAAATATTGAAATATGACAAATTATTTGATTAATGAGTTTTACATTTTTAGTAAAATGTTTTGTTTTTCTTCCATGATCCTGTATATCATAGTTTTATCACCTTGTTTAAATTAAGTTCTTTTATATTAGAGTACTAAATAATAATAGATTGGTCAAAATTAATTGTGAAAGTTAATATCATGATTTACATGATATATACAGTTTACGAGTCTGACATTATTTTCTAAATTATCAAATTAATGAAATCTGTGCACATGGTGAGAAGATTCTCGTTCAAAAGCAACTTCAAAAATCTATAAATATTTGCCACCAACTTCATCATCAATGTCTTGTCCTTTAGCTAATAACTACATGTGAAGAACAGACGAAGCTGGCGATAACACTGAAAAATTCAACCAATCGATCATTAACAAGTTGGTGACGTGTATCACAACTTTATTGTTTTTTTTGGACCATCTCCATTATTAATAATACTACATGTACACGTTTTAAACATTGTACAATTAGCAAACATTTCTTCTCAAGGATAAGAGACAAAAAAAAATAATAATAATAAATAAATAAATAAATCTTTTAGGACCGCAATCACTCTCCCAAAAAATTTAAAAACAAAAATAAATTAAAATTTTAATATCCATTGTCCATAATATTGATACACAGACAAGCATGGGTCACTATCGTGTACTGCTACCTACATTATTGCATATTAACATCGTGTTCATTTTTGAAAGATGACGGATTAGGGGTCGGTTGGAACTAGATTGTACTTTATAAACACAATCTGAAATGCAACTCTCACTCGATCTAGGAGAAAGGTCTTCCTACACTTAGCTTTGCAATTTTAATAGGTAAATGTATGATTATATTTACAATACTAGGTTTGTTCCATACGGTAAAGCTTTATTTTAAAGTTTCCAACAACTATGAGAAGTGACTCTTAGTCATATTAACATATTATTGTTATACTATCATGTCAAATGTCACGAGTGCATTTTGTTTTTTCGGTTTTCAATCGATTTTGTTTATCCCAATCAAATTTGCTTGATTGTCTTTATAATTAATTCGGATTTTCGACGAAAATTTTCCTTCAAATTCAAAATTTTAACGGTGTAAATGGGATAGAAATATCATTGCATCAACCTCCTCTCATCTACACACTAAGACACGTTTTTCATGCATTGAGATATACATGCATTTGATGAGATGAGGTTTGTTTGAGTGGTGGTGGCAGCGGCTAGGGTTTGGGTTTATGTGGTGGAGAAGATGAGATGAAGAGAGGATTTGGGCATATCGGTTTAGGTTACTTTTTTTTAATTGATTTCCACGGCGATCCTTTTAAATGGAAAAAAAAAAATATTTAGTTTGTTATTTCTGTGTCATTATATATATATATATATATATATAATTCTCATTCACTCATTAATTTTAGTTTTATTAAATTATCAATGTGTATTAATGATTTTACCTTTGTACCCTCCTACATTAATTCCCATTCAGTTTCATGTGGCGAAGTTACCTTATTACTCTTCAAGGTTAACAGTCAATGAGAGGTTTTAACGAAAAAGCTAACAAAAAAGGGGAATACGGCGAATACTTTCAATTTCAATGGGGATAACGACCATTAATGAAAATACAGGGGATAAATTTACTAAAGGTTAAAATATAGGGGGAAATGATATACTTTCCCTTTAAAAAAAAAAATTACAGATATATGAATTAAAAAAAAAATCACAGACATAGCAGATCAACCGAATATTTAAACTTCATAATGATAAGCATTAAATTTAAGAAGCATTAAAAAAAAAAAACATTTATAATATTATTTATGATTATCTAAATAAAAAAATTAAAAGTGATGATTTGAACTTATGTTTGAAATATGAAAACTTCAATTTCTTGAATATCAATGAAGATGAGGAGACAAAATTATCCGATAAATATTCAAATCAAATAGGATTTTGTAATGGAAGTGGTATATGATGAAAAAAAAAAAAAAAAACCATTTTGTTCATTCAAAATCTATACCAAACACTCACAAAGTGTGAGAGATATATAATTAAATCAACATCGTCTCTTGTACTCCACAACTCCCTAAGACACATTTTTCATGCTTGAGATATACATTCATTTACCAAAATATCCTTATATATCCTCAAGGCAATGCTCTATAAATTTCAACTCTTGTGCATCCATTTTCACACATCAAACAACCTTCCATCTTTTTCTTCTAGCTAAGTAATTATTAACAATGAAGAGTTCTCTCCTAGCATTATCACTCTCCTTTCTTTTCTTCGCCTTGCTCATAAAACCCTTGTCGGGCCGTGCCGATCCGTTGCTCGACCTCAATGGAGATAAGGTTGAAGCCGGGTCGGCTTATTACATTGTCTCTATAATCAGAGGAGCCGGCGGCGGCGGTCTCACTCTATCCTTTAATAGAAATGGATTATGTCCACTGGATGTTACCCAACATTCATCGGACCTCTTAAGGGGCTATCCAATGTTCTTTTATCCAACCAATTATAGCAGTGAAAACCGAGGTTATGTCCACGAATCCATGGACGTGAACATCCAGTTCTATGCCAACATAATCAATTGCAATGAACCAATGGTCTGGAAAGTTGACAACTACGATGAAAAAAGAGGAGCTTGGTTTATTACAACTAATGGAGTTTTAGGAAACCCTGGACCTCAAACCCTACCAAACTGGTTCAAGTTTGTCAAAATTGGCGTCGGAATTAATGCATACAAGATTGTTCACTGCCCTTCAGATGTGAGTGATTCCACTGTCCATTTATGCAGTGATGTTGGGATTAATTATGTGGAAAATGCGCGGCGTCTTGCTCTAAGTAGTACCCAGCCGTTCAGGCTCGGGTTCGTCAAGGCTCAAGTTCTCCCATCATGAAAATCTATCGAACAAGGTAAACGAGTGACCGAGTTCGTAATTGTGATGTACTCTATTTTGTGATGCTTGTGATGTAATAAAATAATGGACTAAAATGTAATAAAATAAAACAGCATACTACCTTTGATGCTTGTACTCTTTAACTTATAATAATGGACTCGGTTTAATCTAAAATTAATCTCCTTAATTATTAATTAGAGTACTCTTCGTATTTCAGAAAAAAATAATAATAATAACACCATTCACTCCGGTAATACTACAGATTCCGTGTCAATCGCCACATTTACCAATATTATAGATTCGAGTCGTCAAACAAAAAATAATATATATATATATTACCGAATATATATATATATATATATATTCGGTAATATATATTCACTTTTCTAGTATTTACACAGGTAGATTTCACAAGAGCACACAACCACAAAGATGGACCTTTACACTATGTTTGGTAGGAGGGATGGAGAGTATAAATGATGAATGAATTAAGAAGGAGAGAGAGTATGAGGGATGGAGAGGATAACATCTATCATTCGTGTTGTTTGGTATTGAAAAGAGGATTGAATGGATGGATTGGTATTTAATTTGTAAAATTATTATATTACCCTTACAAAAATTGGAGGGCAATGAAAAATTGGAGAGCATTATGGTTATTTCCCTCCAATTTTCTCTCCCTCCTCTCATCCGCTAGATTTGGAATGATCAAAAATGGTGGGCCCGGATGGATCCCACCTCCCTCCTCTTCTCTTCTCCTTCCTCTCATCCCTCCAACCAAATGAATGGATTTGATCTCTCCTTCCAACCCTCTCCGTCCCTCCATTACTCCATCCAACCAAACACAGCGTTAAGCCAAAAACAGCTTTAAAAACATCTCTCCAAAAATAATAAACCTAAACTGTAGGCCAGCGTAATTTAAACCGCCGGCGACTGTAACTAGCCATACCATCTTGATATCAATCATGCATATTTTAATTGTCAGTGGTAACGGATCTATCTATTGTTGGATGTTTTAAATGAATTTAAGAGACCCAAAGTTGTACCGCGATGCCGTACCACATCGTAGTGGCACAAGCACCACGAGGCTAGCTCGTATTGCGATGGTTTGTATATCCAGACGAACATCGCGATTGTAGTGCGTGCTAGAACATAAAAAATATATTGGCAATATCACATAGTGAAGACCTAAGCTGGTTTGTTTTTGCATGATATACTTGAAGGTCTAGTATTCCCTATATTGAAAATAGCACTAAACACATAAATTGTTGTATAGAGTCCCAAAAAGGCCACCCGACTATTTAGATTGTTCCAAATCACTATTTTGACGAAACATTGTTCATTGACATTCATTCTGTTAAATCTAACAGAAAGTTACCGTTATCTATAACATGACATTTCTAAAGAGTAAAATAGCACTAGACACCATTAATTGATGAGTGGAGTCCCAAAAAGGCCATTATTTCCATCTCTGCAAACTATTCAAATCTGACCTATGTCCACATTCAAGTGCACATCTCTAAAAATACTCAACGTTATTTGCTCAAATTTTGACACAAGAAAGTAGATATGCAAACAAACACTTTTCATTCAGAAAATATTCCAAAATCGATTTAGAAAAGTTTGAAAATGAGCAATGAACACAGCTCACTCGTGGATTCGCGTCGCTTCTGACATTTGACTGAATAATTGATCATAACTTTCAAAATACCGCCAGAATTTTACATTCTTTATACCGTTGGATTCGTATCGAAAAATTGAAGAACCCAACATAGGCAAAAAAAAATTATTTTCTTTCCAAAAGATATAGTTTTAAGGAAAAAGAGCGATGAACACAGCTCGCTCACGGATTCGGGTCGCTTCTGACCTTTAACTGAATAATTGATTATAACTTTTAAAATACTGTCCAGAATTTTACGTTCTTTATACCGTTGGATTCGTATCGAAAAATTGAAGAACCCAACTTGAACAAAAAAAAATTATTTCCTTGCCAAAAGATATAGTTTTAAGGAAAAAGAGCGATGAACACACTTTACTCACGAATTGCGTGATGCTTCTGACTTTTGACTGAATAATTAATCATAACTTTCAAAATACCACCTAGAATTTTACGTTCTTTATACATTGGATTCGTATCGAAAAATCGAAGAACCCAACTCTAATGAAAAAAATTATTTCCTTTCCAAAAGATATAGTTTTAAGGCAATTTTCCTTCTCCTGTTCCGTTCAAGATAATCCTCCATTGTTGTAGAGCTTCTCTTGAAAAGAAAAGTGAAATAATGCTTTGAACATCTTTGTCAAATTTCGTCCTAAGTGCTGACTTGATATTTTACAATATTGACCCTTCTTATCTTACTATTTTAATCTCGATTCTAACAGGTTATGACATAAACAAACGGATTATAATATAAACAAACGGACTTCAAACAATTAATAGGCAAAGTGACAACAATTGATACATTCTTTCAATGAAATGGCTAATTTGGGCTATTTTGAAAAATTAATAGTCATTTAGAAACTGCCTCACCAAATCAATGTCTTTAGATATCACCGACCCTATTCTATATAACTTTCAATGTGCAAGTGGTTGCTTTAAGATTTTAACAAATGCCAACCACAATTAATAGACATCTTGTTATTTCTGTTATGGGCAACTAAAAATAGTTTCGACTAATTTATCAAATAAGAGTTTAGTAATTTATCAAATAAGAGTTTAGTGGATAAGTGATGGTCTGATACTTTGATTGCATGGGTAGGGAAAACTATTTTTAATAAAATTGATACACTATTCTGAAAATATTTTTAAAATAAGTTATTTTCAACTCGGTGCGGTATGAATTGTTTTTGTTTTACATGAATTTCTCTGGCAGAAAATTCACAAACAAACAAAGAAATCATATTAACTGTAACTGTAATTATCTTTATTTTTTGACAAATTGCACAAACAACCCTAAGTTTAGGCCTAATTGCATGCATATTTAATTTTTGATAAAAATTTAACGGATATCATTTGCCGTCAATTGTGTTCTGTTAGTAATTAACGACTCAAGGAAGGGCAAAAGAGTTCATTTACCAAAAATATTCAATTAACGACTCAAGGGCAAAAGGGTCCATTTACCAAAAATATTCATTGACTATTTATATAATACTTAATTTTTTGAAATAATATTTGATTGATCGATCTCCTCCATCCATCATTTGATCTCAATATGGTTGGCAAAATAAGGGTCTAGACCTTACCTAGAACCGGACTTACAAAATTTTAAAGGGTCCAAGCCCTCAAAATAAATTGTGGGTTCAAGTCTGGACCGACCCGTTGCAGATACGGGTTTTAGCCGACCCCAATTGGACTCAAATTAGTCTCATATTGTGCCATATTCGAAGATGGTCTTTGTTTTGGGTGAACTTGCTGGAGATATTATCTGTTTTGGGACTAAGAAGACGACGACAAATATTTTCACTGTGGAGAGTGTAATCGACAACAGAGTTGGAAGGAGGTTCGTCGGGAAGTTGACTTTTGGGGAGGAAGTCGAGAACTGTTGATGGATTGGGCGAAGTGATCGCGCTCCAAATGTTTACATTTAGCGCCCCATTTTCCTATCTTTTGTGTTCGTTTGCTATGTGTAATTGTTCTTTTGTTGTGCTTTGTTTACCTTTCTAATATAATCTGATGTTCAAAAAATACGATTTGGGTTTCTAGGGTTTATAGATTTCTATAAATCAAATTCATCAACACCTTATCAATAACAACAAATCAGCACATACACGTACAAATTGTTAGTTTAAGAGATGAATTTGTTTCTGGACAAACACAATTGATTGAAAAAACTATGTTACTTTAAGCCTGAGTTGGGAAAATCTATATAAACAATAATAATTATCAATATATGTTTTACAGTGGTTCGTCTTAAAGAGAGTTGTATTTTGTTATCTACTATTGCCCATACATTATGCATGTGTAGCTGGGTTGATTTTGTTTTACAAAATGCAATAATAATATCAAATTTTACCTTATCAGGCCCTTTTAAATATAATTTCTTGCGATCAATGGTGTGCAATTAGGCTTGTAATTTTTCGTTCATTTAGAAGTATTAGAAATTCTAGATTGAAATACAACTTGTATATTTCATTACCTATGATTGATAAAATTAGGGCATGGGGGGAGGTGGCTTTGTTAATAATGTTGAGCTTAGTAGCCACAATCTCAAGAATTTGTTTTTGATTGGAATGTAACCTGCTTCCTCATAATCACCTAATATATTTAACCATATATGGGAAAAAAAAAATTACTCATTGAAGTAGTAAATTTGGTTACCTTACAATGTCAAAACGGGTATACAAACCACGACTTTAGAGGTAACATATCTGGTGTTCCCCCTTTAACACACGTGCTTACAACCAGAAAAAAAAAAAAAAAAAAACGAACGACAAAATACACTCTCTCTAAACTATGAACTAGTAATATAGTATACTCTGATGAAAGCTTGAGGAAAATACCTACGTAGAATTGAAAATTTTGCTTTTATAATCGGCAAGTATATACCATAACAGGCTATGTGGATGACAGCCATAATAAAGTACCATAAAGGAGCCCATAATGTCTCAAGCTCGAGGAAAGGATATGTCAATGTGAGACACCAAGGGGCCGTTTGGTACGGGGTAATCAAAATAATATGATTTCTAAGAAAGTTATTCCTGGGAATGTGATTCTTAAGAAACCTGTATACTTGTGTTTGGTTATGCATGGGAATATTGTGTCAAATTCCTAGAAATGTCAGATAACTGTATTTGGTTTAACATTGGAATCTTTTTTTTTTTTCTTTTGAAGAACACACATTTTCATTCAACCAAAAAGTTATAACATGACAAATCTTATTATGACAATTATTTTTATCATCTTATTATGACAACCAAACGAGATGTATAATATAAAAATATTTTTCCAAATAAATGAATGTCTCCAATCAATTTTTTCATAATTTGGAATTTTAAATTAAGATTATTTATTTTCACATTTTCTTCAACAACAACAGTTACTGTGCAACCAAAAAATAATAAAATTTATCACATGATAAATAATTGTCATAACAAGATTTATCATTAAAAAAAAAAAAATGAAATTGTCATAAGCAATAAAGAGTTCAAACTTAATAATACAAGAAGTTAAATATACAAGTCTATAGATATAACATCTACAAATGTCGATTTCCTTGCCATTGCTCAAACATTTCTCTTGCCAAGTTGTCCCTCCAAGTGGTCCAAGCATTTGATGTTTCAATGTGAGTGTAACAATAACTGTTCATGTCATCATCTTCATTATCATTGTCACTCTCCTCAAATACATGCTCTAAAGGATCTATAGGCATTTCTCTTCTAATCAAGTTATGAAGAAGGCAACACGCCAAAATAATACGACATTGTATTTTGACAGGGTAGTATGACCGACCTCAAGAATTGCCCATCGTCCCTTCAACAATCCAAATGCTCTCTCTATTATATTCCTTGCAGATGAGTGTTTCATGTTAAAAAACTCCTGAGGCGTATTAGGTGGGAGTGTCCAATCATTCAAATGGTAGCGTTGTCCTCTATACGGTGTTAAGAAACCTTCACCATTCAGATACCTAGCATCGCATAGATAGTAATATCCTACAAATTAATTAAATATTAGTGAGCAATAACTCATAGTAAGCTTTATCATTCATGCAAGAGGATAAAATTCTACCTTGTGGAACTTTAAACCCATTCATTCTAGATATGGCATCTCGTAAAACTCTAGAGTCTACAGCTGAACCCTCCCACACAGGCAAAACATAAATAAACTGCATATCTTGTGAGACTACCCCTAACACATTAGTAGCAATTTCATTCTTTCTAGTCCGATACCTAGGTCTATCTGATGCTAAGACATTTACTTTAATGTATGTTCCATCTAGTGCTCCTAAGCAATTCTTAAACCATTTCCACCTACTATCAGTTGAATCACCAAGAACTGGCTCTGGTTTTTTTAGTAATAACTCATGGAGACGTAATATAGCATTTAAGACTACATTGAATTGTCTACTAACAGTTTCACCAGAACGTGCAAATTGACATCTCATAATTCTGTTCTTAATATCATGAGATATAATATGTAAAAATATAGCTACCATTTCTTCAACATCCATATTTTTGTCCCCTTCAAACCCCCAACAATTCTAAGGTGATGGCATAAAATGGAAAAAAGTTTTTCTATCCAAACGAATACTCTCTATGCATGCTAAGTCACTCTCATATATCATTCGGTGATAATTTAGTTGACATATGTGATGCCTATATAATGAAGTTTCACCTCGACTTTTCTTTTTACTTAAGCGTCTCCTACTCATGATAATACATATTAGGAAAATGAAAAACATTCTCATCTTATTTAAGATCTCCATGTATTGAATCATATTTGCATTAATTCTTTTCTTTGCAACCAAAGGAAGACGAGCCATATCTGAACGTACAAGTTAAAACCAATGAGAAAACAAAACAAATCCCAACCGAAATACACTGTCTTAACCAAGCAAACAAATATTTGATAAGCATAAAATTCCACCAAACAAAAGCACGTGGCATTATTATTGTATAACACAAAGTGAGCAATTTTAAGTTTGCAATTCATATAGAAGACATAGAACACACAAAGTAACCATACCCTCCTCTCTTTTCTTGGAATTAGTTATTACGAACAATGGAAAAGTGAAACTAACAAACACATGATACTTAACCAATATAGATGCAATCTAGCTCATCTATTAAAAGCCGCGTACATACAGATACATAACACATCATATTCAAGCTTACACAACACAATAAAAAATTCATAACAAATAGAAAGTCAAGAATTAGTTGAGTGCATCATTTTCAAACACACAATATGATTGGTTTCTGAATTCACTGTCTTGGAAAAATTGCCGGTGTGTGGTATACTGTATAGCAGTCAGGTTTAATGTTTCCAAAAACATTAATCAACCCTTGCAGCCTCGTCTACTTTGAGAACATACAATTACAGCAAACTGTGTAACACAGATTATGTGTATATGTAATTACTGTAAAATTCAAATTAAATAACATAAGCTGACATTAACTGCATTGAAGATCATGGTGACTTTACAGTAACTTCTCTGTTCATCAACCTAATGTGTACATCTTAAAATACCTTGAACCCTCTTAGCAACAGTATTAAACAAAGAAGTTGATAGTTGATTCAGAATATACCAATATCACTAACTAGTCTTTTCAACCAAGGTCCACGATCTCTAAAATACTTACAAGTCAGTGTCCATGCCATCAAATCCCTAGATCTTACCTTGTCCAAATTTTCTCTAACTGTCTTCAACTTAACTCATTTCACAGGTCTCAGGATAAACTTACACTCCATAAATACAATATATACTAGTGAGATAAAAAAGAAAAATATTCTTTTGTATTTAAGAGCAAAAACCGCAGAGACACCAAAAGCAAGAGCAAAAACAGAGGAAATCAACAAGAGAGACTCAGGATTCTATCCACTCAAGCAATTAACAAATCCCTTCTTGTTACTCAAGCACAAACACAAACAATTAACTAAAGAAAATTAAACTAAACGAGGTTTATGCACCAAACTCAATTGACAGTAAAATCTAACAAGAAGAGCAACAAAAACTACAAAATCTAACAAAAACCCATCAAAGAAAAAACGTAACATACCTTGTTAGAGATCTATCGAAAAAGAGAGCGGTTCAGACTTCAGAGCAAGTGCGAAAACGAGAGAGATCAGTTGTTCGACGGAGACACAAGGTTTGATGGAGAGACAAGGTTCGATGGAGAGAGAAGACGGCGAGTTTGACGGAGTCCGGTGGGGTTGATGGATAGGGAGGGCGACGAGAGTGTGATGTTTGAGAGCTGAGAAGTGAGCAAGAATGAGATGTCTGTTAGGTTAGAATTTATTTATTTATTTATTTATATAATGGGTCCCACGGTGGGAATCAGATGGAGGAGCATTTGAAACCCACCAGTTGGGATGGGAATCACATTACCCCATTGGGGGATATAGGATTCACTTTTTTACGAATCTAAAAACCTAAAACTTGTAATAAACATGAGAATCCTATCAAATTCTCATTTTCATTCCCATGCCAAGATGTTTCTATACCAAACGGCCCCCAAATAGTATGTTTTTAATAGAATTGCTTGAAACCAAACCAAAGCATGATCGAATGAATTACTTACATGTAGAAATTGTTAGTTTAAGAGATGAATTTGTATATGGACAAACACAATTGATTTAAAAAACTTTGCTGCTCGTAACCCTGAGTTGGAAAAATCTGTCAAATAGCAACAAACTCTGCTGCTTGTAAGCTGGATCCAAATACTATCAAATGATTTATATAGATTTTTATTTTTGATAATTATAACGATACCATTTCTGTTCACAAGTGACACCATTTCTGTTCACAAGTGACAAGAAAAAAGTCAGAAATGAAGTAATGATAAGAAACAGAGTGTTGACAATTGACACTGCTTTATATGTGTAAACATAGTACACCACCATCAAATATATATATTTGGGTTTGGCCGGTTCTCTCTTCTCTATGAAAGAATATATGAATATGATATCTATTTATCATTGTTATTATTATTATTACTTGTCTTGTGAAATGAGTTACTATGAATTAGAATTAGAACAGAATGAAATTTACTAGATTTTTGTACATTGGATGATGGATTATTCAATATAACCTTTTTGTTAACAATTGTCAACTTTAGAGACATTTGAATTGCATCTTCTTTTTGAAATTATTATCATTTATAAATCTATGGATCAATTGCATATATAGTAACATTACAAATGGGAGATGCACAATAAGGGAATATAAAAGGAAAGGCTAGGACTTATTATAGCAATTGGTCCATTGTAGCGAGCAAAATGTTAGTAACTTATGGTTGATGATGCATCTCGTGGATGGCGTCATGCGAATGGCATGCTTAGCAAGACAATTGTAGAAAGCAAGATACTTCCCGTACTTAATGAAAAACTTGGATGCCAAAAAACTCATAACAATTACATAAGTCGGTTAAAATTCTTTAAGGGATCATAAGCTCTAGGTTTGGGTGGGATGCAATCAGAAAGAAGTTCATTGCTCCTGAAGAAGTTTGGGAAGATTACTTTAAGGTTAGGTTTTTTACTTTTCTCAAATGTATTTTGTTTGGTAAATTTAGTGCATACTAATTTTTAAACAATTTTTTTTCCTGTCTTTTTTGTAGTCACACCCAACTTATAGAGGCCTTCACAATAAAAATTGCGATGACTACGAGGATTTGCAAATTGTAAGTGGGAATGCAACTGCTACTGGGAAGAATTCATTAGGATTAGGTGATGAAATTGATGCAAGAACTTTTGGTGTCGAAGATAGACAAACTGCATTAGATGACTTTGTATATGATGAGACCAATGAGGCCTTTGTAACAAATCAGAATGAACCATCACCCCAACCTCCACCACTTGGACAATCTTTTTCACCTTTACCATTTCCAACCACTAGTTCAGAAGTTCACCCAGTTAGTACAAACCAAAAGAAACGAACTAGAACCAACAATGAAAGGAACAGTAGCTCAACTGAGACCAACCATAAAGCAGTGATTATAGAGAAAATTTCTCTTAGCATTGATTTCATTGCCGTTGACTTTCGGGGAGTACCTAGCCTACTAGAGAAACGGGAAAAAGATAGAGAGAAAAGTGAGATAGAGAAAAGTGAAAAAGAGAGACAAAGTTGTATATGGGATGCTATCAAAGAGACTCCAAATTTGGATGAACGTTTTCTTTACAAAGCGGTTGCATTGCTTACTAATAAAACAAAAAAGGAAGAATTTTTGAAAATGTCATCTTAGGAGCTCTCAAACTGGATCACCTACAATTTGGAATGAGTGATTATTTGGATCATGATAAATCATGCTTTATTGGAAATTTCTTTTGTTTATCAACATTTTGGTTTATTTCATTTGGTTAGTTAATTGGTATAATACATTTTTTATTTGAACATGCAATGTATTATTTTGGTACTGATTTTGATTTGTCAGTTACTATTATTTATGGTTCTTTATACTATTGTGTGAATGAAAGATTTGCTTCATTTTGGGTTCATATATATATTTATAAAATGAGATATTTTCTTCATTTTAATTTATATTTCAGTTTGTTTTAAGTAGTTCAGTTTGTAACTTGATAATGCTTTTATTAGATGGCTAGCTATTCGTTTATATAATGTCTCAATCAAGCATGTATGGAGAGAATGAATTACAGGAAGACGAAATTGAGGGAGAGGAAATTGACAAAAAAGAAACTGATAGGGAAGATAAGGATGTTAAAGAATTTTGAGGAAGATGAAGAATTTTATGAAATCATTAAGCATTTGTTGATGACAATTCAAGTTGTAGTCCATGTGCTAAATGAGTTTATGATTGTCATGGGCGAGCAACATGTTGAACATACATTAACTCGGCAACAGATTACTATGAAAGGATTAAATTATATACATAATGTCTTGAATCAAGATCCTGAACATTTTCGACAGAGGTATAGAATGTATCCTAATGTGTTCAGAAAGTTATACAGTATTCTTAGAAAAAAGACACTCTTACAAAATACAAGATTCATTTATGTAGAAGAAATGCTTGCAACATTTTTGCTCATTGCTGGCCACAATAATAGATATTATCTAGTACGCAACACATTCAGCCGATCACACTTCACAGCCAGTATAAATTTTAATAAAGTTTTGAAGGCCTTGAACAAAATAACATCGGATATGCTGGCCAAGCCTGGATCATTGTCATCTAAACTAAAGGAAAGCACAAGGTTTTACCCTTACTTTAAGGTAAATGTATGTCATGAGCTTTTATTTTTCTTTATATTTGAATCAAAATATAAAGCTATGGATTTATTTCAGGATTGTATCGGAGGTATTGATGACACACATATTCCAGCAATGATAACAGGACCCAACATAAGTAGCTATCATAATCGTCATGGAACAATATCTCAAAATGTATTGGCAGCTTGTAATTTCGATTTGGAATTCATGTATGTCCTTAGTGGGTCAGAGGGTTCAACCCATGATTCAAAACTGCTAACTGATGCTTTAATAAGGAGGAGGACTGCACTTAAAGTGCCACAAGGTTCGTATTTATCTTTTTTTTTTTTTTTCACTTTACATTAGGTCATACGTTGCATGCAAAGTATTTGCATTGTAATTTTTTAATTTTTTTTTTATAAAAGTATTTTCATTGTATTATTATGTAAATATTACTTAGTGGATTATGGATTTCCAAACCTACGCCAATTTTTGGCTCCATTTCGAGTTGTTCGATATCATTTCCAGGAGTTTGGTGGTCAAGGATGTGATCCTACAAATGAAGTTAGTTGTTCAATCTCCATCATGCTTCTTTGAGGAATGTCATTGAGAGGATATTTGGTATATTCAAATCACAATTCTTAATTTTCAAGATTGCACCTTCATTCCCATTTAGGACACAAACAGAGCTTGTATCAGCTTATGTAGGACTACACAATTTTCTTCGAAAGGAGTGTATATCAAACTAGTTTCCTATTGAACAAGATAATGAAGTGGATCACGAACCAGTTAATGAAGTTGATCCTGAACCAGTTTTTCAAAAGCAAGAACAAAAACGAACTGAGGCTAATGAATGGAGAGATGTTATAGCTTTGAATATGTGGATATATATTTTTTGTTTTGAAATTGACAAAGTGTGTTGGGATTTATCCAAACTTACCGAGATCAAACATTCTATCATTGTAAGCACATGTTAAGGTTTAAAAGTGTTTTATGATTAAAAAAATTGCTTTTTTTTTTAATAAAACTTTCTAGAACATACAATATGTATAAATTCTTCTTCTACAATGTACTTGTCAAATCTATTTTTATAAATCATACAAAAGCATGGAGATGTTTGACTAAAAATGTAAGATGGATTATAAATGAAAATTATTAAAGCAAAAGCAGTTGGAAATTAGTGAAACAAATAGCATTCAGTACAAAATTTAAGTCCACAAATATTAAAATGAAGTAAATTGATGTGAGATACCAAAATTCCTAAATTCTAACCAAAGAGCTAAATTCTAACCAAAGAGCATAAATTCAGTAAGATACCAATAACAATAAATTATATTTGAAGGCGCCAAAAATATGATTGACAGCACAACTATAGTATAATGAATGTATACAAGAGAACCACCTCAACTACATCTAACCAATCTAGATAATCAAGAAAGGAGCAGTAGCAAAGTCTGGCATACTGATCACAAAAAAGAATAGTATACATGGAAGCTTATGAAAATGCTTTACCGCTATCAAGACATCTCACTAGGAAATGCTATTTGGAAAACATATAAGAATTATCCTGATTTTGCTAATTTCCCAAGGATAGCTAAAGACAGAATGTTGGAGATAAATAATTATATTATATCTCTATGTAGCACAGAATAGCATGTCAAAGAAGAAAACATCTCATCAGAGCTAGCAAAGTTACCTTCATGGCTTCATAAAGCCCCTTTTTTTTTTATATGTCAGAGATAACAAATCCAAGAAAGTCCATGGATGTCTAAACAAATCCATAAAAGTCTGAGACTAATGTAGGACAAAAAGAATGAACCATAGTCCAGACCGTGCCCTGACTCCATCAGACGAAATCTGATTTGGGCAATTTCTTTTTTTTTCTTATTTTATTAATTTGGGTCTTTGTTTCTTGTTTAGCAAGTTTATTTATTTTAGTTTGATTAGGAATTAAATTTAGGTTTTGGAAATAAATCAAACTTACCTTTTAGGTAAGATTTGATCTTTGTTTTTTAGTCAAATTATGAATCATGAATCTTAAAAGATTATGATTAGTTTTTATCTTTTCATGTTTTAATCTTTTTAGGAATGTCGTATTCGATTCATATTATAATTAGAGTTAGGGTTTATTTGCTATAAATATGTTTGTAAGCCGAAAGACCGAATTAATCTTTCAATCAATAAAATTCAAAGTTCGTTTTTAAAGATTTTTCTTTTTGTTTCCAGTGGATTCCAGAGTTTATCACAAAATATTGACGTTAGTTGTATTCTTTTGCTTTTTCCGCTGCATCAGATAGATATATAAACAAATCCATATAAGTCTGAGATAGATATCTAAACAAATCCATAAAAATCTATAAAATCTGTCACTTAAAAAATGTCTTTAAATGTCCTCAAGAATCCTAATTGAATACACCCTAACTCAGCAACTATACAGAACTTGTATAGTAGTTTAACCTTATCATTAAATTGTAAGGTTATATATGGAGTCATTACATTTGTAATTTTTTTTTTTTTTTGAGATAACCATTACATTTGTATTTGTTCCTTGGGAAGTCTTGACGAATAAAACTAATCTTTCTCATTTCTTCCATTTTTTTTTTTTTTTTTTGAAATATTACAATAATTTTGGGTTTGGGGATGAAGAAACAACTCAAACCCAATTTTTTTTTAAATAATTATCTTCAATTAATTTAATTTAATTTAATTGTTTATTATAAAATGATTATCCTCATTTTTGCAATTTGGTCTTTTATTAGTACAATTTTAAGGACAATTTGGATAGGGGAAGTTTGAATAGATAAATACATACTTAATCTTTAAATGCATTTATGCCAAACTTCAAGGGAGGTGAATGTATTTACCTCTATAATTATTTTATTATGAGAGCAATTGAAACCATAATCAAGTAACATCTATCAGATTCAATCTAATAGAGCTCCAAAAAACCAATGGCACGGATCTGACCTCAAATTTTCTAATAGCTAGTATGCAATGACAGTCCATAGATCAAAGCCTCATAATAAAACGGTATCGTGTTCCCGAATCAACCAGTAGCATCAACACAAACTCAAGTTAATAACGGAATTTGTTTAACACACTGCCTACCATATAGTATTTTATTGTTGTATAAAATTGTATCGTATTAAATTAGACCGTAGTAAATTAAATTAAGTATTGTAAGAAGTTTGGTATTAGAAAATTAATTAGATTAGGATTAGCTAATTATAAATTTTTGTTTAAATTTAACTTAAACTTTTTTTAAGAGAATTTAACTTAAATTGATATATATAGTTAAATATTAAATTCAAATAATTTAATACAGTTCAAACCTTATAAATTAACCACACCATACATATAAAATGTTAGAAAACTTAGTACAATACTACTAAATTAGTATTGTACAATTTAATAATCTTGTTCAATAAACATTCATAATAATTTGGGGCCTTATGCCAAAATCGACCCTAGGAATATCCAAGTGAAGCAACCATTAGGGATTCCGAATATTTTGGGCCCTTAAATTTTGTTAACTTTAAAAATTATGATTTTAAAAATAGGTCCACACATGATATATATATATATATATATTTAAGTTTCACATATCACATATGAATTTTTTAAAAAGGCCTCATATATTACATAAGATTTTTTTTTTTTGTTTGTTTGTTAAAGCTCTCATATCACACATGATTTTAAAAAAAAAAATGCCCACATATGATTTATAAAAAAAAAGGTCCACATATGAAAACAAAAATAGCATTCTTATAATAATTTTTTTCTTTGTTGGATACATGATGTAAGAAATATTATTGAAGATAGGGAAAATTGTACTGATATCCCTTAACTTTAGGTGTAATTAGACCTATATACAGAAGATCATTTAATTATATGTATGTCCACTGGATTTCATTGACTTAACGTTTGACCAAACGGGCAGTTAACGTGGTAGGGGTAAATAAATCAATTTACGCAAGACATTAAATGTTCTGAAACAAAAGGATAGTGAACGGTGAGTAAAGAAAAGTGTACAGTCAAAGTTGCCAAATCTATCCATTCAACCCTGACAACTAGTTTATTGCCCTTTTATCTCCACACAGATACTCATTTTGGCACGAAACGGAGTTCATAAACCTATCTATATAATTATCTTAATCTTTAGTTATTCACTTCACCCTAAAAAAACTAAATATATATATATAACCACTACTTTGTTTTCACACTCATAAGAGCACATATAGTGAAAAAAACTGTGGAGTACATTGAAGCTTGAAAAGGTATGGACAATTATCCTTAGTATAAGTGAATCCATACCTGAAACAATGTTGGTTTTTTGTTTATTGTTTGAAGTTTTCTATATTCATTGTGTTCTTCTTTGTTTTCTTTATAATACTGAATACTGGTATGTGAAAAACTGATATTTTATTTGTATAATGAAACATATGTTAATTTTTGTTTGTTGGTTTTATGAAATGGGGTGATTGGATTCACTAAATCGATGGCTTTAAGAATAAAAATTGTTTGGATTTACAATAATATTGATGTTGGGGGTTTTTGGATATCTGCAGTTTGTAAAATTATTTGGCATAAATGTGTTAATTATTTGATGCATATTATAAGTTTTATTGTTAGTAATTGAATGATTTTATTTTCAACTTTAGGGTTTTTGTACTTACTGAAATTATTTGGAAATTTAAGGGTTATCGTAAAATGCAAATGATTTGGTGATGGATTGTTTTCAATTTTTTTTTATACTTTGGAATTATATTGTAATTTCATATGATGATGAGTGTAACTAATTATAGTGTTTATTGTATTTGATTATGGGTTGTTTAGCTATGTGAATGTCTATAAAGTTAGGGCTTTGACATATTGATTACTACGTATATTTATTTTCAATATGCATTTCAATAAAAAAAATGTACATGGTTTCTTGGTTGGTTTGCTAGTTGCATTTATCAATTGGGAGTAGTGGGTTTTCATTGCAGTATTGCTGAATATTTAATCAAGTTATGGTTTGATGTTCTATAATGAATCATAATTAGGTTCTGAAATATAAATATGTGTTTACGATTATCAAGTTAATATACTTATATTAATTGTATATTATATAGATTTAGGGTTAACATGTTAATTTAACTATATTAACTATATAAGCCTACTTTAAAATAAAAAAAAATAAAAAAAATTTATAAGCCAATATGGTTTTGATGTTGATTGAATGTTATTGAATGTTGTTGTTATGCATGTTGATAACATCATATTCTATAGCGTAAAATTTATTTAAACTTATTTATGCAGGTTAAAGCCATGAATTGTTTTAATTTAATTGTGAAGTTCATGAGATGTCAAGTTGAGTTTGGAATTGAACATCCATACAAATACAAATTGACTACTCTCTCAGCTGATGCATACATGTTTGTTTGTAGTACAATTCCAGACCCATTTGAGACCTTCAAAATAGAGGCTCAACTTCCATGGAGTGGGCAGTACAAAGCTATTAAGGATGACAACGATTTACAAGTTTTCGACATGTTGAAGGTCAGAGGTATTGAAACCGTCAGAATAGACATTGAGTTACTTCCATTAGCAATTGTACCTGTTATGGAAATAGATGAAACTGAAACACCAATTGGGTCACTTTTTTCATCCATAAATGATAGTCCAAGTATAAGGACATATTCAGAGGATTTTGTTTTCATATCAATTGATGATGAAGATAGTGAAGTTGTTAATTTAGAAATGTTTGCAAGTGAGGATGATGAAGATTGCATCCCTTGTGATGGCAGTGTAGAAGAAGTTGAGACAAGTGTTTCATCAAATATTTCACAATATAAGGCAAATAGTAGTGAGAATGACTTTGAGGATGATCAACTCTCAGATGCTGCATCTTTTGAATGGGATCATGACTTCCTCATTGAAGTATCAAGTGATGAAGAAGATGGTGGCACCAATAGCAACGTGCAACCTATGAGAGGGATGGCATTCAAATGTATGACTAATAAAAGAGTAAGACTTTAGGTTGGGCAATTGTTCAACAACCTGCACCACTTCAGGCAGATTCTTTAACACTATTGTAAGATCTTAGATTTGTATTGGCTTGATTCCATTGCAACTCTTTATTTGTAATGGTTAGTTGTTTAGGTGATTCTTGGTGAAAAGAAGCTTCAAAGGAGAAAAGCAACTTCTCATGCAAATATCATCTTCAAGAGGAAAAACGCTTACTTGGATACTAAGGTATTAAGATACTTCTTCCTCTTGCAAGGCGTAAGCGCAAACACACACAATTCATTCATGTGTGTCCCTGCAATGTTGTGCAAATATTTGGTAAAACATATTCACACTTATTTAAATATGCACATGCATTGGTTTCGTATTGACAAACATCGTAGATTTGCATGTTTTATGACTATCGCTTGGATATGATATACTTGTGTGATATTGTGTTTATTTGTTTATGTTTCTTGTATTTTGGACTTGAACATGATCTTATTTGATTCCTTATTGAGTCCCGGTCATTTCAATTACTCATTTATTAGGTTTCGAATCCAAACGATATAGCTACGCTACTTTACGTTCTCATTCGTTGAGTTACCTTTGTCGTTGTTTTCCGAGATAAATTCTCAACCATTTGTCAAAGTTTTACAGTCATCGTTGTACGTGAGGGAGTCACAATTTATAATCTAAAGATGGATTTGAAATCAGAATTAAGAGGCCCGAATACGGTTGAAGAACGCGAGAGGAGCATAAGGGAGCTTGCTCGGCCAAAGGCTAAGCAAAGGAATCCACGTGTGCCACACAGCCAGGCAGCCCCTTTACCCAGGTGTGCTGCATGTGCCCCACACATGGATGGTGACATGGCACATGTTGATTGGCTCATTTTTCCCTCTCTTGAATTCTTTTAAATACTTTATTTCTTCCCTCCAAACATAACTTGAAGAAAAATTGAAAAAGAAGAGTGCAGATTTTCTTTATGATATTTGATTTCTTGTTCTGATCATAACTATCTCATTTCAACTCGAAATTGAGTGATTCAAAAGCCAAAAATGTTAGTCTTGAAGAGAGCTACAAACCCCAAGCATTTTCAGAGCCAATTAACTTTGTGATTTTTTGCAGTGAGCAGATTTCAGTCCGAGGTTCATACTTTGTATGTGAAACACATATTCTTCTCACTATCTCTTTTTATCATCTCTTTTATTCTTCCTATTTGATTGATGAAATGTGTTAAAAATGATATTAATTCATACTCTAGGATTTTATGATCGATTGATTGTTGATTTTTAGCTTTGTGATTTCATTTGAACATATTTTAGCTAAACTTAATTGAACTTGAAATTGATTCTAGAAATGATATATATGATGTGCTTCATGATATTTTCTAGGTTTAATTTCATGATCTAAGAACTAGGATTTTTGTGTGTGATTTTGAATATCCTAATCTAGTTCTTATTGATTCACATCCTTTGATTTCTAGATAATTTTATGATTGAGTATTGATCGCATATTCTAGGTATCACAAGCATGTTCATAGGTTTATGTGATCAACTTTCTCTTTTTGACTGTTTTTGCATCATTAGCATCATGTAGATCATTTTGTCTTATAAAAGGTTGAAGTCTCTTGCAAAGTGAATAAAGCTTTATGTAGAGCAAGAAGTCTTGACTAGGACATGTGGTCCGGATAGTTAAGCAAAAGACTTAGCTAGGAGTACAGTACTTCGGATGGTTGAGCTAGGAGAGCTTGACTAGGATCTTTGTGATCCGGATAACTAAGCATGGAATCTTCCTAGAGGCTTAAGAGCCTTGGATAGGAAGTTACCTCTTGGAGGTATAGGACACACCTTAAATAGGAAGTAGGCTAGGTGGTTCATTAGACCCGAAGGTAGACTAGAAGTTGATAACTTATGGTGGATATCATGTGTTGATAGCCTTGAGTGTGTAAGTATTTTTCATCATAGTGAATTGTTTTTCCAGTAGTTGTGGTATCAACACGTGGACGTTTCCTCTTTGAGATTTTACCACGTCAAAACAAATGTGTTAAGTTTCGTTTTTATATTTTCATTATCTTCCATATATTGTATTGATTGCATCACTTGTATATTGATTTCCACATGTGTTGATTAAAGCAAATCATTTGATTAAGAAACATCAAGTGTGCCTTTCATTATTGTATTCTGCAAAATTTGAATTTGGAAGAAATTTGGCATATACCTATTCACCCTCCTCTAGGTATATATTACACTATATTGCTTAAGCGAATTTCAACTAAGCTATTCATGAGGGGTTTGAATTACAACAAATTAAAAATGAGAGGGACAGATTCACGGCTCGGTGTGCAATAAAGAATTGTAGCTAGAGGATTCATGCTAGTCCGGCAAATGATCAAACCACGTTTATGATAAAGACACTCAATGATAGACATTGTTGCGTTAAGGTTCATAAAAACCAAGAGGCCACTGCTATTTGGGTTGCTGCTATGTTCAAGGCATTGATTGAACAACACCCGGACATCAAGGTGAAGTTTTTATGTATAGAAATAAAAAGAATCTATGGCCTGGCACTCCTTTCATACACGCTTTATAAAGCAAAGAACATGGTTCTTGTCAAGATTGAGAAATAGCAATGCGAGTCATACAACCTATTGTATAGGTAATTATATTCAATATTTTAAATGTTGCATCTCAAATTTTTATAATGTATTTGTTACCGATCTTTATATATGCGTAGATATGGCTATACAGTGAGGGAGAGGAATCCAGGATCAACATGTTTAGATTGTCTAAGAAGATGATGCTCACAACCATGTTAAGTTTAGTCCGAACAACGCGATAGTCCATTGCAAAGCAGAGGATTTCGTTGCCCAGCTGCTGGACGCCCATGAACTCACTCACTAGAATTTGTTGGAAGACACCGTTACATATAAGCGAACGACGGATCAAAAGCGATGTCTAGTCAACTTCGATGTTGGCAACTTCGTTTGGACCATGCTAACCAAAGATCGATGCCCCGTAGGCGAATACAACAGACTCAACCGTAGTTGCACTGTCGACATATTTAATGTGAAGCACCCCATCCCTTGTCATGGGGATTCATTGTCTAAGGATGATGAGATGCTAAATTCGAGATCGAATTCTCTTCAACCCGGGGATCATGATGCGGATTGGATGATGCGGATCAGGTGGCAAGTTCGTATCTGGGTCGTGTGGAGCACCAAAACTAAGCTGAAGTTTGTGGGCCTCTATAGAGGGAAAACGGTCAAATTTACTATTATAATATGTTTTCTGAAATCCCCAGAAAATCCCTACATTTGTTACAAAGACTTTGTCTTCCTTAACAGGCTGCAACAGGCTTAAAAACGAACGTTTAGTTGGTTGTTTGAGAATTTTTAGTTTCGTGCATAACAAGGCGGCTTTTTCCTTTTCTGTTTAGAACTCTTTTTTTTTAGCTTTTTGTTTTGGGATTCTTTTTCTGATTTGGTTTAGAATTTTTAGATTTCTTTTGATTTAGGAATTTAGGAGATATCGAATCTTAGGAGATTCAGGTTGCTTTTTTGTTTAGGAATTTTGGGAGATATCGAATCCTAAGAGATTCGGGTTGCTTTTATTATTTAAGTAACTTGTATTAGGTTTTGAGAATCAAACTTGAATGAATTAATATTTTTTTTTAGAGAGAGTATCTCTTTATATCCAAATTTCGGTATTGTGAAGATCATTGAATTTTGATGCTCGTTATTCTGGTATCCGTGCGCGGATAAACATATTAATATAAGGATTTGTTCTTGTATTTGTGTGTGAGTCATTGAATTCGAATCGATTACCCGTTATGCCCATCGATCGTTGTGTGTGTGATTTTCTTGCTACAGCAGGTTGGTATCAGAGCCTTTAAGTCTACCTTTGTGCTAGCCTCCAAGCCTCCGATTTTCTCGTGAATCCACAACATTGGAGTTCCTCTCATGTTTGATTTGGGACACATCTTCATCAAAAATTGGTGGCTAATCGAAGTCGAAGATAACCGAGTTCGAGACATAGTCATCATCGAACATTTCCTCATGAAAAATTGGTGGCTTATCGAAATCGACGATAACAAATTCTGACACATAATCATCATCGGAAAAAAACGGACGAGAGGGGCAAATTTTTTTTTTGGGGGTTCATGAACACTTTTTTTTTTGTATAAAAAAAAATTTATATAGGGTTAAGCCTATCCCAGAGTTAGACTCGGAGGCTCTGATACCAATCTGATGTAGTGAGAAAATCACACACACAACGATCAATAGGTAGAATGGGTAACCGATTCGAATCCGTTGATTCACTCACGAATATCGAAACAAATCCTTCTGTTAATCTGTTGATCCCTACATAGATACAAAATAACATGTATCAAAATGCATTGATCTTCACAAAGATACCAAAATTTGGATAAAAAGAGATACTCTCTCTAAAAATAATTTTTATTCATTCAAGTCTGATTCTCAAAACCTAATATAAGCTATTTAAATAATAAAAAGCAACCCGAATCTCTTAGGATTCGATATCTCCTAAAATTCCTAATCAAGAGAGCAACCTGAATCTTCAAAGATTCGATTTCTGCTAAATTCCTAAACAAAAAGAATTCTAAAACTTTTAAACCAAATCGGAAAAAGAATTCCAAAACAAAAAGCTAAAAAACAAAGTTCTAAAGGGAAAAGGAAAAAGCCGCCTTGTTGTGCACGAAACTGAAAATTCCCGAACAACCAACTAAACGTTCATTTTTAGGCCTGCTGCAGACCGTCATAGAAGACAAAGTTTTTGTAGAAAATGCAGGGCTTGTCTGGGGCTTTTCGAAATAATATTAAAATAGTAAATCCAACCCTGTTTGCCATCTATAGAGGCCCACGAAGTTCTGCTCTATTTTGGGTGCTCCACGCGATCCAAATACGAACTCGCCATCTGATCCGCTTCATGCGATCCACATCATTGCCATTGATCGGAAATCAATTTTCTTTTTCCCATAACATATTCTAATGCCGGAGGGCAGTTAGAAATGAAATTCACTCATGTTTGCATGGTTTTCTAATTGTACATATACAATCACTTACGGAAAATATATATATGTACATATTCTATAATCTTTTATATCTATAACCTTTTAACTAAAAAAATTCCAATCTGAATCTATAGAATGATATAATTTATTTAATAAAATTATTTTAAATTTGTAAATGTCATAAAGCTGTTGTATATGTTGCAATGAGAAGTTATAATGCTACTATGTCAATAGATTTCATGGCACTCGTTTTTTTTCTTTATTCTTCATTGGTACCTTCACCATATTTTTAAAAAGTGAGTTTGGGTTTTGAAAGCTAAAATACATAAAGTTCTTATAAAAAAAATTATTCCTTGAAAGGATTTCTTGAATCATTAGCCCAATTGGTAGGGTTTTTTTTTTTATTATTTTTTTTTATTAAATAAATTATATAAACATGCATTGAGTGTCAAGAGCCTCATTTTTATAATCTGCCTTGGGTTCCTAAAATCTCATGGCCAATCCTGCCTTAGGTTAAAGAAAAAGAAGTTAGATTTATTGAGGGTGAACAAGATAAATGAATAAAGTTATATAAAACAAAAATAAGAATTAATAACACCCAACCCCATTGGGGTTTGTCCTTTGACACTCAGAATCAACTTTATTAAAAATTGACACTCGTCCATTTGGCGTTAGTCAAACTTAATAGTTAATCAAGTTTGCCTGTCAACACTAAGGGTAGTTTCATCATTTCAAGAATTTAATAAAAATCAGAAAAAAAAAAAAATCAATTTTTAAAAAAGTGGATCTCAACTGTCCACTGATGGACGATCGAGATAAATTGAAAATTAAAAATGAAATTTTTTTATAAAAAAAAATTGGATCAGATCTCCACCTCTAGATCTCCATCGAAGAAGAGAAATATCCTTCGATGGAGATCCAAGCATCTCTGCTGCTTAAAACCATCTTGAGTGACGAAATGAAGTCATCTCCATTCTTTTTTTTTTTTTTGAAAAACAAACTTTATTCAAGAGATCAGAGGCCAAACAACATAACAAAAAACACACAGCCCCATCCGAGTCAAAGAACTGAGACAGAGACAGAAACAACCACTGTCACTGAGCTTTGATAGGCCAACAACACAACAAGAAAAAACGAGAAAGGGCACCACAACCACAGCAGAAAAGTCCATTGAAGGCGATCTTCATCGATGGAGTTCAATCTCCATCGAAGGAGACCCATATCTCCTTTGTTGGAGATCTAGATCGATGGAGATCCAATCAATCAGTGGAGATCCAATCCACCGATCTAGTTTTTTTGTTTTTCTTTTTTATATATTACTTTTAAAAAAGTATTATAAGGTTTGAATAACTCACGGGTCAACACATTAAACTTGTTAAATAAACATGTCATATTTTTGTTGAACACAGTCTCCTAACCCATTAACTCATTTGACACAATCGGTTACCAAATACGAACATGTAATTTATAAATATAGAGAGATATATATATATATCACTATTTGGAAATTTAAATTGCCTAATAATTTTTTTAGCTAATGAAACAAATGAAGTTGAACACGGCCTCCTAACCCATTAACTCATTTGACACAATGAAACAAATGAAGTTTAAAGGGATTTGATCGTTCACCCCCTCCCCCCAAAACCATCCAAAGTCAGGGTTGACCGTTACTGTTAAGAGGCATATCCATAAACTCAACATTAAAAAATAACAACAACGACAATCATAATAATAATAACAATAATAATAATAATATCATCATATCTTCTTCAATTCTTCTTCTCCACGACCAAACACCAACACCAGTCCATCAACCACCATCTTCATCTTCATCATTATCATCAAACCAAACACACACTTAATCATCATCTTCATCTTTATCACTACAACTGATCACACCTTCTCTTCATCTCTTCATCTTCACGATCCTCTCTTATCTCTCTCTCTCTCTCATCTCTTCATCTTCATCATCAAACTATACCAAAAATCCCTCACACAATCATCAATTTCCACATAGAGATTCAATTTGATCTCCTCAACCCAGATCCATCATCTTCTTCGTCATTCAAACAAACAAAAATTCAGAAACAAACCCTAGCCGCCACCCTACGACCGTCGATAGTCATCCTCTCGCCGCCGATCGGCGTTCGATCTCCTCATGGACGCGGAGATTGGCACTCTATCAAAGAGATCTCTTCCCGCCGCCGATCTCCTCTTTTCTTTCTCTCTTGGCCACAGCGGCCGTGGTTTCGCGCGATCGATGGTGGGTTTGTATCGATTGATGGCGGATTGGGTTTGGATCGATATATGGTGGGTTGAATCTGCTGCTAGCAGTGGAAGCAAGACAGAGATCTTGGAGAGTTTCAATGCACCTCTTGTGCCCACTTTTGAGTACAAATGAGAAAACGCAGGTCATATATTAAAGAGATCAAATGTCCAATCTTTAACTTCAATTTCTAGTTAGGATTTATAATCTTCAAGGTTTATGTTTTAATGATGATTGTGATTGTTTGCAAACGTTTATGTTCTCTCAGTCCTTTTTAATTTAATATATATAGCGTTAGCATTGTATAATAATTCAGATGAAATCTATAATTTTGACATCGATTTTGTTCTAGTATATGAATTTTTTTATGGGGTTCTATATCAATTTTCTTTGTTTTCTCCTGGAGATTTCTGGAGTTAGGGCTTTCGAGTTTGTGAGATTAGGCATGTGTGGATCAAATTGAACGTGCCATGTTTTTATTTGCGAATTCTTGAATTTTATGATTCATTAAGAGTCAAGTAAGCTATGTTTCCGTTTTAACACAAAATATGCTGCATGCGTTTGATTTCTTATAATGGTTTGTTGATAAAGATAAGGATTGATTTTGGTTTGATTTTGTTGAGATAAAGATTAGTTTTTCTGGGTTGGTTTTTTGAAAAGAGATGAAGATCGAAGATGAAGGTGAAGATGGTTGGCGAGAAAATGAGGACTGGATCGATGATGGTGGTGGTAAGATAATCTGAGAAGAAGATGGATCGATGATTATTTGTTTTGTTTATTATTATTATTATTATTATTATTATTTTATGTTTTGTTTTATACCATCTCTCAAATCTACTTCATCTTTGTTCATCAGAGCTGGGTTTTTTTTTCTTTTTTTTTTCAAATCTTTTAGTTTTTGTAAAATTGATAAAGGTTAGGAGGATTTGTGTATAATAATTGTGGGATTGTGGTGTTTGTTTTGTTGGATTTTGTTGAGGATGGAAAGAGAGATGCAGAATTGGAAAATTTTATTTTTTTGGATTTGATGAAGATGAAGAGGTTCTGACAATGGACATCAGAAGTTTTCAAATGTCTTAGGAATCGTTTGTTTTTTTCACTTAAAACTTAATGGGTTTTAATCATAATTATTAAGTTATTTTGTTTGTTTTTCTAAGTGGTCAAACAACTTAAAAATACCAAAAAAAAAACTTAAAATAAATCACTGAATTGCATTAAATGCAATCCAAAATCTTTCTTCCGATACTATCCTTCATATATAACATATCTCAAATTTCATTATTATTATATATTGTATAGATATTTTTATTTTAATATATTGCTTATTTTAAATAGCTTTAAAAATAAATAAATAAAACCCTAATCACTTATAATATTAATGTTTAATATCAATACTTTATTATGATATTATGGTGATGTATTTATATATATATATATATATATATTTATATTTAGAGTGTTTTATGTGAGTTTTCTTGCTGCCTCTTTTATTTTTTGAAAGAAAAAAAAAACATTTTTCTTTTCTTAATAAAAATAAAGTTTGTTTGTAATCGAAGAAGAAAATCATGATCATATGTGTTCATATATAATTATTATTTTTGGATTTTTTTTTTTTATATTATATGTACAATTGTTTGACATGAGTATAGACGTAAAATTATTTCTTTTCAGATAATTTTATTTTCAAAAAATAATATGTTGATAGTACATTCAGATATGAAAAAAAAAAACAAAAAAACAAAAAAAAAAAAAAAAACAAACAAACAAACATGTCATTTATATTCAAATTTCAGTCATTATTCAGTCTTCAGTAAAATTCAGGAATATTCAATCTTCAGATAAATAAACAAACGACCCCTTAGTAAAGATCTGAAAGAAGCAAGCACCGGTAGCTTTTTTATTTTTTATTTTTTTGTGGATTTTTTAATTTTTAATTTTTTTAATTTTTTTCTTTTTTTTAATATTTTATTGTTATTATTATTAATTTTTTTGTTTTTAATTTTTTTCTAAATTTAAACAAAAAAAATATCTCCACCTTCCATCTCAAAGATGGACGGTGGAGGTCAATCTATTTTTTTGTTTTTTAAGTTTTAAATTTTTAAATTTTTTTATATTTTATTATTATTATTATTATTATTATTATTATTATTATTATTATTATTATTATTATTATCATCAGGGAAAAGATCGTTCTTTTAATTATGATTTTTAATTTTCTTTTTCTTAAAGGCAATGGAGGGCAAAATCGTTTTTTAAGCCACTTTATTAGCTTTTCTATTAAAAAATCTAACAGAAAGGGGTGTTTGAACATTATTTTCATATCAGGGGGAAGACTGGCCAATTTCGGAAAACTCTGTCCTCACTTTAATAATCAAGTAAAGGTTAAGGGGGAATAGGGAATAGGGTAAAGGTTAGGGGGAAAAATGATCTTTTCCCTGTAATGTCGAGCGGATAAAATTTATTTGTTTTGATCAAAATTCTAAATTTAAAACATTTAAATAAACATTTAAATTGTTTCAAAATTTTTGAATTTTGATTTGCTTTACCAAATATAAATACTTAAATTCTTCATTTTCTCTTTTCCAACCAACTAATAAAAATTTATAAACCAATTCATCAAATTTAGGGATTGTTTGTTTTTCCCATTTAAAACTTAATGGGTCAAAATCAAAATTATTAAGTTGTTTTGTTGGTTTTTTTAAGTGGTCTAACAACTTAAAATAAAAAGCAAAAAATCCTGACTTTTCACTTAATTATAAAGCACTGAAAAATATTTTCTTTTAATACTATCCTCCATATATAACATATTTCTAATTTCATCATAATTATACGGTATAAAAATCTTTACTTTAATATATTAATTGCTTATTTTAAATAGCTTTAAAAATATTAAATAAAAATAAAAATAAAAAAGAATCATAATCACTTCTCATATTAATGTTTAATATCAATATTTTATTATGATATTAAGTTGATGTATTTATATATTATTACTTTTTAGAGTGTTTTGTGTGAGTTTTTCTGTTACCCCTTTTATTTTTTATTTTTAAGAAAAAACTTTTTCTTTTCTTAATAAAAATGAAGTTTGTTCGTAATCGAAGAAGAAGATCATGATCATATGTGTTCATATATAATTATTATTTTTGGATTTTTTTTATTCCATATTATATGTGTAATTGTTTAACATAAGTATAAATGTAAAATTACTTATTTTCAGACAATTTTACTTTTAAAAAACAAAGTTGTTGACAATACATTCATATATGAGGAAAAAAAAAAACAAACATGTTATTCAAATTCAGATTTCAGTCCCTATTCAATTTTTGTCTTCAGACAAAAAAAAAAAAAAAAAAACTAACGACCCCTTAATTAGTTATCATAGAGTTTAAGTCTTAAAGATCAAGTGACAAAAAAAAAAAAAAGACACTCTCCATTATTTTAATTTTGTTATTTATTTATTTAGTGGATTGAATAAAGTAATTAAATTAACAATATTTAACTCGTCGAATCCGCTGGACCTCTCTTGGCCACTGCACTTCGTGCCTTCTCTGGACCTCTCGCCGAATTCGTCACCGTAGGTCGTCAATCCGCCGCTCTAGGTCATCGAATCCAGCTCTTTAGGTCGTCGACTTTGCCGGACCTCTTGCCGAATCAGCTGCTCTTGGTTGTCGATGCCGTCACCGTCGCCCTCGCTCGTCAATCTTCAAATCTGGAAAGGTCAATGATATCGACGATTGCAACGATACTGTTGTACCTGGGATCTCTTCCTTTAATCGCGACATGTATAAATTTTTTGAATACCTCGCTATTCTTACCATCGACTAAGGTAGATAGATTACCAATGCATCTTGGAATACCACCTGAAAACTTGTTGTGTGAAAGATTTAGGATGTGAAGGTTTTGAAGATTGCATAGAGGGGTGTTTTCGCTCAATAGGTTTGATTGAAGGCCTAGCATGAACAAAGAAGCTAATTTATTCTCTTCGACCTATGAGGGTAAAGTCTTAGAAAACTTATTTCCTCCTAGAAAATACAAATGTAAAAAAATTTGTTGATAGTAGGGAATAATGACATTTGACTTGAACAACTCTAAATTTGTTCATTTTATGAAACTTAAAGTAGCTGTAAATGAGGTCGGTAAAATATGCCTTGTAATATTTTTGCTACTATTTATATAATTGTATCCATCAACATATGCAATAAGAGATTCAATTACAAATAAAATAAAATAAAATAAAATAAACTTTAAAATTTTAAATAAGTAAATAAGTTAGTGGAAGTATGATTTATCACATATTATAGTTGACATGATCTATACTAAAATAAAATAAAAAAAAATTGTTGACATGACCTAAAGTTTAACAAGTCAAACATATCTTATCGAGTTCATTAATGAATATTGTTAGAATTTTGACTTCCGACACGATAAATTTAATGAATTATGTTCGTGTTGAACCAAAAATTAATTGATAGTATTTGGATTTGGATCGATACAAACACGACATGTCAAGCCGAAGCGAAACAACACCGACTAGTGCAGTTGGTGAAATCTCGTACAATTATGAAATAGTTCTTTAGATGGAGTCCCACACTCCCACTTCAAATTATAGAAAATATATTTGACAAAATATTAATTTTTATTAATAATATAAAAATAAGTAAACATACAAGTGAAAGATAATAAATAAATTTAAAACAAAAATGAAAAAAAAGATTGAGTGATTCCTCTTATATATATCACCCTAAGCCTTCTCTTATAAGTTGCCACCGTACACATTCAAAAAAGTAGGGTAAGTGGAACATAATTGACTGGGTGGTAGAGTCGTGGAAACACCAGTTTCTTCCATATTTTGGACCTTAGCTCTATGGAACAATATGCTACTACTGAAACATAGAAGAATTGAAATCTTAAATCAAAACACTATGTATGGATGGTATGAACTGCTTAAACAATAATTCTTGAACAGCAAACCACTAGAGCTATTACTAAAAACAGACTATGTAATATACTTTATCTGCTGGGTTACAGCGGTCATTTTACCAAAGGTTTATATTGTATCAATCTACCCTTGTGTGATTCTTGTTGAAGTATATACTCGGGGGGTGGAATTGAGATCTCATTCAAAGAGAAAGATATCAAATATCTGGAGTTTCCTTTTGTATATTATATGGATGATCCGATCCGCAAGGACCATGGTTGGGAATTGTTTGATTGTCTTTCTCCGAGTAACAGGCGAAACATAATCAACTTGAATTCGGGATAGCTATTCGAAATCTTAGTGAAAGACTCGATTTGGTATCTCATGTTTGCTTTTTGTGAAAAAATACCAATTGAAGTAGAGGGTTTCTTCAAACAACAAGGAGCTGGGTCAGCTAATGCTTATTTATTCTAAAAAGATAAAACAATTTAATATTTTAAAGGTTAAATACAGTGAAATTTTCTATAATAGCAAGCCAACCAATCAATGTGATGAAGGAAATCAATGCAACCATGAAATCATCTTTTCTCTTAGAATGGTTACCTTGTCAGCTGCATTTATTGAACTCGAACTCTTGGTCATCTGTCCAATTTAAAATAGGTATAAAATTACTCAAATCATGAAATTAAATTAATGTCATGATCAAATAATTAGAAAAATAATCATGAACACCTTAACATTATATATATATATATATATATATATTTCTTTCAAATAAGATTTCTCCCATGCATGATGAATATTAGTGAATATTACATTTGCGGAATATATAAGGGCTAGAAGGCAGTAGTGATGATATGATCTATCTTTTCGGTATTTAATTATTTCATAATTAATTAAGGTGATAAAGCGTATAATATACCTGTAAATGCAAGTGGTAAGAGACCCTCTCCTTCCAAACTTGGAGAGTGGAGGCACTCAAAATGCACATGCCTTGTGCTTGTACATTCTGCAATAGATTTGAGATTTGATGATCCTTTTGTATGCATAATATTTGTATTATCACTTGTTCTCCTTATACAACTTCATGAACCGACACCGAGGGAACTTGACGATCATCTGAATGAGGATGATGATGAGGATGTTTGGCTGATCAGGTATTTTTTCTTTTCAATTGCTGATACCAAATTATTCTTCCTCAGACTAAGCTTTTCTATTTCTTTTTCTAGCTCTGGAATGTATTCAACAGCTCTATCAATCAAAACAGGTGCATTAATTCTTCTCTTCTGTAAAAAATCCAAACAAACTATGAATTGATGAAAATAATTGGATACAACGTACTCTAGGTAAATAGCAATCAATTAATAGATCCAGAACATGATATATATTAATAAATTATATGTAAGGTTCTTCCAACTTAATGCTTCAAGCTTTTTGAAATCCTTTTTAGTATGTAAAAGGAAGATAATAATAGCTTGTTTTTGAGTAGTACTTCTGATATTGTAATAAGGCTTTTTTATTTTGAGTGGTGATATTGGTACACCCCCTATCTGTCTATTTATGCCCCACTTTTTTAATTATGCAGTATTTTTTTTTTTTTTCTTTTATCAAAATTACTTAAAGGGACCTACAATTTAAGGAAAAAACTCTTCTACAAAGTAAACCTATTAAAACCCCACATTCCTTTTCAAAAAAATAAAAATAAATAAACCATATTCTTTTAAACCTTTTATTTTTTTATTTTTTTATTTCTTAACTCTTAAACCCTAAATTTTGCTTCTTACACATATATAAAAATATTATGAAATAGTCTTTGAAAGATATTAAGCATATGGAAGAATCGTTCTTTAGAATGATATTAAGCAATCGTTGTGTTGAAGCAACCCTGTTATATTTTTTTTATCTTCCACCATAAAATAAGAAGAAAAAAAACTCAAAATAAAATAAAATAAGAAGAAGAAAAAATAAATCATTTAATGGAGGTGAGAGAAAGATGTATACAGAGATCAAAGATGTGGTGTATTAAGTTTGAAAAATAAATAAATTGGGTAGTTTTGGAAATAAATCAAAATAATTAATAAAAACATTTTATTTTATTTTATTAAATCAAAATTTTAAAAAGTGGGGCATATATACATTTTTATCTAATTTGCAATCTTTTGATATCAGAAAAGCATTAAAGAGATCCTTTAATTTTCTGGATAAATAAGTACTACTTCATATATAGATGATACTTGCTCAGACAACATTTGATGATTAGATGTACATACCAAGCACTTTCAAAAGTACACACCTTAATTTAGCATATATATAATTGATATATTTACACAGATAATAATTAATTAATAAGCTAAAGAAATTACAGTATTAATGATAATAATAGAGGTGATCGAACTGTCAAACCTTTGTTGGCGGATAATTAGGTAGCAATGCTCCAAGAGCTAAGTAGGTGGCGTTAAGCTTCTTCCTTCTTACTTTCTCCTTTGCATTATGCTCTTGTTTCTTTGAATTATTTGATGGCCCTTCTGCATTTGCTTCAGCAACATATGTATTGATTCTGTCCTCCAGATCATGTTCTTGTAATTCTTTGTTGGTATTGGCCTCTATTAATGCTGAATTTTCTTGTTCAAGAAAAATACTCGGTTCCAATATGCGGTTATGAGCACATTCTTGTTCCAAATTTTGGCACAAGTTTTCAAAAGACTTCATGAAGGATGTAGTTGGGGACAAACTGTTATCATGATGCTTGGTGTTGTTTCCTTGTTTAGTGAAAGAATTGGGGATGGCCGCCGTTGAACTACATTCTTGTTGGTGATGATCATCAGCAAGTACACAACTACTTTGATCAAAGTATTGATCAATTGATTCTATGCTCTTTTCTTGTATAAGTGGATCTGGCAAAATATTAACTTTTTGATTCTCGAGTCCATTTTCTGGCAATGCTGATGAACAACTTTCTTGCTCATTAAATAAGTGACCAAAACTGATATTATTGTCATAATTATCCTCTGTACCTAGAAATATGCTGTTCTCTTCTTCAAGTGGCCAAAAACTATCGGAATCATAGAAAGGTATGGAAAAATTGTGATCGACATGATCGGGGGTGTCAAGTGGAGAAGACATATGTGTTGTGTGCTTGGAATACAAAAATTTGAATTGGGGCCTGCTTTAATCAAGAAAAAAAAAGAACATTTATGTACAAAAAAGGTTCTTCAAGATATATATACATAATTTGAGCTAAAAAGTTTTGACACCCTAAAATTACATGATTAATCAAAACTGCAAAAGAAGAAGTTATATTTATGTAGTCCATTAATTGCTATATATTTGCTAGGGTTTAAGATGAAATTAATCAAGTAAGCCTATCTTGAATACTATAAAAGCTATGAAATATATATCCCTCTTAATTTCAAAATCTCTTCTTCTTCCCAAGAAACTAATCTGAATATCAAATTAAATAAAGCATATATGTCAATTAATGCAAGAGAACATAAATTTTGGTCATGATTTTGCGGAAAATTAAAGTAAATATAGTTTATTCATGATTTATATAAAGTAAACTAACAAAATTAAGACATTCAATGAAATACATGATGATGAATGAACAAGGTGGAAACATTCGATCAGTTGCCGTGAGGCCGTACCTTCAAACGCCAAGCATGGAAAAGATAGCTAGAGAGGGTCATAGAAATCAAATAATAGCTAGTGAAAGAAATATCCATACCTTATATTGATCATGATCGATTATATATATATTTCGAACGAATGATACTGCTACACGTTGAAACAGCAAAAAGGTCAATGTATTTAGAAGAATATATGAAAATAGTTAAGTAGAGCTTGTCATGAATGAATGAAAGAGACCGAACACAAAATAAATCATTATAAGATAAATGAAAGAGAAAGATCGAGAGAGAGAGAGACTCTTCTCAATCATAAGACAAAAAATTAATGAAATTACTCATCAGAAAGAAAAACAAAGATGACATAATGGCTTTCCTTAGTGGGAAGATAATTAATGAAAAATAATATATACTGTGAAAAGTCTATTATGTATATTAAAAAATGGAAATATATGAAAGGGTTTCGTTTAGCTTCATCAAATTTTGAAAAAAATAATAATAATAATTGATCAGATGTTGTGTGTGTGTGTGTGTTGGGAGGGTTGGCGACTAAGATTAAAACAATTAAGCTCTTATCATTATTGGATATAACATTTAAAGAAAGCATTTCTTTTACAGATTTCAAATAAAATAATATTAAAGTCTGTTTTAGTACAATATGCCTTGATGCAAGTACATTGCTGTATAAGCAGCAGTACAACTTCCCTTCTTACCGTTTGCTGCATTTCTCTGACAGTTTAGACACATTATGAAATCGAAAATGCTCAAGTGGTGCAACTAAATTTTGTGGAATAAAAGGTGATGGAGAAAAGATATAATTACGTACGTGATCCATGACCATATATGACAGACTTTTATGGAGTTTAATATATTTCATGAGAATTAATTGATTACTACTCTCAAATAATTATATGAGATAATTTAGTATCAAAGGCTAATTAACCGATGATCTATTTGTTGATTTACTCCAATGCAAGTTTTTTCTTGGCCTACAACTTGATGAACAAAGAATACTCCGTAAGATGATGGAAGTTAAAATCACTCTAAAGTTTTTCCCGTTATTTTTCTTTTTAACTTCACTTGCCTTTTGAGAGTCATGGAGTTAGATATATGATCATCACAACCTCATTTATTTGCCATCTAACTTTTTGTTGGGAAAAGTAACACGGAAGCGCACCACAAAAATAAATAATATCTAATAACATAAAAATAACATGAGAAAATCCAGCTATACAACACAAGAAATATATGGAAAACTCAAAATAAGGAAAAACCACTACCAAAGTAAGTACCAAATACCAACAAGACAACAATGTAGAAAATTATCACAACTTCACACTCAATATTCTTTCTAACCCCAAACCTTAATTACAACCAAGTCCTATTGAGCCCTAACCTCACTAACCAAGCCCTAAGCTCACAGCTCTCTCTAGGTCTCCACTAAGTGTCCCCTAGATATCCCCTTGGGATCCCCCCATATCTCATTAGCTGCACCCAGATATCTTTGGGATAGAGTTCTCCCTCTAGATCTCCCTAGCCCAAGGTCTCACTCCCCTTGTTCTCCCTCTCTTTGATGTTTTCAAGTGTCTCTAGGTCTCTTCATGTATATATAACCAAAGAATAATCCTTCATATTTATAGGTTGGGTAAAGTAATAAAAAACACATAAAAAATATGAAATCCTGAAACAAATCCTTCTCTAGCACGAAACCAACTTCTACATGCATGTCTTCCAGGGACTATGTGTCCATCGTCCAACCTCCAATACCGGCATCGTTTTTCGCCGTTGTCTTCATCTCAATCTCTTCAACGCCATCTAAATCACATCAATAAATTTGGTTGGACCACTTTCGGATCATCAGTTGAATGTATTTTGTTCATTTGGAAACACATGTCAAATTTCTAACAAACCACCCTGCGAGAATTCTCAAAACCTTTGTCACTTCTCCGACAACTATTAAAACTTTTTTTTTTTAACAACATTCTATTAAATAGAATGGAGGCCGGTGCCAACCCAAAACAAGAAAACAACAGTCAAAGATGGCACAAAACAAAGCAACCAACAAAACAACTAAGGAAAACCAAGGCAAAACTGCAAAACATGGAAAGACAGAAGAAACAGAGCAAAAGACGAGAAACCAAAACAGAGGCCATCAAAAGGCAACAAAAAACTACAATCACAGCAGAGCGTTAGGTGTCTCCCCAAACAAGGAAATCCCCACTAAAACCCGATCATTTCATAGCTAACATATCCACAAAAGAGTTGATCTCTCTACGATTGAAGAAGATAGAAATGTTGCCCCGAGAATTGACCAGGCTTCTAATATCATATATGGTGTTAACATGCTTGATGCAACCGAAGCCATCGCTGTTCACCCACGAGATCGCTGCCTTAGAATCACTGATAATCACAATGTCTCTTCCACGTAAAGCATCATTAGAAACACACAACTTGCATGCTTTGTGAAAGGCAAGAATCTCTGCCGAATTAGAATCTTGGATACATATCCACTTCGAGAAAAGACAGAGAACCTTACCATTACTGTCTCTCATCACACCACCGATACCCGCCATACCAGGAGACCCCCTTGCAGAACTATCGACATTGAACTTTAAAGCACCAAAAGAGGGAGGGGTCCAGACTTCAGAGGCAGTTTGCTTCACCACTTTCCTATCCACACAGCAGTCCCTGATATTGAGAAGAAGAGAAGTTACAGTGTCCTGAGATCCCAAGCCAAGGTGTTTGAACCACCACACCACCCAGAATTTTACCATGTCTATAGGTGTTTGATAAAATTTACTAAGTTTTAATTATAGAAAAATTATGATATACTTATATGTAGATGATAATATTAGATTTATTCATCCTATTATTTCAATAATAAAAATTAATTAATAAGTATCTTTCCTATTTTGTTACCGATGATTATAGGATACAAAATCAATCTCTTTTCCTTTCATGATTTTAATTTCCAGTTAAAAAAAATAATAATAATAAATAATTTTCTATTATTTCATATATTATTGGATACGGATATTGACACTCGTAAAACTTATTAGTACACCTATTTTTATAAGGGGTTCAAAAATTTTTTGTCACTATTTGGAGGGGCTTTTGTGAGAATGTCACTGGTTTACTAATGTAAGTTTAAAAGGCACCTATTTAGGTGACCAGACAAAAATACCCTCATTCTTGTCAGTTTGCGTCTGAAGAGAAAAAAGTTGAGAGAGAGAGAACAGTGGAAAGAGAGACCTTGGGTGCAAGAAATCTGGTACTAAATCTCACGGGAAACCTGCCGGCGGTGGCGATACAGTCTTGAAATCGACGAGAAGGTGATATGATTTTCTGACGCGTTTTTGTTGTTGAAACTTTTATTTGCGTTTGATGTTGGATGTTCGTTTGATTTGATTTGTTGTTGATTAGGTTTGTTTGATTAGGTTAGGGTTTAAATTTATGAAAAAATTCTGTTGAACACGATGAAGTTCTGGGTTTTCAAGCCTTTTCCGAGCTTTTCACATGTAATCCGAGCCTTTTCCGAGCTTTTCACATGTAATCCGAGCCTTTTCCGAGCATTTTGAATAGGTTTCTGCTATCTGAATCTCCGAGCCTTTCACAGTGGCTCCGAGACTTTTAAAATAGGATCCGAGCCTTTTAAAACATTGTCCGAGACTTTTAAATAGTAATCCGAGCCTTTTAAGGAATATGAATAGGTTTCTAGAATTAGAATCTCCGAGCCTTTTCATATAGTTTCCGAGCCTTTTAATATATTCCGAGCCTTTTCATATATTTTCCGAGCCTTTTCATATAGTTTCCGAGCCTTTTCATATATTGTCCGAGCCTTTTCATATAGTGTCCGAGCCTTTTCATATAGTTTCCGAGCCTTTTCATATAGTGTCCGAGCCTTTTCATATAGTGTCGAGCCTTTTCATATAGTCCGAGCCTTTTCATATATTTCCGAGCCTTTTCATATAGTGTCCGAGCCTTTTCATATAGTTTCCGAGCCTTTTCATATATTGTCCGAGCCTTTTCATATAGTGTCCGAGCCTTTTCATATAGTTTCCGAGCCTTTCCATATAGTGCCCGAGCCTTTTCATATAGTTTTCGAGCATTTTCATATAGTGTCCGAGACTTTTCATTTAGTGTCCGAAACCTTTCATTTTTATATTATTTATTTTATTTAACTAGATATATTTTTTTTATGTCAATATGCAGATGAGGAATCAACTAAAAGATTCGCTTAAAACTCCAGAGGAAGAAAGGTATTCGGGGAAAATAACTCGACATGACCATTTTGATGACCTTACAGATATCGACAACGCACTTAACAAGGTACCTGAACATCTTGCGATCAAAGAACGACGTCGGTATACTGAGTCGTGTTTTGGACACCTCCTTCGGATGGATCGTGGGATGAAGTTTTCAGCTGGCATTGTACATCGGTTACTTATTCGCGAGTTGCATCACGATGGGCCTGAAGATGAGATGAGATTTTTGTTAGGAAGGCATTCGGTCCGGTTCTCAAAGGTTGAGTTTTGTCTAATCACCGGATTGAAGTTCGGAGAACTTCCTGACACGTCGACCTATGATATGGTAGAGAATGGCATACACCAGCGGTACTTTGAGGGTCGAGATGAGGTCGAGTATGCAGAGCTGAAAGCCGTTCTACGGATTGGTGTTTTTTCTGAGCAGTACGATGCGGTTAAGCTTTGCTTATTGTATATGCTTAACTGGATACTGATGGGGTTGGACGAGAGAGAGAAAGTTCCAGTATGGCAGTTTCGCCTAGTCGAGGACTTGGACGCTTTTGATGCGTTCCCGTGGGGTGCACACGTGTATAGGCGGTCTATATACGGTTTCAAGCATGCGTTGGATGGTCGACGTAGGCGGTTTGAACAACGCCAGCGACGAAAGGGCGTTGATGTACACACCACGGAGACATATAACATATATGGGCTAACGCACGCCCTGTTGGTGAGAATTTTGAATTTGTTATTTTTTTCATATGACTTATGTATTGTATTGGATTCTTATCGTTCTTAGCTGTTTTGTAGATATTTGCTTTCGAGGTTATCCCCGAGCTTGGCAACAGCGGATGTGGGAAGCGGAGGGAAATCGAGCTCTCCCCCCGAATTCTAAAATGGGAGTTGAGTACGCGACCGAGGGGGGAGAAGTTGAATAGCATTTTCCTTGAAAGTGTAAATATCTATATATATATATATTTTTTATGTTCATAACTATTAGTATGTATACAATTACAATGGTCTAACTGCAATTTCAGATGTTTGCGAGGGTGAAATTGGTGCCGACGGCAACTGAGAGGGCTGAACGGTACTTCGAGGGCATTTCCCAGGGAGGCAGTTTGTATGATGCTGATCTCGGTGATATACCTGTTCCCGTCTCTGACCCCGAACGATATACAACTGCTGGAACCAGTGACACTGAGGGTCCGTCTTTCGAACCCAGTGATACAGAGGGTTCTGACTTGGACGGTCGTCATATTCGTCTCGCGAGGACTAGGCGGGTTCAATTCACGTTGCCTAGAGAGCCTCGAACTAGAGATGACTCTCGAATTGGAGATGACTCACGATGAGGCGTTGGAGGGCAAACAGAGGTACGTATAATTCTTTTTACTGTATTATTTAATTTCAATCGAGTGAATGGTTTTAGTACTGACAATTTCGAAATCCTTTCAGGACCGTCGGTATACTGAACTAATGGATGCGTTACGCGAGTTACAGGAGGAGGTGCGAAAGAGTAATGAGAAACGAGATCAACAGCATCAGGAGTTGCTAGATTTGATTCGAGGGCTTCAGGGTTCGACGTCGCACGCCCGTACTCGAGGTACACGGTTCGATGTTCGATGACCCACCCTTCGATGACCCAGACGGACACCGAGACTTCAGTCCCAGAGGGAGGACAGGTAGTCATCAGGGTGATCAGCAAGGGCCTGGTGTGACACCACGAGAGGAGGTTACTCGTGGTACTAGTGGTACTGATACAACACCTATGGAGATAGAGGAAGAACCTCAGCAGGTTTTACCAGAACAACCTGTTCATTCTCAAGAACTGGTACAGAGCACCTCCTTACAGCACACCCCTCCGGTCGATCCTCGTGCAGAGCACCCCTTCATTTATTCCACAGAGACAGAGATCCCCAGTCTCAGTGCACCCAAAGAGCTTACACCTGCAGGCGATCGACGGCGACATAGTTCCAATGTACAGCGCACCCCTACAGGCGATACAGGGGGACATAGTCCGTCAACACATCGCACCTCTGGAGGCAATACACGGGGACAGAGTTCCTCCTTACAGCTCAGCCATCCAGTGGATCACATCCTTTCTGTGGACCGGATTACCCCACCCCTTCAACGTCAGGATCGGGTTCGCAGGGCAGGTTGGCAGCAGCGGACCCCATACACTGACCCCTCTCGGCCGAAGAGGCCAAGGATTAGGCCACAACCAGCACATGTATGGGCGCCCCACGCATTGATAGATCCTGACCACCTTGCGGCGTACCAAGCCTATAAGAGGAACTCGACTGGGGAATTGTAAGTATAATCGCAGATATTACAAAAATTATTTTGTATTTTGAAACTGCTAAGTAAAATGACTTTCTTATATAACTTCTTCAAAAATTATGCAGGCGTGATGTGGATCTACTCGAGCCAGTTGGTGTCCCCTGGTTCCATCGATTTCAAACCAACACCATGGAGTTGGAGGATACGGTATGGTCCTTACCTGAACATTGTGTATAAGATGTTTCTGAAATAGTAGAATGCTAACAATACAAAATGTTGAAATTGTCAGCATATGGACGCGTACTTGCATATTCTGCGGAAGCGTCAGAGATATTACTCCACTGTCTACGGTCCGAGGATCAACATACAGGATTCACAGTTCTATGTAAGTGTTTAATTTGTACGGCTTTTGAACATCTATTTATGTGTTTCGTACATCTTTTATCTAACGTTTTATAAATTTTCTTTGTACAGTCATGGTTATTGAATGACTGGGAGTGTTTGATGGGAAGTGGGGCCGACAAACCCCGCCGCAGTTGGTCTATGTTCAAGCATCAGTGGTCCACTGAGGACCTTGCGGTGGTACGTGGATTGGTCCCGGTAGGAACCAAACCATGGAACGAAGTTGACGTGGTCAGTGTTTTATTTACATTGTTTGAATCTGAATTTTAAATAAATTTCTCATTAATAACACTTTATTGAAACACATACAGGTTTTGATTCCTTGCAACCTTGGACGTACGCATTGGTCACTAGCCAGCGTCGACCTCACAACAGAGAGTATTTATCTGATGGACCCGTTCAGACAGGAGGTACCATTTCGCCATAGGAAAATGCAGCTCGCTTGCTTACGATATTTTTTACCGTCGATGCTGCATGCGTTGGACTTTCACGGTCGCAGACGGAGGGGCGATATGACGTATACATTGCAGAATAAGCCCTTTCGACTCAACATTGTGTCTAGAGACCGTGTACCCCAACAGGATAGAGGGTATGACTGTTTAAAGATCTTATTCTATCCTAATCGGTTTTAATAACATTCAATTCTAACGGTTGTTTATGTGGTGAATTGCAGTGGTAACTGTGGTGCCCATACTTTGAGATTGATAGAGTACCTGGCAGCGAACAGGGATACGTTCGACTGGTCAGAAAACGAAATGGGCACCATCCGAGAGAAGATGGCTGTGGAGGTTTATTGTAACTCAAAGGATTGGTCTTCCAGTTAGTGATTTAGTTGATGTACATAACATTTGAGTAATGAAATGAAATTATTTTTTAAAAAAATTTAGTTGTTTGCAATTAACACTTGAACACACATTTGATATATTGAAATCCATAAACAATACAATGAATTGTAGACACTATAACAAAAGATACAGTATGGCATTAAACAAACAACCAATAAATATATCATAATAGTTCAACATAAAAAAGCATAATAACCAACGGTCTCATAACACAACTGTATCGAGCATGGTTCCCAACGTCTGGACGATGTTGGAAGACATCAAGTTGGAGACATGTTCCTCTTGTACTGCCTTGTTATGTTTGATCGTCTTCCTCAATGGCTCCATTCATTCCACGGTAGAGTCTTTCTCAGGGCACGTTTGTTTGTTGTGTCCAATTGAATGACAGATGCTGCACTTGCGACGGTATTCATCGGGAACACTTATGCTGGGACCTTCATTAACCATCGGTGGGTTGGAGCACCGCCTGCTATTATGTCCTGATTGTCCACATCTTCTACACGACTGTGTGGTTGTCCTCTCCGAAGACGAGGCATGTCGACCCTCCATCGGGCGACCTGATTGTCTCTTCGACTTTGGATTTAAAACCACCCGAGATGCGATGTCGGATGGCACTACCCATGAAGAAGGATGGCCAACAGGCATAATAGGAACCGAGTATGCATCAATAAGTGTCTCTCTCTTGTAGTAGTCCGCACACAGAGATGTGAAATCCAAGTTTCGCTCCCTACAACAATGAAAACAATGAGATTCACGAACCCAAATAATATAAATCGTTAACTGTAACATCTCATGTACCTTGCTGCTGCGAGTGCATAAGAACATGGGAAATGGTCCATTTGGAATTCGTTGCATGTGCAAGTCTTCAAGTGTAAGTTAACCGTCCATTGGTTTCCCTTCAATTTGACGGAGAATATGTTCCAGTCAACTGGATTTACGGTCATATAATTGCACTTCTCGACACGTTTTAGGATCACAAGATGTGCTGCGTCGGTCAGTTGATGACGCATGGACCGTGCAGCTGCATGACGATCGTGAAACCACTTTTGTAGCATATTCCTAATGAACTCCGCCAGTGTCATCATTGGCAGTTGCCGTGCGAATTTTAGGCATGAGTTTATGCACTCTGCAACATTTGTGGTCATCAGCCTGTACCTTCTTTGGGGACAGTGTACGCGAGACCACTTGTGTGGACCGGCAGCAATGGCATATTCGAATGCACCCTTGTGCAGCCTATGTAACTCCTCCATGTGCCTGTTATAATTGAATTCACTGTACGTCCTAGCTGCTGAATCCATTATGTCGGCAACATCCTTTCTGTGGAATCGCTTCTTCATATTTTCACCAAAATGCCAGCAACATATAGTATGGGTTGCATAAGGGAACACTTTAGAAATCCCCGCTTCAATGCTTGCATGGCGATCGGAAATGAAAACCAGATCATCTATATGACCAAGGGCACCCCTCAAGCATTCCAAAAACCACTCCCATGAAAGGTTGTTTTCTGAGTCACCGTACCCAAAAGCAATTGGATACACCTGTTCGTTTCCATCTTGTGCAGTTGCAACAAACATTGTACCCCCGAATCTTCCCTTCAAATGGGTACCATCAACTGCAATCACAGGACGCATACACCTCCGAAAACCTCTAATTGAGGACCCCAACGACATGAAAAAGTACAAAAATGTATCATCGTCTGCGCATTGTAAGTCGGTGATTGTGCCAGGATTTTGCTGTTCCAAAACGTACGCAAACGATGGTAACAATTTGAAACTTTCTTCATGCGTTCCATAGGTCAAGGACAATGCATATTGCAAGGCATCATGTGCCTTACTGTACATGACTTGGATGCCATACATTGTTTTCATATCGGCGATTATGTCCTTCGGACGCATGAGACGACCATCATGTTGTTGAAGTCTAGGTGCAATGACTTCTCCGATTATGACTGCACTAGCTTGTCGGTGGCGACGGTGAACCTCCTCCAAAGGACAACTGTGTTGGTTGACAAAACTTCTGACTTGGAAGTAAGTCCCTTCATCTCTCCTCACCGCTCTTAATTTCCACGTACAGTTGTCAATGATGCAAACTAGATGTAACGTTGTCTTATTAGACCTTTTCACCTTCCATTCAAAGTTCTCCCGCATTGAAAAAAGGCCAACTAGCCTCTTCAAATCCTTTTTACTCGGGAAAAATTGACCTTTATAAATCATGCATGTAGGTTCTTGCGTTGCCAAGGTGCTGCTTCTACCAATACCAAACGAGTATGAATCTGCTCCGGGAATAACCCACGTTATCGTATTATCAGAATCAGATACAGTTATATTATGTCGGACCTCGGAAGTCCCAGGCATATTTGGTACAGTGCAACTAACTCCTTGTACATGTCTTCCTTGTGTTTGAATTTGTGTACGCTCTTCATCCACATTTTCTAGATCATCTACCTGTTCATTATTTGTGGTACTTCAATTCACATTTTGTTCAACTACTTGGCCTCATTATCCACCTCATGGTTCGCATTGTACTGCTCAATTCGACAACCAAACACATCGCCAAATTGAGGTTCAACTACTTGGTCAACCGCTACCGGTGGGACACCACACATGTTTTCCCCACTTTCGGCGAAACTCCTTTGGGGATATAGTTGGTTGCTACCGCTAAAGGATCCAAATTGTTGGGTATTTTCAGGAGGAGGAATATCATTCCCTATCACATCTCCAGGTGTCCTCTGAGTTAGACTTACACATACTTGAGGGATCACCCGATCTTCCCCTAGCATAAACTGAACATCATCGTTATTTCTTATAAATGTACGACATGTACTGCCAGGAACGATTGATACTGATGCCAGATCAACATTGAATTTGTTTACATCATACTTCACAATGGTATGCACGATCGCCACCAATTCTTCGTAAGTCATATTCTTTGACACATACATTCCCTTGTTATCGGATCCAACAAACCTCTGACTTCCGTCGGGTAGTTGCTCCCATTGACCGTTGTAAGATATTACTATTCTAACCCGATTCATGATGCTGTCAAATTAATCAAAACTATTAATTAAAACTCAGGAGTACAAAATATTTTCATAAATTACATTTACAAAGGCTCGGGTGAGGATATTTAAAAGGCTCGGAGAACACTAGCAAAGTCTCGAAGAATACATGAAAGTTTCGAAAAAGACATTTTTGGTCTCGAAAAAGTCTTTAAAAGACTCGATTAGTAATTCAATAAAAAGTCTCGGAGAAGACCTAACAAGGCTCGATTAGTGATTATTTGAAAAGTCTCGGAGATGACTTGAAACGTCTCGGAGAAGACTTGAAAAGGCTCGATTACTAATTTTTGAAAAGTCTCGGAGATGATATGAAAAGGCTCGGAGAAGACATGAAAAGTCTCGATTAGTTATTTTTGAAAAGTCTCGGAGAAGACATGAAAAAACTCGGAGAAGACTTGAAAATGCTCGAATAGTTATTTTTTAAAAGTCTCGGAGAAGACTTGAAAAGTCTCGGAGAAGACATGAAAAAGCTCGGAGAAGACATGAAAAAGCTCGGAGAAGACTTGAAAATGCTCGAATAGTTATTTTTTATAAGTCTCGGACAAAACTTCAAAAGGCTCGGAGAAGACTTGCAAAGGCTCGGACAAGACATGAAAAAGCTCGAATAGTTATTTTTTAAAAGTCTCGGAGAAGACTTGAAAAGTCTCGGAGAAGACATGAAAAAGCTCGGAGAAGACTTGAAAATGCTCGAATAGTTATTTTTTAAAAGTCTCGGACAAAACTTCAAAAGGCTCGGAGAAGACTTGCAAAGGCTCGGACAAGACATGAAAAAGCTCGAATAGTTATTTTTTAAAAGTCTCGGAGAAGACTTGAAAATGCTCGGACAAGACATGAAAAGGCTCGGAGAAGACTTGAAAAGGCTCGGAGAAGACTTGAAAAGGCTCGATTACTGAATTTTGAAAAGTCTCAGAGAAGACTTGAAAATGCTCGAATAGTTATTTTTTAAAAGTCTCGGAGAAGACTTCAAAAGGCTCGAACAAGACATGAAAAAGCTCGGATAAGACTTGAAAATGCTCGATTAGTGATTTTTGAAAAGTCTCGGAGAAGACTTGAAAAGGCTCAATTAGTGATTTTTGAAAAGTCTCGGAGAAGACTTGAAAATGCTCGAATAGTTATTTTATAAAAGTCTCGGACAAAACTTCAAAAGGCTCGGAGAAGACTTGCAAAGGCTCGGACAAGACATGAAAAAGCTCGGAGAAGACTTCAAAAGGCTCAATTACTGATTTTTGAAAAGGCTCGGACAACACATGAAAAGGCTCGGACAAGACATGAAAATGCTCGATTAGTGATTTTTAAAAAGGCTCGGAAAAAGGTGACAAAGTCTCGGAGATCCACAATTGTCACAATGAAAATGTGAACAAATGAAAAGAAGTATTTACACGAAATATTACCTTGTTGTAATGAAGCACGTCCAGTTGTTTTGATCTTGAACTTCTATTTGTATTGAGAGAGAGATAGAGAGAGAGAGAGACTAACCCCGTTATCGTTTTTGTTAGAAGTGTGGAGAGAGAACCAAACAAACACAATAACATAAATGATTATCTAAGGGCAATTTTGGTAGTTCACCATAATAGGTGCCTTTTAAACTTAAGTTATTAAACCGGTCATAGAGTCACCAAATCAGTTGGAAAAGGTGATACTTTCCACCATTTCCACTTTTTATAAGTACGCCCATAACTAAAATTTAAAAATTAAATGTTACTATAAATACTCATCTTAATGATAACGGTACCCTTATTGAAATATATATATATTCATTTTAATATATATTATTTATAAACACTCTTAAATTATTACTACAGCCAATCTATAAAAAAAAATCATATTATTTTTCGAATCAAATCCTTTTGTTTAATGATAGTCCAATTTACTTTTGGAAATATTTCGAATGTAGGAGCCTTATAAAAGGGAATATGTATATGGGGTCAAAAGATTTTCAATTTGGGATTCTCTTATTTATACAGTTATCTTAAAATATATATATATATTTATTTATATTGTTTTTTTTTTTATATAGAGTTTATAACTGTATATAAAGAAAGACAAAAACAATATGATAATCATGTGATGATGAGAAAATTTGATACTTGAAACAAAATTAGAATTTAACTAGGGTTTATCATAAGTTTTTTTTTTTTTTTTTTGAAGGTAAGTTTTATTTAATAAAGAAATATAGTTGAAGATATTGGTTTAATTAATGAGTGTATATAGTATTTAATTTATTTTTAATTAAAGTAACTTGTCCTTATTGGTAAATTTCTATTGAGATATTTTTGTAATTAAGTTTTTAAATAAAATATGGGTGTACTAATAAGTTTTATGGGTGTCAATATCGGCTCCCTACATTATTATCTAGTCTAGTAGTATATATTATTATTCAATATATTTTCACTGCAAAAAGCCAAGTAAATATTGAAAACCTACTATCTTATTCTACAATACTCATCGTATCTTGATACAATTTTTTGAATTTTACTCAACCTTGTTTGATAATTACAGAAAAAAAAATTAATATTTAGTTCTAAATGATTTTCGAGATATAAAAAAGTGATGTGTTACATTTTAATTCTCAAAATTAAGACCATCTTCAATTCATATGTCGATACCAATGTTAAATTTGGCACAAAAAAAGAGTAAAATACTATATTTGCACATCAATTTAGCATTGTTCTCTAATGCACAATTCTATTTAAAATGTTATTTTTATTATTTTATTAATTAAAATTATAAAAGTAAATACTTACCATTAATGCATTCATTATTTCTTTTAATGCTTCAGTGCAAAGTTCCATTAATTCATTCATTGTTTTATTTAAAAAATATATATAATGGTATTTTTGTAATTAAAAAATGAGCATTTATTGATATGCCAAATTTGGCACACAATATAGCATATGTCAAATTTGGCACATCATTTAGCATTGTATTAGAGCATGGTTTTTGCACTCTGTGCCAAATTATAAATTTTACCATTAGCACAATAATTTGACACAACATTTGAGATACTCTAATATATATATATATATATATATAGACACTATCTTTAAGACTAAAGGGTATCACATTTTTTTAACAACTTATTTCTTAAATATTAATATATTTGTCTTTCGTGACATTAAATATTAATTTTTGTGTTGGCTCCCAAAGTCAAATTCCTGGATTCGCCCTGCTTCACATGTCATTTAAGTTAGGGTAGCACCGACTCACTTCTCTTAATAACAATCACAGTTTTTTTATTAATATATTGTTTTTATTAAAAATAAATAAATAAATAAATAAATATAAATAAAAATAAAAACTAAAATGAAAAACAATCATACTTTCTGAATTGCACGTTTTTAATTAAGCGGTTGATGTTGGTGATTAAGTAGTTGATGTTGTGGGAGGGGACGTTTTTGTGTGGGGGGAACTGTTAAATTAGTTTTGTGTTGTTGGGTGGCTTTTTTTTATTTTTTCTTTCCGTTGTACTTCTCAGTTGTTTCCTGATGGCTTTAGTGCCCTGTTTTGTTTCTCTGTTCTCCTTTTTTAATAAAATATTGATGTTTAAAAATAAATAAATAAATAAAAAAGTAGTTGATGTTATGCATGATATCACGGCCCGCGAAATCCAAAATTCAATTTCCGATTAAGGAGCACTACAAAGCCAACATGTCCGCAGCAAGGCCAAGCTCCTGGAAGATTCTAGAGATCTCTGAATTGATCCAGTCCTGATCAACTTCTAGAAGTCTCTAGTCCTTAAAACATACTAGATCATTCTTCCACATTCTTGTAGGAAAGATCTAGACATATGTACATATCTAGATACATTTAGGAATGTTCTAGATAGATGTAGATACTTGTATAGAATTCTAGAGGCATGTAAATACATGAAGAGAATTCTAGATAAGTGTATAACATTCCGGAGGCAAAACCTCCACCATTGGATCAAATTGATCCCAACTATCCATTGAGGAGGTGGACAACTATAAATAGGTAGCTCTTCTCATTTGTAAGGCATCCAAGTCTATCTAAGCCACTTGTACTCAAAGCACTGTAAAGCTCTCCTTGTAAGCAATACAATATTTCCTTTACATTTCCAACCAAGCTCTTCCAACACCTTTCTCTAGTATCTCTTGTGTAAGTGAGAGTGACAAGCTAGACTTTTAAGGCTTACTTAGCAACCTTGTCCACAAAGTTGTCTAAGTGCCGCATGGGATCCGCTGTGTCAATCTAAACACGTGACAGTTGGTATCAGAGCCTTGTCAAAGCAACCACAGTTAGTTCGTGAAGCAATGGCATCAGACAGCGAAGTTACTACTAGAGTGAAGGAGCAAGCACGAGGTCGTGGCGAGCAACCCACCCACACAAAGTGAAGCAAGTCAAAGGGTCCGTCTGTGGATGCTTTAGAAACTTGGATGACTAGCTTGGAGGAAGCCGTCTCCGGATCGCAGACTACCTTGAGTGACATTGTCAAACGTCTCGACAGACTAGAGGCGGACTATGACGAAATCACTCAAGCAGCCAAGTCCATGATCCGTGAGTTCCAAAAAGGCTTCAAAGAGGACCTATGCTTCCTCACCCAGGAGCTCCACAACCTTCGCACCTTCGTAGAGCAAGAATTGTGGGTTGTACGTGCGGAAGTCGAAGAAGTCCACACCAAATGGGCTTCGTACCGGAATAGTCCAACCATCGGCTTTGGTGCCACTACGAGCACCAACACTATCCAAGTCCCTAAGCCATCCATATACAGCGGCAATCGAAAAGCCATGGAAGTGGAAAACTTCCTCTTCGGCCTAGAACAATACTTCGAAGTCAAGGGAGTTAAGGATGATGCAACTTGGATCACCAATGCTCCCACCTTTCTACGGGAATCGGCCAAACATTGGTGGCGACGCAAGCATGTTGACACCATCAATCCCATCACTACATGGGACGAGTTCAAAAGGGAACTCAAGAAGCAGTTCTCTCTCACCAATGCTGAGAAAGAGGCATGTGACCACCTCCGTTGTCTTAAGCAGTCGGGGTCCATCCACGACTACGTCAAAGAGTTCATAACCTTGACGTTAGAGATCGATGACATGTCCGACAAAGACTTTCTCTTCTTTTTCATAGATGGCCTCAAAGATTGGGCAAGAATGGAGTTAGAAAGGCGGAATGTGCAAGATCTAGACGCAGCCATTACCGCAGCAGAGTTATTGGCCGACTACACCCAGCCTAAGGAATGAAAAGATGGCCATGACAAAAGTGGGGAGATGAACTGAGGGGCAACGATCTCAAAGGCAAAGGGCGTCCTAAGTCCCCCAACGACGACAATCGACATGACAAACTCAACGGAGGCAAGCCTGAAACAATCAAGCCAAAGAGTCCATACTTCATTTGTGATGGGCCACATTGAGTACGAGACTGCCCAAAGCGAAAAATGCTCAATGCTATGGGTCACCCAGCTCGAGGAAACCAAGGCAACCGAAGGCCAAGCAAGCATGGGATCTATCCAACAGATCTTCACTCTAAATGACCAACACACCATGCCTCTGATGCTTCCTAAGAAAGGCTTCATGTTCATGGGCGCTACCATCAAAAGCAAGCTAGTACGAGCGTTACTAGACACCATGGCAACGCACAGCTTTATTTTGGTGGACGAAGCCAAACGACTTGGCCTTCGAGTCACCAACGAGGAAGGTGTCATCAAAGCGGCCAACACATCGGCCATACCAATCAATGGCATAGCAAAGGGCGTCATGGTCCACCTAGAAACATGGAGCGATAAAATCGACTTCTCGGCTATCCACTTGAATGACTACCATGTGATCCTAGGCATGACGTTCTTTAACCAGGTAAATGCTTTCCCTTCACCCGCTGCCAACACACTCAATATCATTGATAGGGGCAAAGAACATAACATACCGGCGGAACGCTTGACCACACCGGAATTCAAGATGTTGTTCGCCATACGGCTCATGAAGATACCTAATTCTCCCACCTCTTCATAAAACAGCAAGCTAACCGAAGGCATTCAGAAGAAGATGAGGCATGCAAATCGTGGGAAGCAACAACTAACGACAACGGAAGGAGGCACCACGAATACCAAGCCACCGTTTCGACAATGTAGGCCCACTTGCACCAAGCCGGAGGAGTTGACACAATGCAACACATGTCCGACTCCCAACACAAAGCCAATCCTTCACGAGAGGCTTTCTAAGCTGAAGTCCACTTGTCCAAAGGAGCCAACTCATGGCAAACTCCAGCATACACAATGCACATACGGCGAAGACGTTGCTAATTTAGGTGGGGGAGGATGTCACGGCCCGCGAAATCCAAAATTCAATTTCCGATCAAGGAGCACTACAAAGCCAACATGTCCGCAGCAAGGCCAAGCTCCTAGAAGATTCTAGAGATCTCTGGATTAATCCAGTCCTGATCAACTTCTGGAAGTCTCTAGTCCTTAAAACATTCTAGATCATTCTTGCACATTCTTGTAGGAAGGATCTAGACACATGTAAATATCTAGATACATTTAAGAATGTTCTTGACAGATGTAGATACTTGTATAGAATTCTAGAGGCATGTAAATACATGAAGAGAGTTCTAGATAGGTGTAGAATATTCCGGAGGCAAAACCTCCACCATTGGATCAAATTAATCCCAACTGTCGATTGAAGAGGTGGACAACTGTAAATAGGTAGCTCCTCTCATTTGTAAGGCATCCAAACCTATCCAAGCCATTTGTACTCAAAACATTGTAAAGCTCTCCTTGCAAGCAATACAATCTTTTCTTTATATTTCCAACCAAGCTCTTCCAACACCTTTCTCTAGTCTCTCTTGTGTAAGCTAGAGTGACAAGCTAGACTTTTAAGGCTTACTTAGCAACCTTGTCCAGAAAGTTGTCTAAGTGCTGCACATGATCCGTTGTGCCAATCTAAGCCCGTGTCAATGAGTTGTAGATGATTCAGCACATACTTGGGTAAGCTGAGTGAGATGTTGGTGATTTACCTGATTGTAGTTATTGACTTGCAATCATTTATAATACTTGCTATAAAAAATGCAATTAACAAGATATTAAACAAAATAGGATATATACAGATCAAATTTAACAATTAGACTATAAGATCTCCAAAACATTTGACGTCAATACATGATATTACATGAGATGGATAATTGAGTTGAGTTGGCCTACATCAAACCACCTCCTTGTGCCGGCGCTAATTAGTTAGGCTCTATAGTTCACGCCACAAGTAATGTGAGATGAATAAAGTTGTAGGGTTCAGTAATCAAGTGTCAAATATCGGTGAGTGACTGAGTGTAAAAGTTATGTTAAAAGTATTTGTTGGTGAATAGCCTTACAAGAGTTGTAACCTATAACTTAAAAGACTAGTCTATTGAGTTGTGGCATTAATAAATATATATATTCTTCTCTTGTTATATGTTTTTTCAATGTGGATTTGATCACATATGGTATATCTAACAAAGAATATATACACAAAAAGACCACCTAAACAGTTTATAAAATTTTTAGATTGGAAGTTTTTTTTTCTTGAAAATTTTATCCATTGCATAATTGAGAGATAGTCATCAAACTGTTTACATAGGCATCAAAGTAGAAACACTGATCTCTCGTAGAAACACTGATGTTTTGCATAATTTAGCTACCGTCCTGTTCGCATAGGCATCAAAGTTTCTTCCTTTTTCCATCCTTATTCCCCTGTTATAACTATTTTCCACTGCCATGTTGTGATCCTGTAGACTTTCTTCGATTATTCCAGTCATAAGCAGCAACTTTTGCCTCTATCGGCCACCCATACACATTCATTCCGTTCACCTTCTGTGCTACCTTCTCTGCCTCTTCCAGCGACTCAAATCTAATAAAATTGAAAAAACCTCTATTGGGGACTTTTTTCACTGATAAAAAAACATCCCTAACCTTACCAAAGACCTTGAAGATGCCCCATAATGCTGTAGAGTCCACCACCAGATTGAGATTACCTATAAAGACCGACACCAATCTTTCTTTAAAATCCTTACCACCTCCATAGGAGAACCCTTCCGACAGCCTATCTCTATTTTTCACCGGTTGGCGGGAGTTTCTTTCTCTAGGAACTTCTCTCATTCTTGAAAGTAATTGATGATTTTCTTTGCCAGAAATCGTGTTTCCAGGAAGATTACAAAAGATAGTTATGAATACTAATGATGCCAAAGCACAACTGTTACTCTAGTTTCTGTACCATTCTTCAATAACATAGCATATTTTCTAGTATCAAAAAAATAAACACAGCATATTTTTTCATCGAACTTAATCTCACTTTCTGCATCCATCCATGATGAACCCTGATAAGAATGAAACGGAATTTATTTTCTCTCATAGAAACACTGCTCTGATCACCTTCTGATGTTCTGATAATTGAGCTTTTGATTATTAAAAATAGTAATTAGATTACATATGTAGCAACCCAAGTCAAGGATTAATTAAGCCGGTAACCATGAAATCACCTTTTCTCTTAAAATGGCAATGTAGTTGGCTGCTAGTGAACGCCCTTTTATCTGTCCAAAATAGTTGGAAACTCAACATATCATAGGCAAAGGTGAATAGGCAAAAGTATTTAAGAGAGAAAAGTTATATTGTAGTGCAATCAACATGAGAAATCAGATTTATTTATGTCCAAAACGCTGCTAGAAATATCAAATATTTTATTAAAAGAACAAAATTACATACAGAGGAATGTTAATAAAATAGAAAACCATATATATATATATATATATATAAATTACACCGGTGCATGGTGCATATTTCAAAACTTATATGTGATCATGAATTTTTTAGTATGATCACATCAATATATTCATATATAATTATATACAATCGACCACATTAAAATTTAGTCGGCTTATTTTATCGTGATCACATGTAAAACTTATATGTGAAAACATTATATACATGCGATCACATTCTACTCACATACAATCACATGCAACAATAATCCGATGCACCATACACCAATATACTGTAGATTGGACCATGTATATATAAATATTTGGTATTCCTTACAACCGACATATTTTAATAAATAAAAAAAAAAATTATACGAGTTACTGATTATCACGTGTGATAATAAGTCTTGTAGCAATTTTCACTGATTATTCCTGTGGGATCGAGTTTTTTCTTTTTTATCTCTAGTTTCATTTATGTCATGTTATATAGGTATAATTATTAGAGTAATGTTAGATTGTCATATGATGTGGCATATAAGGAGTTGTGGCCAACACATTATCACATGATTTACATAATAATTACAACTAACATCATACATCATTTAGACAACAAATTTGGACAATCATAAGTTAATTAATTTTTCTCCAAATTTCTAAATATTAATATTAAGTGGTTTGTTTTTTCATCTGAGAATCAATCATTTGACACTTTTTTTTTTATCATATAGTATTATATGTATCTGTATTTGACATTTTAACCAAATCATCTTCATATATATTTTTTATTTACTTAAACTAAAGTAGGTTTAGGGCTTAGGGTTTAGGATATAGGGTTTAGGTTGTTTTCCTTTTGATCTTCTTGGCCTATTTGAATATATAAGCTGTTCAATTTTTATTTTATTTTTTTTTATTTTTTTATATTTACTAAAACTAAAGTAAGCATTTATAACATTAATTTCAATATACATTTAACTAAAATTAAACTAGATTTAAAAACATCATCTATAATATTAATATGGATGAGGCTATTGTTGCCTCCTCCCTCTTGTGATCAAGGAGGAAGACCAATCAGCATTAATTATATTGGAAGTTCTTGTTTTGTAATAAAACTGTAAATTAGGTAATTATTTATTTTTTTAGTGTTAGTTTTTTGATATTACTATATCACTTAAGACAATTTTTAGTAAAGGAAAAATGATCCTTTTAGGTTAAGGTGTTTTATAAATCTATAAACTAAGGTGTCATTTGTTTTTTTAACTTCTTAATAGTTGGTGCCCATTTGAAAGAGCTTCTCTATCGGCGAAAAAAGCCTTTTTAAGCTCTTTTAAAAATAAAAATAAAAATGTGTCATTTGGTTGTCACTCGGTAGAGCTTTTAGATGATTAAAAAAGTTGTTTTACCTCTACTTGGAGAATCTCAAATTTTAGGCTCTTCCAAGTAGATTTTTTTGAGTTTTTTTAATAACACTTAAATGTCTAATGTAACCCTACCATTTAAAATAGTTTTTAAATATTTTGGTTATCATACCATTTAAAAAAGCTTTTTCTAATTGATAACCAAACGACCAATAACTTCTCATTAAAAACTCTACTTTAAAAGATCTATTCCTAAAAGATCTATCTGAAGAAACTCTTCCCAACGGACTCTTAAGTTCTTAATAGGTCTTAATCGTTGAGACACATTAACTTGTTTGTTTTTTTCTTTAGAGGTTTTCACCTAATATTAAGTAGTTTTCTTTTTCCTATTGTACCCCTTATTTTAAGTATTTTCATTTTACTATTATTATTATTAAATGGATTTAATAGTATTTGTTATTTTATTTAAAATAAATAATAATAATTTAATTATATTATTTAAAATAAATAAATTAAAATTATTTTAAAAAAAATAAGAAAGGTTGGTGAGGAAGGAGCCTCTTTCCTCATTGATTCCTTAAAAGGTCCTATGGTATAAACGATAGTGGTCGACAGCCTCCTTCAGGATGTCAACTTCCATAGTTGATTTTGGAGGATAACGTCAAATAAGAGGAGACATGATCTCCTCCCATTAATTGAGAGTAGACTGGCTAGCCTTCTCCTGTCAAAGTTCAAACGAAGGAGGCGACTTAAGTGTTGTGAGAAAACTTGGGCATGAAATCTTCATCAATTGACTTGTAATTAATAATTATAATCTTAAAGACATGGACTTTTTTTGAAACTGTTAAATATTATTAAGCATAGCCTACCTAAGAAGCAGCCAGCAGAGTATCAAACCAAACAGAAAACGAGCCAACCAAAGGCAGGGGCAACACAACAAACTCTCAGCACACAGACCAAACGGGGAACAATAAAAGAACCCAACACAAAAGAAACAAAAAGGAGACCAGAAAAGAAGAAAATAAAATAACAACAGAGAGAAGACAAAAAACACAACGAAAGGACTAAAACGTCCATGCTCCAATCTACGATGTCCAAATCCTTTGAAGACGCCATTTTGGCTAAGCTATCCGCAAACGAATTAGTTGCTCTGGAACTAAAAACAATAGAGACTTTTGATAGAAAACTCAAACTATCTCTAATGTCATAGATAGCTTTGAAGTTATCTAAGTTACCGATCCCCTAACTGTACACCCAAGAGACAGCAACTTTTGAGTCGTTAACAATCATTATCTCCACCAGATTGGTCATGGGCAGATGTTTTTCTGGGTTTGAAAAAGAGTGATAACTCTGGGTTTTTTTAATTCACTTCTAGAAAAGAAAGGGCCTTCAGACTAAGAAAAAGAAGTAGGTGAGACTTCTTCGTTCAACGTGCTAGCTGGAGAACAAAGAAAAATGAATTCTTTTGGAACTTCTTATTGATTTGGATTGAGAAAAGGTTAGCGTCTTGGAAGAAGAAGTTCCTGAACAAAGGTGATAGGTTGATTCTCATCAAAGCGGTATTATCAAGCATTCCTACTTACAATTTGTCTGTGTTCAAGTTGTCGATAGGAGTGGCAAATAGAATGGAAAAAACCCTACGGTCTTTCTTTTAAGGAGATGATACTATTAAGAAAAAAATCCTTGTTGTTGTTCGAGCCACGATGTGCAGTAACAAGAGAAATGGGGGCTTGGGTATAGGGCGTATGGGGCATAAAAATAAGAGTTTGTTAGTAAAATGGGTGTGGAGGTTTGGCAAGGAGGAGTCTTCCTTATGAGAATGGTGATTTGTGCCAAGTACGAAGTGCCGAGGAATAATCTTTTTTGGGATTGGAAGGGCGAAAACTCTACTCCCTTTTTCGTTAAAGTGGTGTGTAGCTTTTTTGACAATAGGTCCTCAACTAATAAGATTCTAAAGGAAGGTTTAAAGTTAGTCTTAGGAAACGGAAGAAGGCTAAATTTTTTGACAGATTTGGGTAGGGAGGAAAGGCCTTTCATGATAGCTTTTCCTAGAATTTATGCTTTGGCTTCAAAAAAGACTGGTGTGGTGTCGGATTTCGGGGAGTGGTAGAGTCAGAAATGGGAGTGGAAGGTTTTGTTGCGAAGGCGTTTGTTTGATTGGGAGATTAATCAATGGAGGGCGTTCCTTAGTAGATTGGAGAGTTTTAAGCCTCGTAATTTTATTTCAGATGTTCTAGCTTGGGCCTTTTGTTCGGATGGCTTTTTCTCTGTTGGCTCATTCCGCAGATGCTTAAAAAAGGATTTTATGGATTGGTCGGAGAAATCAAAGTTCATTTGGCAAGAAGTTTGCACTCATAAGATTGAGATGTTCACTTGGCAATTACTAAGAGGTAGATTCATGGTGAAACAAGTCATGAATAGTTTTGGTTTTACTTCAAATAATTTGTTGGATTGTCCTATATGCAAGGTTGAGGTTGAGTCTGTGGACCACCTCTTTCTTCACTATTGCTGGTCTTCTTAGGTGTGGAGTCGGTGTATGACTTGGTGGGATATGTCTTATTGTGCTAACAAAATGCTGGTGGAGTGGGCTTTTAGGTGAAAAGGATTGTGCCCGAGTTCTAGAAAAGAAAGAGCATGGAATTCTCTCTTATTTGCAATGGTGTGAACGATTTGGGAGTTTAAAAATCAGGTTGTGTTCAAAGATAAATAGATGAAGGTCTCTCAAGCGGTCGATATGGTAAGGTTCAAGGTGGCTTGGTGGTTCAAGCATCTAGAGAAAGGAACTTCAGATTCAGTTTCGTCTCTTCTCCTTGATATCAGTGATCGCTGTGTTGTTTCGATGTCTTCAAAAACTGTTATGGGTATTGCTTAGACCCCTTCTACAAGAGGTGCTCTGAAGTTTAATGTGGATGGTTCAACTAAGGGGAATATGGGGCTCACTGGCATTGGTGGTATAATGAGAGATCACAATGGCAAAGCTTTGGGATCTTTTTCCAAGCACATTAGGATTGCGAATGCAAATTCTGCTGAAATTGCTGCAATTCATCAGGCTTGTTTTTTGTGTGTTGGCTTCCCTTCCCTGGTTTGTAAAGATATCTTCATTATAGGCGACTCTATGGTTGCTATTTCTTGGGTGAATGGATCAGATTTTGGGAGTCTAAATCATGTAAATTTAATTTACAACATCAAAAGTATAATGTAGTTATTGGGTGGTACCGTAGTAAGCTTCAATTCAAGGTCAAGTTACAACTTTGGTGATTTTGTTTCCAAGTGTCCTGATGTTTTTATTATTATTATTATTATTTTTTGGTTTTTGTTGTGCAGCTATTCTGTTTTTGTCTCTTCTCGTTTTGCTTTGTGCCGTGTGGCTAGGCGTTTGTGTAACTGGGTCCTGTGTGTTTTTGCCCCTCTGCTTTCAGGGGTGGTGCTGCTTTTTGGCTTAATGCTTTGAATAAAATTCTACAGTTCAAAAAAAAGAACAGAGAAAGGGGGCTATGTTGAGTAGGATTCAGAAGTAAAGAGATCGTGTTAGGTGACATACTCACATCATGGGTAAAGAAGGTAGAGTGATAGAGCAATTGGCTGTCAATCATAGGCTTTCCCAAATTGAAACAACCAATCAAGTTTCTCTGGTGAAGGAAGTGAAGGACAAAGGAAAAGAAATATGGGTTCATATTTCGAAACCTAGACCTATCTTACAATAAGGGATGAATAAAATGTTAGTGTTAGACAAAAAACAAGATCATAGTAAGGGTACTAAAAAGCAGTGACGATGACAACTTGTTCTCGTCTAACAGTGGAGAACATGGGTGGGATGGTGAGTGTTCCAATAGAGATGGTAAGAAGGGCAGTTGAGGTAATTCAAATTAGGCTTTGGGTAATGGGCTGGTTAGAAGGGAAGATGGCTCGTTCTTATCAAGGTCTGATAACAAGGACATTCTTTTTGTTCCTCTTTAGGAAGCCCACTATTAGCCCACTTGAATGAACTTGAAGCAGCCTTTGTAAGGGCTAACTCATCGGTGGTCAACCAGATATGGTAAAGAAGACTCATGTGGAAAAACAGCTCGGTTACTTTAGTGAAATGGGTGGAAGAGATGGTGCTAATATGGTGGTTGTTTCGAACTCTGATGAGATTATTGACATTGATAAGGAAACAAATAAAGAAAATGGTGTGTCATCTCTAGTCAAAACGAAGAAGAGAAAAGGGAAGAATAGTCACTAATCTTCTAAAAAAAACATAGAATGGTGACAAGAAATTCGAAGAGCAGTGGAAAGAAGTCAGCTGATTCAAAGGAGAAAGAGGATCTCAAAGCTCAAGACAACAGTGCCAATGAAACAGGGCAACCAGCTAGTGTAAACAACAAGTTCTCTTTGAATTTATAGGTAGATGTGGTAAAGTTGATAGAGAATAGAGTTACTCTAGTTATATTGAAAACAAAGGAAACCGATGAATAAGCAAGGAAGGACAACACAGATTCAAACAAAAAGGTACCAGCTGATGACATCTATGAATTTTTATGGAATTTGGAGGTAGAATTAGTGAAAATTATTGATGTAGAAATGGCTTTAGGTTTTGATTTTCATGGTAAAAAAACTGAATTAGTTGAAGTTATGAGAAGAAGGGAGCGGGAAGATGATGAGTGCCTTAAGGCAGTTGACAAAGCTTAGGCATCTATGTGTGTTTGTTGGTATGGTTCTTGTTTTTAATGTAAGCAGTATCTAAGAATTCTAGAGGGCTTGGAAAACTTGAGAAAAAGAGAAGGGTCAGAGGATTAGTGTCTGACTTCAAACCTATGATCTTTTTCCTTCAACAATCTAAGTTGGCCAAGTTTGACAGTAATACAATTAGGTCCTTAAGTGGGACAGTACTCTCGAGAGGGGCAGGTGTAAAGACTGAAGGAGCCTCGAGCGGTTTGGCAACGCTTTAGAATGATGATCTTTTTTTGGTGAAGGCATGCATCTCTAATAGGAGGTGTATTATTTTGGTAGGAGAGCTGATGAATGTGAAGAAGGAGGTTGTTTTTTGTAATGTTTACGTAGCTTTCATGGAGAGTGAGAGAAAAAAGTTGTTGGAGTTTCTTTAGAGGTACGGTATTACAAGTTGTAGTGATACAGGAGAAACTCTGTTATGGCTACTCCTTACAAGTGGGAACATTTCACATTTGGCCATCTAACATTATTGATGCCAACATCAAACACTATCTACTTCAATAGGACCTACATCATCTCATCTCAGCCGTTCATTCATTTCATGTTTATCTCAAATTTCACCTCTTTCTCTTTCATCACAAATAAAACCCATTTCCACTAGAACCCACAACATCGTCTCTATACACTATTAACTATTTACGATACCATTTTTTATGCCCAAGGAATGAATTAATACATTATATAGATCAGATCTACTTTTTTTTTTTTAGATTAATACAAGATATCGAAACTAATTTCATATGTGACAGCTGAGGTGTCAATTATTTAGTTGATATATGTCTTTTTCAAATTATTAACTTTTTTCGTCGGTAACCCATGTCTTTCCACATGTCCATAACATTATTAACTTATTAGCTTCAATAATATTTATTACACCATGACTGATTAAAATTCATTTCTACAACCGAGGAAGGCAAGGGCCCATCTTGACAGCCCTTCCTCAAATGAAGATGAATTATCACCCTCTGGCCATGTCCGATGGTCAGAACCTACTAAGTCTTTCCCAATTACTAGCTTTCCATTGAAACTAGATGGGATCCTAGGTTTCAATTTCGGAATGTGCACCCACATACCTTTACCCTTTCCACGACCTTCTTTTTCCATTGACTTTAGGATGTCTCAACCCTCTATTTTGCAAACATCCTTCATTGACTTTGACTCTATTCTCCACTAAACTAACACTACTGGTCTTTTTTACCACATTCGCCTGCTATGATCTCCTTGCAAAAGTCCTTGTCTCTATCATCCTCTGGCAATACAAAAGAAGATAATCCACATACTACCTTTCTAGGAACAAAGTCCAAAGAATCCAAACCAAAACTTTCTCTATTGTTGGGAAGATCAAAACCCTCTATCAAATCCAGATGACTTCTTAAACACCTAAAGTTCATCGGAAAATCCTCTTCAACCACTTTCACAAAGCAATCTGACTGGTCTCCTTCCACTTTGAAGTTACAAGACACCCTCTTCACGCTAGGTACTAATGCCAATATCTTACCCCTGTCAAAATGAGTTCTATGAGTTCTAAACAAAGTGTCATCTTCCACCATCAACAGTTCCCCTATCATCCATCCTACCTTCAGGAAGAACTTTTCTTACCAAAGTTTTAAAGGATTTCCAGAAATGGTTAACCATGACAATCTTGATTGAGGGATATAGACTTCAAACCATTTAACCATGGAGAAGAAGCAATCCTCCCAAAAATATTTGTTTTTCACAAACTCTTCCATGATCTTAACCAATTCAAAGTTCCATAAAATACACTTGTCTCCATAATAAGAAGAAGAGACAAACCATCATTTACTAATAAGCCTATTGTTAATAGAAGAGATCGTTGAGAAGCATTTTAGAGTCCTTATAGCATATTTATGAATTTGTAATCTATCATCCGCTTACTCTTGCCATTTCATAACAAGAGTTTCTTCACCCCATTTCCTTCTCTTTCTTAGCTTCCTTAGAAAAGCCCTCATTTGATGAACCTTTCACCTTTTCCACATAGGATTTCTCTTTAGTAAAGCTAGAATGATAGACTGCTTAGACCTCTTTTCTCTCATTACCAGACCCACCCTTCAAACCTCCGCTTCTAAGCATACAAGGTTTCCTGTTATTCCATCCATAAGAGGTGATTTTTATGGATATCGGTCATCCATAAGCATGCATCCCATTTGTAGCTTTCGACACTGTTAACCGCCAAAAATAACGGGGTTAAAAGAAGAATTTTTCACTAAGATGAGAGGTAGAGGGAAGCCGCAATAAGTACCCCGCTACCTCAGAAAAGAGGCTAGATAAAATATAATAGGATATTACAAGAAACAAAAAGATCTTGCTATCACAAACTCCAAGGTACCCCACTGCCACGTCAGGGTACCCTTCTGCCACATCTTGGCACCTCGCCTCTAAGTCCTGGTACCTTACCACCTTATCAGGGTATGCCACCGCCACTTCTATCTGGGTACCTTACTATTACACCTAGGTACCCCGCTACTGTATTCAGACATCCTACCACCACCTCGTTTGGGTACCTCACCTCTGTATCTCGATACCCCGCTAACACTTTTTGGCACCCCACTATTGTATTCCCCTGGTATCCTAGTTCCTCCTATAACCAATCTACCAGGCAGTGAGAATGTCAGAAGAATAAGCTACCAAGTAAGAATGTTGTACCCGGTTTCCCATATTAAAACTAGAATAGGGATGTTGCACGAGTACAAGGTTAGAATCTTTCTTCAAGTAAACGTGGAAGAAAAAGGTTGACTCATTCATCAATTAAAGTGTCATAAATGAGACCTAATAAAGCAATTGATTCATATTTCAAGCATAAACGGAAACATGAAGTCATTAAAGGGAGCCATTCCCGCGTAAATTGATATCCCTCATTAACACCTGTCAATTCCTCTAACATGGTCTATCAATTTGATCTAAATGATAGGGATTTGATTGGCAGGAAGGAGGAAATAAAAGAGGACGTCCATGTTCAGAGAAAGGGATTCGAAAATTGGAGAAAGGGAGTTCTATAGCTTTTCTACTTATCGACTCGTACGATTTGGGCACCTCCAACTGTGTCAGAATTATCTTAGAAAGTAGAAATCTCCACTATACTGATATCTAGTTCTAATCGATGTTATCGAGTTGTATTTTACATATTATGAATATATGAATACAGACGTTGTTTTCTCCTCACCTATAATCACCATTGTGTCTAATTTATTTTACTGATATTATATAGGTATCGAGCTACACGATACTCCTCCGGACCGTGGTCTATCACAACTGTGGTCCCTTTAAAAGTCGTTATTTGAAACTCACCCTGGTGACGATATTCTAGTAACAAACACTTTGCTTGCTTCCTCTAGAGATCCAAATCTAATGAAAGCAAAGCAACTCTTTCTAGCATTAGTCTTTGAAGACAAATAAACATCTCTCACTCTTCCAAAAATCTTGAAGATGCCCCATAAACCATTAGAATCCATCGAAGGGTTGACGTTGTCTACCAAAACTGAGTGAAGGGAAGCCCTAAAATCCCTACTGTGTCGATTACCAGACTCCAACCCTACAAACCTCTCTACAAACCCACTCTTTCTCTCACTAACTTTCTCTCTCATCATTTTTCAAAAAAAAAACTTAAAGACATGGATAAGAGGATTGGTGGATAGTCCGAAGCCTTAGTATATATTCACTCCAATATTTAACCTTGAAATGTGTACGTGTTTGTTGTTTGGTTGTTCTCTTTGCTTATCGTTAACCTTATTCTCAGCTTTCTCATCTCCATGATGTGCAATGGAATATCCAACAAAAACTTAAGGCTGAGAATGTGGCTCAAGTGTTTCCTAATTAAATTTGGAGATTAAGGTAGCTTTTGTTTTTTCGTCTGAAATCTGAATAGACCTAAAGTTCCTGAAGTCTGAACAGTGACTGAAATTTTTAACACATAAATGATATATTTGTTTTTCATTTATGATGTCTAAATATAAACATCTGAAAACTGGTAGAAAGACATATATGCCCTTGTAACTATTTTTGGTTTTGCATATATTTGTATCTAATATAATTATTTTTGTTTATATAATTATAATTTTTTAAAAAATTCAATTAATAGATTAATATTAGAAAGTATGTCTGTGTTAAAAAATTGAAAATATGAATTATTATTACTTAAATTTACATTTATAAATATAAAGTGATAAATATTAAAAATTTAATTAATGAATAAACAATTAAAATATAAATTAAAGTTATTTATTAAAATTTAAGAAGCAACTGGTGTTCGCTCCATCCTCTTCGTAGACAATGAAGGAGAACAGGTAAAGTTGGGTGGGTTTGTTTTACTTTTTGCCATTGTTCTAGTAATCCGTCAAGGCGGCCAGGCTCCTAAGCGGGCTAGGAGGAGTCAACACTAGTCAAAATTTAATTATTATTTTTTCCAAAACGATGCTGTTTTCAAAACAGAATCATTTTGTCTTATTCAGGTTTAGACAGTCTAGGTGCTAGGCACCAGTCTGTTGTACGACTAGCGCCTAACACCTACTAGAACACTGTAATTTTACTAAAATAACGTTGTAATTGTTAAGTTGTCTATGGATATATTTTTTGGAAGAAAGGTGTTAAATACACGAAAGTGGCCCAAGCTTCGGATAAAGGTCAGATTTTTAAACTTAAATTGTCAGTTGTTTTTGACCCATTTTCAGATCTCCAGTCTTACAAAAACAAACAAAACATCTAAAAATTGATTTTTAAGACCACTTCAGATATCAGGTAAAAACAAACAGGCCTGATTTGGAGAAAGCTTTTTGGGAAAAATTAAGAGATTCCAGCAGCCTATTTAAGGTCTCCTACAGTCCTACACGCCACAAATTGGGAGAACACGCCTCATTTAAAGCTTCACACGAATATGCAAGAAAGAGCTCTGAAGACAAATCCTGGTCTGTCGCCTTTATTCTCTTAGGTTTTTCGTTTATTTATGTTTTGAATTTAGATTTTTGGTTTGTTTTTCATGGCTATCAGGCTATGTCTAGCTAAGCTTTTAGCTAAGGCATAGGATGATGCCCTAATTCAACTATCCATGAATTTTTGGTACTAAGTTAATGATTTACGAGATTTAGGCCCAGTTTGGCATTATTGTATTGTTGGAAAAATTGTTTTTGATTCTGCTGTGGGGAGAATTAGCTGAGTGTTTGGTAAACTAATTTTTAAAAGTGCTATGAGAACCAAAAGCAATTTCAATGTGTTTGATAAATTGTAAATAAAAAGTGACGTGGATGCAAAATTACTAGAAAAGACACAAATGAATATTGAAGATGTTTTAAAAATAAATAATTTGTTTAATTTTTGTATGAGCATAAACATATGCAAGAAAGAGCTCTGAAAACAAATCCTGGTCTGTCGCCTTTATTCTCTTAGGTTTTTCGTTTATTTATGTTTTGAATTTAGATTTTTGGTTTGTTTTTCATGGCTATCAGGCTATGTCTAGCTAAGCTTTTAGCTAGGGCATAGGATGATGCCCTAATTCAACTATCCATGAATTTTTGGTATTAAGTTAATGATTTACGAGATTTAGGCCCAGTTTGGCATTATTGTATTGTTGGAAAAATTGCTTTTGATTCTGCTGTGGGGAGAATTAGCTGAGTGTTTGGTAAACTAATTTTTAAAAGTGCTATGAGAACCAAAAGCAATTTCAATGTGTTTGATAAATTGTAAATAAAAAGTGACGTGGATGCAAAATTACTAGAAAAGACACAAATGAATATTGAAGATGTTTTAAAAATAAATAATTTGTTTAATTTTTGTATGAGCATAAACATATGCAAGAAAGAGCTCTGAAGACAAATCCTGGTCTGTCGTCTTTATTCTCTTAGGTTTTTCGTTTATTTATGTTTTGAATTTAGATTTTTGGTTTGTTTTTCATGGCTATCAGGCTATGTCTAGCTAAGCTTTTAGCTAAGGCATAGGATGATGCCCTAATTCAACTATCCATGAATTTTTGGTATTAAGTTAATGATTTACGAGATTTAGGCCCAGTTTGGCATTATTGTATTGTTGGAAAAATTGCTTTTGATTCTACTGTGGGGAGAATTAGCTGAGTGTTTGGTAAACTAATTTTTAAAAGTGCTATGAGAACCAAAAGCAATTTCAATGTGTTTGATAAATTGTAAATAAAAAGTGACGTGGATGCAAAATTACTAGAAAAGACACAAATGAATATTGAAGATGTTTTAAAATAAATAATTTGTTTAATTTTTGTATGAGCATAAACATATGCAAGAAAGAGCTCTGAAGACAAATCCTGGTCTGTCGCCTTTATTCTCTTAGGTTTTTCGTTTATTTATGTTTTGAATTTAGATTTTTGGTTTGTTTTTCATGGCTATCAGGCTATGTCTAGCTAAGCTTTTAGCTAAGGCATAGGATGATGCCCTAATTCAACTATCCATGAATTTTTGGTATTAAGTTAATGATTTACGAGATTTAGGCCCAGTTTGGCATTATTGTATTGTTGGAAAAATTGCTTTTGATTAATTTTTGTATGAATAAAGCAACAATGTGTAAAAAGTGACGTGGATGCAAAATTACTAGAAAAGACACAAATGAATATTGAAGATGTTTTAAAATAAATAATTTGTTTAATTTTTGTATGAGCATAAACATATGCAAGAAAGAGCTCTGAAGACAAATCCTGGTCTGTCGCCTTTATTCTCTTAGGTTTTTCGTTTATTTATGTTTTGAATTTAGATTTTTGGTTTGTTTTTCATGGCTATCAGGCTATGTCTAGCTAAGCTTTTAGCTAAGGCATAGGATGATGCCCTAATTCAACTATCCATGAATTTTTGGTATTAAGTTAATGATTTACGAGATTTAGGCCCAGTTTGGCATTATTGTATTGTTGGAAAAATTGCTTTTGATTCTGCTGTGGGGAGAATTAGCTGAGTGTTTGGTAAACTAATTTTTAAAAGTGCTATGAGAACCAAAAGCAATTTCAATGTGTTTGATAAATTGTAAATAAAAAGTGACGTGGATGCAAAATTACTAGAAAAGACACAAATGCAAAATTATTGTATTGTTGGAAAAATTGCTTTTGATTCTGCTATGGGGAGAATTAGCTGAGTGTTTGGTAAACTAATTTTTAAAAGTGCTATGAGAACCAAAAGCAATTTCAATGTGTTTGATAAATTGTAAATAAAAAGTGACGTGGATGCAAAATTACTAGAAAAGACACAAATGCAAAATTATTGTATTGTTGGAAAAATTGCTTTTGATTCTGCTATGGGGAGAATTAGCTGAGTGTTTGGTAAACTAATTTTTAAAAGTGCTATGAGAACCAAAAGCAATTTCAATGTGTTTGATAAATTGTAAATAAAAAGTGACGTGGATGCAAAATTACTAGAAAAGACACAAATGAATATTGAAGATGTTTTAAAAATAAATAATTTGTTTAATTTTTGTATGAGCATAAACATATTATAAAATAAATAAATAGTTTTATTTTTATGTGACCATAAACATGTTATAAAATAAATAAATAAATAATCTTGAAAAGAAACGTGTTTTCAATATTGTTTCTCCAATAAACAGTTTTTTAGAAGCAGTTTTTTAAAAGTAAGAAAAACTAGCTTCTTATTTCTGATTCTGGAGAAGCTCAGCACTTCCTTGAAATTTTACCAAACACCCTAGTCTATGCCCAGAATCATTTTTTATCCCAAAAGCAGGTCTATAAGTAATGCCAAACTGGACCTTATTTATGAACTTTAAATTTCTGATTTTCTTGATGCTAGTTTGTTTTTTTTTTTTCCCTCTACTGATTGATCACCTTTCGGGTTTGCATCTAGTCTATCAAAAGTGAACGCGTGTGATGGAAAAGTGCACGCTTTCAGTTTGCTTCATGGGATTAAAAGTTGTGAATTGCATAATGCCTTAATTTGGATTGTGCGTTTGCATGATTTATGTTTCATTGATCTTAATGAGTCTTTAGCGTTATATTTATGACGTAGCAAGATAAATTGCATCTAAAGATGTTTGATCTATGCCTTAAAGAAGGATAGTAATCATACCGAAGGAAAACTTGGCTTTAGTGTTGTTGCAGCAAGACTTGGGTTCAAAATCTCTATCAATTGACTTGTAATTAATAACTAGAATCTTAAAGGTGTGTTTTCCATTTCGTTGTTCTCTTTGCTTATGGTTGCCCTTATTCACGATTCATGAAGGCAGCAACACCGCCGCCTCCTCCTCCCATGAGATTGAATTTTAGGGTTAGAGTTATGGTTGGGTTTGATATTTTAGGGTTAGGGTTAGCGATGAAATTGTGGATTTTTTTTTGTCAATGTGATTTTTTTATAATAATTTAATTACATGGGACTATTTTAGTAAATTAATGTTAATGTATTAACTATCACTTATTCAATAAGTGAAAAGTTAAAAAAATTATCTTATTAATTTAAGTCATTTTTCACTTAATATAATTTATAAGTTAAAATAAGTTAAAAAATAAATGGACATAACCACTCAAATTAAGACTTAAGACTTAAACTTAAGTTGTAAAAAACAAACAGCGTATACGTTAAAATGAGTGTTTTCTTAATAAAAAAATTTTAAAAAATAAAATAAAATAAAATAAACAAAAATCTTTCTTAATTAAAGTTATAAGAATGTTTCTTTGTGCACCGTAAGATAGGGTTAGGGTTTCCATTTGCCTAAAATTAAGATGTGTGATTTTTTATTTTTTATTTTTGAAATATTATATAAATTCAGAATTTATTTTGGGAAGGGAATGACTCAAACCACAATCTCATGGTGTAAATATAAAGGGTTTATTACCGAACCAACCTCATTTCGTCAAGATGTGTGGTTCATAAAATCATTACTGGACCGGGTACTAGTGTTTGGTAAAATTTGAGCATTGCCTTCTGATGAAAAGCTTCCTATTTCATCAATTTATAACTAATATCTTTGATTTAACACTGTTTTTCAATTAGTGGAAAATTTTAACAAATTGTAACGTTTATTTTTATAAAAAATAAAAAATAAAAAATAAAAAATAAAAATAAAAATAGCAGGCAGTGGAAAAAGCATACCTGTATATGTAAATGGTAGCAGACCCTCTCCCTACAAACTTGAAGAGTTGAGGCACTCAAAATGGATATGCCTTGTGCTTCTACATTCTCCAATAGTTTTGAGAAAACAGTGTTGTTTTCATCCTTGTGAATGCATATTATTTGTATGATCACTTTACCCTTTGCAATTTCGTGCAACGAAACCGTGGGAGGAGCTTGAATCTTATCTGATAATTGCTGGGTTTCTCTGAGTTTTTGGATTTCAATTGTAGACAGCAAATGATTCTTCCTGAGAGTTAGATCCTCTATTTCCTTTTCTAGCCCCGGAATGTATTCAAGAGCTCTATCTATCATTCCCGGTGTACTTCTTCTTTTCTGCAAAATTAACTTGTTTGAGAACAAAAAGGAATGCAATTAGGAAACTAATCGTTTAAATAATGCTCCTTTTCGGAAACCCTAATGTCAGTCTAAATGCTTTTCAATGAGTTAAAGGAAACTAATTATCGTATGTTTAGAAATGCTTATTATATAGATAGAAGCCGAAGAGTTCTATGTTCAAATTAAGCTTTTAATTAAAGTGGTCTCATTCTATTAATAGCAATATGATTACAAAAATTCAACACTAAATAAGTACTTTGCTTTCAAATAATTAGAACAAAATTAAAGAAATGATGAATGGAAGGTAGGTCATAGGTGTATGTGAACCTTTGTTCTTCGATGATCTGGGAGCAATGCTCCAAGAGCCAAGTAGGTCGCATTGAGCTTCATCCTCCTAATTTTCTCCTTGGCGTTGTGCTCTTGCTTTTTTGAAATTTGTCCTAATTCTTCTCCATTGGGTTGTACAGCCCTTTTTGCACTGTGTAACCTCTGCAACTTATGGTTTCTCTCCGTTGTCTTGGCTTGCTTAGTAAACATGCTCGAATCCAACCCACCACTATTTTCATGGTTTTCTATATTTAGCGACGTGCCTTCAAGAGTACGGTTAGACAAGCTGTTATCATGATTGTGATGGTTGGCACTATTTCCTTGTAATTCTTTGTCACTTGCATCATGGTTTTCTTCCAAAATTTGACATAAATTTTCGGAAGACTTGAGCGTTGTCGGCAACATGTTATGATGATCTTCTTGATCAATATTGATGCTGTTTTCTAGTAATCCTATATCTATGATAGGCACAGCTAGGGCTGAATTTTCTTGTTGACCAAGAAATACACATGAATTCAACTCACAATAAGTTTTATCATCATCTTCTTCGATGGGGAGCAGTATGCTGTTTTCATGTAGAAGTGGAGGATTATCTGAAGCTTCAAGAGGAACCAACGAAGGATGAATTGATTCTTCGAGCCTATTTTCAATCAACTTGGCCAATGAAGAGTTTTCTTGCCCTAGAAATATGTGGTCCAAACCGATACCATTATCATAACCATCGTCAGCCAGAATTGTGCTGCTATGATCATCTAGAAGTGACCATAAATTATCCGAATAATTGTAGAAAGGGAAATTTTGATCAACATGATCAGAATTGGTACGAATTCGTAATGGAGAAGACATTTATATATAATTCTTGCAATACTTGATATTCCAATTGGAGGGCCTCCTAGCTAAATGGCTGCTTCAATCATGAAAATTGACATACAAAACTATTTAATATGCAGTGGTCATCAGAATATGATAAACATATTAGGGCTGATACTTTGAGCTTCAAAGTTTCAGAATAACCCTAAAAAAAATCAGAATATATTTAAATAAAAACCACATGACAAAATAGAAATTATGTTAATTTAAGCAAGAGATTTGTTATATTTTTCCATGGATGATCTAATTTAGGTCACGATTGCATGCATGAAATTAAGGAAAGTAAACATTGTTAATTGATTATGTCTAAAATAGAAAGTACACTGAAGAAGAATCAAAGTAGAGTGAAAAAAACAAGAAGATAAAAGAAGTGGAACAGTGAGGCCGCACCTTCAAACGCCATTGCCATCCATAATTGCACCTTGAATAAAGTAATTATCATAAACAGGCAGGGAATTAAAAGAGGAAAGGAAGAGAGAGAAGCAAACTTAAATAAAAAAATTATATAAGAAATACATATAAATACCTAATATTGATTGATCAGTTTCGAATTGATGATGCTACATATATTATATATGGAACAGCATAAAGTCAAATGTATTAATAATGAAAATGAAAGATTATTATTTGATTTTAGATTGTCATAAACGAAAGAGAGGCCAACCATACATATAATTTAAAATACTAATTAATAAATCAGTTAAGACAAGATGAGAGATAGAGGTGATACGAGACAATGACTTTTCATAATGAGTAATGTACTGATATAATACGTACCGACCAAAACGGAACAGATGAAGTTTATAAGTAAATGTATTAAAAATTAATGATAATAAAAGACTAAAGCTTCATTTTCAAAAATCATATTGGGGGCGTGGGGGTGGTGAAGTGGAGAGAGATGAATTAAATTATTTTGGTAAAATTCTCCTGAAACAGAAGGGAGAGGATACAAAAAAAGATGCTGTTCGTGGCAACAATTAATTAAATTTTAGAATCTGATTTAGTACAATATCCCACATGCAATTAAGTACATCGATAGCAAAAGCTTAAAAAAAAAAAAAAAAAAAAAAAAGTACATCGATGTCAAGCACTAGTACAAGCAGATATAGAACAAATTGAACTGGAAATTGAAAAATTGGAGCTATTCAAACTCTAAAACTTCATAGCTATAAAACATTGTCAGTAACTAGCTCTTAACCAAAAGCTTAAGTATTTAAGCGTAAGACATGTTAACACCAATTGTTGACATGATATATATATATATATATATATATATATATATATCTTCTCTGCATTTCATAACAAGCTTGATATATCTGGAGATCCCGGAAATGATTCAAAACGGAGAGAGAGAGATAGAGAAGATCCGATATGATGATCTGCCATTAAACATGTACAGAGCTAATAATAATAATCTGAGGCACTAAGAAAAACAATACATAGACAAGAATTAGAGATTAGAAAAATGGTGTGCAGACGTACTATCTTCATCATCTAAAACTAACTATATATATAAATATAGATTGCAAAAATATAAATCAAGAAAGTAATTTTTTTCATATCAAACCAACTAAGACACCATCTAAAAAAGGATATTCTTGAAAAGAAAACCTCATAATATTAACTATGAGGCCTTTGAAATTAGAGCAAATAAATGCGAGACAGCCACTGAAACAAATTAGCAAAACAAAATAAGATGAGTAATAGAGGAAACTAAAAGAGAGGCAAAGATTAAACAAATTATAAGATGTGGGTACCTCGTGAGAATCAACTACGAATCAGAATGCTACACGTCTAAGTGAAGTCTGTGTTAACCAAAAGATAATTTTGATTTAGAGGAAGTGGTTTTAGGTAGGGCTTGTATCAATATAATTAAAAGTTTAAAATAGATATCTTGTGCAGTACAAATGTACAACGATTCAAAATGGAAGTACGTTGTTTTGTAAACTGGAAGTACATTTTTTTTTTTTTTTTTTTTTTTTTTTTTGGTAGTGTGGTTCTATTGCCACCCACAAAATATCTTTCTATACCCATTTTTTTCCCACATCGATATTATAAAAATTAAAATTATTAATTTTACTCCCTGTATCCTTTAAAATACCAAAACTATCATTTAGGTATTTTTATTTTTTATAATTTTAAATATATATTTTTTCTCATTACACCCATTTTTCTCATTGCACATATAGTTTCAAAATTTGTAAAAACAAGTTTCGGATGGTATAGTATGTTCTTACTGTTATTTTGAGTCAACAATTTTTTAAACATTAAAAAATCATATAATCAAACGTTGAAAAATAAGGTGTTATTAATTTATAAGAGAATCAGAGAGACCTTATAAGTTGTTAGTTACAGAATCAAGTATGCTTCAACAAAACCATCTTGGTTTCTTGGTCCTCCTGCACGAACTCTTCCAAATACATCCGCAATTAAAAACATAACAATATGCAGCTTTTTTTGTCTATAAATAAAAATAAAATAAAATAAAATAATAAAATAAAAAAATAAAAAACTATTTTTTCAATCACCAAACAAACCAATTTTTTTCATTTAAAATTTTGGTTTTCTTAAAATCTATCCACCAAGTTTTTCGGTTTAAAAACCAATTAAATTAATAATAATTTGTTGTTGAATCAAAGGAAAGTGAGTGAGTTATGTTTGAGATCCGTGTAGTTCTACAATTTTTTTAATTTTTTTTTAGTTTTACAAGACTACAACTGCAACAAAATTTTATTCAATCACAAAACAATAATAAATTAAAAGCAAACATACCTGAATGCATTTGAAATCCATGAAATGAAATCTTTGTTCATCCCTTCCTTAACTATATGTGAAAAAATATATATATATATATTTCCTAATTGATGTTGGGTTTGATTAAGTGTATGTTATTATGGTTTTATGATAGTTTGGTTGTTCAAATTATAAGTGTAGAAAGTAAATTTAATTTCCAATTATGAAGGTATGTATTTTAAGTAATTAAATGTAACGGTATTTTAGAAATAAAAAAGTTTCATTACAACATGGGTGTATGAAGATATTTTGTGGGTGACAATAGAACCACTTTTTTTTTTTAAAGATGATTATATTCAAAATGGATACATCATACTTAATTGGATTTAATGACATGATTGGATCGAGTTGAATTCTAAATTTTAAAAGAGTGGCAGTAATTGCACCCCTTAAATTTTAATGTGTGTGATTATGAAAGGGGTATACATATAGTTTTTAAGGGGTGTCAATATCGCCACTCATTCTAAAATTCATTGGATCAAATCAGATCAGATCTTAAATTTCCATATAAATATCTGTCAACTCCGCCAAAATATAAAATTTAGAGTGACAAATATTTACACCCCTAAAAAAACTCTATGTATACATTTTGTATTTACACTCCATTAATTTTTTGAAAAGATGAAATATTGCAAGCACACCCCACACATTACTAAATTTTTCCTTTTTTTATTTTAAAAAATTATTATAAATATAGAAAAATATATATAAATAATTGAAATATTTACTTAATTATATGGAGGAGCCACACCTTAAGCGGCCTCTCTCTTTACTTTTCGATGGAGGAGGCTGTTCGTTTTTGATCTAGGATGGAATAATGGAGGCAGCCTCCTTCATCGTTTGAGAGAAAGCTGCGGTTCTCCCACCTTTTTATATAGACTTTTGTTTTTCCTTTTCTTTTTTTTTCTTTTTTTTTTTTTTAATTTGGTTTAGTAATTTTTTTTTCAAGCAAGTTCATAAAAATAAAAAAAATAAAAAAAATAAAAAATAAAAAAACTACTACACGGCCTGGACATCATCCAACAAAAGTTTCAACAATCCTATAAGGTGGATCTTCTAATCGGATTAATAGTTGAAAATTCAAAAAAAAGTAAAATAGTTCTAAGAAATTATTATATATTTTAATTAAAAGATTAATAATTTAATTTAAAGGTAATGCTGAAATTTTGAAAATATATAAATTTGAGGTGTAGATACAGTTTTAGAGGGATGTAAATATCGCCACTCTAAGATTTAATTTACATTGGCCTATTTATTTTATTTTATTTTATACACATGAAAGTTAAACAAATTTTGACTGCAATTGGCTAAAAATCAACGGCTGAAAGTCAATTGTGTGGGACTGGATACTTGCAATGTGGTCTCAAATGTGTCTAAAGATTTAGCTGATTTCGGAGAGACGAGTTTGTTCTTGACGATATTAAACCTTTGTTAAAGGTGGTTTAGGTTCAAGCCTTGAGTCCTTGGCTTTGGCCTCTAAGGAGAAGTTTCTGTGGTAAAATGTTTACTTAAGTGATATTTTTCCTTGTTTGGTATTGTAGATTGCTATTTAAAAATAAAAAATAAAAAAATAAAAAAATAAAAAACGTACTCAAACAATTGAAAAATATCATTGACTACCAAACGGTCCAAACCTATCTCTGAAAGTGTATGGTTACTCTCGGAAAATCTCTTTTAGAGCATCCACATTGATTCTCAAAAGAGACCTATTTTTTTTTTTTTTATCCAATATTTGCTACAATGGTGATAAAATGGACCTTAAAAAAAAAAAAAGGATCTATTTGTGGGCTCCACTCAACAAGAGTCAAATTGGGTTACAAATTTGGAACCCAATTTGGGTCTTGTCCATTGATTAGGTTGGGTTCCCAACACCTCCCAATCATTGGATTTGAGTTGGGCATATATATATATATATATTTATATATATATATATATATATATATAAACGAAAATTTTCAAATAATGATGCCCTAATAGAATTATATAAGGACATTAGATGTGAACCACTCGTTTTATATACTTTGATTTGGTATGTACTCGTTTTACATATTTTAACTTGGTATGTATACACTTGTCAAATCAATTTTATAAATGAGTAACTCACATTCAATATCCTAATAAAATTATATAAGGATACTTTGATAGGAACGAGACTGTATATATATATATATAAAATTTAAATTAAAATATATAATTATTAATTTCAATAATTATATATATAATGAAAAAATATAAATAAATTTAATATATATATATATATCAATTATTTAAATTTAAATATATTATAATTAATTTCAATAATTATATATGTAATGACAAAATATAAATAATTTCAATATAATTATATTTAAATTATTATTATTAATTTCAATAATTATAATTTAAATATATTATTATTAATTTCAATAATTATATATATAATGAAAAAATATATAAATAATTTTAATTTCAATTATAAAATCGTCGAAACCGAAACCAAAATCAGAACTGGAACTAAAGCGTCGGAACCGAAGAAACTGTCAAAATTGGAACTGAAACTGAACCGTCGAAAACCGGATCGGAACTGAAACAAAACTATCGGAACCGCCAGACCCAAACCGTCAGAACCTGACTGGAACCAAACCTTCAAAACCGGAACCGGAACTAGAACCAAAACCGAACCTTCAAAACCGGTTTTGAAGGTTCGGAACCGAAACTGGAACCGAACCAAAACCGACTCAATGTCTAATCGTATACAATATTTTGTTTTAAATATTTATTTTTATTGTTGATGTAATTCGGTTGTGATAATTTTAAATTAATAATTTTTTATTTTAAATTAATTATAATTAGTTAAATAATTATCGTTGATATTTAAAATATATTATATTATTTATTTATTTATTAATATATATATATATATAATATTTTAAAGAAGAGTAATGATTGTTTGAAAAAAAGTTTAAAAAATGGATCTACTTTCTCTTTTTCATTTTAGCCCCATTGTGGAGAAAAGAGACCCAAATAAATAGAACTCAAATAGGAAGACTCATTCTTTAAAAAGAAAACCAATTTTTGATGATGTGGCAACAAATGGATCTTATTTTTGGGTCTTACCGATGTGGATTCTCCTAGGGTTTACAAATGAGAAAAAGAAAAAAAAAGGCATTTCAATTTCTCAAGACACCTCATCATAGTAATTCAATACCCAATAATTTCTTTATACACCTCCTAAAATTCCGAAAATAATCATATTTCCTTTCACATTAACTAATAGTATTTTTATCTTTTTTTTTTCTTTTGTTCTTTAATTAGTTTTTTAATATCTTTTTTCTTCTCTAATCTTTTGTTTCTCTTATAGAATCTCAAATATAAAAGTTAATAATGTCTTGGAATGCGATTTTACTATCATAATTCCATATTGTAGTCTAAAGTTTTTCCCCATTTATGCTGTGTCAATTGTTGAATAGGCAACATATATGGCCTCCAGTTTCTTCTTTGCTTCTTTTATTTTCCTTTCTATACTTATAGCTGTTAAAAGGTTTTCTTATAAAGAAAAAAAGGAAACATAGCCGGTAATTTGTCAATAAGGAAAAACAAATGGAACATAACAGTAGGAATTCTAATTTTCAAAAGTTGGATGCTTTGAAAATTATAGCAATCTCCAATGCTATTATTCATTTGGAAAAAAAATAGAGTGCCACATAGGATAGATGTTAAAAAGTTATAAAAACTCTCTTCAATTCTATTATTTAAGTTGAATATGAAGATGATGTGACCAAAAAAAATTTAGAGAATATGGAGTTGGGTTTCTAATTCTAGAAACTCTTCTAGAAATGCTGACTAGGATTTCTACCTCTTTCCACCAATAAGATTAAAGCTTTCAACGCTTTCCACAAATAAGATTAAACCTCATTTAATTGTAAAATAAAAGAGGAGAGAGAGTATAATAATTGTTTATTATAATTTGACATAAAATTGATGCATATTTGACTTTAAATAATTGCATTGAAGATGTGAATATGCATTTCTCTAATTTTTTTTCAAAAGTAGGCCCATAATAAATAGAAATGCTAATGTAGCACTATTTAGAAACTCAAAAATACATATTTACATTGGAGATACTCTTAACTATATACTCAAAAATGGGTTATAGGTCATCAGTGTTATTTGAGATTTTAAGTATGGAATAATTGATGGAAAAAAGAATTTTGATTTGTAGAATAATACCAGATTAAAGTTTGATTTGTATTAGAAAGACGACTGAAAGAGATACAAAGAAGTTTCCTACCATAATACTTTGTAGATTGTAACTTATTTAGTTCTAAAAAAGATTGGTTTCAGAAAGGTAAAAAATATATATATTTATAATCGAATTTTGGTCTCAAGATCGATGATTGTAACTTATTTAAGTAAGGTTGTTTGTTATTCTATCTTTATTTATTATTATTATTATTTTGAAGTATTACATAATTACATAAAAATTCGGGGTTTTTTTGAAAGGTGGATGGACTCGAATCCACAACCTCTATGATGTAAGTGTGAGGGGTTTTGCCACCGGACAAACTTCATCTCGTCTATTCTATTTTAAATCTTAGGACATCTTCAATAGAGAATGAGAGTTATAGTTATATTTGGGTCTCAAATAGTGCTGAGAATGATGATTATATGTACTTTTGCTCCAACGGTACTGAAAGTGACATCTGAGAATGATATTTTTGTAACAAATTTAATTATGCCTAATTCATAATAAGTGGTCAATAAATTGTAATTTATAAACTTTAATGTTGATAAAAATAATACCATTGTGAATTTTTCAATGAGATCTTTAAAATGGTACTAATATTTAATGTATTTAAATTTTTATAAATTATTACCAAGTTTGATATTATTAGAAAATTTTGGAACCCAAACTTGGATGAATATGATGTGACATTACGTGGAAATTGAGTATATTTATATAATATAGTAAAATGAAACTTCACCTTGACACGTGTCACCATGAGAGGGCTTTGAGCTTTTATTAGTCAGCATTGATTAATGAGTGCATTTTAAAATGGAGTGGTGCTATTGGCACACCCCTTAACGATCTATTTATACCCCACTTTTTAATTATGTAGTTTTTTTTTTTTCTTTATCAAAATTACTTAAAGGGACATGCTATTTAAGGAAAAAAAAAAATTCTACAAAATAAATCTAATAAAACCCCACATTTCTTTCCAAAAAAAAAACCCCCATGTTTTTGTAATCTGTCTCTTGAAAGAAAAAAAAAATTATTAACTCTTAAACCCTAAAATTTGCTACTGCGGTTTGATCAATAATAAAAAAGGTCTAAGGAAAATTGTTGTAAGAAACTCTATCATCTACAATGGCCGTTAAAGAATTGGCCAAGAGTACAACGATTGTGTTATATGTGTGGAGGATTTTGAAGACGGAGACATGTGTACGTGGAGTTCTTTACAAATACAAACATGTCTACCATATATATGTTGTATCAACAAGTGGTTGACCAACACCAAGCACTGTCCACTTTATCGCTCAAATGTTATTGGCAATAGTATGCCTTCAAAAAAAAAGAATTAGTAAAGAGTTCTAGGTTTTTAAGAATATGAAGATGTATATTTTATTACTATTCAAAGGTGAATATATACAATACATATTAGAAAGGAAAGTTTCCAACAAGGAATGATTTGAGCCTATTCTACGTAATTACAGTGATATAGGAAATAATTGAGGAAATGCATTAACTACAATTGACTAACTTAATTATAATGATTATTGCTTTACATGCCCCCACAAGATTGAGCTTCTGTCAAAGATGCCAATCTTGGAGCGATGAGTAAGGAACTGCTTCCGAGAGAGAGGTTTTGTAAGAGAGTCCACTAGTTGATCAACAGTATGAACATGAGCAACACGAAGCTTCTTACTTGAGACTTGATCACGAACAAAATGAAAATCAATTGCCACATGTTTAATGCATGAATGAAAAATTGGATTAGCACAAAGATAAGCAACATCCACATTATCACAATAGATCGTTGGTATGGAAAGATTGACATGCGATTCAGTAAAAAGATTCATGATCCAATTTAATTCGGCTGTAGTGGAGGCAATTGCATGATACTTTGCTTTTATCGAAGATCGGGCAACTGTTTTTTGATTCTTTGAGCTCCAACTAATAGGACTTGAGCCAAGAAATACAACGTATGCAGTGGTGGAGGTGCGATCCAGGATTGCCTGCCCAATCTGCATCCATAAAAGCATGGAGAGTCAATGAAGACCGGTGACGAATCAACAGACCATGAGTTAGAGTACCTTTGAGATAATGAAGAAAACGTTTCACTGCAGCCCAATGAATACTAGTTGGCCGATGCATAAATTATGAGAGTTTGTTCACGGCAAAGGAAATATCCAGGCGAGTAAAAGACAAGTGAGTAATGAATCACCTCTTCATCATTTAGTATATGTCCGACCATGGTGAGATCGTCCATAATACTTTTGAGGGTTTGTAAGTAATCAGCGATAGATTTGTCTTTTTTAGTCACATTCATAAGAGTATTGAGAATGGTCAGTTTGCGAGTGCTTGAGCGATTGGCAAAAGCCGTCTCAAGCTTCGACCATGCTTCAGCAGAAGTTTAGGTGTTGTTGACAAGAGAGATCACAGATCCAAACACAGAGGTTTGGATAGCAAGCAAGATTAAATGATCTTGACGATTCCATAATTTGTGATTCAGATTAGCTACTAGGTCGGTAGATCCTGACACAACCATGGTCTTAGGTGGAGAAGGATGCGATCCATCCACATAGCACAATAAATCATATCCATATAGTAGATTGGAGAATTGAGCTTTCTAAGAGGAATAGTTGTCGCCCTTGGAGAGTTTGAACGGCATGAGATTGAAGGCATTAATGGAGATGACAGAGGAGGTTTGAGTTGTAGGATTATTTGCAATGGTGATGATAGTCTGGCTATTAGAAGAAGGAGAAAATGATGAATCAGTTGACATGGTTTGGGTTTCAAATGTGATTGATAGAGTAAAAAGAGAAAATAAAAGAGAGGAATAACAGAGGGAGGAATCTTGCTTAGAGCAAGTAGAGCTCTGATGCCATAAAGAGTTTTAGGTTTTTGAGAATATGAAGTTATATATTGTATTACTATTCAGAGGTGAATATATACAATACATATTAGAAAGGAAAGTTTCCAACAAGGAATGATTTGAGCCTATTCTACGTAATTTCAGTGATATAGAAAATAATTGAGGAAATGCATTAACTACCATTGGCTAACTTAATTACAATGATTATTGCTTTACAATTAGCCAGGTTTATTCTCTATTAATTCATGGTTACATGATATATATATATATATATATATATATAATTCTTTTGTTTGTTTTCCTACTTTTTTCTATTTTGTAATTTTCTTCTTGTATTAATTTCTCTTGTTCTTCTAAAAAAAAAAAGAAAAAAAAAACTAAAATGAAAAAAATAAGATAAATAAGTAAATCGTTCAATGGATGTGAGAGAGAGATGTATACATACATAGAGATAAAGTGTATTAAGTTTGAAAATAAGTAAAATGGGTAATTTTGGAAATAAATCAAAAATAATAATAATAATATTTTATTTTATTTAATTAAATCAAAATTTCAAAAAGTAGTCTATAAATAGACTGGTAGGGGTATGTCAATAGCACCACTCTTTAAAATGACCGTGAGGGGGCTTTGGAATTTATTAATTCATTTGGCTTTTATTAGTTAGCATTGTTTAATGAGTGCATTTTAAAATGATTATAATGAATGAATGCAAAATGAATTGTAAAAGGAAAATGGAAATTTTAATATTCAATACTAAAATTATTAATTAATTAATTCAACATTAAGTCACCATATAAATGGCTTATGTTATAAGAAATACTAAAAAGACAACAATCCAAAATTTTAATACAACAATAACTTTAAATACTTTAATTTAAATCCTAGGGTCTCTTAAGCTCTCATAATAATACTAAAAGGATTGCAATTCAAAATTTTAATATTTAATAATAATATCAATAATTAATTAATTGAACATTAACAAATCATATGAATGGCTTATGTTATATGGAATACAAAAAGAAACACAATCCAAAATTTTAATGCAATAATAATTTTAAATACTTTGGAATTTAAAGCCTTCTAGCTCTTACGGTTGGCAACTTATATTTTTAATGAACTTCTACAAATTCTGTCTCTTTCTTTTCACAATCAATGTAATTAATTGATATTTTTAATATTTAAATCTTTTTGCATTCCTCTCTTTAAACTTATATATATATTCCTTCAACCATTAATCGAAAGATACATTCTTTTGTGTAAATGTATATTTTTTGGTTTAGTTTAGTTTTTTTTTGTTTTTATTTCATTTCTTAATATGTTCACACCGGTATAATTTTTATTCAATTTTTTGTAGGTTGATATTGTTCCTGCAATCATTAATCGAAAAGGTACATTTTTTTTTTCTTATTTCATTTTTTTATATGTTCATATATACCTATATAATTGTTAGTTTGATTTTTTGAATATGTACTAATATTATACAATGTTGCATGCGGCCGGCCTTAGTATAGAATATATTTCTACTTGAGAAAAGAATAACACAAACTATGAATTTAGGCCATCAGATTATATCATTAGACCTTTCGGAAACGAGCACTCCAAAAAATTCAAACTATCGAATCACAACATCAAACACTTTGGTCTCAAGTTTGCCGACGGTTGATACTAACATATTTGTTCCGTATCTGCATGGAAGATTTTCAGACATAATAAGTAGATCGAAGTCTTTGAAATGCATTAGAGGCAATCAAGGTGCTTGAAAAAGAAGAATCTCGATCTTTATCAAATGTTTTAGTTCAAGGTTGGTGTACTTTTAATTTTTACAACCTTTAATTTGAGTTCTACCTTTAATTTGGGGTTATAGTCATAGCTTTAAGCCTTTAATTATTTAGAGACAAAAGATCAAAGACTGAAAGTTAACGATCAAAAGTTGTTATGTGGAGTATGGACATACTTAGAATTTACACGATATTTATTTAGTAAATTGCTGGCATGTTCATCTTATAGAAATTTTTGACTTGCATATATAGAGATATCAGTGGTGTGGGTGTTAGCATTAATAGAACACATAGTGTGTATATAGTAAGTCAATAACATGTTCATGGAATTTGTTGTTTTTGTACTGTAGAGACTGATTTTCTTCCACCATGCATCTGGCGGAGATCCACATTAGTAGAATGCTTAATTATTGTAGTTTGATATTCCAATTGAATGATTGTATGACGTATTTCTGCAAAAGAAAAAATGAAAATGGATTTAGAGATCCCTTCCTGATTTGAATGTCAGAAGATTCCATTGTCTAGCTGTGAAACTACTGTTTAATTAATTAATCAAGCAGGAAATAGACATGGAGATAAATAAATATATGTATGTATATGTAGATGAATATGTTTGCTATATACTTTGTAATAGATTAAAAAAAAAAATGAAATAAAATAATTGTTGAAGTTTTTTAAAAAGAGAAACTTCAATATATCTGAGGTAAAACATGATGTGGCACGTCTAACCAGTAATATTTAAACACATCATTAAATTTTATAAACCCAAAAACATGTTATAAAAAATATTGAGAGATCATGAATCTCTATTCACCTTCTCACCTTCATCTTCTTCCTTTACAACTACTTATTTCCTTCCAAGTTCCAACTTACTTCATTCTCTTTTTCGCCTTCCTTTTACCAAAAAAATTTCCTCTCAATCCATTTATTTTCTATGTTTAATATATTAAAAATTGAAAAAAAAATCTCAAATAAAGACGAAGGTCAGAAGGTGAGAGGTTGTAAGAACCAAGAGGAAGACAAAGATGAGGGTTAGAAAAAATCATGACCTGTCAATATTTTTTTATGATGTGTGTCTGGGTTTGTAAAATTTAATGATATGTCAAAAAATTACTGGTTGGTCGTGCCACATCATGTTTTACCTCAGATATTCCGAAATTTCTCTCCACACATACACCACGTCCCCCTTTTTCAAAATCCTGAATTTTTGTAATTTTTTTTTATAAAAAAATATAGTGTATTACCTTTAATTTAGTAATAAAAAAAAAATGACCAATTTCGTTGTATCCTTCCAAGTCTTTCAAGGATCTTATAAATATAGTTTTATTACTTTTGATTTAGGAATATTTTTATATTATTTTAACCATAATATTTTTGTTTTGAAAGCAACCATAATGTTTTGATTCATATGAAAAACCCCATAAATATAATATTAAGTTTATATTTTTCGATGCCCGCACATCGTGCGGGCTGTAAACTCATATAGATAATTTTGGAAAACTAGCAATTGGAAAACATTTTTATATTTTTCCATAATTTTTATTATTATTAATATTTTTGGAATTTTTGTTGATTTTTCTAATTTTTTTTTATACAAAATATATTTATTTCAAATTTTAATGTCTGAAAAATTATAGACGTCAATCTTCAACAGTCATCAAATATGATCTGTTCATCTTCTACTGTCAATAAATTTGATCCATTCAGATCACACATTAATCTTTTATTCTTTTAATTATGACATGGATCCCACAATATATATATATATATATATCATTTTTAAATTCACCCAACACCACCACTTTTCCCATGGGTCCCCACTATATAACTCTCACTCTCACTTTACTATATATACACACACACATATATATATATATATATATAACTCACTCAAATAACTTTCAATCTATTTTAACTCTCTATTAAGGATGATTTTGAGACTTAAAATGAGCATATAGCTCTCTACCGGAGATGGCCTTAATAGACCTAAATTTAACTCAATTCTAAAGTTAAGTTTGTTTATTATCTGGAATCTGAATAGTGTGTTGGTGCCAATTCAATCAACAATATGCTCTAGATTGACGATATTTGCATTCCTTTAAAAATGTATATATACCTATAAATTTATATATTTTAAAATTCCAATATTACCTTTAAATTAAATTATAAATATTTTAATTAGAAGATATAATAATTTTTATAACTATTTTACCTTTTCAATATTTTAAAACACCAAAACGAATTAAATAATAAAATAAAAATACTAAAAAAAAAATCTAGGGAACTAACAACCAAGGGCGGACCACTTTGGAGGTCAGCAGGGGCCGTCGCCCCCACAAGGTTTTTTTTTTAAAAAAATTAAGTTATTATTTTATTAATAAAAAAATAGTACATAAAATAATGTAAATATAAATATTAGTGGTGTCTACACGTTTTTTTTTTTTAATGAAATAAGTTATAAAAATATTAAATATTAGTGGTGTCTCTGATCACTCTATGCACATAGACTTTGAGTCTGATTACTTTACAAACTATACGTTTGCTCACATTTCCAGAAACAATCCACCCTCAATTTCCTTTTTTCAGTCTAAAATCGACCCCCAATTTCAAACCCTATGAAAACTTTCCACTCCCAATTCTATTATATCTTCGATTTTACCTCTCTTTTGGCTTAACAACTCAATTAATCAAGATTTAAGACTCAGCTCAAGGATCTAATGTTAGATTTTATTTCAAATTTCCATCCAAATTTATTATTTTTCTTTTTTGAATCATCAATTAGTTGTTGTTTATTTGTTTTGACGGAGAGAAAGAGAATGTTGTAGAAACATCAATTAGTTATTGTGTTTTGGAAGCTCTTGCTTAACCACTCAATGAACTACTCAAGGACCAAAGTTAGATTTTATTTCACTTTTCTATCAAAATTTCTTATTTTTCTTTTTGTCAATTAGTTATTGTTTAATTAATTAATTATTGTGTCTTGGAATTGTGATGTTATTAAGTTTATTTATGAGTATTTTTTTTTTGTGGAAATATTATTTTGTCGATTTTAAATTTTTAATGACAATTTGACAGTAGATAACTAATGAAAATAACTAGACTACTATAGTATGAGCTGTACAGGGACGGATCAAGGAAATATTTGCAACCCGGGTTAAATTATATATATATTTAGTTTTTTTTTTTTTTTTTTTTTTTATTTTTTTATTATTATTTTTTTTTTATATATATACGTACTAACATAATAAAACCAATTCCTTAGCTAGCTATCAATATCGTTGGATTTATCTATTTATTTAATCGGTATATTATAAATTTATACCGCTCAAATAATGGCTCACAAACACTCATACTAAATTTATTAAATTCAGTATGAATTGTGGAGAGAACTCTTGTGATTTTCCTCCTCGGTATACACACAGTGCAAGACATGTGATATATTGATTAAGAATAAAAATCTTTTAATATAATTTTTGATTAAAGTATTTTTATTATCTTTTGATTTCTAGATAAATTAAATAAGTTATATTGTCTAAAACCATTTTTAGATTTTTATTATGTAATTACCTATAATTTTATAAGTAAATAAAAAAATTAACTAATTATATATACTTTTTTATAATTTTTTTTGAAGAAATAAACCGGTAGAAAAGGTATGTCCCTACCCAATTAAAGCTTTCATTACATGATAAACTATTATATACCAATTTATCAATTAATATGTTACATGATATACTATTATCCAATTAAAGGTTTATTTTGCCTTGTTTCTTTTATTTTTTTAGATAGTTGCCTGGCTTTAGCTCGGTGCAGCGCTCTAGTGGATCCGCTCTTAGAGTTGTATGAGCAACATAAAACGTGATTGATTATATATTTATATGTAATCTTTGAAATTTTTTTTTTTCATTTCTTTACATTTCAAATTCCTATGTCGAGAAATTTATATATATATATATAATGGGTTGGTGGTTGATTATATATTTATATGAAATCTGATACAAACAAAATGTCATATCAGTGTGAAATCATCGGTATGAAACAAAATGACAGTATAAAATATATCTTGTATGTTTTTTTCATTTTGTATATATCTTGTCACTTTTGATTAGATATTTGGAGATAGATGGAAAAGATCTTTTTGTAAAGAAAATTATTCTTTCATGTTTTCTTCTTTTTGTATGTATCTTAATCAAATTTGAATAGATATTTGGAGAATTAGAGATGTATCTTTGTGTGAAAAAATGGAATTGTTAGATATATAATGAAAAATTATGTCTTTTAAAGTTCTTAATTATCATATTTTTTGAGTTAAAAAATTCTTACCAATGTTATAATTATTTCTTATAAATATATATTCATTAAATATATTTGGTCATCGTGTAAGTTTCGGGTGTTATATATTGTTATTTTTATTTATTCCCATGTTTAGGTTTTAATTTGACTTTTAAATTTATTACCTTTGTAATTTTGACACCTTATATTAGTATATTATATACAAGTTTTTACACATATTTAAAAGTATAGTGATGCTTTAAAGGCATTCGAAGAAGAATACACTCTCATGACTTTTTTATGTTTTTACTCTTTTTAGTTTAACCTATGTAGGAGCTTGAAAAGATGGAGGTGGCTGCTCCATCCTAGATCGGAAAAGATTGAGAACCTCAATCCTCACAGAAAATAATTTTCATGCATAGCTGATTACATACCACAAAAAATAATAAAAGCATTACAAGTACCAAGAAACTCACCCTCCTACCTTTTTTTTTTTTCCCTTACACAGTCAAATTTTGTATATTTGTAATTGGGTTGGTTTTGACAATCCTTATAAATTTATAAATTTGCAGACGTCGAACTATCTTAGAAGAGGGAGGGTTAGTTAACAAAAGTGAAATCTTTTAATTTCCTAAGAATTTTTGTAATGAGAATTATCTTTGTCAATCTTCAAGTTACAAAGAGAAGGCTTCCCAGGGTTCCTCCCATTATATATATTAATTTTAATTATCTTATAATATATTTATTTATTTATAATATTTGTCTAAAATTAAAAGAAAGGGCATATTTGATAATATGTGGGGTGTGCTTATAAGATTTCATCTTTTAAAAAAAAAATCAATGGGGTGTTCATACAAAAAAGGGTGCATATATAGTTTTTCAAGGGTGCAAATATCGACACTCTATACTCTAACATTCAATATACAAATCTTGTGAACATATACTCCAAATGCTTTTCAAATCCAAGCTGAGTTTTTATTTTTTATTTTTAATTATAAAAGGCTATTCTTATTTTGTAAAGGAAAAAGAAAAAAAAAAAAAAAGAAGGAAAAAGTGTTAAAAAAAAATTTACTTAAGTTTTGTTTTGTTTTTTTGTTTTTTTTTTTTTTTTTTTTAAGTATTACTGTTTTTTAAAAAAGGATGCAACACGAAGACTTATCAGGAGGTCATCCATCCTAGTACTGTTCTCGTCTAAACACGTTTTACTTTGGAGTTTTGATAGAATCCGATACATTAGTGCTGGTATGGTCGCACTTTTTTTTTTTTTTTTTTTTTAAGTATTACACAATTACAAAATATATGATTCAAACCTGCAACCTTATTGTGTAGGTGTTAGGGGTTTTACTAATAAATCAACCTCATCTTATCAAAATATTACTTAAGTGGATGTCGACGTGTTCGTTAAAATAAATTACAAACTCTTATCTTCCTAACATCTCCATTAACTTTCAAATTTTATAACCCAATCTATGATAATTATCATGTATATATTATGATATTGTCTTTTCATTTTGTAACCATTATATTGTCATTAAATTGTAATTTATCAGGATATAAAAGGTCATTTGAGAAGTCTTGACTAATAAAACTATTCGCTCTATCTTCTTCTATTTTAAAGTTTGTTTTATTTTCTTGTTTATTATAATTATTTAATAACAGAAAACAATTGAAACCATAGTCAAGTAGCACCCGTCAGATTCTATCTAATAGAGCTCCAAAAAAACCAACGGCACAGATCTGACCTCAAAATTTATAATAGTATGCAATGGGTCAATGACCCTATATGACAGTCAACAAATCAAAACATCATAACAAAACGGTATCGTGTTCCATAACAGCCAGGAGCATCACCGTTCAACACAAACACAAAGAAGCGCACTGCGCACTTCCGGCGCACTTTAGCGACTGAAAACCTCACTGCAACACTGCAACTTCTTACTTAAGTCCAACCTCTTGCAAAGAAAGCGACAAAACAAGAAAAATCCATAAACACACAGCGTGTATATATACATTTGACTCAATCGTCAAACAAATTTTGAGAGAAAGTTCCAAGTTACTGATGAAGCGTACGATAATGTCGGACCCGAACCCGTATAGCGCTACCAACGGATCCTCCAACAAGCGCTCCAAGGCTCCGCCTTTGTCGGTGCCCGCCGGACACGTCGCCTTCCGTCTGCTCTGTCACATGTCTCGCATCGGCGGCGTGATTGGGAAATCGGGAAACGTAATCAAGCAGCTCCAACTGTCCACTGGAGCGAGGATCCGGGTGGAGGAGCCGCCTAAGGACACAACGGATAGGGTCGTGACGGTGATCGGACCGATAATGGCTGATTCTAAGTTGATTATTGCTAACAATAGGAGCATCAATAATGGTAGTAGCACTATTGTAAATAGTAGTTGTGGAAACGGCAATGTTGGAGATGATTATTTCAATTTAGAGGATGGGATGTTTGAAGTGTCGAAGGCGCAAGAGGGGTTGATTAGGGTGTTTGACCGGATACTGGAGGTGGCGGCGGCAGAGTCCGGTGTGGTTGAAATGGGGGTAGTTTCGTGTAGGCTGTTGGCGGAGACCAACCAGGTAGGCTCGGTGATAGGGAAAGGAGGGAAGGTTGTGGAAAAAATAAGGAAAGAGAGTGGGTGCAAGATTAGGGTTTTGACGGAGAACTTGTCTGCTTGTGCCGGTCCTAATGATGAGATTGTGGAGGTAAGAGGTTGCTTCAAATTCGTATATAGTGTAATTAATGGAATTTTGTGTTTGATAGAGTTGCATTATTGGGTATATACTATATATGTATTATTGTTAACTTAGCTGCTTGCTTATATTGCTGACTTGTGTTTTTTTATTATCCTGAATTGTCAATTGTGCTAGTTTCACTTTTTGCTGAATAAGTTTTGAGCTTTTGCAAATTAATGAAGTTTTCCATACTGGGTTTGTTGAATTTAATGTCAATTTGTGGCAAAATTCCAATTTGTACCTAGGGATATATTTTGCATATGGGTCGTTTAGACTGTGTGGTTTTAGTTACTAGTTGAATGTAAGAGTTTGGCTATTATATTGTACATTGTTTAGCTTGTGCAGAAAGCCCCAATTTTCTAACCAGTGTTTCCCTTGATGCACTTGATAATGTGATGAGTATTGTGTTGGTGATGTGTACTTCAAATTTGTATTTTTAGTTTGTAAAGTACGTTTTTGTTTTGGAGGGGTTAGTTTTATTTGTAGTTCATACAAGACCATGGTGTTTATTGGCCTAATGTCCAAGCACAAGGGTATGTTCTGAGAAACAGAGGGTAAAAAGGAAATTAAGAAAAAGATTCATGCACTGATGCGCTTATAGCTAATCTTTTGGTTGGTTACCTGTCACCTGATTATGATAGGGATTATATTTAAGATTGTTCTGCTAGTTAGTATTGGGGACGGCAAAGTTCCGAAGAACAGTTTTAGAGCTTCTTAGCTTTAATGTTTAGTATTGCATGGTACATGGAAAAATCTTAGTATTTGGTTAGAATGGAGTATTTTGGCAAACTATTCTGATTTCTGACTTCTGAGTAAATGTTCATTGGGCCTTAAAAGAAACAGCCGAAATAGGTTTCTAAAATTGCCATATCAGAAACTTATGTCTTGAATTCTTGATATTATATGTGTAGTTGTGGACTCTGGAAGGGGATTACTATGAAAGAATTTTTCTGAAGGTCTGAAGGACAAAGATACTGTGTGTTGGTGGGGATATGGGATGGAAATATTTTCTATTTTCTCAGGTCTCAACTAGTAATGGTTGAAGAATTGAAAGGGTGGTTCAACACAAATACAAGGCATCAAACTCCTTTGTCCCTATTTTGCTTTCGTTTGGCACTCAGTGTACTTGGTTGGATTTAGCAAGTGAACAAGGATATACACTTCTTTCCTGCTTGGGAAACATATATGATCACCCAACTTTATTGTTTTCAAGTGCATTAGGTCATTTGGGTTTGAAACTAATACAGGCAAGAGTACAGTTGTGTCTCTTAAGCTCATTGTGGTAATATTTGATCTTCAGTGGCTATTTTATTGTGATACTAAATTACTAATAGAAGTGTAAGTTTTCTGGTCATTAATAGGGGGATATTCCATCGATGGAGATCTCTATTATTTACAGTGAGAGAGGAATATACGTTTTCTACCTAGAAGGAAATGAATCTACACGGCCTTGAAGAGTAGTTTAACATTAATGTAATTTACTTTGACTCAGCCTCCCGAATGTTGATGTATGTGCTCCATTTAATTGTAGTTTATTTGAAAAGTTGTTTATTGTATTCATGTGAAAATTGGTTCTGTGCATTGTGCAGATTGAAGGGGATGTTTTGGCTGTAAAGAAAGCACTCATTGCTGTCTCTCGCCGTCTTCAAGACTGTCCACCAGTTGACAAGACAAGGATAATTGGAAGCAGGCCTCATGAAGCAATTCCACAAGAGTCTATACTCAGATCTCATGAGTCATTCCCCCAAGAGATCATACGAAGACCTCTTGAGGCGATGCCCCATGACACTACACACAAACCTCTTGAGGCAGTTTCCCAAGAGACCTTATGGAGACCTATTGAGGCATACTTTCCAGAGACTACACGTAGACCTTTTGAGGCTGTTCCCCTAGAGACTTTACGTAGACCTTTTGGGGCAGTTTCCCAGGAGACTCTACCTGATCTTCGTGTAGATCTTCTTTCACAGCGGAATCAAGTGTTATCGACTACACCAAGCAGTGCCATCAGTTATGCTTCAGGAGTTCATCCCATATCATTGGAGTCTGACAGGGCCCACCCCCTAGAGACAAAATTGCAACAGCTGGAAGTAAGTTTTAGAATACTTTGTTCAAATGACAGGGTTGGTGGTGTTATTGGAAAAGGAGGCATTATCATTAAGGCTCTTCAGAGTGAGACAGGCGCTTCAATAGCTGTTGGAGCTACCGTAGCTGAGTGTGATGAACGGTTAATTACTGTTACTGCATCAGAGGTTTGTTGTGCTGTGATCTTTCTTTAGAATTTTCTATGCAGGCTTATGTTATGATGTGTTGACAATTTGAAGTTGATTTGCACTTGGTTTCATGTCTTGTAGAACCCAGAATCACGGTATTCGCCAGCACAAAAGGCTGTTGTCCTTGTTTTCACTAGGTTGATAGAGGCTGCTGTTGAAAAGGGGAGAGATCCGAGCTCAAATAAGGGATCACTTGTGACAGCTCGGCTTGTTGTTGCATCAAATCAAGTTGGCTGTTTGTTGGGTAAAGGAGGCATGATAATCTCAGAAATGCGAAAGGCAACTGGTGCCAGCATAAGGATATTAGGGGATGACCAGGTCCCAAAGTGTGCCCCTGAGAATGATAAAGTGGTACAGGTGTGTTGGAATCTTTTTTCATCTTATTTTTGTTTAGTACAGTGTAGGTTACCTTAAGAGTAAATAGATTCAACCTCTTTCTTTTGAATGGGGGGGGGGGGGGGGGGGGGCGGGGGCGGGGGGCAAGAAGTAAGTTTGTTCACTTAATCAGAAGTACATACAACTTGCTGAAGCATGTCAACGTTTCCATCATGTGCTTTTACCTTTTCCACTTGCAATAATCTAAATCAAGTATGAATATGACATCATAATTCTGTAGATGGGGAGGGGGCAAGAAATAAGTTTGTTCAGTTAATCAGAAGTACATACAACTTACCGAAGCATGTAAACGTTTCCATCATGTGCTTTTACCTTTTCCACTTGCAATAATCTAAATCAAGTATGAATATGACATCATAATTCTGTAGATGATCGTGTCATTCTGTTGACCATTCGTTTCTCCATCCAGAGCATCCATTAATTTCGAGACATAAGATTTTTTTCCTTCCATATTCTCTCAGCAGGCTCCTCTTTTATTAGTTATATGAGAGATTAAAATTGTTCATAAACTGTAGAATCAGAAGAATAAAGGATGGTTGTGCATTGATGTGTTTAAGGAAAAAGAACATAATTAGTAAATGCACTTGCCTTGCTGGCCTCATGAAAGATTATATGGATGGATTATAGATAGTGATCCTACAGAGAGATAAATTAATTTGCGGGGAGTTTAAGTTGATATGTGTGGAAATAAACTTGTAGAAATTGAATGAGGTATGATCTGATAGTAATAGTTACCATAGCATACAATTTTTTAATTATTAACGAATACATTATACATCTATACTTGATAACCAGTAGAAGCAAATGAACTGGGGGATAAATTGAGCTTATGAGTCGATGATGCTAAAATGGAGATCACATCGTGTCCTTTAGGAAAAAAATGAAAGAAGGAAAGAAAAGAAAAGAAAAAGAACAATATCCCATGGAAATTTATTATCTTTTTTTTTTTGAACTATGGAAATTTATTATTCTAGTAGGAAGAAGCTGATTCAACAGCAAATAAAGTCATTTGGTTAGATTCTACTATGGAAATTTCTGAAACTGCTGCTCTAGATTCAATCTTTTAGTTTGAGGGGTATAATGTCGGTTCATTATGTACATTCACTTCTACCCTGAAAATTGCTTTGCTGATTTGAAATTTTGGTACATGGGTTAGGCAATTCAAATAATTTCCTTTTATTATTATTATTATTTTTTATAGGAAACAGAAACTTTATTCAAAAAAGAAGAAAGTACAATAGTGAACAAGTAATCCCCACCCAAAACAACGAACTAAACTAAAATAGAAATTACAGTGAACTCTATCAAAAAAACAACAGCCTTCCAATCTAACATAAATTTCCTTTTATTTCTTTCGTCCTTTGTTCTTTTTAATTGATGTAGAAGGCAATATTCTAATCTTATGTTGACATGGATTATTTATTGGTTCCATCTTGTGTATCATTGGGTGCTCTTGTTAGTGGGATTTTATCTGTTCCTAAGAAACAAGTCCGGATAAACTATTTAGTGAACATTATACTTAAAGCATGACATATTGTTATTATATATACAATTGCTTAACTTGGACTGAGCTAGGACCTAATTGTTGATTCACTACAGTGATTTTTGTAAGACCTTTCATTCTTGACTAGACATGCAATCATATAACCACAGAATATCGAATCAGGTGGATTCTTTTTATTTCTATTCGAGTTCATTCTTGTCTTCTCAATTTCTATTTGAGGTTTGGGGGGGTACCTCTAGTTTGCCTTTCTTTTCAATGTTTTCTGGTATGGCTTCTGTGTATGTGTTTTAAGTATAAAAACTATAAGCACAGAATAGCGCATCAAGTGGATTCTTTTCATTAATAGTACAAAAAGCCTGATAATGTTATATTGTTCAGATTTCCAACAAGTTTATATATATATATATATTAAGATTTCTGTATTTAGATGTGTATGCATCCTTTGTTACCTACACTTTGTTTTTTTTTTTTTTTTAAATAAAAAAAAAAAAAATAATATATGTGGTTTTTTTTTTGGAAGATACGGAGAATATAACACTAAGAATTTATTCACTCTTCTTTTTTGGGCACAATGAGATCTTAAAGTTTTCTCTATTGATTTTGGTTAATTTACAGATATCAGGAGAGTTTTCAAAGGTGAAAGATGCTGTTTATAATGTATCCGGTAGATTGCGAGACAATCTTTCCCCCAGCACACAAAGCAACGCTGGAACAAGGAGCAGCTCGTCTGTATTAACTGAGACCAGTCCCTACGGGAGATTGAGGGATCCGGTTCCTGTTGGGATGCACTCATCAGTTGGTGTTTCTCATAGTCTTAGTTGGCATACTCCTATGGATCATCTTGGACTTTCCCATAGTCTAGATCGTCCGCCTTCACCAAGGTTATGGGCATCACAGGTACTCTCTCTCTCACTCTCTCTCTCTCTAATAGTATTAAACTTATGAAGACATTTAACACTTATGGATGATTTTGTTTGCAGACAGTATCTGGAGTAAATTCAAGGGGTATCGCAGATGTTGGCAGAGGTTTTCCTTATCATAAAGGTGGCTTGGAACTTGGCAGGTTTGTTACCAACAACAAATACATGAAGATGTATTCCTTGCCTTAGCTTAGTATTATCAAATGATAACTTGATCCATTTTCTTATTAGATGAAGTTAAATGATCTGTTCTACTTAAATCATCTCCAGGTAGCATTAAGCCATCATTTCAGATTCGGAGACTCTTAGTTTGAAAATTGAAAAAAAAATTCTAGCAGTTATTTTGCTCATTTTATTAAGAACAAAAGAAACAACAGTTCATTAAAAACTAGGATGAGTACAAAGAGTGGACCAGCAGTCCACAAAATGACATATCCAATCTGTAAATAACCTACAAAATTAAACTACAATAATTTAACAATAATTTCCAATTAAGTGAAATAAAAAATGGAAACTCGTGAAATTCTTTTGTAACAGAAATCCACAGTAAAGTGCACCGCAAACCACAAAACATGCAGTCTTCTCCTATAGCTTCTTCAAAAATTCTATATATTTCTGTCTGCCCAAACCACCCAAAAAATAGCCACAATACCACAAAACGATGAAATCTCAGTTTTTCACCCCCAACAAAAACAAACTTTCAACAATAGTAAATAAACACATTTAGCAGAAAGATCCCAACTCAAACCTACTTCATTTAATATTGTTTATTTCTTAGAAGTGAAAGCCATCAGACAATGAAGGGACAAATGATCAATATCCTTTGAGCAATTCTTGCACATCACACACCAAAAAGAGGAAATAGATGTACTATGAAATTTCATTCTAATCAAGTCACAAGTATTGACTTTTTCATACGCCGAAAAACTGTATTCTATCATGACTTTTGAAACAAGCCTCCATATCTTTGTCTGGTAAGGTAATATGTTAACTTTTGGATTGAAACTCAAATGCTATGTTGATTTGTAACTTGGCCAAAAATTTTGATGAAAGAAAATTTTTTGGACTCAATAGTATTACTCTATGAGATTTTAACAGTAGTATGTTTATTACTATCTTTAATATCTGTCATGGTTTCTAGAATCTCTCCAATGCCTAGGATATCAATTTCAGTATGCTACTGTGCTACTGTTAAGACTTGTCTAGAGTAACTCTTGCCTGGAGGTTCTGAGTAAATTTTGGTTAAAACTTAAAACTGGGGGTTTAGGGAGTAGATTGTTCACGCTCTAGGATTATTCATGCGAAAAACATTACACCTATGACAAGTTTCTGGTTTTGGCTTTCTTTTACATATTCCAGCCACAATTACTGAAAATTTGAATATACACAAATGCTGAGTTGTCTGATACTCTTATTAATTATGCTGCAAATCTGCAATTCTTTATTCAGATAACTGACATGCAGACAATCACCCATGAGTCAGTCAGACCTGAAACATGAATAATTTCTTATATGCATGAGCTGGGTTTATACAACTATGTGTAACATAGAGAGCATCGCTTGGTTAATGAATATTATCAGTACATAATTATATGGTAAATTGAAAAGTTTAACTTATGTCTTCCATATGAAATGCGGCATGTTTTCTGCTCTCTGAGCGTCATCTAGTTTCAAGAGTTGTCAGTACAATAAACTATTCCATCTTGTGAATAATGGAATAGCGAAGAGGTAAAAACATTAAGACCTAAAAAAAATAAAATAAAAAAAATCAAAATGGCCATGGCCAGATGGCCTGCATTTTATTTACTTGTGACCTTTCATTTATTTTCTGCAGTGGAAGCAAATCAGCTATCGTGACAAATTCAACTGTAGAGATTATAGTTCCTGACAATGTTATTGGTTCTGTTTATGGAGAAAATGGTAGCAATCTGACTCGTCTAAGACAGGTATCCTGCATTTAAAGAACTTTCAAACACAAAAAACAAAACCAAACAAAAAAAAAAAAATTGTAAATAATAAACAAAAAAAAAAAAAAAAAAAAACAGATAGGTACAATAATGTTTATATTCCCCCAATATATAAAAAGCCCCGAGACAAAATCAGTCCTCTAGTGTTGAAAAAATTCCGGACAAAAACAGAATTCTTAAATTCTCGTGGTATGTTGACCTTCTTTGTGGTCATTTTTTCTATAATAGATTTTGTTTCCGACAAAAAAATGAAAAAAACAAAACAAATTTTCTATTCATTTTGTCATTGGCTCCTTTTTTGACTGAAACATGTCATTAGTATATTTCTTGCTTTTGTTGACTGGCCATGAATCCTGATAATTGATATATGATGTATAAGAGAGAAATTTCTGCTTGTGAAACAATGTATAATTGAGAATTCAGTGCCTCTATTGTGCATGAGCCTTGTTCTCTTAACCAAACAAACACACACTGGTAACCAAGCCTCATCTTTCTCCATTATTGTCCCATTTTGTTCTTTGGTTTCTTTCTCCTGGATATAAATTATATGGTTGAGACATCTCTTATTTTATTAATGAATATTCAGCATGATAGCATAATCTATATGACACAGGTTTTATATTTGAATTCCAGACAAAAACTCCATTCTTAAATTAGGGTATAGAGCATGGTGGTCATGTATCATGACAAGTATATTGATTAAATATAATTATGCATGTGAGGTTTTGATATTATTGTTAGGTTATTTTGTTATAAACTTAAGTTTTCGAGATTAACGGTAATCCAACACTTTGAAATTACGATTTTCTTTGTTGCGAATGGAAGCTAGTCTCTTTCCTAATCGATTATATTTTATGTCTTCAATAAACTCCAGCTTATCATCCAGTTTCTTTGATCAGATTTCAGGTGCTAAGGTCATTGTGCATGAACCTCGTCTAGGATCAAGCGATCGGATTATTGTGATATCTGGGACGCCAGATGAAACCCAAGCAGCTCAGAGCCTTCTCCAAGCGTTTATTCTCACTGGACCATCATGACAATGTCGTCCTCAACCTTGACTAATCTTTTATCGTAGGAGAAGATAAGTCCAGTTTGTAACTTGTGTATTATAAGCCCCATTTTCTTAAACTGTGTACATTTATTTATATGTCGACTATTGAATTCATGTCAACCCCATCTCTTCTGCAGAAATAATCCAAATTTAATTGTTTTCCGGCATCATTCATCGTTACTGTTCACATTTTACTGATACACATTGATAGAAGTAGGAGGGTTTGGTCTTTTTTTTCCTTTCATTTCACTATTTTCTTAACGGTTCACATTTTATTTTTGAGTTGTGTTAGAATTAGATGGTGCACAAGCACAAGCACAAGTTCATATTTCTCTGCCGTGGTAAGTTCAAAGGGTTCTCAAGAGTTTCCTTATTGCTGAAACAGATTGCATTATGAATAATGCCGCTAATTTTTAATTTCAATAGAAAGTGTTTTACTTGTATGAATTTTGAACTTCAGTAAATGTGTAATTATTTATTTTCAAATGGCATCACTCAAGCTTTTGTTAAATGTATTCATGACGTTTCAAATTCTACCATTTTCTTATTGCTGAATCATTATAATTGTTAACAAACAAATTCAGTTTCTACTTTCACCCAGACACCTAAAATTTGTAAGAGTTGTTTTTTTTGGAATTATCATTACAATAAATATAAGAATCCAACTGTCATAAAATAGTCAAGGTTTATTGTTAAGCTTGATTTTAAGTCCACCCCTACTGATTTATTTATATCCTATTTTTTAAATTATTTAATATTATTTTTTTTCTTTTATCAAAATTACTAAAAGAAACATTCAATTTAAGAAAAAAATATATTCTAAAAAGTAAATAAAGTCTCACATTTCTTTAAAAAAAAAAAAAAAAAATGTTCCTTTTTCCTTTTCTTGAAATATTTTATTTTTTCATAACTTTTATACCTTAAAAATACTTGTACTAGATCTTATTTAAACAATAAATCAAACACTTTGGATACATTAGACAAATGAGATATTAATTATTATTTATAATCTCATTAATATTTAAAATTTTGATAACTCTCTCCATTGTTGCTTTCCTTCAGATACGTGGGGATGTGATGAACTTCGTTCGATATGGACTTCCTCTGATCCGGACAAAGTCGCAAGTATGACTCCATTTTTGATTAAAATCTTTAAATCTAGGGAGGCCACCGTTCTATTCAGATTTTTTAGTTTAAATCATTATATTAGAGTAAAAGCTTTTCATGACGGTGAGATTTATAAAAGTTTTATATTTAAGTTTTAGTTATTTTCTTCAAATTTTATATCTTTTAATAACCAAATATATGAAAATTTTAGTTGGTGTCTTGGTGAGTTTTAAAAATTCAGAGATGGGAGATGGAGATGACAGTGAGATTTTTTAATTTTTAATTTTTATTTTTGATCAAAATGACGGTGAGAGATGATAAGAGGAGGAGAGGATGGAATTCTTGACTTGGCAGAGTTTTGTTTTTGTCATGACAGTAGTAATTATTAGGTTTCTAAATATAATGATCTGTCAAAAATATATTGGTTGGACGTGCCAACTCACCTCTTACCCAAAAAGTACCTAAACATCTCCCTGAGATAGATAGAGATATTAGAGATGGAGTTTATTAAATTTGAAAATAAGTAAAAGGGTAGTTTTAGAAATAAATAAAATAAATTAATAAAAGCATTTAACTTTATTTAATTAAATCAAAATTTAAACAAGTGAGACATAAATAGATCAATAGGGGATGTGCCAATAACACCACTCAATCTTTATTGTGTATTTACTGTATGTACAACACTCTGTCACTCTTTGTATGAGGGGCAACTTTCGATTATATACAGCAACCTGTCTTTTAAATATAATAGAAATAATTAGTAATACATAAAATAAAATAAAAATGAAATATATCATAATACAAGACATTTCAAAACTAATTTTGTGTATGAAATATAGCCTATAAACCTAATTGAATGCCAATATGCCATTTATAAATGGTAGATTTACTCACTTGGTTCCATAAATTGTAGTGCCAATATTAGCTAATGTATGGCAAATTTGATAAGTTAATTATGGAGAAGATATTAGAACCATGAAAATGGAAGTGACAATCCAACTATATCTTCTTTTTTCACAACTTTTAGTATAATTTCACTCATTTTTTACCTTATGATTAGCAGTAGCTGATGATTTATTTCTTTTTTTAAATATTACAATAATTCGGGGTTTGAAGAGAGGGGAAATTCAAACCCATAACCTCGTACCGTGGGTGTGACTTGTGAGACTTGTGAGAGGCATACCACAAAATCAACTTTATATTATTGTAATATCTGATGATTTTATGTAGGTGATTTATGTGAATTGTTTAGGAAAATGACAAGTAGGTGATTTACAAAAAATGTTCCGAAAAATGACGAACTTTGATTCTAAACACAAGCACAACTCAAAATCACAACATGAAATTTTCTAAAGGTAAATATACTTATCTCTCCTGAAGTTTGACATAATTGTAGTTAGAGATCAAGGGACTGTTTGATTTTTCCAATGAACATATAATGCCTTAATGGCACTTAATGTGTGTTATTAAGTTGTTTCGTTTGATATTTTAAATTATAAAACCGCTGAATGAGTTACTAAAATCACTTTTTTATAAAAAGTGAATTTTTTTCACTTTCCACTTAATGAAAAATAAATGAAATATATAGTATATACCCGTTTGTTACTTCCAAATTCATCCTTATAAATCTTATTTATTTTCAGTTTTCTCTTCTCTCACATGACATCCCTTAACCATAATAATATATATATATTTTTTCTCATTGTCTAAAAAACTTTAACAGCCATTTTCAAAAAAAATAAATAAATAAATAAAAAAAATTGATAGAGCATATAGATTTCATTATAAATTTGTTATTATATTATTATTCCACATATATAGTATAAATATTGTACAGATTATTAGTGGCCGACTATAATCAATTGTTATTTATTAAACTAAACTTCAATTAACTTATTCAATTTTTATACTCTAAAGGTTATATTTTATATGGCAAATTTTATTTTATTTTATAAATTTGTTGTTATATTATTAAATTACTATTTTAGTTGTCTTTAATATATTAAAATATAAATTATAACAAATAATAATTGAAAGGGCATAGATGAAAAAGTATTTATTTTAAGATATTTGTAATTTAAAAAAACAAACAACTTATCACTTATATTCAGTTTTTAGTGAAAAAAACAAACATGTTTTTCAATTTCAGTTTCAGTTTTCAGTCTTCAGTACAATTCAGCAGTGTTCAGTTTTCAGACGAAAAATTAAACGTAACCCAAGTATGTATTTATCGGTCTTCTAGTAATCGGCCTAGACAACTCCAGCCACCTAAGCGGCTAGGCGCCTAGTCGGTGCCTAGTGTCGACTAATCGGCTGCCTAGCCCGATTTTTAACACCGATTAATCAGGGCTATGCGGTAAAAAAAAAAAAAAAACCCTTCTTAATTAAAATGTCATTGTTTGGGGTGTAAAACAGCGCCGTTTTGGTTAAGATTTATTGACTTGAAGAGTTGAACAAAAATTTCTCATTTTCCCAATTCGAACATCAAACCAGACATTAATTTTATTGCTTCAACAATACCTATAGCTCAAATTATTTATTCACTTATGTATATAGTGTTTGAAAACTCAGCGGGGCATTGAAGAGATCATGTTGTTTTCATGAGAAGGGACATAGTGCAAGATGTGAGGCACCAACAAACATGTGCTCTTGTATAGTATTGAATTGATGAACTTATGAATGTATAGCAAATATAGATACAACAGTGATTTCACTTTTATACTCATGTATATTGTATAGTATTGATAAATTTGTGAATTTTTAAACATGTTGAAGGATAAATTGAAGTCATCTGCAGTAGAAAATAGTAGTTTAATGTGGGGGTTTGTGTATGAGATGTAAAAAAAAAAACTTGGCAGCATAGGTGTTAGGTGCTGATCTACTGTACGACTGGTGCCTAGCACCTACTAGAACACTGGTATTTATCTTTTCAAACTTCTCCTGCCCTTAAAATTGTACTAATAAAAAGACTAAATTGCCCTTAGTTATTAAAATTTAAAATGAATATAATCATTTTATAATAAACAATTTAATTAATTAAACATAATTCCTTAAATTAAAAAAATTAAAATTTAAAAAAAAAACTATTTTTTTTAAAGTTTTAAGTTATCTTCATGTATATATATATATATTTAAAGAAAATGAAAAAATTATCTTCATTTTTATATTAAAATTTTTGTTTGATGGTTTTAAAATATAAAATTTAAAATAGTAAAAATAAGTATTTATGAACTATTAAATTATTTTCATTTTTAATAACTAATCTTTAAAAATTGAATTTTTTTTTTAATGAAGATAATTTAAAATTTTAAAAATAATTTTAAATATTTCCATTTTAAAATTATTATTTTTAATTATATTCCATTAAAAGGATTATCTTCATTTAATTTAATTTAATTGTTTTTATAAAATGATTACTTTTTTTAAAAAATATTTATTAACTAATTCTGTGTATGAAATATAGCATATGAAATGCCAATTTACCATTTATAAAGGTAGATTTGCCCACTTAATTTCCATAAATTGTAGTGTCAATATTAGGTAATATATGTCAAATTTGACAAGTTAGTTATGGAGAATATCCATGAAAATGGAAGTCACAACCTAAAAGTATCTTTGTTTTTTTCACTACAGCCTCTTTTAGTATAATATCACTCATTTTGAGTGTACTTTCCCTACAAGAACAATTGTAATTTAGAAATATGAAATATACCAAAAATAGTACTTCAAATGCATCGGTAGGTTTCATAAGGGCCTATAAATAAGAATAGAAATCCTAGTATACTTTCACAATTCTCTACACTCGTACATATCAGATTGAAAATCTACACTCCTACATATTAGATTGAAAAATGTATCATGTTAATGGCGTTTCATATACTCTATAATTAAAATGAGAAGTATATGAAATGCTATTAACACGGATATCTTTAAAGATTTGATTTGATTGTTTCATATGGATTGCAAAAACCAATAAATTACTACAAATTGATCGTCTTCATGTTGTTTATTATGTTTTATAAATAAAATATATATGAATTTATGAAATGTCATATGATACCTTCTAGACTGAGGAAATGTTGCTAAAGTATTCTTCATGTTAGCCCTATTAACATGCAATGAAAACCAAAACCATAAGTATGCATTTGTTGTTTCTTAATACATAATTGCTGAATATACTCTCCTCTCTTGTTTATAGGGGTTTAGATCTGGCTCAATTTCTTACCGATGAATGTGATTTGAACAAATAAGTCAAGGAGCTGCTAAAGCCTGACCCTAAGGGTGTTGACAACAAGTGCACAACTTTGGCCACCCGCTACTCTAAACAATTATTCTAAATCTACTAGAACCAAGTTACGGGGAATGGTGTTTTTTGTTTTTCCATAGAATCCATACTCTACTAAGTACTAAAGTCGGTCCATTCTAATTTTTCGTAATCTATATATTATCGTATAAGCATCTAACATGCTATTTATCGTTTGTGCATCGTAACAAAGGTTGGGGCTGTATTAAATATTTATAGACGAGTGTTTTTTTTATTTTTTATTTTTTTATTATTATTATTTTTTTAATATATATAAAAATAGCCATTTTAAAAGTGGTTTAATGATTTATAGTCTTACTGTCTCAATTTTTCTTTTCTAACAATTTAACTATTTTTCGACAATATCTTTTAATCCGAGATCAGATATTTGTTACAACATTAGTCTACTATCAACATACTACTAGGAAGTCTTGTTGAAGATATCATTTACTTGGTCTTTTGTTATTATTTACTTGGTCTTTTGTTTGAAGTAGTCAAATAATATTGCTATTGCTAATCCCTTAGAAGCAGAAGTAAAATAACTAGTTTGTTTAATAACAAACTCTAAGTACAAGTTGGAGTAGACTGAGGAAACAACTCCTCTGATTTTGTATATTTAAATCCTTGTTTTAAATGAAATGAGGCATCGAATTCAATCAATCCAACAAAGACCCTTGTCTTTTGGAGGTCGAGTTACCCTCGAAGTAGCTTATAATCCCTTATACATATTCTTTTTCCCTTGTTTTTTTTTTTTAGTTACAGGCTTGAGCTAAGGAATCTAACAGTGGTATAAAAGCCAAGCTTCCTCTGCCATCTTCATCAACAAAACTAAAACCCCTGACCCATCCCCTTCCTATCATATCCTTATCCTATGGCTAACCAAGACACACCCGGAGCTCGTTTTAATGTCCTATTCGAAACAGTTTCCAAATAAGAAACAATGCTGCAACAAATCGACACCCACATGACTGATGTTCAACAACAAATTGCAGCCCTTACCTTATAAATTGAAAAGCTCGCCAAAGACCAAAAATCAATGAGAGAAGAACACAGCGCTGGACCCTTAAATTCAATAAGACACTCACTGGCTTTCGATTCCAACGGGTTACCGACAAAGGGCATAAAGATTGATCTATTCAAATATGATGGCACTGAAGACCCCTCAGGCTGGATCTTACTTGCTGATCAATACTTCTTGTTACATCAGATCCCTACAGCCCAACGTCTTCTTTATGCTTCATTCCACTTGAAGGGAGCAGCACTCCAATATTACAAATATTTGCAACATGCAGGTGAGCTTAATGATTGGGTGACGTTTATCCAAGCTCTCGAAAAGCGATTTGGACCTACGGAATACGAGGACCCAGAGGGACAACTGTCAAAACTTCGTCAAACTTCCACAGTTGCAGCTTACCAAAGTCAGTTTGAGAATTTGGCTCAACAAATCGATGGTATTCCTGACAAATTTCTCACACGCACTTTCATTAATGGCCTCAAGGAAGACATCAAGACAAATGTTAAGTCCTTCCGCCCTACTTCTTTAAAAGATGCAATAGGTCTCACTCGTCTCTAGGAGAAGAGTTCCTCAAAAAGTCACAAAAATTTTTCAAGACCCCAAGCACCCACTCAAACAGTTCTAGACCCAAAGGTGAAAAAGATATATTTTGAAGAGATGAAAGAGCACCGGGAAAAAGGGTTGTGCTATAATTGTGACGAGAAATTCAGACCTAGACACAAATGTAAGTCTCTTACTCTCTTCCTTATTGATAGTAACGATTATTGTGATGAAGATATGGACTGCTCTCCGGATAGCGATGCTATTCCACATCCAAAGTTATCTCTTCATGCCATTGCAGGTGCTATGAACCCCCAGACTATGTGTGTCACGGGATATTATCACGATAAACTCCTTTACATACTACTTGACTCTGGCTCTACTCATAACTTCCTGGATCCTTTAATTGCATCAAAGCTCAATCTTCCTATATCTTGCAAAACTGCCTTCGAAGTCATGGTGGCTAATGGAGATCGCTTATATAGTGAGGGACAATGTCAAAATATATTTATTGACATCCAAGGTGTTCCAGTCACATCAGATTTTTACCTTCTTTCCCTCGAGGGATATGATGCTGTTTTGGGTGCGCATTGGCTTTAAACCCATGGTCCCATTGTATGAGATTTCTCTAAACTGACCATGGAGTTTTGTTACCAAAGGAAGACATATAAGTTGGCTGGTATACCACAAAGGAGCTATCTGTCCTCTTATGTCACCAGTTGAAGAAACTTCTTCGAGTTCGACCACCAAGTCTGATTCTAGATGTTTCACAAATTTATGCCTTCGACAACGTTCATCAAGTTCCACACACCATCTAGGCAGTTATTGATGGCTTTTCTAATCTGTTTTGTCCACCATTAGGTTTGCCTCCTATTCGATATCATGATCATCGCATTATACTTCCTCCAGGCACATCACCTACTAGTGTTCGACCTTACCGATACCTGATGCTTTAGAAGGCTAAAATTGAACACAGGGTTAAAGAGATGCTCCACGAGGGAATAATTCATCCAATTCGTAGCCCATTCTCATCTCATGTCTTATTAGTATGCAAACATGATGGCACTTGGCGATTATGTGTTGATTATCACACTCTGAACACTGTCACAATCAAGGATAGATATCCTATATTTGTGGTTGATGAGCTTCATGGAGCAACCATTTTCTCCAAGTTAGACCTGAGATCAGGTTTCCACCAAATCAGGGTAGCCTACGAAGATATCCCTAAAACTACATTTAGGACCCACGACATCCATTACGAATTCCTTGTGATGCCTTTCGGCCTCACAAACGCACATTCAACCTTTCAAAGCCTTATGAATGAAATCTTTTGTCAATTGGTAATTTATTTTGGTCTTCTTCGACGATATCTTGGTTTACAGCCATTCAGAGGAAAAGCATGTCATTCATCTTCAAAAAACTTTGGAAATCCTTCGTCTTCATAAACTGCATGCTAAGTTGTCTAAATGCTATTTTGGGTGCTCCAAAATTGATTGTTTGGGGTATGTGATATCTGCTAACGGTGATTCTGTCAGTCAAAAGAAGATTGAATCCATCCTTCAATGGCCTCTTCCATCGTCGTTGAATGCGTGGGTTCCTTGGCCTAACCGGCTATTGCAGAAAGTTTATGTACGGTTATGGGCAAATCGCAAGACCTCTTATAGACATGCTTAAAAAGGGGCGTTTCGATGGACAACCATATCTGAATTAGCATTCAAAGAACTTAAAATGGCTATGACTCGACCACCAGTTCTAGCACTTCCAGATTTCACAGAAAAAGTTTGTGATCGAGTGTGATGCTTCGGGATTTGGCATTGGTGCAATCTTAATGCAATCAGGACGTCCTTTGGCTTATTTCAGCCAAGTTTTGCATGGTAAAAATCTTCAACTCTTTACTTATGAAAAAGAACTACTTGCACTAACCCTTGTTGTTTAGCGATGGCATCCGTATTTGCTTGGTGGCTATTTTGTAGTTCGAACAGATCACCATAGCCTAAAATATTTGCTTGAGCAAAGGGTAGGGACTGCTTCTCAACAACGTTGGTTGTCCAAGCTTCTAGGATATGAATATACTGTTGAATATCGTAAGGGCTCATTAAATGTGGTAGCAGATACACTCTCCAGGCGTGATCCAGATGTTGGTATCCACTCAATCTCTTAGTTGGAACCGATTTGGATGGAGGCAATTGATAATATAACTCGTACTGATCCAGATATCATTGACAAGCTACAACCTCATACAAATGGCTAGCTTGATTAGTCCAAATTTTCTGTTCACAATGGCAAGATGTTCTATAAGGGAAAATTATACATTGGGGCAGGTTCATCTTTACGAACTTGATCTTAAATGAGCTCTATTCTAGCCTAGTTGAGGGTTATTCCGACTTCCTTCAAACACTACAAAGAGTTCGACAAAACTTCGAATGGCCTAACATGCGCTCCTTTATTAAAAAATATATCCAGGAGTGTGAAACTTGTCAACACAACAAGACAGAAAATGTTTATCCCACAGGTCTTTTACAGCCCATTCCGATTCCACACCAGATTTAGGAGGATATATCAATGGATTTTATCTACGGGTTACCTAAATCCAACGGTAAGGATGTCATTTTCGTTGTCGTGGACCAATTGTCCAAATATGCTTACTTCATCGCAATGTCTCATCCATATACAGCCTCATTTGTTGCACAAGCCTTATTTGATAACATATTCAAATTCCATGGCATGCCCAAAACCATCATAAGTGATCGTGATCGTGTTTTTCTTAGTGACTTTTGGTAGCAGTTATTCAAGTTGCAAGGGACAAGTCTTCATTTCAGCTTTTCCTTTCACCCTCAAACAGACGGCCAGACATAAGTAATCAATAGGTGTCTTGAGACTTACCTTCAGTGTTTTGTTAGCCTCCGGCCTAAAGATTGGATACAATTCCTCACATTGGCAGAGTATTGACATAATACTAACGTGAACTCCTCTACTGACTTTTCTCCATTTGAAGCAGTTTATGAATGCAAGCCTCCAAAGTTGGTTCCCTACATTGACCAGTCATCTTCTTTACCTCAGCTGGATGAACTACTAAGAACTCGTTCTTCCATTCTTCGATTGTTGTGGCAGAATCTATATGAAGCCCAAAACCGCATGAAGACTTTTACCGATAGGAAGCACATTGAACGTGAATTCGATGTTGGTGATTATGTCTACTTACGCCTTCAGCCGCATCGCCAATGCTTAGTTGCAGTATGGAATTCTCTCAAGCTTTCCTCACGATATTATGGTCCATTTCAGATCGAAGAAAATATTGGAGCAATGGCTTACAAGCTGAATTTGCCTTCATCTGCGAAAATCCACGATGTTTTCCATGTATCCCAACTCAAGAAGAAATTAGGCAATGGAGACGTATCACAAATTTACCTTCTAGATATTTCAGATGAGGGAATCCTTGAGCCTAAACCTGCTTATGTGCTGGACGGTCGCATAGTTCACAGAGGTAGACGCAATTTTATTGAGATCCTAGTTCAATGGGAGGGAACTTCTCTAGCTTCTGCAACCTGGGAGCGATAATATAAAAAGGCGTTTTCCTGAACTTAACCTTAGGGACAAGGTTAGTCTTGAGGGGGAGGCATTGTTACGATCATAGTCTACTATCAACATACTACTAAAAAGTCTTGTTGAAGATATCATTTACTTAGTCTTTTGCTATCATTTACTTGGTCTTTTGTTTGAAGTAGTCAAATAATATTACTGTTGCTAGTCCCTTAGAAGCAGGAGTCAAATAACTAGTTTGTTTAGTAACAAACTCTGAGTACAAGTAAGAGTAGACTGAGGAAACAACTCCTCTGATTTTCTGTATTTAAATCCTTGTTTTAAATGAAATGAGGCATCGAATTCAATCAATTCAGTAAAGACCATTGTCTTTTGGAGGTCGAGTTACCCTCGAAGTAGCTTATAATCCCTTATACATATTCTTTTTCCCTTGTTTTCTCTATTTAGTTGCAGGCTTGAGCTAAGGAATCTAATAGTATTTTTTTTGAAAGCTTTCATTATTGGTAGGATTTGAACAGTTGACCTGGGAGTTATTTACCCAAGTCCCAGACTCGTCCATTTACCAACTGAGCTACACCCCTGTTGACATATTTTTATCTCTTTCAAGCTTAAGTCATCTATATATAAGAAAAATAGTGTTTTCAAACTTCACAACTACTGTATAAATATATATATATATATATATATATATTTTATCTAAATTGGTTTACATGAAAATCATTTTTTTTTTCACTTTGTTTTCTTCTCAAATACAATTTTCTAAGTTGTGTCAACACCTTTTTCTCGTAAAAATCAATCTCTCTGTTGATTATTTCAACTATTTTATATCAACTTTATTGGTATGTATTTTTAAGCCTGAAAGATAAAATGATTTATAATGAAAAACTAAATTTAATAGACTTTATGTTAGTGTATAGGGTATTTTTGTCATTGTAATAGTTAAATGGCTAGAAAAGAAAAAGTGGGACAGTAGGGCTATAAATCATTAAACTACTTTTAAAATGGTTATTTTCGTAAAAAATTATGTATAGACCTTTAATCTCTATACGATCTCGCAAGAGCCTTTGGCTTTTTGTTAGTAGACTCACCAAAATGGTAAAAACTTGGATACGACGGGATACGCTGTGATATTGCCATGTAAGCAACACTTACAATAGGAGATGCATGGTGCATCAGATGCACTCAAGATCTTCTCCACCAAAACTCATTGGTTCTCACAATTTAGAGGTAGAGATTTGCCTAATGAGTCAGGCTAGCAAACAAGTGGCTGATGATGTAATTCGAAAGAATCTCTCTATGTTTGATGAGCTAACAGAAATTTACTTATATACTTCATATACTACAAAGCTCCTTAACTTAATCCAAATATTATGGTGATGTGGTTAATTTTAGGTTTTGATTCTCTCTCTATATATATATATAGAGAGAGAGAGAGAGAGAATTATCAAGTGCGGGATCTCATACGAATTTTTTTTTATACATATTCATTGATTATTATAGGTAATTCTGTGATCCCGTATGAAAAAATCGTCTAGGATCTCGCATTAAAAAGTTACTATATATATATATATATTACGTATAACAGTATAAGTATGTATATATAATAATTAGGGTTAAAATTGAAATTAACAATATAGTTAGTGGAGTTTTTATTTTTACCCAGCATTAGTGTTTTGATTGTTTTTACAAAATTTTCCATTGATAAGACAAAAATACCCTTAATGATTTCTCAATTAAACAAACCGGTCTTCTTCAATTAAACACATCGGTCTTCTTCAATTAAACACACCGCTAGTTTTCATCAATTAAACACACCGCTAGTTTTCATCAATTAAACACACCACCGGTTTAAATCCTAGTGTGTTTAATCTAGTACCTGGGTAAATTTGTCTCTTCAGTGGAAAGTTTGGTAAAAACAATAAAAACAGTACTAATTCTTGGTAAAAATAGAAACCCCCTTAATTTTTTAGTTTAAAAATGCTATTTCCTCTAATGATTAAACAATCAACAATATGTTTTTATATGTTTATATTTTTGAATTAATACAAATTTAGAAATCGGAAGGAAACGTGATTCAAATCCACAGTCGCAATTGTATTTCTCCCTCTCTATCTCTCCCTCTTTTTTCGGAATCACAGTTGTGTTTCAATAGAAAAAATTTCATGATAAATGATCTATCATTATACACTTGGGTTTATACTTAATTCATTATCAGTCTGTAAACATATTAATAAATTTAAATTTTAAATTTTAAATTATTTAAATGTCTTTGAAAAAAAAATTGAAAAGAAAAAAGGACTGCAAGTAGTAAATCTGTAAACATATTAGAGGTGAATTAAGAAAAACCTATTTTATTTTGAGAATATATATATATCAGTCTTTCTATTGTCAGTTCGTCATGATATAAAATATATTAAGACGACAAATATGGACCATTAGATTTACATACTTTGACTCAAAGTGTATACATTTGTCAAAACTTCTCTATAATCTATGGTCCACATTTTTCGTCCCCATATATTTTATATCAGGATGAACTTTCTTTGTTGCCACCAGCATTGCTTTAAATAAAGCGCGGTGAATAATAATCCAGACTTCTTGCCTAGTCTTACCACTGATTTGGCAAATAAGAAAGTGGCAATCGTTGATTCTAAAGAAAGACTGATATATATAGACAGAGGTCACGGGAGGATGTCAAAGTCAAGGATGGAAGTAGTAATAGATTGGTCCATCGTACTCCATTAAAATGATTTCTAAATTTTCAAATTTTATATTGATACAAAATCAAAGATGTATATATATATATATATACTATTTTCGCATATTGATTCGAACAGTGCTGTGTTGAAAAATTGTTGAACAATTTTGTATGCATGATTTCCTAGAATTTGCATTGTTTTTCTTCCAAGCTACTTTTTCTTGTTTCATGTGTTATGTGTATCATCCTCAAAAAAAAAAAAAAAAAAAAAGAAAAAAGAAAAAAGTTATGTGTATACATATAATGCTGGATTAAGAAAAATGTTTTCATTGTTTTCTTTTTAAAAATACAGTTTTCAATGATGTTACCAACATCATGGGATGAAGTTGGTCTGATGGTAAACTCATCACACTTGCACCATGAGATTGTGGGTTCGAGTCATTCTCCTTCCTAGAAAACCCCGAATTTATGTAATAGTGTAATACTTTAATATATATATATATATATATATATATATACAGTAAGTCTCTTATAAGGGATTTCTTATTTTAATTTTGGTGAGGACCACCATAAAATCACATTGATTTGAATGAATTTTAATCTGATTTTTTTTGTGGATGATAAATTCATTGAAATCTACCTATAAATAAAATTTGAGAATTTTTCAAACACTAAAACTTTTTTTTTTTTAATTTTTAATTTTTCAAATCGATGTGATTACATGGTGGTCCTTACTGAAATTAAAATAAGAGATCCCTTATGTGAGACTCAATATATATATATATATAGTGGTTCTCTAGTAATGACGTCATGAAATTATAAGTTAAGGACATACAATCACAACCACAAATTCATATTCGATATGGGTACTTGTTAGGGATAATTATCCCAACGGCCATCAATTTGATGACACACTATCAAAATGACCATTAGATTGGAAATCGGTTTCAAAATGGCCATTTTTGACGAAAAGTGTGACACTAATGACCATTCCATCTAATTACATTCAATGAATGACATTTTGGTAAATAAATAGATTATATTAATTTATTTTATACGTTCTTTAGAAACCAATTCTTTCTTTTGTTTTTTGAAACGAATAATTATATTTTGTGTGTATATATATATGTATAACATATCTCAAATATATATATATAAATAAATATTCAAGTCAGTGCGCACTGATATAAATATATGAGGACATTGAATGCGAGCCACTCATTTTCCATACTTTGACTTGATGTGTATACACTTGTTAAAACTTCTCCATATGAGTGGCTCACATCCAATGTCCTTATATATTTACATCAATGCGCACTGATGTGAACGGACCGTATATATATATCTCAAACATATATGATGTTTTTTGGAAATCAATTTTTTCTTTTGTCTTTTGAAACAAATAATTATATTTCGTGTGTATATATATGTATAGCATATCTCAAACAAATATATATATATATATATATATATATTTGCACACACTAAGTATAATTATTCTTTTCAAAAAACAAAAGAAAAAATTGATTTACAAAAAAAAAATCTAAAATAAATTAATATCATCCCTTTAGTTACCAAAATGCCACTCATTTGATGGAATTTGATGGAATGACCATTAGTGTCACACTTTTCACTAATAATGGTCATTTTGAAACTAATTATCAATCTAGTGGTCATTTTGACAGTGTGTCATCAAATTGATAGCCACTGGGGTAATTATCCCTATTTGTTAATGTGGGGCTATGGGCCCACTGTGAATGTGTGGTTGTGGTTGGATGTCCTAAAATTATAAAGTCAAGACATCCCGAATTAGAAAAGTATTATATATATATATATATATATACAGTCTTTCTATTGTCAGTTTGTCCTGACATAAAATATATAATGACGAAGAATGTGGACCATAGATTATGGAGAAGTTTTGACAAGTGTATACACTTTGAGTCAAAGTATGTAAATCTAATGGTCTACATTCCTCGTCCTGATATATTTTATATCAGAATGAACTGACAATAGAAAAATTGTATATATAAATATATATATATATATACATATATTGATAAGTGCATACACTTTGAGTTAAAGTATGTAAATCTAATGATCCACATTCTTCATCCTGATATATCTTATATCATGACAAATTGACAATAGAAAAATTATATATATGTATATATATTAAAGTATGTAAATCTAATGATCCACATTCTTCATCCTGATATATCTTATATCATGACAAATTGACAATAGAAAAATTATATATATGTATATATATATTTATATATTTATATATATATACGGAAATTTTCCTATGAGAATGTCCTAATAGAATTATATAAGGACATTGAACGTGAGCCACTCGTTTTACATACTTTGACTTGGTATGTATGCACTTGTCAAATCACTTTTATAAATGAGTGACTTATATTCAATATCCTGATAAAGTTATATAAAGATGACCTGATAGGAACGAGACCGTATATATATATATATATATATATTCTAATCATCCCTTATTTTAATTTCGGTAAAGACCACTATAAAATCATGTCGATTTGAATGAATTTTGATCTGAATTTTTTGTGGATGATAAGTTCATCGAAATCTACCTATAAATAAAATTTGAAATTTGAAATTTTTTCAAGTTCTATAATTATTTATCCCGATTATTTTAAATATGAAGGCATTACAAAAAGGGTTCAAAATTTTTTTATCACTATTTGGCCCTGACTTTGTAAGAAAGTCACCGGTTTAATAACTTAAGTTTAAAAGACACCTATTATGGTGAACGGACAAAAATGCCCCCCACAGTAACCTTCTTCACCATTTTGTTTTTTTTTTCTTTCAAAATCCTCCATCAATGGACGACGGTGGACCACGACCAAACATAATAGTGACTTTTTTTATGTCCCAGCCTTTGTTAGTTACATCTGAGATACAAACCGCCTTGTTAGTTGCTTTTTTCTTTTTCTTTTTCTTTTTTTCAATCTAAAACACTCTTTTGTAAACCTTAAACAGATTGTGCGAAGAAAAAAAAATATTGTTAAAAAGGCTCGAAAAAGTCTCGGAAAAAGTTTAGAAAGGCTCGGACAGTTCATTAAAAGTTTCGAAGAAGAAATGAAAAGGCTCAGAGAAGTAATGAAAAGGTTCGGATAGTTCATTAAAAGGCTCGGATAAGAAATGAAAAGGCCCGGAGATTCAAAATTAACAAAAAAAAAATTGTTGAAAAGTCTCGGAGAAGAAATGAAAATGCTCGGAGAAGTAATGAAAAGACTGGGATAGTTCATTAAAAGGCTCGAAGAAGTAATGAAATTAACAAAAAAAAAAATTGTTGAAAAGTCTCGGAGAAGAAATGAAAAGGCTCGGAGAAGTAATAAAAAAGCTCGGATAGTTCATTAAAAGGCTCGGAGAAAAAAATTGTTGAAAAGTCTCGGAGAAGAAATGAAAAGGCTCGGAGAAGTAATGAAAAGACTCGGATAGTTCATTAAAAGGCTCGAAGAAGTAATGGAATTAACAAAAAAAAAAAAATTGTTGAAAAGTCTCGGAGAAGAAATGAAAAGGCTCGAAGAAGTAATGAAAAAGCTCGGAGATTCAAAATTAACAAAAAAAAAATTGTTGAAAAGTCTCGGAGAAGAAATGAAAAGGCTCGGAGTAATGAAAAGACTCAGTTCATTAAAAGGCTCGAAGAAGTAATGAAATTAACAAAAAAAAAAAAATTGTTGAAAAGTCTCGGAGAAGAAATGAAAAGGCTCGGATAGTTTATTAAAAGGTTCGGAGAAGTAATGAAATTAATAAAAAAAAAAATTGTTGAAAAGTCTCGGAAAAGAAATGAAAAGGCTCAGACAGTTCATTAAAAGGCTCGAAGAAGTAATAAAAAGGCTCGGACAGTTCATTAAAAGGTTCGGAGAAGTAATGAAATTAACAAAACAAAATTGTTGAAAAGTTTCGGAAAAGAAATGAAAAGGCTCGGAGAAGTAATGAAAAGGCTCGAGCCTTTTCATTTAGTCTCCGATACTTTTCAATTAGTCTCCGAGACTTTTCCGAGCCTTTTCATTACTTCTCCGAGCCTTTTTATTTCTTCTCCGAGACTTTTCATTTATTCTCTAAGCCAATCATTTTTTTTTTAAAAATTTTGAATATCCGATCTTTTTTATTTCTTCTCCGAGCCTTTTAATGAACTGTCCGAGCCTTTTCATTTCTTCTCCGAGCCTTTTAATGAACTATCCGAGCCTTTTCATTTCTTCTCCGAAACTTTTAATGAACTGTCCGAGCCTTTTCATTTCTTCTCCGAGACTTTTCAATTAGATTCAAAATTCATATAATCAGAGAAAGACTTACAAAAGACTCAGTTAACAAATAAAAAGGAGATGAATTGATAATGTTATGGTATTCAACCTCCATCCTCCATTGAAGGTTTGTTACAGAGGAATATGAAAGAAAAAATCTCAGAAAACTTTAAAGTAAGAAAGAGAATATGTAAAATAAGGGCATTTTGGGAAATCACTTACTTTAGTGCCTTTTAAACTTACGTTATTAAACCGGTCACTTTGTCACCAAGTGAGTTGGAAAATGTGATATTTTCCACCATTTCCTCATTACAAAAATAGGCGAAATATAGGAAATTCAAGAAAAATAATTTTAGTACTTGAAATATTCTCAAATTTTATTCATAGATAGATTTCAATAAACTTATCATCCACCAAAAAATTCAGATCAAAATTCATTCAAATCAATATGATTTCATGGTGGTCATTACCGAAATTAAAATAAAAGATCTCTTATGAGAGACTCACTGCGTATGTATATATATATATATATATATATTACCAACAGCATTTTTAAATCCTAAAAATATAAAATACAATTTCTCGTTTTTGTTTGAAAATGTATAAAACAGAAAATGAAAAAAAGAAAACATTTACAAACGCGTACTCATGCCATCATAAAAACACAACACAGAATATGAGAGATATACAGTAACTCCATTGGATTGGTTAATTCATTCAATTTTAAATTTAGATTGGAAGAAAAATTAATGATTCAGATCATAATTATATTTAAAAAAAAAAAAAAAAAAAACCTTCATAAACAAGGGTTCACACGATAGATCATATCATATTTTATTGCAATATGAAGGACAATGAAAAATAGAGGATGAATAAGAAGAGAGAAAGCTTAATTGATGTCTTGATTATATTATATGGTTTGGGAAACAACAATAATATTATGAGGGAAAGAAAGAGTAATTAAAACGAATGCTCAATTTGAACAGAATTTTCAGCCAACCTACTTGTTAATGGTTTAATGTTCTAAGGGCGCGTTTACTAATCGGGAATGAGAAGATTTGGAAACAAGTTCCACCGGAAAGGGAATGGAAGTGAATTGGAATTAAGTTACTAAATTCCATTACTATGTTTACTAACTTTCTTAGAATTAGAGATGAAATCAAATTTATACAAAATTGATTACAAAAAAACCTTTGTGTATAATATATATATATATATATATATATATGAGATGTATGACTGTAACTAATAAAAAAAAAATTTATATTTAAAGAAAATACAATAGAAATCCAAAGCAAAAGCAATATAGATTCATGTCAATTCATTTTTTTTTAATTTAATTTAATTTAATTTTACCGTAGTATAGTGTTTTGGTTTTCATCAAACATTTTTTTTTTTTTTAATTAACAATTCACACACACACATATAAAGTAAAAATCAATTGCGAAGTATATAAATATAGATATATATAGTTATTTATATATTTATATATGTATACATAGTTATTTATATAGATATAGTTATTTTTTTAAAAAAAATAGTGGGGGATATTTTAGTAAAAATATATGAATTCCTTTTTTAATCAGGAAAAGGAACTTGATTCCTAGGGTGAGTGAGGGAATCAAGTTCCTTTTCAACTTAATTCCGTATATGTGTTTGGGGTCCACGGAACTTAATTCCAAAAAAAATTAGTAAACACGTGAATTTAAAAATCAGGAACTTAATTCTCTTTCCAAGGTAGGATTCCTGATTAGTAAACACACCATAAATATATTGTAATATATTTCTTCTTTATTTCATTAATTATGTACAGTGGATAAAAGTTATTTAAACACGGTAATAGGAAAATTCATAAAGAAGAAGGCAGGGGTTACTAATTGAGTAATTGTGGGTGCATTTACTATTATGGATTTTAATAATGATAAGTATCCTAACACACAATCATATTTCTACTTTGGAAATTGCTTGGGTACTGAGTATTGACTGGTCAGTACCTAAGTACTTCTATAAATGTATACATATATCCCAATTTGGTTGGTTGGACATAAATTGAGATACTAAAATTTGACAGATGATTTGATTCCTAACTTTTTACATTTATCTCCTTGCATTTTTCACAAATAAACTATATGGCAAAACCCAATTGGTTGGTCAATACATTGGGTCAATACCCAAGTGTTGTCCTTCTACTTTTTCCTCTATCATCCAAGTAATTAAATTCAGTTTCTTGTTTTTCTTTCTGTCTTTTCAATAAAATTTAATTACCTTTCATTGTCTTTCCAAATTAGTAAAAGCACTCTAAATAATTTAAGAATAAAAGTTATAAATATGAATGTTATGTGTGCCCTGCTGAAGGTAGATTTATTAATTAAAATAAAAATAAGATCTTATATATTGAAATTTGTAAATATATAAATATAATCCAATTATTAATAAGGGTTATTGAAAACCCTAAACCCTAAGTGGATTAGGGTCTCAACATCTCATTCTCGTCCTCAACATGTGTACGGAAAATCCCAATGAACTATGTTTTAAAATTGGTTATTTCAGGATTCAAAGAGATGTGGCAGAAATCTAGTATATTAAGAGATGATCCAAGAAGAATTAATCAAATGATTGTGAAGAAATTTTTCAGGTTCAGTGGAGATAAAACATCAACGGCAAAAGGTAGCATATGTGTTGTTTGTTAGGAAAAATTCAAGGATGAAGATATTTGTGCTGTTCTTTTCGATTGCCACCATCTCTACCATGAAAAATTCAAGGATTTTTTTTTTTTTTTTTTTTTTTTTTTTTTTTTTTTTTTTTTTTTTTTTTTTGCAACTAAGAATATTATATAATCACTCGTCTTTTATGAGGTTGATCCGGTAGTAAACCAATTTTATTGCAAAAGTCCACACAATAGATCATATCACATTTTATTGCAACGCTGTTTAAAGTGACTTGGATTAATTGTTTCCGTCCATAATCAGAAACACTTATCATACAACATTTTAAAGATTGTAATTAGGATAATCAATGATTGTAAAACTCAATACCGTTCAACATCTTTAAATATATTTGAAATTATAGATGTAAATGGTCTCAAGTGCATAACCGAAATGCATTTCCAATAACATACCAGGATTTATATTTAGAGCATGAAAAGCTGTACTGGAAGTACTAGCACGGATATCTCAACTGATCTTCAGGAAGACTCAGCAGTTGCGGCAACCGCAGCAGCAGGCACTGGTGTTGGTTTGAGTACAATTTCTACATTATCATGGACTCCTTGTAGCAGAAGCTCACCATCATATGTAAGAAATTTGCGCTTCTTTGCTGCTCTCAGTGTCCCAACAAGTGCTTCAAATATGTTTGCACATCTGTCGTCGTTGAATAGCACTCCAAATGTGACCTTCAAAACACAAATCAAATCTTATCTCATTTAACAAAACATGACGATTATGTAAGTCTGTAACAACACAAATGCCAGTGGAGATTCAAGATGCATTTGTGACTGCATTCATGAAATTTTTTTTTAATACAAAGCAAGATGCAAACCACATAAAATAAAATTGTACTATATTTATCTTTCTACAGTTTTATGAATGATTATAGATCTGTAGCCTCTGGAAGAAAATTGTAGACCAACAGAAGTATAATTTTACAACTTCAGAGCAAACAGAGTGTACGCTATCCATCAAACCAGAAAAATAAAAGAAAAATGGGAACTGGTAAAGCAAATGAAAGAGTCAGAATCTGTTTATAAAGCATCTACTAATACACCATATGAATAGAAAAAAAAAAATGAAGTAACAAACTTTACAGAAGTAAAATATGGATACATGAATTTAATTCAAGGCAAGTTTCTATACGACACTTAGCACACAATATAGAAGATGGTTTCTGGGATCACACGACTGATGAAGAACCTATGACCTTACTGCAAGGCTAAAATGTTGTGAGAACAAGTTGATTAAAGCGAAAACAAGAGACATGTGAAAAGAGAATCGCCCAAGTCGGACCAAAGCAAAAACAAGATACATTTGGAAAGTAGATCATCCCTTGTAACAAGTAGAAAAGCTTAATCTACAAAATGAATTCCAGCCTTGTTAATGCAGTTCCATATGACATGGAGGGTATGCCTGTCAGACTGTGCCATGAACACAGTCAATTCTAGAACTTCGGACAATCTGCCTGCCTTACCTGCCTCTATTTTACAGTCTCAATAGTTGGGGCAGATCATCTTCCAAATAAGTACAAGTCAAATAACCTAAATTTTTTTTTTTTTTTTTTTTTTTTTTTGACGAACCTAACATTCTACAGGTTTATCAAAAAGCAACATCTGTCAAAAGTATAATGTATTTCTAAACAGGTTGAAACATATCTGAGATTCTACAAACAATGATGAATTTTATAAGAAACTCTGAGAATATGCTTTTCCATGTAACAGTTTGAATGGAATCTTCTATTCAACTTCTTTGATTAAATAAGTGCCAAATCATGCAAAGAGAATGAGAATCAATCAAAGTTACTCAAAGAGGGAATGAACAGAAAATTCTAGCAACCATTATCCAATCCACCTCAAGCACATAATCACTTTCTGAGCATTCTAAAAGATCTAAAATTCCAAACCTAGACATAAAGAATTGCCAGGTCAGTTGATGTTGCATTCCCAGAACTACCACCATTGTTAATCACAATCAGTGATGACTATCAAAGACATCATGAGTGTTGAAATCAAGCATGTCACACAAATTACTTTTGCCACTTATCACAAGTCAACACCATGAGCATACTTGCAGTCAATGAACAAAATGAGAACAATCAAATATATATATATATATATATAAATATATATACTCACAAGAAATTATGAAAAACACCGAGTAACTGCAAAATGAGAAAGAACAACTCCAATTCTTTCACCGTAGTATTAAATCTTTAAATTGAAACTGAGAACATTTCAATAATGGCATCTGATGAGCAAGTAAATAATTAGCATACTTGTTTAGATCATTCAGTATAGTTTATTGGGTAATTGAGGATGCATTTCAAATTTAGCGATCTTTCATATAATTAGCTTAAAAATTTATGCTTTTGGCATTTAAATCAAAATTCTATAAATTTAAGCCATACCCATTTACAGAAAAAAACACCAGCAAGCAATGAAGACGAAACAAAATTGAAAAATTAAAGATCCACCGTTAACAGGTTCCAAGTAATGCAGATCCAGATCAAATGCAACCCAATTGCAGAACAAGATCGAGCATTGAAAAAGAAAAATGAAGATTGAGAGAGAGAGAGAGAGAGAACCTTGTAAGAGCCATCAGGTTGGATCTTGCCAAGTCTTTGAATTTCTTCCTTGAGTCTCTCTACCTCTTCTTCCACATTCATGTTTTCTCCACTTTTTCCTATCGTTCTTTCTCCTCACAGATTTTATCTATTTTCTGATTTTTGTTGTTTTTTATTTAAAAAAAAGTTCTTTTGTTCTCCACCATCCATCTCCAAAGATGGATGGTGGAGAATTCATCCTTTTGTTTTTTGCTATTTTTTTCTACTATTTTTTTTTATCTATTTTATTTCTATTTTTTTATTGTATATCCACGATACAATCAGTCAGATGAACGACGGAGATTAAGGCTGTCCTGACGTCTGGTACCCGATTTTGATGAATTTGGATCATTTGTCAGATTTTTGTCTAGACTGTAATCAATAGTTTTAATTTATTTCACTTTTTATTATGTAAAGTTTTATTCCCAAGTGTTTAGGGATTTATTTGGTTGGACTTTTTAAAACCATTTCTTTGTAAATAATCTATTTATAATAGATCTATTAGAAATAGAGTTTTTGAAGAAAAAAAATTATAATTTTTTGGTTATTAGATTCTTTTTAAATATATATATATATATATATATATATTTAAAGAAAAACATTCCCAGGTGCTTGGTTGATTGACTTTTTTTATTTATTTATTTTGTATTATTATTTATTTTAATGTCTATTTGGAGAAGCACCTCTTATAAGCTTTTACTTAATAGATGTCTAAACTTTACTAGTCTCTACTTAATTTAAAATAGACAATCTTAAAAGCTCAACGAAATAACTCTAAAAAAATCAAATAGATATTTGTAGACCTTTTAAGGTAATAGAAAGCTTGACCAAACAAACACTTAGATCAGGAAAAAGATCAGTAGAGGATCTTGATTCTTTTTTTTTTTTTTTTTTAGGTGTTTTCGTTTTAATCTTTTCGAAAACGATTTCGAATTCACGCCCGTTAACCATTTTTCATATTGTAAACTTTTTAGTCATTTTTCATTTTATTTTTTTAGTTTTTAAAATTTAATATTTTAAAACTCTTGATTTTATTAAAGATATTAAGGGTATTTAATTCTTTTTAACCTTTTTGACATTGTCAACAGTTAAATTTAGCCAACGACGCTATCGGCGAGGGAGATGTGGGTCAAATTTTAGGAAAGTTATATCCACTTATGAATAACTAAACCTAAGATAGATTGGGTGTAATTCTTATTGATTTGTATCATTGTCTATTTATTACATATGCAACATATCCATTGTCTATACACACTCCTCAGTCCCCTTGCTGTCTTGCTGATCAGCTGGCGAGGTTTGGTAGGGGATATCTTAACATGGATGGAGTGACTTATGAGGCTGTTGTGGCTGTTTCTTTTTGTCTGGTCTGTCTGCGTCTTGTCTTGGTTCTGTGCTCTTTCATGGACCAATTCAGAGGACTATTTGTGGAAAACTAATAAAGAATTCATGAGCATTTGATGCAATCGTGTATCACTTGACACATGAATCCACACCGTTAATATATACTTTTGTTCCTTTGTTCGGTACCCAAAATCACCATCAAAGCAAGCTATCATTATTTGACTCATGATTTAATTTAAGTCATTTTAAAAATGATTTTGGTACGTATAATCAAAAGAAAATGTTTTAAATGTTATATATATTTTAGATTTTATAAAATCCAACAAAACAATTAAATTTTCAAAATTTTAAAAAATTAATAATTATATATTAATATTAATATTAATATTAATATATATTATAATATACAAACCTTGTAAACGATAATAATTTTCTTTCTTTTATTAATATATCAAAGTTAAAAAAAATCCAAAAATAAATTTAGAATATCCTTATAATAGGTATTTAAAAGTTATCTTATTATTTTGAAATTGTTATTATTTATATAGAATTTTCATAATTACAATATCAATAAAATATGGAATTCCGGAGGGAATCCATTTATCGCCTTCAATGAAGTTCCTCACAGTGAATTTCTCTATCTCTGATTACCCAAATCTATGATATCCTTTCCGGTTGACACTTTGTGCTGGGTCGTGCCTGCTCGTACAAGCCCGATCTAGTTTAATCCTCTTAAGTATGGTATCTGTAATGTTGGTTTAGTTTCCAGACCAATCTTACGCTACTATCACATCAAAATTTGCAGTGGATTGCCTTTGTATATTACAACAAATTATCACAAAGATAAATGCTCTACAACAAATAAGACAATATCAATTCTATTGCTTACATACACAAGTAACAAATATGTTAAATATTTGATTTAAATTTCAGAGAGATTTGTGACTATAACATATGAGGTTTTTTAATTTTTAATATCATGTTAATTATCTTATTTATAGAAGAAAAATTATAGATATTAAAGATATCAATATATCGAGGCTGAGAGTATCCTTATAATAGAGTTATCTTATTATTTTGAAATTGTTATTATTTACATACACTTTTCATATTTACAATAAATCAAGAAAATATGGAATTCCAGAGGGAATCTATTTATCCCCTTGAATGAAGTCGTAAGAAATTTGATTAAAACTAATCAACATGAATAGACACATAATTAATCCGAAAGTTTAACCTAAACATGTTTCTATATCATAATTAATCAAACCTTAAATTCATGTTCCTAACCCATATCAATTCAAGAGATGAGAGATAATAGAAAGCGGAAGCGTACCTGAATCCATTGTCAGATGTTGGTGGATGGGTTGTGATCTTCCAAATTATTACGATCTTTATGAACCATAAATTTGTTCTCTATTTCTCTGTTAATGGGGATACAAACAAACTGAAAAGTTTCGTGTAATTTGGGGATCATTACCCTAATATATAATAATTAGATTATTATAGGTTTTACTATTTCTAATTTGGCCCCTCATCAAATTAGATATAGCACTCTGGTATCTACACATTTATTCCATAACAATTATACCATTAAGCCTTAACACTTTAAATCTTAATTAGATCACTTTAATTTAGGCTTAACCAAAGATAGCATAACACATTTAATATTTATATGTGTGGCTCCACATGATGGAATTTTCCAACAATTTCCCACTGGGCCACATATGTAATTATACAAATGTGTATGACTTTATGAGCTCCAAAATTTTGCTATCACAATTTTTGGATATATCCGAACAATCTCGTCCATTGATTATGTCGTTATAGGATCAAAGTACTTTTTGTCACATTTAGCGTGACTAAAGCTATCAATGGTCAAGTACATCAACACAGCCAAATGACATAGATCAATCATGGACGTATAGCATGGAAATTACATGCAATGTGATCTATACATGTCTATTTCCAACTGGTCCTACTTTATTCCTTAGTGAGATCAATACATAACATAATGTAACAGAGTGAAATGAACCGAATACTTTATTTCTGATAAAAAAAATATCCAAATACATAAATGCATAAGTATGTCCAAAATCAAACATAAAGCAATGAAATGAAAAATAATACAAACTCCCACTATAATGTGATATCCTTACACAAAATAACACTCATATGAGCAGTGTGCTCATGAAAGACCTTGGGTGGTAATCCCTTTATAAGCAGATCCGCTATCATGGAGTTTGTCCCAATGTGCTCTATGGATATATGTTCACTCTGCACTCTCACCTTTACAACTAGGAATTTAATGTCAATATGTTTTGACCTAGATGAGCTCCTGTTGTTGGAATATAGCATTGTTGACTTATTGTCATAATATAGTTTGAGTGGTATTTCAATACCCTTCAGAATGCGCATCCCACTGACAAAATTCTGCAGCCATATCCTAAGGTTGGATGCCTCATAGCATGCTACAAACTCTGCTACCATGACATCCAACATAATCGGAGTCGGAATATCTTATGATCTCAAACTGATCCGATCTCCTATATGTGAGCATGTGATCTTTTGTTCTCTGCAAATACCTCATAACCCCCTTAGCTGCTTTCCAATGATCCATCCCAGGGTTACTTAAATATCTGCCTAACATACCAACAATGTATGCAATATCTGAATGCGTACACACTTGAGCATACATTAGACTCTCTACAGCTGATGCATAGGGAATCTTCTGCATTTCCTTAACTTCAAGGTTATTTTTCGGGCACTGATTGAAACTGAACTTGTCTCTCTTAGCGACAGGTGTGTCACTTGGTTTACTGTTCTGCATGCCAAACCTTTTGAGCACTTTATCGATATAGCTCCTTTGTGATAATCCAAGAATACCCTGAGAACGATCTCGTTGTATCTGGATCACTAATACAAAAGAGGCGTCACCAAGATCTTTCATCTCAAAATTCTTTGATAGAAATCTCTTGGTTTCGTGCAACATGCCTATATCATTTATGGCAAGCAGTACATCATCGACATATAAAACCAGGAATATGTGCTTACTCCCACTGAATTTGTGATACACACAATTATCAACAATGTTTATCTCAAAACCAAACGAGATAATCACTTGATGAAACTTATGGTACCATTGACGGGAAGCTTGCTTGAGTCCATAAATAGATTTTGTCAATTTACAGACCATATTTTTTGGGTCTCCCGACTCAAAGTTTTCTGACTGCCCCATATAAATTGTTTCGTCAATGTCACCATTGAGAAACGCTGTCTTGACATCCATCTGGTGAAGCTCAAGGTCAAAATGTGCAACAAGTGTCATGATTGTTCTAAAAGAGTCTTTCGTTGAAACTGGAGAGAAAGTCTCTTTAAAGTCAATCCTTTCCTTTTAGATAAAGTCTTTAACTACAAGACGAGTCTTATACCTCTCCACATTACCTTTCGAATCCATGACATCAGGTAACCAAACATGAAGGGGAAATTGTGCGGATTTAGCAACTGCCCTTTTGGTTTTAAAAATTCATTTGCAACCAATGGGCTTCGCACCTTCTGGTAATAGGACAAGTTCCTAAACCTTATTGTTTTGCATAGACTTATATTCCCTATTCATGGCATCAATCTACTTTTGAGAGTTGGAACCTTGCATGGCTTGATGGAGGTTGATTAGATCATCTTCCAACATTCCAATGTCTTCCTTATGTTCCTGAAGAAATACGATAAAATCGTCCGGAATAACATTTCTCCTTTCTCTAGTGTATCGCCTTAATAGCACTAGTTGTTGAGGTTATTGAGTTTGTTCCTCAGAAACAATTACCTAATTTTGAATAGGGGTTGAACAACATTGTCTGGTTGAGGATTCATATTCGCTTATTGATCAATGACAGGTATAGAAACCTGCACATTGTCAAAAGCAATAGTGGGAATCGAAATCGATTCCTCCTCAAAGACAATGTCTCTAACCTTATTTCTCCCCAAAACTCAACATCCTCAAAAATGTTACAGTTCCCGTCTCAAAAATTAACCTAAGTATGGGATCATAAAACTTATAGCCCCTAGATTGCTCAGAGTAGCCAATGAAATAGCTGCTTACAGCTTTAGAGTCCAATTTCTTTTCATATGGCCTATAAGGTCTTGCCTTAATTGGACATCCCCAAATGTGAAAATGTTTTAGACTAAGTTTTCTACCTGTCTAAAGCTCATAAGGTATTTCTACAGCTGCTTTAGTTGACACTCGGTTCAGAATATAAGATGTTCACCTAAACCGTCATATCTACTATAATATTCACCATCATGGTCAGACCTGACACTCATTTTACCCTTATCGTTAGAGGTGCTAGCCAAATGAGCATTTTCAGTCATGTCTTGCTTCAATGTCTCTTCATTTTGCACACAGTAAGGAATGAGCTCATTAAGAGTCCATTTCTCCTTTTAACAGTTGTAACTGACCTTAAATTGACCATATTGTGTAGGAAGTGATATTAATACCAAATGCACGAGCAAGTCATCAGACAACTCGAGCTTTAGTGTCTTAAGCTTAGAAGCAATATGAGACATTTTCATAATTTATTCCCTTATGTCCCATTGCCTTTGTACTTCATAGAAATCAAGCTTTGCAAAAGCGCACTTGTTTCTGCCTTATCTTTTTTTCGCAAAACGCTTTTCAATTTCGGTTAGGAACTCTTTGGCTTTGGTTATCTCTTTAGATACCATACCCTTAAATGCCTTCGGAATGCCGCGCTTAATGATCATAAGACTCATGCGATTTGAGCGATCCCACTTCTCAAAGTTCTTCCTGTCATCAGGAGAACTTGCATCCGTAAGAGAAGCGGGCTGCTCACTCCGAAGTGCAAGGTCTAAATCCATGCAGTCGAGAACAATTTCTATGTTCTCTTTCAAATCCTTAAAGTTGGTCCCATTAAGCATGGGTATAGAGTTGATATTAGCAGTTATAGTAGAAATACTAGCCGTAAAGAGAACAAAACAAACAAACAAACATACTCACATTAATAACCAAATACAATAATCAACAAATTCAAGCAATAGTAAGTCTCATCTCAAGATACCTAGCACAACATTAATATCAAGTATTTGGACAATAATATTAATTGTAAGAGGTACTCTTGTTATAGTGATCAAACATCGACAATAATTCATGTCAAATAATAAATCTATCTTTGGATCGACTTATTATTCACATGTAAAACCTTATAATTGTCATATGTTTACCACTACAGATGTGTGTGCAATTCGGTCAAGTATTAATCTTCCTTTGGGCCGGCTAATACCCACATGAATTTACATACACAATATTAACTTTAAGTGGTAATCTTGTTGTAATGATCAACCATTGGCAATAATTCATGTCAAATAATAAATCTATCTTTGGATCAACTTATTATTTACATGTAAAACCTTATAATTGTCACATGTTTATCATCACAGGTGTGTATGCAATTCGGCCAAGTATTAACCTTCCTTTCGGCCAAGTATTAACCTTCTGTAAATGGTACTTTTGTTGTAGTGATCAAGCATTGACAATAATTCATGTCAAATAATAAATCTATCTTTGGATCGACTTATTATTCACATGTAAAACCTTATAATAGTCATATGTTTACCACCACAAGTGTGTATGCAATTCGGCCAAGTATTAACCTTCCTTTGGGCTGACTAATACCCGTATGAATTTGCCCACATACAAACATCCAACATCTCTCATGAACAATCTACACAAGAGAGGTCACTTTGGTGACATCTTGTTTCAATTAGTCAATTTAGAATGATGAATTACATTATTTTTACCACATAACATTTGAATTTGGGTTGAATAATTTTTTTAAATTACAAAACAGCCCCTGATTGTGTAAAATTATAGAAAGGTCCCTTAATTTAAAATTACAAATCGGGCCCTGAGTTTGTATAATTACATAAAGGCCCCTCAAGTTTCAATAATTTTAAATAGACCCTAATATTTTGTCAAAATCACATAATGACCCAAAATAATTACAAAACGGACCCCTTAAGAATTTCAAATTTTCAACACAAGGGCCTGAGGCAAAAAAAAAAAAAACGATCTGTCAACCCTATTTCTTCGTGCGCCACCGTCGCCATAGCCACCACAGGACACAGCAACGCAAGCAGCGGAACCTATGACGATCAATCAATACGGATCGAACGAATGGCAGACCAAACGTGATCGACGTTCATTGATCCAAATCTTCGCCGTAAATTGCCCATCGAACGGCGTTGGCGCTACAAGTGTGGGTCAAGGTTATCAACCCCGTATCCATATCGGGTCTGAATCCAACACCTTAAATATCGGTTTCTACAACCATTCTGAATCCCTATTTTTTTTAAAAAAAAAATTTTTGTTACGGTCTAATGAAAAAATATATATATTTGTTCACAATACAAAATTATTTTTATCTTTAAATCGATCGAGAAAGACACCAAAACTCAAGTGACTTTATATATATATAATATAAATACTGCAGACTTTAGTCTGATCTGTTACCCAAAACTCAAACAATATTCATAAGATAATATTGTTTGCATCAGATCAAAAACCCACCAAAAGAAAACCATACAATACAAAATAATAGTATATTTCTTTATATTCTACCGATACGCAAGCATCAGTACGACACCAAACATTGGATATTTATATATATTAATATCTCTAATTTAACAACACAACAAATCTCCGAAAATTCCTTAAATTCTTAAGAATCGATCATAGGTGGCTCTGACATGGCATCCAGAATAATCGGAGTTGAAATACCCTATGATCTCAAACTGATCTGATCTCCTACATGTGAGCATGTGATCTTTTGTTCTCTGCAAATACCTCATAACACCCTTGGCTACTTTCCAATGATCCATCTTAGGGTTACTTAAATATCTGTCTAACATATCAACAATGTACGCAATATCCGGACGCGTACACACTTGAGCATACATTAGACTCCCTACAGCTGATGCATAAGGAATCTTCTGCATTTCCTTAACTTCAAGGTTATTTTTAGGGCACTGATTGAGACTGAACTTGTCTTTTCTCATAGTTAATTTATCTACCTCTAAGTACCCAAGTCTATGATATCCTTTCCGATTGACATTTTGTACTGTGTCGTGCCAGACTGATCCAGTTTATACCTCTAAGTATGGTGTATCTTTCCAATCAAACGATTCGTTAAAAAATGAATCACAGATTCTAGTCCATTCATTGCATTTGGGAAATTGAATTTTTTTGAGTTCTTAAATCATTGATAAGAACTAAGAAATCAAGTGTAATTCAAATTAATCAATTTAATTACTTTGATTGATTTCAAAAATGTTTCACCTGACAATATATTTATGTATTTCCATTCCCAACAGCAGGAATTACTAAAAGGACACTTATAATTTAGTCACAGTGCAAACCCTTTGCTACAAAAAAAAAAAAATATATATATATATAAAAATAAATAACCAGCCTGTCATAAGCCTTGATTGTTCTGAGATTTTATTTGTCTTCCAAAAGAATTATCATAAACTCATTTCTAAGATTTTATTTATCTTGGTACCTAAATTTGACCTTAAGGAACAATAGATTTCATTTTTGGAGATGCAAGCGTAGTGTTTTAAAATTGTAAAATCTACACTCGTTTCCCAGGTGAAGGGCATTCAAATGTAGCCAAAGCCCAAGGGCGAGAAGAATTTAATGGTAAGGGAGGAACAGTTATTCAAAATTGCACCATAACTACCACAGAAGACCTAGGCCAAAAGAAATCAACGATTAAAACATACTTGGGGAGGCCTTGGAAAAATTTCTCTAGGACAGTTTTCATGCAATCCTTTCTCGATGATGTAATTGATCCTGAAGGATGGCTTGAATGGGAAGGAAATAGGGTGAACACTACAACAGAGGACCTGGTTCAGATATTAGCCGAAGAGTCCACTGGAAAGGATATCATAGACTCGGGTGTGTAGAGGCAGCGAAATTTACGGTGAGGAACTTCATTCAGGGGGATAAATGGATTCCCTCAGAAATTCCATATTTTCTTGATCTAATGTAAATATTTTAATTGTATGTATATAATAACAGTTTGAAAATAATAGGATAAGTTTGTAGTTTGTACACACCTATTATAAGGAAATGTAATTAATTAAATTAATGATTATTTATGATAGCCCTAATGGCCTGGTGAGTTGAGAAAGCAAAAAAGTATGTTGGACCCTTACAAAGTTAATTTGGACTTGAGAGTAAACGGACTGACCCGTTTAATTAAACAGGCCGTGTCAACCACGAACCTGTTGACAGCTCTAATAGTGCCTGGCCAAATGGGTGGCCACTAGGAAATTTTTTTTCCTTCGAATAGTTATTTACGTCACATTATGTTCACCTATAATGACCATTTTGAACCGAGTTTCTCATATAATGACTATTTTGATAGTTGTTGACCAAATGAGTGGTTAGACTAATTATCGCTTTAGAAAAATAGAACATTAGGGTTTAAACATATATGAGTGGACGAGCTTGAGGCTTAGACAAATGACTCCCAAGTCATCGGTTTGAATCCTACCAATGGTAAAATACTTCAAAAAATACATGGTCTAAATAAGTGGATAGATAAATACTGTAAAAAAAAATAATAATAAAAAAATAAAAAAATAAATAAAAATAAAAAACATGTATGAGTGTATAAATTAAATATATTATAAGGTTATTTTAGGCATATAATATAATGTATAGAGTAAATTTTCAAGTTTTAAATTTGATAAAGAGTAATACTATTGGCAATCCATCCAATATCTATATACACTCCATTTTTATAATTTTTTCTTAATGACAATTTTATCTTTAATTAAAATTATAAAACAAAACAAAAAGTTCTAAATACACTTGCACAAATCTAATTAGAATACATCTTATCTCATCTTCCCCTTTTTTACATTTTATAAACTTTAAACTTTATAATTCTTTTCTTATCTTTCTCTCTTGTATATATTTAAAATTCATTTTATCGAAAGTAGTGATGTCAATTTGGGACAGGACTGGTGTGTTCGGTCTGACCGGCCCGCCAAGGAAGGCAAGTTGTGCCTAGCACGACATTCTTGTGGGGTGTGCCTGAATGTCAAGGCCCCAAGGCACGTGCCGTGCTAGGCCTTGGGCTTGGGCACGCCATGGCGACATGGCACGGCACACCAGGGCGTCGTGCCATGCCCAACAGTAGGCACGGCAAGCCGACCGTTGGCCCGCCATAATTTATTATTATTTTTAATTATTTTTAAATTAAATGGTCAAAAAAAATTATTTAAAAAAAAATTTGATCGTTGGTTGTCAGCCAATAGTTGAAACTTAAAAATTTGGCCAAAAATTACCATATTCCCCCTCATCCTTTCTATTTTATATTTTTACCGTATTTCATATTTTGCTATAAATACACCCACCCATTTCAATTTTCATACACTTTCTTTCAATCTCTCATTCTCTCCATTCTCAATTACTCTCTCTAATCTCTATTCTCTACACCATTTCATATTTTCATTCTCTCTCTCTACCATATTTCATATTTTGCTATAAATACCCCCACCCATTTCAATTTTCATACACTTTCTTTCAATCTCTCATTCTCTCCATTCTCAATTACTCTCTCTAATCTATATTCTCTACACCATTTCATATTTTCATTCTCTCTCTCTCTCTCTCTCTCTCTCTCTCTCTCTCTCTCTCTCTCTCTCTCTCTCTCTCTCTCTCTCTCTCTACACTCTTTAATTACTAATCTACTATTCTAAATTTCTAATACTATTATATACTAACTATTATTCTCTAATCTCTCCACCAAGGCATCAAGACTCCAAAGTACAAAGGTACTTTTTTTCTTTAAGTTTTATTATTTAATTTTATGTTTTAGTTTTTAAATTTTATATTTATACTTAATATATTTATGCTTAGTTATTAATATTGATATCTATTCTTAGGTTTTATGTATATTTAAATTTATACTTTATGCTTAGAATATTTATGAGTTTATATTTTTATGTTTTTTTTTTATAAATTTTAATATTTATTCTTAGAATCTTTGATTTTAGTAAATTTATCATTTTATGTTTAGTAATTAATTTTAATGTTTTTGGTTAGAACATTTATCATTTTATGTTTAGTAATTAATTTTAATATTTTTCGTTAGTAAATTTATCATTTTATGTTTAGTTATTAATTTGAATATAATTGGTTAGCAAATTTATCATTTTATGTTTAGTAATTAATTTTAATATTTTTGACTAGTACATTTATCATTTTATGTTTAGTAATTAATTTTAATATTTGTGCTTAGTAAATTTATCATTTTATGTTTAGTAATTAATTTTAATATTTTTTGTTAGTAAATTATTCATTTTATGTTTGGTTATTAATTTGAATACTTTTTGTTAGTAAATTTATCATTTTATGTTTAGTTATTAATTTGAATATATTTGGTTAGTAAATTTATCATTTTATGTCTAGTAATTAATTTTAACACCAAAAACGACTTTGTCAGGCTCTCACATCAGATCCTCGTGGAGGGCGCATGGCCTCCATGGGGCAGAGGGCATCCCTTCGCATGGTAGCCACACGCCCTCCACTGGGAAGGGGTGCAAATGGCAATTTGCCATCCTCTTCCTTCACGCACCTCTTATGTTCTTCGACTATTCTCTGACCTCTGAACTCTGTATTTGAATCCGTTTTCGGATTACGAATTGTAAGTCTCTCACGCACATGGAAGACTATAAAACTTTGACCAAAAACTTAGAACTCGACTTGATACACAGAGACGAAAACCATGCACGTTAAACACACGGAAAGTTTCGTAACTTCCAACTCGAAACTCGAAAACTTGTGAATGAGTAACTAAAACGTTCGAAACTCAATAAAGAATAATATGAGAATATATTCAAGTCAGATACCCATTTACAGAAAAAATACCAACAAGCAATGAAGACGAAAGAAAATTGAAAAATTAAAGATCCACCATTAATAGGTTCCAAGTAATGCAGATCCAGATCAAATGCAACCCAATTGAAGAACAAGATCAAGCATTGAAAAATTTAAATTTAGATTGGGGGAGAGAGAGAGAGAGAGAGAGAGAGAGAGAGAGCCTTGTAAGAGCCATCGTGTTGGATCTTGCCAAGTCTTTGAATTTCTTCCTTGAGTTTCTCTACCTCTTCTTCCAAGTTTATGTTTTCTCCTCTTTTTCCTATAGTTCTTTCTCCTCACAGATATTATCTATTTTTATGATTTTTTGATGTTTTTTTTTTCTTTTGAATTTCTTTTGATCTCCACCATCCATCTTAAAAGGTGGATGGTGGAGATCCATCTAATTTTTTTTTTGCTATTTTTTAATGCTATTTTTTTATCTATTTTATTTCTATTTTTGTATTGTATATCCAAACAACATTACAATTTGTTAGATGAACGACGGAGATTCAGGCTGTTTGGACATCTAGTACCTGTTTTTGATTAATTTGGATCCTTTGTCGAGTAGATTTTTGTCATGACCTATATAGATCTACTGACATGTGTAATCAATGACTGTAATTTATCTCTTTTATTTATTTCATTTTCATTATTTTTAAATGCAAAGTTTTATTCTCAAATACTTTCGATCAGGAAAAATATCAGCACAGTAGAGGATCTTGATCCATTTTTGATAGGTGTTTTCGTTTTTATCTTTTCGAAAACGATCTCGATCGAATTCGCGCTCGTTAACCATTTTTCATATTGTTAACTTTTTAGTCATTTTTAATTTTTTAATTATTTTAATTTAATATTTTAAAACTTTTGATTTTACTAAAGACGTTAAGGGTATTTAAGTTTTTTTACTCTTTTTGATATGGTCAACCGTTAAAGTTAACCGACAACGCTAACGGCAAAGGAGATGTGTGTCAAATTTTAAAAAAGTTGTATCCACTTATGAAAAACTAAACCTATGATAGATTGTGTGTAATTCCTATGATTTTTATTGGTCATTCTTCATATAAAAAAGGTAAACTGCATAAATATACCGTGAAGTATTTCGAAAAGACTTAATTTTCAACTTTTACCATTAACTACACAACATATCTCTAATGTTATTGATACTCCGCTTTTTCCGTCGTTAAGAAATCGCAAGGATCAAAAGATTGTTTCATTTAAAAGAGGGTTTTCCTACGCAATGTGCTCTAAACTAGCAAAAGACTAGTAAAGCTACAAGCGAGGGTATCGTTCCGCAGGGAGCTGTGATTCGTCAACCATTTCAAGTTCTAGTGTTTATTGTAAGCATGTAAATAGAATGTGGAAAGGTGAGATTGGTGTGTGCGAAGTGTATGTACAATGCGGTGTGTGTGTGTGTGTTTAGAGAATGGAAATAAAAATAAATAAAAACAAAGAGAATATGGAAGGGTGAGAATGGTGTTTAAAGTGATAAATAAAATGGTGGATAGGAGAGATGCATGAAAATGGTCACACAAGATTCAACAAGTTCACCATACATAAATGCACAAATAGTTGGTTGTTAGGCATTAAGCACATCCAATTTTAGTTAAGGGTTCGTTCTTGCCTCAATCCGATTTATACCCATTCAAAGAGCTAACGGTTGAAGAGTGTGTTGAGAGTCTCTAAAACACGAAACCGTAACCAACATTTGTGAACACATTCTATAAACCGATGCTAAATTGAGTCTCAATATTAACACGGTAATGTAAAATGGCAACGTTAGGTACAATGAATGTGGAAATAGTGATTGTATCTCTAACCATAACTCACCTAGAGTCCTTAACGTGAGAAATAGCCTAAGACCAATAATTGTAACTCTAACCATGACTCACCTGGAGTCCTTAGAGTGAGAAATAATTAAAGTCCAATTGTTAACAAGAACAATGAACTAAACCCTTCTAATATGGCAATTTATCGGTTCACCCACTCTTCCTAGCTAATTAGTCAAGACTATGCCTGGAAAGTCCCTCCAAAGGCACAATCCTAACTCTAAATCACTCAAACCCATTCATACAAGTTAATTTTGACCTTCCACCAACATACAAACACAAAATTGGATATTTAATTACAACTACTTCTAATTTACATTAATCTACTCCTAATCTCATCCATGAATACATATTAATCTCCAATCTCCATACAAAAGCATTTAAAGATAGAGATATATTCAATAAAAGCAAGAATGAGTCAAAACACAAATTAGATATAAAAACAACCATCATATATATTGAGCACAAAATAGGTTTACAAATATTCCCAAGTGGGGATTACACATTTAAGAAAACAAGACATACAAAGAGATGAGAAAATAGAGATACAACCCTTGAAGAAAACCTCTTCCAAGAGCTCATCCTTGCTTGGTCCGAAATTGGTCAAAAAAAACCCTCTTTTCTTCATGCAATCTACTTATAAATGGGTGGATGATGGGTAGAAGGTGAAATGGGGAGCATCCATGGAGGAAAAACCTCCATGGATTCTCTTGGAAGCTCTTCTCTCTCTTTTTAGGTGAAGAAGATGAAGAAGGAAATGTGTAGGGTGTGAATTCTGTAGAGAGAAGAGGCAAAATGGTGTTTAAATAGTGTGGAGAGGTTAGGGCTGAAAGCTGAGTGAAAGGACAAGATTGCCCTTCAATTTTCGGGCAAAAAATGACTTTTTGGAGTGGATTGGCGGTTTGGATCGGCGGCCTGGCCGCCTATTGAAGTAGCCGTTTTGACTTGACAGCATTTCAGCATCACGCACCGTTACGGAAATAGGCATAACTTCCTGTAAAAAGCTCGGAATTGTAATCCGTAAAATATTCTGGAAACTAGACTTCCGGAGCTTTCTAAATATAAAAGAATCTCAATGTGATTCTATCTAAGGAGAAAGATATGACCTTCCAAAGTTTGGTGTTATGTATGAGCATATACAATTTCTTCCATTTTTAACTCATTTTGTCTCTTAAACTAATCTTTAAGCTCAAAACCTTATTGTAGGGAATATGTACCTATACATGGCTCAAACAAAACATTATTTACAAAAATACGCTCGAAAACAAGACAAACGATTGGAATTGAGAGACCTCAAATAGGTATAAAATAGTCCAATTAGTTATAAGGTTCAATTTTTTTTTTTTTTTTGGAACAACAATATTATTAAAGAGTCAAGCAAGGCACCAAAGAGCTACAGAGACACAAAAACGAACAAAGGCCAAAACCCCACCCAGAGACCAAAGACAAAACTGAGGCAACAGAGACAAAAAAAAAAACCCACCCACCCAACCAAACAACAACCTAGAAAAAAAAAAATAGAAAAGTAGAAAAGCAGAAAAGCAACATAAAAAACTCCACTGAAGCTTGTAAAATTATATAGCACATGCATTTTTAGGTGGCATTTTAAGAATATCACAATTTTAAAAATATTAGTTTAAATGTAACCTAAAATGAGCCAATTCTTCACTATTTTGATTTTTTTTTTTTTTTTTTAAAAAAAACCTTCAGTTAAATGGAATATGACGATGTCTAATACTTTGAAAGAATAAAAAGTATTTTTTATTAAATTTTGTCAACGTGTATACTTTTTAATATAAATTTTAAATTATAAAGGTGCATGTTAACATTTTTAAAAAATAACAACTTAATTTATAATTTTGGAGGAGGACATGAATACATGATTCTATATTCTTTTCTAATTTAATTTTTTTGTCCACTTATATTTGAAAGCTAATAATAAAGAGTTGTGCTGTTGACATCTCCACTACTGAACTATTTATACCTCACTTTTTAAAGTTTTGTTTTAATTACACAAAATTAAATGGTTTAATTAAATTTTTTGATTTATTTCCAGGACTACCCTTTTACTTATTTTTCAAACTTAATACACCTCATATCTTTTTAAAAAAATTAAAATAAAAATAAACTTCATCTCTAATATTTATATATAGTTTTCTCACTTTTATTCGCATGACTTGTTTTTTCTTCTTATTTCATGATAAAACCATCTTTATTAGATGCGGTTTTTTTTTTTTTTTTTAGTTGATTGGATTGTTGGTGGCAGATTGTGAGTTTGATATTAATCGTCTGATGATTTTTTTTTAGCGATTGAGTTAGAGTTTTGGTATTGTTTCATTTCGTCAGAGATTAAGTTTTCTTGGTTGCGATTCTTGGTGCGATTTTGTTGTTATTGTTTGTTTTTTTTTTTTTTTTTTTGGTAAATAATATTAAACTAACTTTGGAAGATCCGGAATAAAATCTACAAAAGAATTGATACAAATTATAGTATGCCTAGAAGCTAGAAGACCTGAAAGAAACATGTGAAACAATAAAATCAATAAATACTAAACATGGGAAACATGAGATCAAGATCTGAAAGAAAAATATAAACAAAAATAGTAATATATCAATAAATACTAAATATTGGAAACATGAGATCTGAAAGATAATATAATAAAAAATAGTAAGTATTCAATGATTTGAAATAATATATGTCATTAGGGTTTTGAAATAAAGAAAGTGGGGTTTTATTAGTTTTACTTTTTACAAGATTTTTTTAATAAAAATTGTATGTCTCTTTAAGTAATTTGATAAAGGAAAAAAAGGAACACTAAATAATTTAAAAAGTGGGGTATAAATAGTTTAGTAGTGGGTGTGCCAATAACACCACTCAATGTATATTTAACAGAGAGATCATAATTAATATTAAAGATACCAATCCTTAGGGTTCCTTAAGAGTGACGGTATTGGCACCCCTTAAAAACTGTATGTACAACCCTTTCGTAATCACACCCATCAACTTTTTAAAAAAATTTATAATTTTTAAATAAACCCCACTTCATACCAAAAATATCGTTTTTAAAATTATATTGTATTAATTTTTGTAAGTACACACCTATTATTATGTTATTTGATCAATTTTATTATTATCTTTAATTATATCATTTTTCTTTCTCTTCCCTCACTTTTTATCTTCTATATTTTCATTCCACAAAATCAAACTCTATTTTTCTATCTTTTTTCTCTCTCGTCATGTCAAACAACTCTCTATGTTTATTATTGACTGTTTTCTATCTTAAAAAATCACTACGATATTGAGATTTTCTGGTTGGAGATCCATTTTCTGTTTGTGAAAGTGGTAGAGATGCAAGGTTTATGCCATGTTCCAATTGATGCAAGGTTGCTGCAAATTTGTTGGGTACCAAGATACGCTATATGCTAGAAAAAATAACCAGTTCTATAGAGAATGCGACATTTATGGAACGATTGATTTCATTTATGGGGATGCAAGTGTAGTGTTTCAAAACTGTAACATCTATGCTCGTTTTCCTGGTGGAGGGCATTCAAATGCAGTCATAACCCAAGGGCGAGAAGAATTTAATGGTAAGGGAGGAATGTTGGGGATAATCCTCTAGAACCGATGAACGCGGAATGTCGTGCCTAATACTCACCCATAACTCATAGCAATTAATAGCGTCAATATAGTAGAAAAATAGATGAGAGAGAATAAAACAATCACAACACAAGATATACGTGGAAAACCCAAATCAGGTAAAAAACCACGGGCCGTCAGGATGACAGAGAAAATTCCACTATATGATAAACGGTTACAACCATATGCTCAAAGATTCTCCCTCTCACCTAACCCCAAACCCCACTCATAAGATCCTTACTGAGAACCCCACAATATCCCCTAGGTCTCCCCTAAATATCACCCACGGATATCTAACGTGATCCACCGATATTCCCTTGGATCCCTCCACGGATATTCTCATTGGGTCTTCCTGGATCTCACTCACACTCTCTGATGTTACATGATGTTCAACTCACACATTCCACCTAATTACAAGGTTCTATTTATACTAGTTACAGGGAGTATAAGATAAAAAGAAATCATACTCCTAAACGTACAAGAATTACTTGTTCCACATAAATATTATTTCCTTTTATGACAAGTCTTCTTGTAAGGAGTAAATCCTTTTTTGATAAGCACAAGAACTTCTAGAAGAATACATTTTCCTATTCCGTGCAATATTCCCGATCTCAGCAATACATCGTCTCCGCCGTATTGGTCGCGGTGTGCACCCCGCTTCTAACATCATGAAACAATCCTGCTGAACATTCTGCCCCTGACCGTTGCCTGTGCGCTGCCCATGCACTTGCCTCGGCAGCGGTTCTACGTTGCGCAAAATCTACTGGACTTGACCGCCCCCTGTGCCGCTTCCCAGGCACTTACCTATGATGCGGTCTGGGCAGCGGTAATTGTCAGTTTCCATTTCTTCAGTTCTTCTTCGATCTTCAACCTCTCTCAAGTTACACCATTCAACTTCCAAACGTATCTCATGTCTCCAAGAAGTAACACATCACTTGAGTCTTGTTTGGTTCACATTTGCTCACTTAGGAATACAAGTCAAAACCTAACAAGGAACAGTTATTCAAAATTGCACCATAACTGCCATAGAAGACCTCCGCCAAAAGAGACCAACGATTAAAACATACTTGGGGAGGCCTTGGAAAAATTTCTTTAGGACAGTTTTCATGCAATCTTTTCTGGATGATGTAATTGATCGATCCAGAAGGATGGCTTGAATGGGAAGGAAATAGGGTTGATACTATATACTACGGAGAGTACAACAACAGAGGCCCTGGTTCAGATACTAGCCGAAGAGTCCATAGTTGGAAAGGATATCACAGACTCAGGTATGTAGAGGCAGCGAAATTTACGGTGAGGAACTTCATTCAGGGGGATAAATGGATTCCCTTGGAAATTCCATATTTTCTTGATCTAATGTAAATATTTTAATATATTCTATGTATATAATAACAGTTTGAAAATAATACGATAAGTTTGTTATAAGGAAATGTAATTAATTAAATTAATGATTATTTATGATTGATAGCCCTGGTGGCCTGATCAGTTTCAGTTTAAGAGAAAGCAAAAAAGTATGCAATGTTAATTTGGGCTTTGTGAATCATAATACAAATGTTTATACGTAGTAATTTATAAAGTTAAATTCTTCATGCAGCTACTGCACAGGACCACGTGCAACTCGCCAGCTCACACAATTTTTTCTTTTATTAAACCAGAACACAAACACATTCACCCAAACACAACACATGATCACATCCATGATCCACCACCAAGACCTCTGTTACACGAGCCGGTAACGGATTTCACCTTCACCAAATCGGACGCGCCGGGATTGCACTTTCCAGCCTCGATCATCTCCTCCACGTGCCCGAGCCATCTCTCTATCTCTTTCAAACTTTCTCTCTGATCAGTTGAATTGTTTTTTTTTTTTTTTTTTTTGAAAGACTTTTCAATTCACCCTTTATGCCCAAAACCATCTCAAAGTTTTGTCTTTGGGTTTTTTGATTACTCTACTCTGATTCTTCAATTTTCGTATAATTATTACTCTAATCTTGTTGTAATATAATTTATAATTATTACAATTAAATTTATACGTTTATGCACAATAAAAAAAATATATATATGCTGTTTGGTTTCTCTTTCACAATCTCAAAACTCTATATTCTTCAAATAGATCTCTCTCTAATTTCTCTCAATTTCTGATCACTCATAGTCTAATTCTTCAATTTTCGGCACAGGAGCTCAGCACCACGGTGGTCTACTCTCTATTTTTTGTCTTCGTGTTTGTGAATAATCTGGTTTGATCCTTCTTTTTTGAAGAGACAAGTGAAGTATGATTAGAAAATATAGAATGTCTATGGTGATTATGTGAGGAGGAAAGGAATGTGGGTCATATCTTTCATATATCTTCTGCATTTACTTTGCAATATAATTAGTGTTTGATACTGATCGTACTAGTATTTTATATCAGTTCTTACTTTATTATTTTGATGCTTGCTTTAATTTCCACCTTTTATTCTTATGACTTATATATGTTTGACATTGCATATAATTTATTTTAGTTGCATTTAATTGCACTTCCTTTGTTTGGGAATTGAAACTGGTTTTGCAATATATATAGGTGCAATCTGTCATAGCATGTTGTTTGTAGAAATGACTTTCCAATTCATCGGGGGTACATAACATGAATATGATTTATTCTTGGGTGTGGTTGATTAGTAATATTCTTCTGAGCTTTCATGCTTTTAGTATATAAATCTAATATTAATATACAGCCTTGTACCAGCAAGTGTTATTCCTAAACTTGTTGCATCTAGATTATCTAAAATAGCTCCTAAATAGTTTCTGATTGTATTGGTTTGGTTTCTTGTAATGACAATCAATCACGCGTCTTGATAAGAAAATATTTGGTAGAAATATTAGACTTAAAAATTAATATTGCTAAGGCTTTCGACACTATGGAATGACTTTTCATTAAAAATCCAATAAACATCCATTTGAATTTTTTAATAACAAAGACAATTCAGTAACATCCATATTGCTAAGGCTTTCGACACTATGGATTATGGAATGACTTTTCATCCTCTGCTTCAAAACTGCACCACATAGCATAAAGATAATCCAACAACTCTTTAGATGTTAAAAATAAAATTAAAATTCAAAAATAATAATGGATAATATTAAAATAAAGTTGAGTGTTTTTAGTAATTTTATTTTAAAAAATGGAGAATTTTATTTTAAAAAATAGAGTGTCTTTAGAATATGAATATCAAAAGATAAAAGAGATAATTTTGGAACAAAAAAGAGTATCCATTATAATTTTTTTAAATTTAAATTTTTAAATGAAGTGTCTGTAGAAAAGAAGTGTAAATAGAAAAAATTGAATTGTTAAAAGATGCTTTCTATTTATTTTTTAAATTTTAGACGTAGGTTTACTAATTGGTTTAATGGGTGGTAATATCTACACCCTTTAAAAAAAAAAAAAAAAAAGTAAATGGTGTGCTGAGAATAATTTTGGATATAGACAGTGGTGAGTAGACTCACCATATTAAGAAGCTAGTCCCTTTCAAGTAAATGCTACTTTATCCAAATCTGGTGTTCAAATTTGGTATCCAAATGAATATGGTATCACTATAATCTATTCATCTCAATCATACAAATCTAATATAATTTGGATAAAGTAACATTATTGGGAAATTAATTAACAAACAAAATTACACATTAATGTCATTTGATTTTCATGGTATCTTTGCAATATCTTCCTAGATACATTATTAATTTTCTACCAAAACTTAACTTATTGTTTAAGAAGATGGAGGAGATAAAACAAATTCTTTAGATATTTTACCATATTTAACTTGTTGACCAATTCTTTTTCTTAGAAGATAATTAACAAAAAAAATTATACATTAATGTCATTTGACTTTATTTTATGGTGTGTTTTGCAATATCTTCCTCCATATTAATTGTTTACCAAAATTAGCAGATTCATTTATCATTTCTCTCCAGAGACCACTTCCACCTAAAAAGGGATATATTAATCCATTAAACTTTTTAGATATGTAAATGGTATCCGTACATCTATGAACTTTTGGGAAGACTGGATATCACAAAATGTTCATTATTCATGGTTCTTAACCTAATAATAATCTGTCTTTTATCAAACCAGCGTTGGGTGTTTGTTAGTGGTGAAAGTGATGATTTAATTGAGTCCACTTGCAAGACAACCATGGATCCAGATCTATGCATGTGTGAAGATTTTAAGATCAGATCCTCGCAGCTCAAGTGTAGATGTCAAAGCCCTTGCTCACATCATGCTTGAAGTAGCATCAGCATATTGCAATGACACTATTGGTCAAATAAAAAAGATGCAAAATGAAACAAAAATTAGAGATCGTCTTTTCGATAAACTTACGAGAGACCGTCTTCAACAATGTTTTGGGATGTATGGCACTGGAATAAATGAAATCCAAGTTGCTATACAAAAGTTAGAGTTGAATGATTATCTAGGTGCCATTCGCTATGCGGAGGATGCATTGGTTGATGCTGACACATGCTAAAATGGTTTATCACAGAGTCCAATAAAACCAAAGTCACCTCTAATTAGAGGTGGCCATGGTTTGGTTAAACCGACGGTTTTGCCCGTGGTTTAACAGAAACCGTACTTTCAAAAACCGTCCCAAAACCGAAACCGAAACCGGCGGTTTCAAAACCGGTCGGAAACTGGTTGAACCGGTTACGGTTTCGGTTTGGGTACTTCTAAAAACAGCTAAAAACCGGCGGTTAAACCGGCGGTTTTAACCACGGTTAAACCGCCGGTTTTTTTATAAAAAAAAAAATTAAAAAAAAATCGACTAATTAGAAGCTGACACGTGGCATTTTTTTTTAAAATTTTTTTTAAAAAACCGAAACCGAACCCAAAACCGTCGGTTTTTAAATCGAAACCGAAACCAAAACCGTAAAACTGCCTGTTAGAAACCGTGTACCAAACCGGTTTTCTGGTTACGGTTTCGGTTTTGGGTGGCCACGGAACCGAAACCGAAACCGAACCGTGGCCACCACTACCTCTAATAGATAGGTTTAATTTTTTCTACAAGCTTTGTGGAATATGTATGGATATTATAACTGAGCTTGGTTGATTACTTTATTTTTTTCCTCTATATAATCTCAATAAAAAATAAATAAATAAAGTATGTCATTTGTTTTGTAAATGTTTTTTTTTTTTTTAAGCAGATACTTTTGAAGGTCTGTTAGGACTTGACGAAACGAAATTAGACTCTATAAGTAGTCAAATACAACTTGAAATGATAACTCTCACTTTAAAGAAGGGTGTTCTTACACTTTACGGTTTAATTGATAAATTTAAAATTATTCACGGTATCGGGGTAACCGCCAAGGCAAGGGACCCTCAGTTGTTTAGCTATATGCATGTTATTCCTTGATAATAACGATCAACATTACACTTTTAGAATAACATTTTTTTTAGTAGATTCTTTTGGGGTTCACTTTGGAGAATGTGTACATAAAAATTTAAAGAAATGTAAATAGTGGTACTCTTGTTTTGGTCCGACATGACCTGAACAATATTAAACCTAAAGCCCTATTCGATTTAAAACCGGAATGAGTTTTAGAAATTTGGTTTGTCTGGACCGTTTTGACACCTCTATTCCTAACCAGTAACAACTTATTTCTCCTTTTTTTTATTTTTATAAGAAAGTTGCATTACACACGGCAGGAACGTTCCCACACTTTTATGCAGGCCTAACTCTATAGGGAGCTCAATGAGACAACTGTCTAAAGCTCTCAAATTGTAGTAAAAAAAAATTGATTTTAAAATATAGTCTATATAAAATTTTAAACAAAACAGGCTTATAAATGACTTTAAAAATAGTCCATTATACATATAAAATTTTTTTAAAGACCAACCAATGGAAATCCAACCCATAAATGACTTTAAAAATGACGCACTATACACATATAATTTTTTATAGTGAAAATTGTTAAAAATGACCAAATACAACATGTTTAAATTTTGTTTGTAACCACAAACGAAAATTTAATTGTTAATACCATTTTTTAAAAAAATTACTGGAAAGCCCTCATATAAAAACCATCTCTCTCTCTCTTTTTCGCTCTTTCTTTCTCTCTCCCTAATCTCTCTCTCTCTCTCTCTCTCTCTCTCTCTCTCCATGAAAATCATCGCCAGCGTCGTCGCCTGAGCGCACCGCCGACGAAAGTGTGCCCGCCGAGCACCAGCGTGCTTCTTGGCTTCGCGATAACCACATCGCCGTCGTGATTCACCGCCGTGAGCTACAAATCTTCGCGAACCAAGCACAACTGTCATGCTTCACGCCTAGGCGACGACGTTGGCGTGCCGTCATGCGCCATCATGTCATCGTACTTCACCTAGGCTTCACAACCGTCCAGCAGCGCCGTCGAACTCCCCATCCACCGGCAACGTGGTCTACAGAAAAAAAAGAAACAAAAAAAATGAAAATAAAAAACCTAATTTGAGAATTTGGGGAAAAAGCTTACTTCAAGTTTCACATTTCAAGTTTTAGGCATGATTTCAAGTTTTAGACATAATTTCAAGGTTGATCCAGATTTTAGTCGAGATTTCAAGTTTGGCCAGATTTTAGTTGTGATTTCAAGTTTGCTCCAGATTTTAGTCGTGATTTTAAGTTTTCTTCGTGGTTTTTTTTTTTTTTTTTTTAAAAAAAAAACAAACTAATTTCAGTCAGGGGTACTATTGTAATTTATGGACATACACTGAATTTTTTTTATAAAAAAATGGTTATTAACAATTAAAGTTTCAAAAGTGGTTACTAACAAAAGTTTAATGTTTCCAATTGCTATTTTTGGTTTTTGTTATTTATTTATTTTTTTATTTTTTAAGAGTGATAATATTTATACCCCTCTAAAAGTGTATACAGACCCCTAAATTAGTAGTTTTTCACATTCCAATATTATCCTTGGGTAAAATTAGTAAAATAATTATAAACATTTTATATAAATATATATATATATATCATATTATTATAATATTTAATATTTCAGGCATTTTAACAAACATGTAAAGTATTTTTTTGATTAAAATAGTAATTATTTATCCAATAAAATTTTAAATATTGATAATTTAAAATTAAAGATATTAAATAAATATTACAAAAATAAAAATTGAAAACCATCTAATTTAACTGTCTAAAAAAAACCATCCGATTTAATTAATTTGTTTAAAAAAAAAAAAAAATTTGATCTAATAAACAAAACAAAAGTAACAATAATGCTAAACATCCCACCTAAAATCCCACATTTTTCATCTCACTACATGTGGCAAGTGAGGTGTCAAATTGTGAATGGATACACATTAATGATGATTTATCTCACCTACCCCATGTATCCACTCACCATTTGGCACCTCACATGCCACATGTAGTGGGATGAAAAAGGTGAAATTTTAGGTGGGATGTGTAGCATTACTGCAAAAGTAAAGAGCTGTGGCACTCCCAAATCTAGAAGGAGTCGCACCTTCTCATGTACTTCAGATTTATTTGAATTATTTTTTAAAATTTTAAATTTATAGTAATTAATCTAAAGCTAAAATAAAGGATATATTGGTAAACAGTAATGCTACACATCCCATCTAAAATCCCACATTTTTCATCCCACTGCATGTGACACGTGAAGTGTCAAATGGTGAGTAGATACATGGTTTAAGTGAGACAAATCATCATTAATGTGTATCCACTCGCAATTTGACATATCATATGCCACATATAGTGGGATGAAAAATGTGGGATTTTAGATGAAATGTTTAGCATTATTGATTGGCAAATATATGGGGGTGTGTTTACAAATTATAATATTTTTAAAAAAATATTAACAGGGTGTATGAACTAAAAGTGGTGTACACACAGATTTATAAAGGCGCAAATATCGTGACTTTTTTTTAAGGCCCACAAATGGAAACCCACTTAGTAATTAAATCAATACTTTTTTTTTTCTTTTTCGAAAACCCTTTTTTTATATATATATTTAATTAGTACTTTTGCTTCTAAAAATGTGAAATGAGTAAGGTTTAAAAGATATTTTTGTTGATACAATTAAAAAAAGTGTAATTTTTTTTCTATTATTTTGTTATGTTATAATAGTCTTGAGTTTAAGTCATTATATTTATTTTTACAAGTATTTACTAGAGAAAACAAATCAAGTAAATATACATAAAATATCGAGGGCCTCATTTTCTATTATTGGCCTAGGACCCCGAAAATATGAGGACCGACCCTTCCTTTATCTTATCTTTCAAACCATCTCAACCCAAAGTTCAAACAAACTGTGTAAGAAATTGTGTATAATTTACTTCTAATGTCACATTGTCTTAATTACACTGGGGACAAAACTTCTATTATGATTTATGCAATTTTTCTATTATCAGTTCGAACTGATAATAGAAAGATCGATGATTTATGAGTCTTTTATATATTTATGTATATACACTCAAGGTTTTATAATCTAAATTAGTTTCGATTAATTTTCAAGAATATTAAAGTGTTGATAAAGACAAAATAGATTTTTGTTACGAAGTTAAAGAAAGTAGTTGAAATTGGAACACCACATTCTTTTAAAGTTTAAAGTACCACTGAATTTTATTTTTCCTTAATTTGTTGATCAAGAAAATAATTGTCACAAATCATAGCATGAATAAATGCATGATGCAGAAATAAAAAAGCGAAATCGATCAATTTCCTTGAAGTGTTCCATGATAAACTTTTTAACAAGTGATTTTCAGAATTAGAAAAAAATCAAATGAGACATTTATTAAATTAAAGTTGAATTTATCAATACTACCCATAAAACTAATTAATTCGCCCATGTTTAAAATTTAAAAAATAAATATTACTAAAAGCACATATCCTAATGTTAATAGTACCCTAGCTTATTGAAATAAATATATTCATTTTAATACATTTTTTTTATAAACCAATTTAAATTATAAATACAACCAATTTATAAATAATAAAAAAATCGTTTTATTTTTGGAATCATATCATCTCTGAATGATGGTCTCATTTACTTTTAGAAATATCTTGAATGTAGGAGCTTTATGAAAGGGAAGATGTAGAATTTGATTGTATATATGGTCAATAGATTTTCAATATGTAATTCTCTTATATATACGGTTATCTAAAAAATAAAAATAAAATAAAAAACTGATTGATAGCTATAGCTACCTTTAAAAATTATATTTTATTTATCGATAGAGTTTATAACTAGTTATAAAAGAAAAAAAAAATAGTAATAATAATTCATACATCTGGATGATTAGAGTCATCTAAAAATTCTTTTTCCACTATGTTATCTGATAATCATGTGATGATAAAAAAGTTTGATACCTGAAATAAAATTATAATTTAATTAGTGTTTATCATAAGTTAGGGTTTATCATAATTTTTATTTATATATAAAAAAAAGGTATAGTACGTTGAAGATATGAATGTAATTAATAAGTGTAAGTAGTATTTGTTTTATTTTCAATTAAATAATTTATCCTTTTTAATAAATTTCTATTTGAATAATTTTATAATTAAAACTTTTAATAAAAATGGATGTATCAATTAATTTTATATGTAGAAATATTGGCACTCTTTATCAATTTTGATATTTTTTTTAGATCCTAATAATATTAAGTAGACCTAGTAAAACTTTACACAACTCATTAACACGATCCAACTCTATTCGGAAAAAATGATTGATGGGTCTAGATTTATCAGATAGGGTTGTTATCTGGGGCGGGCCCACGTTTAGACCATGTGGGGCCCGTGCCCCACCTCAAATTTTTTTTTAAAAAAATTGATTTTCTTTATATATATATATATAATTAACATAATGAAGATGATGTAACCTATTAATATAGTTGGCTGGGTTACTCCCAAGTCCCTCCATTTTCATTTAGTTTAATTTTAATAATTTTTTATATCTTTTTTTATTTTACTATCTTTTCCAATTAATTTCTCAAATTTTCATCTTTTTCTAAAATAAAACAATTCACTTCTTCTTTTCAAACCTCTTAACTACACTCAATTTATCATTAGTTAATTTAATATAATTTTATATTAAATTATATATTATTATTTTAAATTTTTATTATTTCTAATAATTTTAATTTGACATACCTAACGTATTCCATCAATAAACCCTAAAATCTCAAAATTTTAATTTATTGTATGAATATAGTTCATCTATTATTATGAATCTTTTTATTTTATCTTTAATATTTTTTTTTTATTATATAGTTTTAATTTATTTAGAATCAATAAATCAATAAATCAATAATTTACCAATAATTAGAAGAATAACAAATTCAAAACATATCTAGTAATATTTATTAATCAATTATTTTGTATAAATCTAAAGTGAATTAATAATAAATACAAAAAAAAAATTCATATTATAAAATTAGATTGTAATTTATGTTGTTTTTCTTGTTATTATTTATTTATTAATATTGTGTTTCTTGTTTTAATTTCTTTTTAAATATAAGATTATTTAGTTCATATTGAGTAAGCATTTTTTATTTTATTTTATACCCTAAACTTTGTTATACAATGAATTTTTCTTTATAAAAAAATAAAAATCTCAATTTTGTTTAATAAAAACACTCATTTTATTTTGATCTTAATTTTTCAGTATTTTTTATATAATTGTTATTTTATTCAAGTACCCCACCTTATTAAAATTTATGGGTCTGCCACTTGTTGTTATAACACATAATCTAATGGGTTGGTTTCATGTTCACTTCTGAAAAACCGTTAATTTGTTATAATCAGTAAATATAAAAATTTATTTCCAATTTCATAACCCTCGTTCCTAAGGTTTCTAGTGAGTGGTGCCTAAACTTGAAGAGTCGTCCTCCTGGTGAGTGCTGCCTAAACTTGAAATAGATAATATTTGTCTTTTTAGCCGGTCGTCCTCCTTTCAAAACTATCACAAGAAAAAGCGAGCATTCTTGTATCCGGTTTAAAAGGAGAAGACCTATGTGCAACAAAGCTAATTTTCCTGCTGTACGCGATAGTTCTTGAAGGAGGATGACTGGTTAAAAAGATAGTCAACAAGCACTGACTGTTCTCATTTGATGATGTTCCTTCTTTGATCTGGAAAAACATGATGATCAAGATCAGGGATGAACAAGTTACACAAAATAAAATGGGAAAAAATATATGAACAAGCTACCCAAAGATTTTATCAAACTAGGGTCTAAGAGAGATTGGGTGAGAACTGAGGAGCTGTGTGGGAAAAATGGATGATTTAAATAGGTGCAAACCTAATACGAACTTAGAGGGTCTTTAGTGTAAAAACTTTGGTTCTAAGAGCCTTCACTGTAAATTAAATACGAGGTTCTTTGGTGTACCGATCACTAAGTCTTATGTAGTTGCATGCATTCCATTGGAAAACTACTTTGAGCTTGTTTGGTATGGTTTTTCTATTATCCAAAAGAGCTTTTTAAATGTTAGAAGCTATTTGGAAGGTTTTTTTTGGTTGTATAGCAAAACTCAAAAAGAGGTTTTTTTTTTTTTTTTTTTTGAAAAGCAAACTTTATTCAAGGGGTCAAAGGCCAAGCAACAAAAATAGCAAAGAACAAAAGCAAAACCCAACAGAGTCAAAGAACCGCGATAGAGGCAGAACAACCAATGTCACTGAGCTTTGACAGGGCTACAACACAAGAAAACAAGGCAGAAGCACAAGCAAGGCACAAGGAAACCACAGCCACAGCAGAAAGCAAAAGCAAGGCAGGCAACATAGAAACAAAACCCCTACCTAGGCCCCAACAGGAAGCAAGCACAAAAAGAGTTTTTTTAATATATGAATTGTCTCAATTACCGTTCATAGTTACTGTAAAACTTTTCAAATCTTGTTGATTTTAGTCACAACTTGCTGATTTTAGTCACAGCTTGCAAACTTTGCGTCTAAACACTACAAGAAAAAATGTCTTTTCCGAGCGCTAAATATGGTCAGAAAATGTCAAAAAGTCGTCGAAAATGTGTATTTCATTTTATGAGAAAAGGTGGTCAGTCTCCATCGGAAATGATATCATGGGAAATAATCCTTTTTTGACAAGCTATCGGAAATACAACATTTTTTAGGGCTATGAGTTGTTGGAGATAAAGGAACTATGCCGTCTAGGGGATCATTTATGATGGTATTTGTTGTCAAACATAATTTAATACCGAGGGAGATGGCGGTCAGAAATAATGTATATATTACCAAGGAGTATTGCGGTCAAAAATAATGTTTTCTCAACAAAACGTGTGGTTAAGAATAATGTATTTCCAAGGGACGCAATGGTCAGCAATAATGTATTTCTGATGAATGTAGCGGTCGGAATTAATATATTTTTGAGGAGTAAAGCTATCGGAAATAATTTATTTCCGATGAGTGCCAAAGTCAGAAATAATATATTTCCAAGGATCTTAGCAATTGGAAATAATGTATGTCCAAGGGGCAAGAACCACACCAGCTGAAAATAATGTATTTCCGATGAGTCATACAGTCGGAAATAATATATTTCCAAGTACCACGTCAGTTGGAAATAATGTATTTCCAATGAGCCCCACAGTCAGAAATAATATATTTCCAAGTACCATAGCTGTCGAAAATAATATATTTCCAAGGATCACATAAGTCAGAAATAATGTATTTCCAAGGACAATATTAGTTGAAATAATGTATTTCCAAGAACCGCGACGGTCGAAAATAATGTATTTTCATTGACCACATAAGTCAGAAATAATGTATTATCAAGAAACACTACATTTGGAAATATAGTATTTACGAGCAATGCCACGATCAAAAATACATTATTACTGTGGGAAGCCATGGTTGAAAATAATGTTTAATCAAGGAAGATTGCGATCGAAAATGAGGAATTATCGAGGAAAGTTGTGGTAGAAAATAATTTATTATCGACTAATAACATTGTCAAAAATAATGTATTATCAATGGAGACCCTAATAAAAAAGTAATTAATTACTAATAAATGTTATTATAAAAAGTAAAAAATAATGTAATTATTATTGTTTTAACATGTATTCAAAAATTATAACATAAGAAACAATATTATCTAAAATTAAAAATTTCAACAAAAAAGATAATATTCACAAATTTATCTGAATAGCAAATTCAAAGAAAACATAAATATATAGTTAACATATGAAATGTAATCTCCAAATTATAAGTACCCAACTTTCAACAAAAATATGCATAGCAGCAAATAAAATAAAATTGTCACTGAAATGTTTAAAGGTAGAAATCATTTGACTTAGGAATGCCCAAATATCAAACCAAGCTATCTAACCCCCTTTCAATGTTGGCATTTGAATCTTCAATAATATTATCCTGTATAAAGAAATATATCTCCTTATATATCTCTCATTCTTTTGCCCTTGCATTTTCAGTTTCAAGAGGAGGTTTACTTGAGTCCATTTTTTTCTACGATTAACAGTTTACATATATAATAATAGATTATTTTAATGATTGTCAAAAAAAAAAAAAAAAAAAAGAGATTATTTTAATGAAAATATACAAATAAAATTACATGTAATTCATGAATGAAAATATTATAAAGCTTAATAAAAACTATATAACTTGAAGAATTCAAATGGAGAAGGTTCAATGTCATTTTGGTCAATCTGTATATAAAAAAACAAAACAAAAAAAAAAAACAAAAAAAAAAAACATAAAGTTATTTCCAATTCACCATCATATTATACACAATCACATTATATATAGCAAAATTAAAAGTATTCAAACACCACATTATCTCTCTCTCTCTCTCTCTCTCTCTCTCTCTACCACAACTACTCACAAAGTCACCAACTGCTACTACTTAATTTAGAATAAATTGTGATCTACAAATAAAAAGTATAAGAGGAATAAGTTTATTTTTACCTCCTTCTATATTTTGCCATTGGAATAGAACCTGTAATGTGAACTACCATGTCTTTCGATCATATCTCGATTTTTTTTGTTTCTCTCACTTTTTTCCTGTAGAAATCATTGGAAAGTAAACAAATAAAAAATAATATTATACTCACACACAAAAAAGTTTAATTTCTTATTTTTCTAATTTAATTACCAGCTATTCTTTAGACAACCAAGAATAAACCATTGTTGACCATGCTGCAATAGGAATATGATTTGGGCCATTGGTGTATCGTTCTAGAGTTATTTTGAATTCTTTGAAAACACTTTGTCTTATACTTGACATCCATTATGGATATCGAATTCTAACATGCTCATTGAATGTTGCCCTCAACACCTCCTTAGAACATGTATAATTGAAATTAGACTTAAAGCGTGCATATAATGTATCCAACTCTTCTTTTGGGTATTAAGTATATGTTACCCAAGGGCCTTTGATGGATTGCTTGAATAAAACACCTAAATTATAGATGGGGCCATTATTCTCCCTCTTCTACTTTTAAGTTTTATGTTGTATTGCGTTTTTATTTTTTTATTTATTTTTTATTTTTTTGATAAAGTATTGCGTTCTTTTTGTTTTAAATCATTTTGTAACACTCTCCACAACCGGCTTTTAGTTAAAAATTATGTTACTATTATGCCCATTGAGTAAATTACAACTACTGTATCGCCCTTTGGAGGCTTCAAATTACTAACACATTTTTAATTGATTATAAAACCTTAGCAATTTGTTCTGTTTTTGTTTTTAATTATTTTTATTTTTTTGATAAAAATTTCTTTTTAAGCAAAAAAAATTGTTTAATTTCCATCACAATGATCAACGGTTGGAGATAAAGGTTAAAAAGAAAATTGTAAATTTTTACCGGAAATAATTTTTGGTTTTTTATAAATTGTTTATTTTTTAATTATTTAATTATATATATTTACAAAGTTAAAATGGGTGAACACCAGTGTAACGCTTGACCAAATAGGTGGTCACTAGTAAAATTTTCCCTACGAGTAGTTATTTACATCACATTGTGTTGACCTAGTGTTCACCTATAATGATCATTTTGAATCAAAAATTTCATCTAATGATCATTTTGATAGCGGCCGGGCAAATGACTAGCTAGGGTAAGGGTTCAAAAATTTTTGTCACTATTTGGGACGGTTTTTATGAGAATATTACCACTTTACTAGTTCAAGTTTAAAAGACATTTATTTATGTGACCAAACAACAATACTCTTATTTTGTCAGTTTGTGTCTATTCAAACCTAGAGAGAAAAAAGTTGAGAGAGAGAGAGAGAGAAACGACTAAAAATCTCACGGCTGTAAGAAATTCGACTGAAAATCTCACAGTAAACTCACCGGCGGTGGCTCTACAGTCCTGAAGTCGACCAGAATCTGCAAAATGATGAAGATCTGGGTTTTCAAGACTTTTAACACTTTTTTCGAGCTTTTTCAAACAGTCTCCGAGCTTTTTTATTTTTATGAATAGGTTTGTCAATTTTAAATCTCCAAGCCTTTTAACACTGTCTCCGAGTCTTTTCATACACTGTTCAAGCCTTTTCAACAGTAATCCAAACTTTTTTTCATTTTTATGAATAGATTTGTCAATTTTGAAACTCCGAGCCTTTTAACAGTCTTCGAGACTTTTCAATAATAATCCGAGCTTTTTCATTTTTATAAATAGATTTGTCAATTTCAAAACTCCGAACCTTTTAACACTATCTTCGAGAGTTTTCATACACTGTCTGAGCCTTTTCAATAGTAATCCGAGCTTTTTCATTTTTATGAATAGATTTGTCAATTTTGAAACTCTGATCCTTTTAACACTGTCTCCGAGCCTTTTTATACACTGTCCGAGCCTTTTCAACAGTAATCCAAGCTTTTTCATTTTTATAAATAGATTTGTCAATTTTGAAACCCTGAGCCTTTTAACACTGTATCCGAAACTTTTCAATTAATCTCCGAGCCTTTTCAATTATCTCCGAGACTTTGTAAATAGTCTCTGAGTCTTTTTAACCATCAACTTTTTTTGTTAATTTTTATCTCTGAGACTTTGTAAATAGTCTCCGAAACTTTTCAATTTGTCTCCGAGACTTTTCAATTAGATTCAAAAATCACACAACCAGCTTAAAGTTTACAAAAGACTTGCATTGTGGAAGAATGTGATTTGTGCAAAGTATATGTTGAATGTTAATGGGTAAGTATATGATGGTTTTGAGTGGAAGTCGAGCTCTTCTTTTGTCAAGGCGATATATAGGCTGTTTGATGAGAGTCAGAGGACTCACAAAATTATTAAGGATGGTTGTCAGGTGATTATAGGCACGGGTGAGGGTATAAGGTTTTGGAAAGATTTAAGTTGGGATTCGGTCCCATTAAGGTATGCATTTATGAGAATTTATGCTTTGGCCTCTAATAAAGATGGTGTGGTTAATGAATTTGGAAGTTTTGATGGGTTAAAGTGGTCTTGGAATGTGAGATTGAGAAGACAATTGTTTAATTGGGAGAAGGATCAATGGAAATTTTTCTTGATTGTTTTGGACAGTATTTGTGTTAGAAAGGATATACCGGATGCTTTGGCTGGGAAGTTTTGTCCAAATGGTTGCTTCTCGGTGAGTTCCTTTAAAAGATGTCTCGAAAGTAGTGAGGTGCGAGCAATTCGGTTGCTTGTCCTTTTTTATGGCAAAGAATATGTCCTCCTAAAGTATAGATTTTCTTGTGGCAATTGTTCAAAGGTAGAATATTGGTTAGATTTGTTCTAAGTAGATTTGGTGTATCTCAAATTGTTAATTTAGAATGTCCTTTGTGTTGAAAAGATTCGGAATCGATAGATCACTTATTTTTACATTGTATATGGTCTTGGGAATTATGTATGGCTGCTATGGGATGGTGGGGATTATTGTCTTGCTGCAGCTATTCGGTCTCAGCTTGGATGGAAGGATGGGTAGGTTTGTACCCTTCTAAGCCCTCTTATAAAGCTTGGAATTTGTTGTTTTGTGCGGTGGTTTGGACAATTTGGGAGTTTCGAAACAATGTAGTGTTTAGTGGAAAGTCTGCTAATCTACCAACGGCTTTAGATTCAGTCAAATTTAGGGTGGCATGGTGGTTTAAAAATGTTAGCATAGGGAGTTTTGAAGATATCACGTTTCTCATCCTAGATATTAAAGGTAGATGTGTCGATAGGTTGCCTGTAATGAATACCAGGCCGAGTCCATGGTTGCCTCCATCGAATAATGACCTATCTTTCTATATGGATGGCTCTGCATTTGGAAATCCGGGTATGACTGGAATTGGAGGAGTATTAAGAAATGTCAGGGGTCAGATTTTGTGTTTATGTTCCTCTTCTGTGGGTGTTGCGGATTCTATTTTGGTAGAAATTTTGGCAATTTATAAAGCTTGTGCTTTAGTTTCGATCAGTTATTTGGCTGAAGACAAAAAAAATTTGTGATAATAAGTGATTGTAAATTTGTTGTCTCTTGGATTAATGGTAAGGGAGTTGGAAATTTAAATCATGTTAAGCTTATATAGGACATCAGACAGCTCTTATTGTCAAGAAACAATATTTCCATTAAGTTTACTCCAAAGAGATCTAATTCTTTAGCGGATTGTTTAGCAAAGTCTAGTGCTCGATCAACTGGAAAGAGAATCGAATGGGGTGTTGGATAGCTGCTGCTGTTTTTGATCCTAAGTCATTTTCTTCCTTTTTCTTTTTGGTTTTCGATGTCAAGTGTGGTTTATTGTCTGGTTTGCTGTTGCTCTTTTCATTCCCTTTTGTATGGTTAGGGGGACTTTATTTTGTTGTATGGGTTGCTCTTGAATTTGTGTTGGATTGTATGGAGTGAATTGGCCTATTTGGCTCTTTAATAAATTGGCAGTTTAAAAAAAAAAAAAAAAAAAGTTTGGATTTGATAAAAATGCCCTTAAAACACACTCACAAAAATAAGTCTCGAGTTTTTTTTTTCGAGACTTAATTTCGTGTTTCCGAGACTTATTTTGGTATTTTCAAGATTTATTTGGTGTTTTCGAGACTTATTTTGTATTTACAAGACTTATTTTCTAATTTCTGAGACTTGTTTTGTAGTATCCGAAACTTATTAGGTATATTTATAATTTTCAAGATTTCTTGAGTTAAAAAGAAATTTTCTATTTTTTTTTTTCATCTTCTTTATCAAGACCCCCATTAAAGGTCGATTTTAACCTCAATTGGAAGTCTGTTCTATCTCCATTGGCAAAGGACTTCCATTTGTCATACATCAATGGAGGTTGTTGAAGAATAAAAAACATAAAATGGCAAAAATGTAACAAAAGAAAAAGATGAGGATATTTTAGTCTATTGGTGTCATTTAAAATTAACTTATTAAATTAGTGATACTTTTAAAATTCAGCATAAAAATAGTGCTATGTTCCCCTATTTCCACTATTTTTATGTATATGTATGTATTATTTTATAATAATAAAAAATACTTATAAATATTAAAAAATTATAGAATATATTATGGTTTTAGTGACATCAAGACTACAAACGCCGATAAGTCTTGCTAAAAATAGATTTTTAGTGAGATTTAGTACACAACATCATACATGATGTCGCCATTACAACAACAAATCAAGGTCATCGATCAAAACTCTACAATTGTGTCACGGACGAATGAATTAATGTTACTTTGATGATCTATATTCAACAACGTCATGTTTAAATGGTCACCAAATATTGGTTTAAGCTAAGTGATAAATTGTTGAATTATGAAGTAAAAACATTAAAAACATAATGCATGAATGACATGTGTTTGCAAACCTCGTGCAATCTCTTGAAGATGTCGATAGTGCTTGTAAAGTTGTTTAAAAATCTAAACTCGATCTCATAACGGATAACTTGTGCAACTAAAACAAATACAAGCAGATTAATTTTTTGACATAGGAATAAGCAAACTAAAATCAATGTCCTCACACCTTTACAACTAACATGTTTGTTATAAAGGAGAAAATTGCACAACATAACAATTACAAAACTTGGAAAGTAAAGAAAGGTGATTCTATGCTTCTATACTATTGAATTTGGCTACTCAAAGTTTTGAGAATTGGAAGGTTTAAACATATATTAGTGTATAAAGTAAATTTATTATAGGGTTATTTTGAGCATATATATAATAAGGTGTATAGAGTAATTAATAGCTTTACTCTTATATATTTGATAAATGGGTGTGATAAGTAAATGTGTGTGTTGAGAATAATTTTGGATGTAGATTCTGAATATTGAATAGTCTCACCCTATTAAGAAGTACTTCTAGACTCTAGAGATTTCTTCACTGACATTCTTATTTTTTTTGGAATTAATTAACAAAAAAAATTATACAATAATGTCATTTGATTTTCATGGTATCTTTTGCAATATCTTCCTAGATATTAATTTTCTACCAAAAGTTAGCAAACTGTTTAAGAAGACAGAGGAGATAAAACAATTTCTATAGATATTTTACCATATTTGACTTGTTCACCAATCCTTTTTCTTAGAATATAATTAGCTAAGGTCATTAAAGCCGGAGTGGTCTTTGGCTTTGATTTTAAGGGAAGAGAAAAGGATATGGTTGAGGAGATTGTTAGGAGGATCAAAGCCGGAACCTCTAGTAGTTTGGAGAGGATTCTATCGTACAATAACAATTAGCGTTTGTGTTTTTTTATGGCTTGATTGGTGCCTGAGGTTGGGGGTTTGTTTTTTAGGTGTTTTTGGCCATGTTCATGGTTTTTTTGTCGATCTCTGCTGGTGATTTTTCTATATAGTGTTTTGTTGGATGGTTGTGTGCTTTAGTTTGTTTGGGGGCTAGTGCAGTTATGTGCTTTGTTGGGTTGTGGTGTGTGGTTTGTTTGTAGCTCTTCGGCTTTACCATTTATGAATAAACTTTACCGTTCAAAAAAATTAACGACAACATAAATCACACATTACAATTTCTGTAGATATTTTACCATATTCAACTTTTTCACCAATTCTTTTTCTTATAATATAATTAACAAAAAAAAAAAAATTACACATTAATGTCATTTGACTTTTATCGTATGTTTTATAATATCTTCCTCCGTATTAATTTAATTGTTTACCAAAATTCGCATTTTCTTTTATCATTTCTATGATCTGGAGACCACTTTTACCTAAAAAAAAAGGTTTTTTTTTTTTTTTTCTTTAATATATACATATATACATGTATAAGCCATTAAACTTGTTAGATTTGTTAATGGTATGAACTTTCAAGGAGGATGGATATCACAATATATCCATGATCATTTGTCATTCTTAGCTCACTAAGAATCTGTCTTTTATCAAACCAGCGTTGGCTGCTTGTTAGTGGTGATGGTAATGATTTAATTGATTCCACTTGCAAGACAATCGAGGATCCAAATCTATGTATGAAGATTTTAAGATCAGATCCTCACAGTTCAAGTGCAGATGTCAAAGGCCTTGCTCATATCATGCTTGAAGCAGCATCAGCGTATTGCAATGACACTTTTGGTGGAATAAAGAAGATGCTAAATGAAACAAAAATTAGTAATCGTCCAGTCGATAAATTTTTTAGGGATCGTCTTCGATTGTGTTTTGAGATGTATGACTCTGGTGTAAATGACATCCAAGATGCTATACAAAAGTTAGAGTTGAATGATTATTTCAATGGAATTCGCTTTACAGAGGATGCATTGGATGATGCCGTCACTTTCGAAGATGGGTTTTCACAGAGTCCAGTAAAACTAAAGTCACCTCTAATAGATAGGTTTAACTATTTCGACAAGCTTTGTGGAATATTTAACCGAGCTTCGTTGATTTCTTTGACTTTCCCTTTATGTATTCTCGACAAGAATAAATAAATACATCTTCTATCATAGTATCATGTCAACCATATCATTTGTTTTGCAATTGTTTTTTTAAGTAGATACCAATGTGTGGATCATATGGTCTATTTGGACCTAACAAAATATGTACATAGAATTTAAAGGAGTGTAAGTATCACTTCTATTGTTTCGATCCAATCTAACCTAAACAATCTTAAACCCAAAACCCTATCCAATTCAAATCCCGAATGAGCTTTAAAATTTTGGTTTGGTCTGATCCTTTTGACACTTCTATTCCTAACCAGCAACAACTTCTCTCTCTTCGAATTTGTCTCAACATCAGAATCACCTAGCTTTATAAAAACTAAAAAAAAAAATTAAAAAAAAATCAGAAATTTAAACCTATCATCACATCTTTGAAGTGCCAAATCTGAATCGAATCAAAGTGGCAATACACATAACACATGTCAAGAACGTTCCCACACCTTTGTGTAATCTTTCAAACCATCTTAACCCAAATGTCAACTAACTGTGTATATATTTACTTATTCTGCCTCTAAATTCTAATGTCACGTTGAGGAGAAAACTCATATAAATATTTACTCAAGTTTTTATAGTATAAACAACTTTTGAATAATTTTCAAGAATATAAAAGTGTTAATAAAGACGAACTAGTTTATTATTATTTTTTAAGTATTATATTAATTCAGGGTTTTTTTAAGAGAGGGAGAACTCGAACCTGCAGCCTTGTGGTGCAGGTGTGAGGAGTTTACTACTAGACCAACCTCATCTCGTCAAGTAACTAATTATCCTTTAAAAAAAAAAAAGAACATTAGGGTTTAATCATATGAGTACAATTTTTTTTTTTTTTTTTGAAATAGCAAACAAACTTTATTGAACAAAGCACAACAGAACAAACAAGCAAGCAAAGAAACCACCAAAAAGCCAAAAGAAAGCAGCCAAAAAGGCACGCCCAAAACCCATCCGCAACAAACAAAAGAAAAGGAAAACAAAAGCACCCTCAAACAGCACCAAACAGAACAGGGGAAAACATACGAGGAGAGGCGGCAGACCACTACACACACTCATCATTCTAAAAGAGTAAATCATCATCCAGCAATAAACCCTTTTTGGCTAAGCCATCTGCAAAAGAGTTAGAGTCTCTAGACACGTAAGAGATGGTGTTGCCTAACGTCCGAAGCATAGAACGAATATCAAAAATCGTATTTACTAAGCCAAGATTCCCAAAGACTTCTTCATTAATCTTTGAAACTGCAACTCTAGAGTCACTAATAATTTGAATCTTTCTTCCAAAGAGAGAAGGCTTCGAACAACATAAATAGGTAGCTTTATGGATTGCCCAAACCTCAATAGTAGAGACATCAGAAATCCCAATACACGCCGAAAAGGAACATAAAACCTCACTTTTGGAATTGCAGAGGACACCCCTAATACCAACACAACCATCTGCCACTCTTCTAGCTATACCAACATTGAATTTCAAATCCTCATTCAACGGAGGAACCCAAGCCACTTGCTTTCCAGCCTTAAGAGGTTTAACTTCACAGCAGCAAAAAAGGATATTTTCTAACATCAGAGTAATCGGAATATTTAACCCTTTACCGTGGTGTTTAAACCACCAAACCACCTGAAATATAACCAAATCCACACAGCTACCAAAATCCTCAGCAATACCTTTGAAAATGACATCATTTATGACCTCCCAAGTTGTCCAAACAATAGCTGAAAAAAGAGTAGATCAAGCTCTGTTGAATTTCGGATCAGGACAAAGAAGATGTCAAGCTTTGAACCAATCAGCTATAGAACCGTTGGAGCAACTAAACACCCTCCCCCCCTCCCCCCCCCCCCCATCAGCCCATACCCAAGTGCCACACACCCCACGACTAAGAACAGGTCAAAAACAAGTGATCAACAGTCTCTGTACTGACACCACACAGAGGACATTCCTTCTCAGAATTAAACAACAAACCGAAATAATCAAGACGCTCTCTAACCATAATCCTTTGTAAATGCCTCTTTTTGATTGGCTTAATTTCGTTGACAAAACCACAATTGAGTTCAATTATGTAAGGGTAGCTTAGGATTGAAGAAATCCCCATCAAATGTCAAAGGAACTCATTGTGGGCATCAAGAGCTTCAAGGATGGTAATCTACTTGATCTTGACTCTTTTTGAAGAGATGTAGTTGCACACACTCACATTTCATGCTTGTTGTTGATTGCATCTTGCTTGTTTTGCCATAACATGCTTAGATTTAGGATGCATTGCCAAGGGCTTTTCTGCGCCCTTATTCGGCGGGCACAGGCCGTAGATTTTCTATGCCCTTGGCTTCGATGATTAGGGGCCACAGAAAAGGCCGCCAAAAAGGGACCAGAGATGTCACTTAAATTCGGCGTCCTTGGTTTCGGCGATTAGGGGCTACAAAACAGGCCGTCGAAAAGGGACCAGAGGTGTCACCTAAATTCGACGCCTTTGTCGGCGGCCAAGGCTGTAGAAGTAGGCCGCAGAACCATTTCATCAGTGCGTCTGTTGATATTCGGCGCCTTTGTTTTACGGTCACCGGCCGCATTTTTAAGGGTGCAAATTTGCCTTTTTCTGGCCACTTTTCCAAAACGATGTCATTTCATTTTGGTTGTCTTTATATATCCCTTGATTGCCTTGGCTCATTCTAAAGAGCAAAAAATCACATCTTTCAAGAGCTATATAGTGTCTTCAAACACAAACCACTAAGAGTCAATCTTTGATCTTCCAAAAACCCATCATTCTTCATGATTCATACATCATCTTGCATGGGTTAGGTATGGTGTCTCTTGGTTTCTTTTCTTTACTTACATGACTTGTAGCTAGAACATCATTTGCATCTTCTTATATGTTCTTGCTTTACAAGATAGCTTTTTTATTACTTGATTAGGTTCAAGATTGCATCTTTATTACTTGACTAGTTTCAAGATAGCTTTCTATTGTGTTTGTGAGTTGTTTGCGATAGCTATTGCATATAAGGTTGATTTGCACATATAGCTAGGTTGTATACATGTCATATAGCCAAATGATATCTAAGAATGTTTAACATATTCATCCATGCCTAGATAAGCTTAAATGTTTGACCTTGCATTTTTGCATCTTGAATATTGCATATATTCACTCTAGGTTGTTAATCTCTTCTCTTAGAAAGTCAAGTCTTGTATTTACCTTTTGGTAGTTTGCAAGCAAAGGACTAGGTTCACTTTTGAAGGTCTGCGGGTAGTAGTGTGGATTAGTGACCGTGTAGGGTTTGACGTGGTCAACCTAGGTTGTAATCGCATTACAATTAGTGGATTGAGGTTCATGTGTGGCGCATATAACAACCCATGATTTTTCCCGTGAGGGTTTCCACGTAAATATCAAGTGTCGTTCATTCCGCTTTATTACACTTGAGTTTAGGTTGTGACTAGTTTGGGAGTTTATTAGTAATATTGATTAATTGCGATAATTTGGCAATAGTCGGATTAAAATCTATTCACCCCCCCCCCCCCCAAGATTATTAGGACACGTTTTATATTTATTTTCATCCTTCCTCTTAAAAGTTTCCAAACAAAGACTTCTACCTTGGCTGGACTAATGCCTTTTTCTAATCGAACCAACATCCCACGAAACATTCAAAGAAGCCTCCTCCAATTGCCATCTAAACGATTTCACCGAAAAAACACCTGAAGGACAGAAAGTCCAAGCTAAAGAATCAGCCACATATCTCTTAATTTTGACTCTGCCAAGAATGGAAATGAAACCATTCCAATGCTCCAGCTCCCAATCGAACACTTTTCTTCTAAGCTGAACATTCCACTCCCAATTGTCCTCTTACCAAGACCCAAAATTATTGATAGTGCCATTTTTACTAACAGCAAGCGCAAAAATCCTCGAAAAAACCTGATTCAGTGCCCCAAAACCTCCCCAATCATCGAACCAACAACTAGATCGGCTACCGTCCCCAATCACCACCTTCAATCCATCATTTAAGATCACAGCCGACTGGGCACCATCTACCAAAAGGCTATTAACAGCTTTGCTAAAATGAGAAGCCGATGAAGGGACTTCCCACTTCCAATGGAGACAATTAATAGGAATACCGTATTTGGTGCATATAGTCTTCTTCCATAAGGATTCTGAATCCTTCACAAACCTCTACACTCATTTAGCCATCAAACCTTTGTTCATAGTGAGAATTCTACCAATTCCTAAACCCCTTTTTTTTCTTACTCTTGCACACAGAACCCCAATCCACTGCATGAAGCTTTCTTTTTTCCACACTATCACCCCGAAAAAAAACTTCTCTAAAGTTTCTCGATCTCTTTGGCCACACTTGAAGGAACTTTGAACACCGATAAAAAATAATTAGGGATACTAGCTAGGACTGATTTTATCAAGACAAGTCTACCATAAGGTTATTTTGGTTATATAATATGGTGTATAGAGTATATTTTCAAGTTTAAAATTTGATAAATGGATGTGATAAGTAAATGGGTGTGATGAACAAGATAAGGTTGGTCTAGTGGTATGCCCTTCACACCCATTAAAGATTTAAATCAATTATAAGGTTATTTTGGGCATATAATATGGTGTATAGAGTAAATTTTCAAGTTTAAAATTTGATAAATGGATGTAATAAGTAAATGGGTGTGATGAACAAGATAAGGTTGGTCTAGTGGTATACCCTTCACACCCATTAAAGATTTAAATCAATTATAAGGTTATTTTGGGCATATAATATGGTGTATAGAGTAAATTTTCAAGTTTAAAATTTGATAAATGGATGTGATAAGTAAATGGGTGTGATGGACAAGATAAGGTTGGTCTAATGGTATGTCCTTCACACCCACACCACGAAGTTGAAAGTTCGAAATCTTCCCTAAATCCCGAATTATATATTGTATTCTTGCTTTAATTTCCACGATGCTTGCTTTAATTTCCACCTTGTATTCTTATGACTTATGTTTGACATTGCATATAATTTATTTTAGTCGCATTTAATTGTGTTTTCATGCACTTCCTTTTTGGGAATGAAAACGGGATTTGTAATATATATAAGTGCAATTTCTCATAGCATGTTCATGTTGTGTAGAAATTAGAACCGACTTTCCTATTCATTAGGTGTAGATTCATTCTTGGGTATTGTTGATTAGTAATATTCTTCTGAGCCAGCCTTGTACCAGCAAGTGTTATTCCTAAACTTGTTGCATCTAGATTATCTAAAATAGCTCCTAAATAGTTTCTGATTGGTTTGGTTTGGTTTGGTTTCTTGTAATGACAATCACGCGTCTTGATAAGAAAACATTTGGTAGAAATATTAGACTTAAAAATTAATATTGCTAAGGCTTTCGACACTATGGAATGACTTTTCATTCAAAATCCAAGTAACATCCATTTGAATTTTTTAATAACAAAGACAATCCTGTAACACTTATATTGCTAAGGCTTTCGACACTATGGATTATGGAATGACTTTTCATCCTCTGCTTCGAAACTGCACCACATAGCATAAAGATAACCCAACAACTCTTTAGATGTTAAAAATAAAATTAAAATTCAAAAATAATAATGGATAATATTAAAATAAAGTTGAATGTCTTTAGAAATTTTATTTTAAAAAAATGGTGTGTCAAAAGATAAGAAAGATAATTTTAGAAAAAGGAGTATACATTATGATTTTTTTTAATTTAAATTTTTAGAATGAAGTGTTTGTTGAAAAAAAGTGTAAATAGAAAAAGTTGAATTGTCAGAAGAAGATCTCTATTTATTTTTTAAATTGTAAACGTGAGTATACTAATTAGTTTAACAGGTGACAATATCCACACCATTTCAAAGAAAGAAAAAAAGTAAATAGATGTGATTAGAATAATTTTGGATATAGATAGTGAATAGACTCACCATATTAAGAAGTCCCTCTAGAGATTTTGTCACCGATATTCTTTTTCTAGGAAAATAATTAACAAACAAAATTACACATTATTAATTTTCATGGTATCTTTTGCAATATCTTCCTAGATACACTATTAATTTTCTACCAAAGGCAAGTGCCTAAGAAGTCCGAGGAGATAAAAACAAATTATTTAGATATTTTACCATTTTTGACTTGTTGACCAATTCTTTTTCTTAGAAATAATTAACAAAAAAAATATACATTGATGTCATTTGTAATATCTTTCTCCATATTAATTTAATTGTTTACCAAAATTAGCAGATTCATTTATCATTTTTTTTTTCCCTTTAAATAAGGGTCTACAAGCAGTTAAACACAGATTGGAATATTTACTCAAGTTTTTATAGTCTAAACAAGTTTTGATTAATTTTCAAGAATAAAAAAGTGTTGATAAAGGCGAAATAGATTTTTGTTGCAAAGTTAAAGCGAAGTTAGTTCAAATTAAAACACCACATTCTTTTAAAGTTTAAACTACCACTGAATTTGTTTTCGCTTTTCTTGTTGATCAAGAAAATAATCCTCAAAGTGGACATTCATTTCAAAAAATCATAGCATGATGCAGAAATAAAAATAGTCTTGGATCAATTTCCCTGAAGTGTTCAATGTCATATCGTATTCCATGATAAACTTTTTAACTAGTGATTTTCAGAATTAGAAAAAAAAAATTCCCATGTGACAATTATTAAATTAAAGTTGAATTTATCAATTTTAATTTTTTTTTTTTAAAGCTCAATTTTGATTGTTTTAGGTCCTAATAATATTAGGTAGACCTAGCAAAACTTCACGCATCTCATTAACATGATCCAACCACAGTCGAAAAAAATGGTTGATAGGTCTAGATTATGGGATCGGATTGTTAATGGTCAACCCATTATAACACATAATCCAATGGGTTAGTTTCAGGTTCACGTTTGAAAAACCGTTAATTCCTTATAACCGGTTAATATAAATATTTATCCTCAACTTGTTAATTTTATTAGAAAATTGTGTGCTTAATTACAAAATAATGAATAATGATATTGTTAACGTCAAAATTTTGATGAGAATTTACGCCATGTAACGATGCTTTGCAGGGGCTAATCCACAGGGGAACCACCGGGTCCGAGAAACCCATAAGAAGTAATCAAGTAACTCAGCACAATTTTATCTTAATTATAAATCATACTAATATCCAATCTTGTTAACTTCTGTTGAATTCAACCTTGATTTGAAAATTATATGTTGAGATGATCAGGTGCTTGTAGGATTAATAAATTGTGCAAGTCATATTTTATGGACAATTATTGTTTAAATTGAACTATTAATGTAGATTTGTAGTGTTCACTTCAGATAATTAGCATATGTAGTCAATCTGAAATAATTTATCGTTAGTGGAAAAGGAAAAAATAATTGAAATATTAGACTTTATGATGAAGGGTGCATGCAAGAGATTTGGTGAAAATTAACAAAAAGCAAAGAAAAATTAATGCACGTACTTTTTGAATTATATGAATTTCATATTTTTCCTATAATATTATTAATATAATTTTGGTTTAGGATTTATAAAAACATTTTTTTATTTTTTATTGTAAATAAAAATCATTATAATAAGTAGTTCATTATATGTTTTTATCTTAATCAATTTTGAAATATTATTTTGGGGATATTATCATTTTCCTCCCTAACGTTTGCTCTATTAGAAAGGTGAGGACATTGTTTGTCTATAATGGTCGGTCTCCCTCCTAAAACTAAACTAATGTATATTATCCCTCTTCTATTACCTTTTCCATCCAAATAAGCTTTAACCGTTAAATTTAAAAGGGTAATATGGTAGAAGCATCCTTAATTGATTTCCACCGTCCATCTGAAAAAGATGAGTGGTGGAGATTAAAAGATAATTTATATTAAAAAGAAAAACAAATAGGAAAGGAAAAATAAAAAAACATTAATGTCTGAGTGAGGAGAATCCAAAAAAAAAATTACAAAATCAATAAATATTAAAAAGTAAAAATGAAAAAACAAAATAAAGTCGGATCTTTCTCCTCTCTCTCACAATCTCTCTCTCTCTCTCTCTCTCTCTCTCTCTCTCTCTCTCACATATCTCCTCATCTCTTTATCTTCATCATCAAACCCTATACCGATCTTCTTCTTCTTCTTCTTCTTCTTCTTCTTCTTCTTCTTCGATTGGGTTTGGGTTTGGGTTTGGGTTTGGGTGTGGGTGGTTTGGTTCAATTGATTTGGGGTAATTCGGGGGCTACCGGCTGTTGGGGTTTGGGTGGATGGTGGTGTTAGAGTTGGATATGGAGATGGTGGCACTGTGTGGTTGTGATTTGGGGGTGGTGGCTGAAGATTTAGGGTTTGTGATGGGCGGTTTTTTTTTCTAGGTATGATTTTTTTCGATCTAGGTTGGCTTCATGGGTGTGTTGTGCATGTGTGGTAAATCGGTTTTGATTTGATTTGGTTCAATTGATTTGGGGTAATTCGGGGGCTACCGGCTGGTGGGGTTTGGGTGGATGGTGGTGTTAGAGTTGGAGATGGTGGCACTGTGTGGTTGTGATTTGGGGGTGGTGGCTGAAGATCTAGGGTTTGTGAATGGACGGTTTTTTTTTTCTAGGTATGATTTTTTTCGATCTAGGTTGGCTTCATGGGTGTGTTGTGCATGTGTGGTAAATCGGTTTCGATTTGATTTCAATTTGGGTCGATTAGGTTTCGATTTGGTTTTGGGTGGGTTATTATGTGGTGATGGTGGCTAGATTTTGGGGGGTGATGATGGGTGGTTCATGGTTTGGTTTGGGTCTGGATTTGGGCTTGATGGAGATGGAGATGGAGGGTTTGCGTGTTGAATATGGACTGATCCTAATGGTGGTGGTGGTATTGATGATATTCTAGGTTTGGTTTTTCAAAATCTTGTGTTGATGATAAGTGTTAATGATAATACTGATAATGGTGATGGTGGTGTTGAATCTGAATGGATTAAAAATCTGGACTTGAATTTGGTTTTCCACAACAACAAAAAAAAATTTAATTAATATTTTTTTATTTAATAAATATCTAGAGAGTTAAATAGTCATTTTCTGATTATTTTGAAAGATAAAACGGTCACTTGACCATCAGGATTGACAATCAAAGCATATTTGAATGGAAAAGGTAACAGAAGTGGGATAAAATACATTAATTTTGTTTCGGGGGGGAGGGGGGAAATCGGTCATTATAGGCAAACTCTGTCCTCACTTTCTAATAGGTCAAACGTTGGGGGGGGGGGGGGGGGGGGGGGGGGTGATGAGTTGAATGATAATATCCCATTATTTTGAGGTGTGTTAGGACTTAGGTAAACTAAACATTTTTCTGCTGCAGTCTACTATATTTCAATTTCGGTCACGTGTACACATTTCAACATATTTTATGGACAGATGACGGATTCACCAACATCCACCAACCGTTGAGATTTATTTTCAACGGCTGACGCAACCTCAATACACCACAGTCATCGGCTCTAAACTCTAAACTCCAACTAAAGATATTTTTGTTTATTTATTATTTAACCGTATTTTAATTTCGGTAATTAACTTTATAAAATTATATCAATTTTTATAAATTTTAATTTTAATTTTTATTTATAGATCATAAGTTCAACGAAATATAATTATGAATAAAATATATATAGTAAAGGGTCGTACTATATCAACTTAAATTATATCTCAACAATAAGATTAAATAACACATGAGCATATGTCTAGTTGCGACGATGAAGTCAAAAATTAAGATATAAATTTAAGTTGATATAGTATAACCCATATAAAAATTATGCTATAAATTTGTCCTAAATTATGCAAATCATTCGGAAAAAAATTCCCAACATTGAAATTCATAGGTTTTTTTTTTTTTTTTTTTTGACCTTTAATAAATTTCCAATATTGAAATTCCTTGAACAATTAATTACTTGTTCGTGTTTACTAATTAAGAGTATCTCCAATGCCATTATATATTTGGAGAAAATGGAGTGTCACATAGAATAGATATTTAAAAAGTTAGAGAAACTATCTCCAATACTATTATCTAAATTGAATATGGATATAATGTGGACAAAAAAAAAAAAAAAAAAAAAAAAATTGAGAATATGGAGTTGGGTTTCTAGTTCTAAAAACTCTCCTATAAATGTTTACTATGATTTCTAACTTTTTCCACCAATAAGATTAAAACTTTCAACTTTTTCCACAAATAAGATTAAACCTCATTTAATTGTAAAATAAAAGAGAATAGAGTATGTAATAATTGTTTTATTATGATTGGACAAAAAATTGATGCATATTTGACTTTAGATAATTACATTGGAGATGTGAATATGCATTTCTCTAATTTTTTTTTCAAAAGTAAGACTATAATAAATAGAAATGCTGATATAACAGTATTTAGAAACTCAAAAATACATATTTACATTGGAGATGTTCTAACAATGAAAACAAAAGGAAATCAAATTTCACTAGAAAGGAAGTCGCAAAAAGAAACTTAATTCCTGATTTGCAAATTCAACTCATTTGATTCTCAATTAATTTTAGTAAACAATGTAATTATAAATTAATTATCAAGTTCTATTTCCCTCAGTATAATTCTCAATTAATAAACATGATCTCCTTATAAAGAAATGACCAAAAAAATATATTGTTACTTGTTAAGTTTTTAATTTTACTTGTTGAGTGGCTTAAGTTCTTTTTTTGTTTTTTTGTTTTTTTTTACTTGTTGAGTATTTTAGTTTTTGATATGTTTATTATTTATTTATTTATTTTAACATTTGTTTAGAGAAAATATTTGAAAATTTAATAAAATATTAAAGGAAACGCTCATTTTATAGTGCAATCGTGGTCAAGTACAGTATTATTCTGTATTATTGCAAAACATGTATATTACTGCAATTAACCATAACATAATTTCTTTAATAAAAAGAAATAAAATAAAAGAGTACAATTTGAGATTGACACGAAGTGACAAGACAACAAAACTAAGAAAATTTTGGATATGAGTATTATTATGATATTAAACTAAAGAAAGCAAATTAATTAAATTCCAGCTCTACAAAATACAAACTGGGTATGAATATTATTATGATATTATCCGTTTTCAATTGCTATTGTTGTAATTTGTAACGTATACTATATGTCTATATATATACACACACACACATATTTCTACTTGGTTGTGTCTTCTGTGGATCTCAGCTATTAAAGCAGCGTTTCTATTTTCTGTTTGGAGAGCGTGGAAATTCCAAGATAAAGATGCTAAATTTATCCGAGAGAAGAAATTTCGAGGGCTTTCGAGCAGAGTGTTAGGGTTTTATGTTTGGCAGCTAGGAAAATTGTAAGAGAGGGGAAAATTGTAAGACTTGTTTAGTTTATGTGTATTGTGTGTGATATGCTCGAGAAATGTATGCAATGAATCCACGACCACTTCAAGCGCGACCGTACATTGACTCGGAAGACCATAATAATCTGCTACGAGCTCCGGTACAAAACGGCGTCGTCGAAGAAGGCGGGTCTGGTGGTGATTCCGATGAGGTATTGGAAGAAGCTGGTTTGAGCTCGGTCAACAACCGTAAGAGTAATGATGGTGGTGATGGTGGTGGAAGGGTTTTTGCTGAGTCAACTCGCACCGGTGAGCTCACCATGTCTTTCCAAGGCGAGGTCTATGTGTTCCCTGCAGTCACTCCTCAGAAGGTTTACTTTTATTTTAATTTTCTTTTAATATATATATATATATATATATTTTTTTTTTTGCTTTGATTGTTGCTTTGCGTTTTTCGTGTTGTGTATTGTTTTTTGCATAGAAATTGTAAAATTGACTAATGAATGAATACGAATTATGTTTCTAACTGTTTGTAAGATTGGTTTATCATATGATCTTTGCTTAATCACAGCTTGTTTGATGTCGGCGGCTTCAAGTAGTTTTGTTTGGAGACATTTTTAGCTTCATACTGTTTTGTGTTTTCTCAGCAATCAGGAGCACTGGAATGTTGGTATTATCATTTTAGTAGTGTCGAAAGGGTTGATTTTCTTATTTGCGGAAACTTCACCACCGTGGGGAAATTTCGATCTTGTTCTCTATTTTTTTTTTTTTCTCAATTCTTTGTGATTATGGTGATGTTTTATGCTAACAGGGTAGTTTTGAGTTAAAATGCAATGTTATGATGACGACGTCCTAATGTTATAGCATATAGGATGACTATTTAATTGTTTGTGATCCTGATTTAATCATATGAATTACTACATATGTGATATGGCTGTCCAGTATTATCAGGGTACTATGGGAAGTACTGGGCATATGATAGATATATTAGTTTTCTATTGTTCCTTGCCAAGATCGAGAAAACCTGGTTTAGCAATCGTGGGGTATGCTTTTAACCTTGCTACCCACATCTCACTATCTACACCTCCCTTCTCCTCCAAACAAACATGGAACTTCACTAATTAATATGGACAATAGTACTCATCTAGTGAATGTAAATGCCTGTTGTTTGTTGGAAATTTAAACAATGTTTGGTTGCTAAAAGAACTGTAGTGAAAAGGAATAGAATGGTATGAATTTTCTGTTTTACATTTATATTTATATTTCTGAAAAATGAAAAACTCACATGAGAAAATGTAACGTTAAACCCACACTTGCCTTTTAAAACAATGAGAGATATAATTGTTGAAATTTGACATGGACTGGAAGTTCATCAGTATTCCATATTTATCTGTTACGTCTTAAATTGGTTGAATAATCAAGTTGCTTGGCAATTGTTTCTGGTGCAGTTTTTATTCAGGGCACTCATGAATACTTTGACCCTGCTTATTAGAGTGTGCTGCTTGGTTGTCTTTCTGTTTCTTGATTTGCTGGAGTGAAATGTGAATATGACAGGTGCAAGCTTTGCTGTTACTATTAGGAGAGAGGGATGTACCTACTAAAGTTCAAAGCTCAGACATACCGCCACAACAAGATGTCAAGGTAGTCATTATTAATACCACTGTGCTCTTTGAAAATTATTTCAATCTATTAGTTGTCATGGTTCCTTGTAATATCTAACAGGGAGTAGGTAATGACTCACATGGCTCCAAGCTTTCACAAAGAACTGCCTCAGTGGTGAGGTTCCGTGAAAAGCGAAAAGAAAGATGCTTTGAAAAGAAAATCCGGTACAAATGTCGGAAAGAGGTTGCTCAGAGGTAAGGTTCTAATTGTATTCATAAGTGTGAAGTGGTTTACCAGTGCTCCATTCTTATATACATAAGAAAAAAAAGAAGTGTGTGATAGGAGATTATTGTCCTACAATATATACATAACATTAAAAGAAGACTGGAACAACTATAAAATTCTTCACTTTCATGCACTCTCTTGTTTGTCTCTGCAAATCCCCCTCAAAAATTTGAATGGGTTAGTTTACTTAGTTATACATAATGTGAACTTCCCTTTTGCTATCTCTATCTATCAGAGACAAACATATGGATTCCCTATTGTATATTCTCAAATACCTGCAAATGTCTGTACTGGCATACACAATATCGATATTTTGTTTATGTGGATGGATAGATATATATACCTGTGACAGTATGCGAGTGGTATGCAGTTTTTTGATTTGTCAGATATGAAATTATTGTTGAGCATGGAGTCATGTGTTGTGAGACACTGAGATTTTGTTACTCTTTTTTTATTGCCTCCTTTTTTTGTAATAAAAAATAAAAAAGTTTGTTATTAATTTCAATGCAAGTATGCAACTTTATTTGTTTGCTAGGATGCATCGTAAGGGTGGACAGTTTGCATCATTGAAGGAGTGTGATGATAAAGCTGCTGTAAATTTGGATCCAAGCAATGGCACTACTCCTGAATCTGTGTGAGTTAGAAGCCTACTTGTCCCTTACTATTCCGGCTGTTAAAAACTGTTAAATTCAAGGTTGATGTTTCTGTGGGAATGGCATTTTTCTTTTTCTTTTTTATGCTAATAGTGGTCCTTCTTTCTGGTTTGTACATTTTAACAGTTTACGAAGATGTCAACACTGTGGGACAAGTGAGCAGTCCACTCCAGCAATGCGTAGGGGACCAGCTGGTCCAAGAACTCTTTGCAATGCCTGTGGCCTTATGTGGGCTAACAAGGTGGGTTTATTTTTAACATCTCCTCTCAAGTATTTATATTAAATGGTCTCTTACTTAATTAGTTGTCCTGGTTGAAGCTAATAGGATTATGGTTTTTATCCTTAAAAACTTTATCAGATTTGGGCAGTGAATGAAGGAGGAAGAAATATGATAAATGGATATGCTTTTGCCTTCTTTAAAATTTGATGTAGATAAGCTATATATATATATATATATATATATATACAAGATGCAAGGGAGATGAATAAAAAATCCACCCAAAAGAAAAAAATATAAATCCTCCTACCACTGTGCAAACACAACAGAAACAGAAAACCTATAGGCTATAGGCTATAGCAAAGTATACCCCCAAAATACACCATAAGAAATCAGATATAACCTTAATTTACAAAGGTTTGAAGAATACAATACCATGAAGATTTAAAGAAATAAAATAATAAAATAATGAATTGACCTTCAAAGTGGTTTAATGGAGCTAGAGCCTGTTGTATGGTTGGTTCTACAATATTTGCTGCACTCATTTTCAACAATTAAATAAAGCCTCTGTTTGAAAAATCAGAGGCTTAAATTGGTGGCTTTCATCTATTGTGGAAGATATTTCCCTTGACTTGAAGATTAGGGACACTTTCTTTCACTGTGATTTCTGTTAGCTGTTCATTTTCTGCTACAACAGCTATAAAATGTGAGCAAAAGTTTCAAAATTTATCTAAGGTTTGAATTCTTTTGCTATCTAGTTGATGAGCACTTAATTCTCTTGTTAATAGTTTATTTCTTCTCCTGTACAAGTTGCAAACATGAATTTCATTGTAGTAAGCTTGTATATGACAACTGTAATGGCTTGTTTATATAATAGAGGTCAAGAATCATTTTGCCATTACTGAAAATGTCTCCCAGACACAGTTTTTTGTGTCCTTTTTTTTCCTTTATAGGCCAGATACTTTTACCAGTTACTACCAGATACTTTTACCAATTACTACCTAGATACTTCACTATATACTTCACTAATTTTAGATTCTTTGATTGCATTATTTTCCTTCTAGCCGTTACTTATCATTTACTTTATTGATCTGAAGGGAACCTTGAGAGATCTTACAAAAGGTGGAAAGGGTAGTTGTTTCGATCAAAATGAGCTGGTATGTATTTGTCATGGGGTTCAAAATTTCTAAGGAATCTATATATGTGAAGTAATTGTCAAGTAAAACCATTTGCAATTTTGCATTTATGGAGAACTTTTTCAATCTTTCCAAATAACAAGCACAGTTTGTGAGATGACAACTCTGATGGTACTCATTTAACCTCCAGGAAACTCCAAGTGATGTTAAGTCATCAATTGTGGAAGCAGAAAATTTTTATGTCAACCGGGATGAGCAGGTATTACTCTGTACTTCGCAGGATCAGCTAAGATTGAGGATATGTAATGGATTAATTTTCTTGTGCAGATTTTGCTAAGAAAAAAAATGTACATATTTTAATTATAAGATTGCTTGTTGCCCCATGTTACACCCCAGTGATGAAGATGATTTGGGAAATTGTCAGTATCAAAAATAAATATAAAGATAAATAATAAATGATTATTTTGGCTGTCATTGTTGTAATTGGGAGTGCCTACATGATTGATCTATTAAAGCAGATCATCGATGCTACATGGCTTGACTTTTGAACTTTGCTGTTCAGGGAAGTCCAGTAGAGACAAAGCCTGAACCCGTGGGAGCTGAAAATTTTGCTAGAAGGCCTAATGAGCAGGTATGGCATTTTCCTGGAACTTTAAGCAATTTATCACTTTGGATGCTTCTCGACTTTCATCCAAATTGAACTGCCATACAAGAAGCTGAAAGATTGTCAAGGATATTTATTTCACAAAAGTTTCTGGTTTATGATTGCTTGTCTTCTCTTAGATTTCTTGTCGTCACTTGTTTAGATTGTCATTTGAATAAATATATATAGACGTGCACAAGCAACTTTAGCAATTCATAAGTAGGATTTCTATCTTATGTTTTCGTGCCAAAATTTGGAAGATTCTATATCCATTTATGATATGCATAAACAAATTACACGGAACTTTTCGTACACAGACAATGGGCTGGGTTGAGTAAATGACATGGTTATTTCTGGGCTATGGGTGTGCTTATTTGGAGCTTGATTTTCATTATGATAAACTAACTAAGAATGTGTGCTGATGCCAGTTTTAGTATATTAAGAAAAATAATGAATCTTGAAATTCCTTGGTATTTGATGGCTAAAGAGAAGCATATAGACAATCTCTGCCCCACAAAATATCGATATCCTCATCCTTAGAATCTTCAAAAATTCTTTGTTCTCCTTCACTCTCTATATAAACTCAATTTTTTTCAAAAACTGCACACCTCCGTAGAACTTGCCTTTAGTTAGTTTTTATATTTCTTGTATATTTTCAATTCTTGATAGTTGTGTTGTAAATGGAATTTTAGTTAACTATTTCATAACAATAAAATTATTCTGTTTCTTATCAAGAAAAAGTATCCAATCAAGAGTGTGAAATGATGCCTTTTCTGTTAATCTGTAACCGTTTTTTTTTTTTTTTTTTATACTTTTTCTTACGTTTTTCATGTTCATGAGTTAGAAACAGTAATTGATTACATGGTGTAGAACAAAGGAATTAAACTGGTAGCTGAATTGTCTTTCTTGAGTGGCACACTGCTTTAAGCTTGATTTTCCTATTAACCGGAAGGGCTTTAGCTGTGACACAGTGGCCACAATGGGTTGTATGTGGATTTAAGACTGTCCAGGTAGATTTGATTTATTTATTCCAAGATAATGCAGAATGTTTTGACGCATAACTTTTGGACTTGGAAAGACTAGCTGGATTGGTAAGTCTGGATGCTTCCATCTGTATGAGAACCTGGTTCAACATGTTTCTTTTCTCTACCTTTCATTTTTTAAGGGAGATTGGTGCTGCAGGTTATCACCCTTGTGTTGACTAGTATTGTTGTATTGTTGTTAATTTGTTATCGTCATCATTGACATAGTCATCATCATCATGCATTTGTTATGTGGAACATCGGGGAATACTGGTTGCTAACGTCACCAGTTTGTAATAATGTAACATTATTTCTGTACAGTAGTTTGTAATATTGTATTTAAAGTTTTCTTCTTTGATGATTTTCTTACTGCTATTTGTTTCATCGGGTGCCTGTTTAATTGCAATTTCATCTGCTAAGAAAAGTATGATTGATTGAGTAATTAGTGTAGATTGATTCTACAACCTTTTCTACTATAGGCCTAGCACTATAAATCTTGTACCTTAACTGAATAATACAACTCACTCAATTCACTTCTTTCTCACCTCTCTCTCTCATTTCCTTACTGTTTTGGGTCTTATGCTATTTCTGAAAAATTATTATGTTCATGCATGTGGTTTTGACTACAATTATACTTGGTTTGGCTGAGCAGGATTTGCTGGAAAGTGATGATGGTGTTCTTCATCAATTGCCCTTCCAAGCAGAGAATTCATTGATGAACCTTGATGAGGAGGTATATTGTTTGCTTATAAACAATTGTAATAATTCGGGTGCATAATCAAACCTGGCCCACTATTTTTAGCAGAAATGTCGATGCCTTGGCTAGCTTCTTTGCCATATACCAGTTCTTCAAATGATGAGAGTATCTGGTTTGTGAAAGCTTATGATACATTTGAAGTTCTAGAATTCTAAATTGCATAGTATCAACAATCAATGAATCATGTCTTTTCTGAAAGTACATAAAGTAAATACAAATGATGTTTTGGCAACATATAGGTATCGATTATTCTTGAAAAAAAAAAAAATCACTAATTATAATATCTACAAAGTTTGTTAATTGGCACATCTACTCCACATCATTATAGGAAGCTTTTGAGAACACGCCTTACCAGAAAACAAGAAAGAAATTTAAGTGCAATAGGGCTAGATTCTTTTCTTACTGTAAATAGGATAGTGTTTGTGCAGGACATGAACTTGTACTCTGTTTAAAGTCACAATTTGTCTTAATATATATCAGGACGTGCAGGACACAATCGATGAGCTAGCCAATGCTTCAGGGTCAGATTTTGAAATCCCTTCAAATTTTGATGAGCAGGTATTGAATTTCTATAACCCTGGTTTTGGCCGTACTATATGAAAATGAGAATAATAATATTATTGAAAGCTGTACATATAAGTTTTGCGAGTTGATGACGTGTCTCACCTGACAGGTTAATTTCGATGATTCCATCTTGGGAACTGACTGGCAGAGGACCTGAGATCGACCGTGCAGTTTGCTGGTTTCTACTAACATTATATACACACCAGGAGATAATTTATGTTCATAGACACAGGATAGGCACACATCTTTTTGTACCTTGTTCAGGTAATATATAATGTGAATATAGCTCTGAATACTTTGTTTGACTTCCAAATTTTGGATGAATAATATCGTGTATTTTTGAAATATCAACAACTTACTCATGGTAAAGTGAAATGCTAAACATGGTTTTCTTCTCAATGTTTACAATTGACCGAAATAAAATGTTTACATGAACGAATGGAGTAAATGAATATGCTTAAGCATCAAAGAACACTAGCCAGTTGAGGCATTTCTTCTGGAATTCACTACTTAATGAGATAGTGCGACAGCCAGAGTTCATACATCACCATGTGAAATGCATCATATTTGATTGGAGGTGAGTTCCACTGGAAGTGCTTCCGAGCCTGGTCATAATAGATTAGGATTATCAGCTGATCCGCAATTAATTTAACTTGGCAAACTTTGTTACATGTACAGAGTGATGTGTTGATGTTTTTTTTATCAAATTATGATCAAAATCTGTCTTTTATTCTTTTGTAAATGCTCATGTTTCTATGTACGATTTTCAAACAAACGTATGCATGAACAGTTATACCTTGATTGTGTTCATATGTAATTCGCGGAATTTTGAACTTGATATGGCTTTAAGAATCTGCTTAATCTGAAAAACATCAGCCTTCTTGAGTATCACAGCAAATTTAGGCCAGTTGAGAACGTCGTTGAACGGCAAGTCTTAGTAGTCGGATAACAAAACTGCAGATACAAAGCCACACAAACAAACTTGTCAAAAAAAACATGCCAAATTCACATAATCAGGTTCTTAAGAATGTGAATAATTTTATTACCAGGATGGAGTCAGCTATACGAACTGTGTTGGCACGAGCACCAGCAGGGCAAATACAGAACTTGGAGGTCTTGAATTTGAGTATAAGAGAATTCGTCGTATCAACGTGGGCGTTTTGGATGTTGAGTTCGCTATCATTCTTCCAAGTACTTACCAGTTCTTCTCTTACTTTCGAATTCCGATGACCTGCCCAGAAATCCAGGCTACTCCTGCACAATTTTCCAATCTATACTTGGTTATTAGTTAGAGCAAATCAACACAACAATGCCAAAATTACAAATCTCCAGGTATGAAATGCAGAGCAAACATTAAACAAACACTAAAACAAAAATTATACCTATTAGTGAGGTCATATTTACCATCAGGAGGAAGAGCAAATGGATGGAGAATTTGAGGAAGAGCAACATCCTTGTGTGGAATATAACCGGAATCGTAACGCGGTGAACAGACAACCCGAATCGAATTCTTGACCAGCAGAGGAACTCCTTCAGTAGCCTTGACTCCAAGGTCATGACAAACCACAAAAAAGTGATCAGCACCCAATGTTCTGTTCCAATATTGGTACTTGTTTATCAACTCCTCCGCATACTTCTTCACAATACTTGTCATTTCCTTATAATTTGCTCCCTGCATAAATTATAATACATCACATGAACACAGAAAAGCACTTTCTGATAGATCATCAACTGCTTTTATTACAAACTAAGCTGATGATAATAAAACGACCCGGATTCGGGATTCATACCTTGCCTCTCATTTTATGACAAGAAATGGGGATGAAGAAGAGGTGTGCATTTTCAGGATCATTAGTCAAAAACAGACTCTCTTTGATATTCTTGAAGAAAAGGCCTTCACTTGCATACTTTCCGGTAAGTTTTGTTTGTGTTTGGTAATAAGTATTTGGATCTCCATCTGGGTACACAAACACGTTGAATTCCCTCTCCTTTTCTGCATAGTTGAGATTGAAAACCTCCTCTGAGTGATAGATTGAATCGTCCTAATCATACGGATACAACTCCTATATATTCAAACAAGAAACTCAGAATCTTGAACCCAATTCACCAAAACTAGTGTGCATGAAGACGTAATAGAAAATAGTGCAAGAAAGTGAAAAGAGAAAGTGAGTACTTGAGGAACGTGAGATTTTAACGAACAAAGAAGTGGCATAAAGGAGCAGAAGGAGATGGAGATGATGACTCCGTAAAAACAAAGTATGCGGTCGCGATAGCGGATTCGGGGGATTGCTATTCGGTTGGAGATAGGGGACATCATTTTCTTGGTTCTGGGATTTTCTTACGAAATTGTTTTCTTGGAAAATTTTTGGTGTTTGGATGATTAACGAAGAGGAGATACTGGGTATTTTCTCTGTTTGGTTTTAGCGGCAAAGTTTGTTATTTCTGGTAGCTACTGCTAAGAAACTTTTCTAAGGGGAAAGTTTATAATAGCCCTCCAATTATGGGTAATTTCACAAATAGCCACTCTGGATTTTATTTTTATTTTTTTTCTTTTTTAAAGCCAGATAAAAAAAATTTGAACCAAAATAACCTTTGTTAACTTCCACCCACTCCGATGCACTTAAACACTAAGAAATAGAGAGAAGAATCATTTTGAAGTTAGGGAGGGAAAATCACGGTTGATTAGAGAGAGAAACGACTAGTTGAATCTAAAGAAAGAATAAGATTCAAACTAGTGACTAGAGCCCACTAAATTCCTAGAGAGAGAAACTCGATAAGAGAAAGAGGTTGTGTAGAGAGAGAATAGAACACCATCGAATTTCCACGAGTGGAAAGATGATGAATCGCTAAAACCCACGTATATTGGTATGTGAACATGTTTTTTTTTTTTTTTTACATGGGAATATTTTTGAATCTGAATACCTAACCTGGTCTGCATAGCAAATATTTTGTGTTTTTTGTGTCTTGACAGTGAGCATTTGATGTTATTGGTGTGTAAACATGTTCTGTTCTTGACGTGTGAAAATTCATGTATATAAAACTTGCATTGATAATTCCTATTCTTGACATGTAAAGATTTTTTATTCTCAACGTGAGAAAACTTTCAAATGACTTTTGAGGTGGCAAACGATATCGAATTTACACCCATAATATATTATTGGAATCATTTCGATGAGGAGAACAAAGTTGTAAAGAGAAGAGAGAAAATCCTAACGGAGGGAGGGAAGAAAGTTGTAGGGAAGGGAAATTATAGCGAAATAGAGAAAAATGTAAACACAAACATATGAGAGAGATGAGAGATAGAATATAGACGGGTAACTTAGGTTTTTTGGAGGGAATGGAGTTAAAATTACTAGGTGGGTAACTCCATCATTCATAATATTATGTATGGGTATTGTGTCAATTCAAAATAAAAAAAATTGGGGTGAATAATTTTAAAATTATCAATAATTTCAAGGCAATCCGATTCATTGGATTGGTTCAGATATAAGTATTTTTGTAATTGAATTTGATCATAATAATTGTAATTAAATCAGATTGTAACTTTTTCGATCCAATCGGATCGGATCTTGGATCATAGCAAAATCCAATGGATCTGATTCGTTGTACACCATTAAATTATCCCACTATTGCCCATAAAACTACAATAAGCATGGAAAGACCTCTCTTGATGTGCTAGAAGCCTAGAACTAGAAGTAGACATCCAGGTCACGTTGCAGTGTTATTTAAACTCAATAGGTCTCAACAAATGAATTAAAAAAAGAAAATCGAAAAGCACAACACCTACCTGTAATTGTCATTTTATTCTTTTTTTTTTTTTTTTTGAATTTCCTTATCCAATCATAACACCTATTTGGGAATAAGAGGGCATAATCAATTTGATAGTAACTAACTCTTTTGATAGTAACCATTTACAAAGAACTAAAATATGACAAACCACCATATATACAATTCAATGACATTGCCAAAGCCAGAAGGCCTCCTGTGACATCTCCTCATGTTCTCACCTTGTTAGGTGGTGTGAGGACACAGGCTTGATATGAACAGAGGATCGGAGAGAAATAATGCTTTCAAATAAAAATAGTAAATAGAACCATGAGTTTGTATTTTCATAGCAACTGCAATTACTGCATAACCAAGAATTCAACAAATATATAGTGCTTCAAAATCACAGGTCCAGCATCAACAGTGTTGTACTTCCAACATTCAACAAAGAAAAAGGAAACTTGTCATTTAAAAAATCTTCCCGGCTATACATCCATACAATACACAGGCTTCTGCTACACATTATTAAAGCCCCACACCGCGCTTAGTCATAAAAACCGAAACCAGACAAATGAAAAACTCAAAACTTCACAGTACATGAAACCTCAAGAAGTAGAACACTAGCTTGAAGGTAAAGAATGAATATGAGGCTGACGATCATTATGGAAATGACCAGTGATCCCAGCTGCCAAAATTTGACTGAATTTAAAACTACGATAAAATCTCAATGCGTCTTAAAAGAAATAAGCTTGTCCAAAAGAATATATTTAAAACTATTGCTTCTAACAGAATAGGGGATCATTTGCTCCTTGTTATTTTTTTTGGAGCCTTGTAAAAATGCACTTATACCCTATATATTATATTAAGAGAAACGAGAGAATGATATGGAAGATAAGCAATGGACACTTCTGCCTCTTACATGTCCTACTCAGAGAATAACACTCACTAATTGCCCAACACGCCGGCTCCTGAAGGTGGAAGATGCTATTAGAACAAGCTAAATCATATAAATATTCAAACAGCTCACAGATCCACCGAAGGATAGAGACCAGGCATGAAGGTACGACCACTTCCATTAGAGTCTGCATTAGCATAAAAATGTGACTGTAACTCCCCTGAGTGAGATGACTTCCGGGATCTTGTGTTCCTTGGAGAAGCAGAATAGGAATCAACGGAACCACTGCTTGTAGAGTACACGGACGAACTTGGCAGTCCATGGATCTTTGGCAACCCTGTTGGATCAGCACCCACACTGTATCCCCTCTCAACTGATTCAGCTTCCAATGGCAATTCATCCAATGTCTATTAAAAAGAATAAGAATCAATAAGTATCACTAGAAATTTCCTAACATATTTGATGTCATAAATAAGGAAAACATATAGTGGTAGAGCTAGCTCACTCAGCTATTCTCACAACTTAAGGGTTCCTAACTACAAAGTTTATAAGGATCCATTAGTCTCCTATTTAGAGTCCGCTAAATAAAGAGTTGTCGGGTTCTGGATAACAAAAAAGAAAATCTCCAACTAAAGCCGCTCCTACAACCACACTGGGTGTCCTCTAGCAAAATTCAAACAGACTATCTACTATCCACTAGCCATAGTTAAGCTTACAATGTTAGTCCACAACAATATAAGTGACCCCAAACAACCAAAAGTAAAAGAAAGCCAGATGCAGTTTATAATAAGGACACGAAGATGTTCTGAACTCTTGTGAACTATGCAGATTATGGATTCATGAAACCCACCCGAAAAGCCTGTTGAAGAACACGAAGTGAATCTCGAGTGCGTTTTCTCTTTGTTGCTACCTCCTCAGGTTCCTGCAACATCTCTTCAAAAAGGTTCTCTCTGTTTTGATCATTAAATGCAACACAATCAATATTTAACCAAGAGTCAAACAATTAGACTATTGCAAGTTGAAAGAAGAAAAAAAGAAGCTAGAGTAGTCACCTGTAAAGCTTTTTAATGAAGACATTGTGCAGCTCACGTTTTGTATGGTTTACCTGGATACATCAATATAAACGAAGAGGTGTCATTGTCAATGCAATGTCTTGAATTCGTATCGGGCTCACAACACAATATCAAACTACAAAACATAATAAACTCATATATAATTACTATTTACAAGACATTACCAAAGACGATAACCTACATAGAGAAAATCCATAATAAATGAACAATTAGAGATCATAAAGTGAAGGCGTGAGCTAGCATGACAGCAAAATTCTTGGTTGTATTGGAGACTACCCAACCCTGTATGCAGCAGAGAAGGAATAGGTACCAAACCATTTTGTCTAGTCTGGTCATTGTACTAGGAATATTTATGAAAAATAAACCAGTAACAGGGCCTGAAACATACGAATGTGCTGATTTTAATTTGCCTATCAGCACACAGGTGACAGGACATTCAAAATCAATCAGTATAATGACTGCTAACAGAAGCTCCTATGTCCCAATAAAATAAATAAATAAACATCACATCAAGCAGATGAAAGTACAATGTTGGTTTTCATTTGTCTATCAGCACATAGAACATTTAATCTCACAACTGCAAACAAAAACCCCCAATGTCCCAACAAAGATCGGCAAAAATCCATCTTGTGAATTGGATACACTCGCACAGGAATTATAATTTTTGGTGACCTGGCTATAAAGGTCCAGATCCATGTAACCTAAAATCATCCAATAGAAAGAGACCTATTTAAAACACATTAACTGTGGCATTTCAATCACTGTTGGAGGACATGGGCGAAAATCATCCAACTGCAGAGAATCAGTTGCAATTATTCAAGATGGATTCAGATCACATTTTTCAAACCATTTAGCAAATGGCATTCTTCTTTAGTGTGTATTCACCATGTCAATGCTCATCCTGTCCCAAATCATGCACATACACAACTACCGTACACTAGAGAAGGAGTATATTTCACTCCCTAGAATTTGGAAATCCTAATGAAATAACATCATACTTACCAAGTAGTGCATGAATGCTTTTGGTACAGAGTTCTCAATATTACGAAGAAGAAAAAAAGAAAATCAAGGATTGTAAAACATAAGTAGACAGCACATCCATAGGGTTCTAATTTTACCAAGAAGTGCATGATTGCTTTCGGTATAGAGTCCTCAATATTCTTCCTAACAATGTCATAGTATGATCTCAAAAGCGATTTTGTCACTGCAATTTCAATAGCCTCATGCTCTGAATGGCTGTCTGAGGGCCTCAAAATGGTTGGGGGCTTAGAATAATGAACAAATGCTTGTTAGTAAAACATAGAAAAGAGGGAAAAATATCAAGAGGAAATTCATTGGCTAAGTTCACTATATCAACAGATAATATCAAGTACATACCTCTCTCAAATGAATCATAGAGAGAGCATGTTCCATGTTGTGAACAGGTTCACTATATGGCCTGTTTGTTGTGCTCTCTTTAACAGCAGAAACACGATTATCACTCCCACCAAAAATTGATGAAATCCCCCAACTTGAACCAGTTGTATTTCCTGATCAACCATACATCATTTATATCTTATAACCAAATGCTGCTTAATAGTTTTAAGAAGATAATGGTCAATGAAATAACATTATTACCAGCGGATGTAACCCTTTCAACATCTGCCATAGGACGAACTCCCTGTAAGCCATCTAAGATACATGAGTAATTGGACAAACTTAAAAAGTGACTGATTATAATTATTTTAACATGCTTACCCAGCTTTTATAGCATAATAGCAATAAGATCAACTGAAAATAATGAAAAATTTCGAGAGAGGTAAGGAAATTGTAGTTTTCCAGCGAAAATAAAATTTTTCCATACCTGATCAGACACGATTCCATTAACTTGTCTTGCAAGAATAGCTCGAGACTTTAAACTTCTTTCAGAAGCTGGTGCCTTATCAGCTTCTACGCCATCCTAAAAAAAAATTAAAAAATAAAAAATAAAAAAATGGGAGAAGCAAAAGGTGACAGATGAGTGAATTGACTGAATAAGAACTTTGCTAGCATAGAATGATACTAATGACCTGACAATCAGTACGAGACATAGCTACCTTTGGCCTGGCTATAGGTAAAGTAACCTTAGAAGATTTGATCTGCTGCAATGCAACCTCTACAGCCTTACTACCACCAATAAAATTTGGGTGTGAGGTGTTTATATAGTCCATCTGCAAACATTAGGCACTAACATTATAAATCTCCAAAATTGCAACCCATATGGTTTTCAAGAAACAAGTATATCGGCCTTGACAAGTAAAAATATAGTGTTGACGAAGTAGGATAAAAACAAACAAGACGACAGGGAATAACGGTATAACACAAAGCACTACTAAGATGCACGATCCTGTAATCAGAACAACTATCCCCTGTACAATTTTTTTTTTAAGAAATAAATAATTATGACAAGCTTTGAGAAATGGAAACAAGTTCAGTCGTCTAAAACACAAGATATGGACATTAATACAAGCAACAATATAAAAAATTAAATGACAGATAAGAAAGGTAGGACAGAAGTAAGAAAATGGAACTAAATTAAGCATCCAACTTCCACAGCTGCTATGACTCAAGTAGAGAAATTAGGACTAGCCAATAAGGAAGATTGCATGGACTCACCCATAACCCAAAATAAATACAGTTATTTTTTTTAACTGGAAGAAATGTACAGGCAAGTAAATGTTGCCAACCATAGGTAGATGGGATGGTGTACAGTTAAATGATGAACACTAATAACTAATTACACAGAGTACTAGTGATGAAGACTAATTACATACAGTACCGGTGACAAAAAAAAAAATCTGATCTATTAAATCAAACCAAAAAAAAAGGAACTAGAACGTGCAAAAAGGAAAATATATCCTGAATCACTTGCATCTAAAAGTTTTAGGAGTATGGAGCTATAAAAGTTGAATGTATGATGGTTTCAACATACCTCCATTTCAATTATGTGTCCAATCATTGTCTCTGAGGGGTCAAGACCTTCTCGCAGAAAATTCCCTATAACTTCATCCATACGCTTTCTAAGAACAGGAAAGCGCTGCAGTTCATTTACAAGACAGCGATGGCTAATCTGAAAAAAAAACTATTTTATAAGGCATCTACAACTGCAAATGATAGGCAGTGAGAACACAAAAATAGCAAGTAAGCAACATTATACCTTCATTAACTCATCATATATGAACCTGGCACATTGAAGGCTTGGATCTAACAATCGAGCGATTTGCCTTCGAATAAGGACTTCAAATGGCACCTATGATCATGGAAGTTAGAACAAAACAATATGTTAATCAACTAGGGGTAAAGAAAATCCAGCAGCCAAAAAAGAAGTATTAATAGTTCGGAATTCGGATCCTCAAGCAAACAAAAGTATAACAAAAAATTTATAGACTTAATAAAAGAGACTTGTGAAACTTACTTCTGGCACAAATAGTGCTGACTTGGGACCAGTTGCATTTTGAATGGCAGTTCGTATGTCATCATCAGTCAAGTCCTCACATGGGTCAACTTCCTGCATTAATAATTTGAACCAAAGAGACCCTCAATCAGCAGATACTACAACCCAAGCACACAGAAAGCATTTTCAACGCTGGCTAGATTCATCTGATAGAACCTCTCAGAGAAATGCAGCACCATATCCTGTTTCTCTAATCTTATCATACAAAAGCCAAAACTACTCTTTCAAATTCCATTTTCAACACAATCATCAACTAATCATGTTGAGAATTGGAATACATAAACTTGGAAAAAAAAAGTACAATGTACCTCCAATCTGGTCCAGATTTAAAATCCAATTAAAAATAAATAAATAAAATAAAATAAAAAAGATTCCTGCAAGTGAACATCGCAATACAAACCTCTAAACTTTTCACGAATATTGATTGAAAGATATAGTGAATTCGTGCTCCACCAGAAAGCTCAGATGTTGACATTTCTTCATTTTTCCCCTCTACCATTGAAGAAAACGCTGTTTCCATGATAGAGATTTATGGTTTCACAATGAGGTTAATCGTATTTAAGATAAAATACCTGGTTTTAATGAAAGAAAAAATATCCACAGAACAAAAAAAACAAGCAGGAATAACTATATTTTACCTTCCGAGTATTTAGAAAGAATATTGAGGAGAAGAGCTCCCTGGCCAGCCTAAAGATTACAAAATTTGGACAAGTAATTAGTACAAATATTAAGTAAACATCAACCCTGTAAAGGAAAGTCAGATCTTTTACAAAATCAACAGTAGAAATCATTTGTGCATAATCAAACACAGGCTGTCGACATATGCAAAGTAAAGAACTTAAGAAACTCAAGCCATGACAACTCAGCACAATACAAGAATAAACTGACAGTCTAGATTTAGATTTAAAAATCTGCTTTTTTGACAAGGATAAAACTCATGCCCTTTTTATCTCAACCATGTTTGCAAAGATGATAAATCATACGTGCCTTTGATTCTGTGATTTCTCCATAGCTCGCATGCTCCTTTGCAACAGAAACAAGTGCAGTGCTGATGCGTGACTTTAGCCCTGGAAGTATAGCTTTGATATGTTGTACCAGAATCTGCAAAGAGAATAAAGCAAAAAGGCTCAAATCAATTGAGAATTTAGAGATTAATCAAAATTTTGTCAGGGCCAGGGGCTAAGTGTATCGTCACTGTACACAACCAGCTTAAACTAGACCAGTAGTAACCTTAATAGAGTTGAATTTCATTTAGATCCAAAGGATCAGCTCAATATCCATGAAGGTAAAATGTAATGTACTAAAAAGAAAAAAGGAAATTCCCAAATATACACTATAAAATACAGCAAGAAAGAGGGAAGGGAGTGCGTGATGCATAAAAACAATGGGAAATGTTGAACATAAAGCATCTGATTTGAAATAACAAATCAGGTAATTATGAATTTTGGAATTTAAAAATATTTCAGATATTCTACCTGGTTCAACTTCTTTGCCAACTGAGGAACACCACAACGATCCGCTAGACCATTATATACCTATGCAATATCATTAAAAAGAATGAAGAACTCAGTAATGAGATCCACATTAAGTCATTAATATTAATTAGAGGATACGCAATCATACAGGACGACTTCGGAAGAATTTTTCCTCAGCCAATAGGGCATCCTTAATACTCCGGTTGAGTATAATATCCTGTTTCAAGAATAACAATAAGCAGTCCAATCAAAACTTTGTTGCTAATAATATATAAAGTTAACTAACAACATCATTCCTACTAATATAGAGTTACCTCTTGACTCCGATTCACAACACCTACATAACCAAGCCGAAGGGGAATCACTTTTCCGAGCAATAGATTACGGGCATCAGTACCTCTGTCCATAATATCCAACTGGAAGTCACATTGAAAAAAGCCAAACCTTATTAGAAAATGGAACATCTAGCAAACGTCACTCACACAATAAATAGACAAAGTTGAAAATCATGCCAAAAATGTTCACCTTTGAGATTACACCAATGGTTCTATAACCTGCCATCAGATTAAAGAATGTCAGTCTAAAGGGAATGCATATGGAATTACAACTCACATTGGATGCTGAATGAACTTACCATCTGGATCAGCAATCCCAGCAATTTGAAGAGCATCTGAGTTCGCTAAATCTGAATTTGCTGGTGTAACAGCTATAATTAGACAACTAGGTTGTTTGATGTAAGACATGATCATTGTTCTAATTCGTGCTTCAATATCAGCGGGCTGCTCACCCACAGGAACCTTAGTTATACCAGGCAGATCCACAAGTGTTATATCAAGAACGTGAGGTGAAAAAATTTTCAAACGAATTTGCTTGTCTGATACACCTCTGTTTTCCCCTGCTTCCTTATCTGTTTGAGCCTACAGCCAATTATAAGTATTTAATAAAAATAGAACAAGAGAAGTAGAAAAATAACATCAAAAAAGAGACGAGTAAGAAATCTTAACAGCCATTCCAAAAGTAAATTAACATGCGATAATCAATGTGAAATCTAATTATTGAAAATAAAATCAATAAAAACACGTACTCTTTTAATTCATTTGACTTTCTACTTTGAACTTTCACTACTTTCATAGCTATGTAATTAAGAATTTTTAAGTCAATGCCATTCAATGTTGTTGGATTTCGGTATTATAATCAATTTATCTTCAAAAAGTTATTAAGGGTAAGTTTTCCAATTTCGTTAACAAAGGTTATTCCAACTTCAGTAAAAGTTTCTAGCATTATAATCTCTAAAAACTTCCATCAGTCTTGTACAGACATGCATCAACCCAAAAGCCCCATTCACACCTACTATGTCCAAAACCTTCCCCAAAATATCAATATCTCCAACTTCTATCCCATCTGTTGCCCTGGAATTCATAAAAACAAGTCACTCTCTAGAAATGAGTCACTCAGGATATTACTGGTGCAAGAGCAGATAAGATTTTTATGAAATATAAAGTAGCAACTGTTCCAGTACCATCAGCTAAGAATAATCATATCCATGACCCACATTTCATTTCCCTTCTTTTTCGAAATTATGAAAGTTTAAATTCCCTCTACTACTGTTTTTTGCACACTTCAGCTACAATAATGGTTTTGAGCATCCTTAACATAATACAAAATCCTTCTTTCTTAGTTGAGCTTTCCTATGCTTTCCAACAAAATAAATGGGCTTCATCTCAATTCATTCAGGCTTCCAACCTAGTTAGGCCAAATGATTTCCATACCCACATTAAGGAAAAGTTCTGTATTTTCACTCATCACTCATTCCGCAAGTAACAAACGGTAATATGAAATTACTTCTTCCCCGTGTAGTCGTGTACACTTCCTCATTGACTATCTAAGATTATTTTATCAGTCTACAGAAACACTAACTTTACCAAAATCTAAAAAGCGAATCCCTTATTCCCTTTCATGTCCTAAAGATTATAACAGGGTTTGAATAAGTAGAAACCACCTAAGCAAATAACCTTCAGATCTATTTCTTTCAAAATTTTGCTCAAGACCATATTCAAATTTCTACCAAACTAACACAAATTATTAGAAATTGTCTTAATCGAGCTCAATGATATAACCAGAGATAAAAGAACTCATTTTCAAAATCTAAACTTACAATTAAGTAAAACATTAAAAAAAAAATTGTACCTGAATCTCTCTCCTGATCTCTGAAAAATCATAAAACCTCTTCCCAGGCAAGTGCAGGAATTCACCATACTCCTCGTCGGTCTTGGTCTGCAGGAGCTGAAGCACCAGCGGACGGCGCGTGCAGATATCATTACCACGCGGCAAGAAGTCGCGGCCGACTAGAGCTTCGAGCACGCTAGACTTGCCGCTACTCTGACTACCGACGACCGCCACTTGAGGCAGCTCGATCGCGGACTGACTCCCTAGCTGAGCGAATATGTCCTGCAGCTTGTTCACTATCGGTATGACCGAGCCTCCGAGCGGCACCGTCGAAGCCGCCGACGACGACGGCTGTGGTGGTTGCGATAGAGAGGCTGCGGCCGTATCTTCAGCCATGGATCGAATGAAACCTAGGGTTTTCGAATTCTGTTTTTATTTTTATTTTAGAGAGAGAAAGTGTGTGCCGTTGTTACTTGGTGAGGGATCTGGAATATGTGATGAAGTTTTGTGAGATTTTTTTTTTTTAGAAGAAGACTGAGAGAAGATAGAATGAGCAATGGGTAATGAGAAGGTTAACCTACGCACCCTTGATATTGTGAAGCCGTGAAGGAAAGAGAAAGACGGTGAGTGGTTGATTGTGTAAAATAATTGTATTTTTTTTTTTTATAATTTCAAAATTTGTAAGAAACAGTAAGATAGGAGTAGGAAGGAGTTAGTTTTTTGCTTGCAAAAAGAGTAGGAAGTAGGAACGTGACGTACTAAAACTGCCGGGTCCCTGTGCGTGTTTACCTTTGGGTTAATGGCATAGGTCTATCTGAACTTTATGTAAGTTTTAATTTTACTCTTGAATTTCTTTTTTTAGGTATTAAACCCTATGAACTTTTATTTATCAATAAGTTTAGGGGCAATCGTGGTTGTGCCCCCTTTGTGGAACCATGGTCTACATGGAAAAAAAAATTGCCACGTGATTCGTTGCCAAAACTGAAAAATCCTTAATTCTCATCTGATCTCTCCTCTTCAAAATACTCATTTCAAACCCTAGGTTTTTCTCTTCAAAATACACATTCGAACCACCGTCTTCTTCTTCATCTCTTCTTCTTCATTTCTTCACATTCAAATCCGAAGCCTCCATCCTCAATTTCAACCCACGAAAACACTAAATCGTGCCATCTACCCACGAAAACACCCACACCCACGAACCAAACATGTCTTCGTCTCCATCAACTCACGAACCATGACCTCTCTTCATCTCCATCAACCCACGAACCACGACCTCTCTTCGTCTCCATCAACCCACGAACTAGGTAAGGTTCCATTGCATATACTTGACTGAAATTCCTTGCTTGTTGCGTAGGCCTGTTTGTACAATTTCTTTCTCTCTAGTTATATGAGGGTTTATGTCTTGTTATTGCACTCCAATCGAGTAATCTCAATTCACATTTGGTTAATTACCCCTCATTTTGATGATTTATTTTGATACCAACTTTTCAATTTCTTAGTTCCTAGATGGGATGTGTGTATTAATATAATTATGTCTGTTAAAATGCATGTCAAAAGCACTAAAAATATGATAATTTTTTATAGAAATGTCAAACTGTGAAGAAAAAGAAGCTTTTTTTAAGTCTGGACATTGCTGGAAATTAGAGTTATTTTTAGAGTTATTCGGTTGTCTTTATATAAATTTCTTGTTTTTAATTCTTTCTTTATATGAATTTGTTACTTTTATAGAGTTATTCAGTTGTCTTGCAATTTTCAGTATATGTGAGGAGAAAAGTAGGGGAGTTTTTGCTTTTTTGGATATGATTCATATTCTCTCTCTCTCTCTCTCTCTCTCTCTCTCTCTCTCTCTCTCTCTCTCTCTCTCTCTCTCTCTCTCTGTGTGTGTGTGTGTGTGTGTGTGTGTGTGTGTGTGTGTGTGTGTGTGTGTGTGTGTGTGTGTGTGTGTGTGTGTGTGTGTGTGTGTGTGTGTGTGTGTGTGTGTGTGTGTGTGTGTGTGTGTGTGTGTGTGTGTGTGTGTGTGTGTGTGATTTATAGAAATTAGTAGGTTTCTTTCACTACAAATCTGAGATTAACAAGGCTTATAGAAAGTATAATTGGTACTGCAAATATTATGATCATGTTGCAATAAAATATTCACAGGTTTCTTGTGAAATATTTTAGCACAAATTTTATTTTGTTATTGCTGCTATAAGGGTTTTTGCAGGATATTTTAGTTAAGAACAGTGAGTTGTGTAAGGTCTGTGGTTGACTTGAAACACAACATGTTGTGTTCGAGATTTACAGATCTCACAGTCATAAATAATGTGGGGTGACCGTTGAACTAATATTCAAATTATTTAAATTAGATCAAATAGCCTAAAATTGCTTCTTTCGATAATATACTTGTAGTAGGGGACATGTCAGAATGTTGAAATCGATGGTGATGATATGATTGATGAGCTAAAGAAGGGGATGGAGTTTAATTCCCTTGGAAGATTTATTGAGTTATTATAAATCTTATGGCAAGAAATGCGGGTTTGTGGTGATAACAAAAAGGACTGAGAGGGGAGAAGATCAGATTGTTAGGTATGTCACCCTTGCTTGTTCTCGTGATGGGAAGGCCTGTAATGGGACTTTGAGTGTCACCAAACATCCGACAAGAAAAACTGAATGTAAGGCAAATATTAATGTCTTAAGATGTGATGGAAAACTTCGGTTGACTACGGTTCATAATATCCATAACTACTGCCTCAGTCTAAAGAAATCATGCTTCTTTCAATGTAATAGAGAAGTGAGTGATACCGTCAAAAGAGTTCTACATACAAATGATAGGGCTGGTGTCCGAATGAACAAGAGTTTTGGATCTCTTGTTGTTGGCGCAGGTGGATTTGAGAACCTCCCGTTTTTGGAAAAGGATTGTTGTAATTACATCAACAAGGCAAGACATCTTAGACTTGGCGCATGTGGTACTGGTGCACTAAGAGAGTATTTTATTAGGATACAGTACAAAAATCCTGGGTTTTTTGCATTGATGGATTTAGATGATGATGGAAGGTTAAAGAATGTCTTCTGGGCAAACCCCCGTAGTAGAGCAGCCTACTAATATTTTGGTGATATGGTCACATTCGACACCACATACCTAACGAATAGATATGGGATGCCGTTTGCACCATTTGTTGGTGTAAACCACCATGGACAATCAATTCTCTTGGGAGCAGGATTGATTTCCTATGAGGATACAGAGACCTTTGTTTGGTTATTCTAGATTTAGTTGCAGTGTATGTACGGTATATCTCCTAAAGCTATTATCACTGACCAAGATAGGGCGATGAAAAATGCAATTGCTATTGTTTTCCCAACGACCCGACATAGATTTTGCCTCTGGCATATACTGAAGAAAGTCCCTGAAAAGCTTGGTTCCTATGGTTCCTACAAAACTAGGATGAAAAGTGCATTGATGAAATTTGTCTATAACAGCCAAAGTGTTGAAGAGTTTGAAACAAGTTGGGATAAGTTAATTACCACGTACAATTTGTATGAGAATGCATGGTTGCAAAGTCTATACGTTGAGCGTGAGCATTGGGTTACAGCATTCTTGAAAGACTACTTTTGGGCTGGAATGAGTATAACGCAGCAGAGCGAGAGCATGAATGCCTTTTTTGACGGGTATGTTCATGCTAAGACCAACCTGAAAAAGTTTGTCAACCAGTTTGACAACGCATTGAAAAAAAAATGAGAATGAAAATGTTGCGGATTTCCACTCATCTAGTGTCACAACCCCCTACATATCTAGATCTCATATTGAGAAGAGGTTTCAAGAGTTGTACATGAATTCAAAATTCAAGGAAGTACAACAGCAAGTTTCTGGCATGATCGATATGAATCCACAGTTACATAAGAGTGATGGTGCAGTAAAAACCTATCTAGTAAAGGATGAAGTTCATTTGGTAGAGTTTACTAAGTTGGTTACATATTCTGTGGACTTTAGTGAAGAAGATTCATCTGTAAAATGTTATTGTGGATTATTCCAGATGAGAGGGATATTGTGTAGGCACATTTTGGCTGTATTCGGATGTAACGAGATTAAATTTTTGCCAGATAGCTAAATTTTAGATCGATGGAGGAAAGATATCAAAAGGCGATGCACATTGATCCATAATAGCTATGATGCATGGGAACAACGGGCAGATTCTAATAGATATTCTGAGATGTTGAATATCTGTTATCAGATGATTACTCTTGCAACGGGATTGAGAGAGCATACTCAGGATGCGAAAGCTAAGTTATATGACATGATTGATTTGTATCATGCCAACCAAGAACCCCCATCGATGACCCAAACAGGTTCCAGTGTTAGTTGTACGAGAGGGGACGCAACTACTGTCGGTGGTTCTGAGCAAGTACTCAGTCCAAATGTTGTGCGTGGGAAAGGCATACCCCCATCTCTGAGGAAAGCATCCAGGATGGAGAAAGATGTGCGAAAAGTTAAAGCGAGAGAAAAAAAAACACAAGAAAAGGGGAAACGCAAAGAGGTTTGTTTATTTAATTCTTCCTCTTTTTTTTCCCACTTTGATAAGAAAAAATGTGACAATTTTGTATTCTTATTTGCTTATTGATTTGATTATTAGCGAGATGAAGGAGATGCACCCATCTTGAACACACAGAGATCTTTATTTGGCATTCAGAGATGGATATAGCAAATGTTGGACACGTGCAGGTATATTTCAAGTGACCCTAGTTTAAATTTAAAGTGACCCTTGTTTATATTTGAATTCTAATTTTTTGCTGGGTTTTTCTCATCAGGCCATTCCAGATAGCACAGCTCTTCACATTAGTGGAACTCAGATCCAAGGAATAGTGATTCAAAGTCAAGAAAGTGTTAGCTATAATGTTTAGTTTATATTAATAGGAACCTGCCTATTATGTATTTAATGTATTTGTTGAAATACAAATGTGTATTGAAATTTAGTATTCTACTGGAGATTGCTTGAGTTGGGGATTAATTTGCTATTTTTTTAATCATATTGTAAGACTAAAGTTATGCTTTAATGTATATTAATCTTTAGAGTTCGCTATTATAACAACTGCAGTTGTAAACAATATTTCTCATATGTTGAAGGTTTAAATTCCAGTTGCCTTTGTTTGCTTTCGTATCATGGTTTACAATCAAAATAACTAAATAAAAGAAATTTGACTCCGTTTCTTTAAATAAGATGCATTTTAATTCATTTTATTGTAGAAATTCCAGTAAAACAATTTTTAGTGTGCATACGTTAGTGATTTGAAAATATTGAGGGCCTCAAAATATTTCAAAATTTAATCAATAAACCTAAACATCAAATTACTAACTCCCCACAAAATATCAGAATTTTATCAAACACCTATGGATTTCTATAATTTTCTAAGCACCCAAAGGTCAATCCTAACAGCATAAATTTCGATCCTCCAACCAGATTTCGTATCAAAGTTTAACAACCCTACATACCTTGACAAACTCTAAAATTATATTTATAGGCTAATATACTAGTACTCTATCTCTATACAGAAAATCAGAATTTAATCTATCTCCGTTTGAGAATTAAAATTCCTACAATACCGAAAGCCCATGATTGTCAGCCTAAATATTATGGCTTAAACATCACATATACCCACAGATTTAAAATACTTATATATCACTAAAATTCACGAAATTTTATATCCTGGTTCACTTATATCTCTACAACCATAACCAAAAATAAAACCTAAATACATCCCCAATTTCAATTTAAAATTACTCTAACACAACAAGGTCAGTTTGATGATAAGAAAATCTGCATATGTAACCAATTTTAGAAATAAAATCTTCCTAAGATAATCACCACCAAAAATTCCGAAAATTATAATCCAAGTTGATATAAATGTCTAATATTCTCATGCCAAAATTTACCATCAACTACAATCTACAAATATAATTAAAATAATCGACACGGTAAGTTGCTTCACCAATATTAAAACAAATCAAAATTGCAACCTATACTAACACTCAAATTTAAACTCTTTAATGAACTCCAAAATCCATGCATTAAGACATCTCCAACCAAAAACTAAAATTGAACAATTGATAGAGGCACAATCTTTGTTAATGAGATATCTTTAATGATTAAAAAAAAAAACAAGAGTTTTGGGAGAGATTAAAGCCGTAAATAAATGTTTAAAGAGAAACAAGGTTTAAGAACTTTACCTTGAAAACACTATGACTCAATCTACATAATAGTAGTTTTCTATATTCGTTTGTGAGAGTTATCAATTTCGGAAAAGAAAGTGTAGAAAAGAATATAAAAGTTTTAACCTAAAAACTCATTTATCTCTCTCTAAAGAGAAGAATACAAATACAAATCAAATTCAATATCCTAATATCTATACACATTGAGATAAAGATAATCGGTTTAAGGAGTTAGTGGTTTTGTACTACTAAACCACCTACCAATCTCCTAGCTAAATCCAACTATCAAACTATAACGGTGCACTTCTATTTATCTATTATTATTATTAATAAAGGGGAAAAAAAATTTGGGTCTTACAATAATATTACTCCTGTTATTTTAAGGCAACACATGGATTTCACTAAAAATAATGGGAGCCGATATTGACACCTATAAATTTGATAAGCACACACATATTTTAATAAAAATTTTAATTATAAAAATATCCCAATAGGAATTTACCAATAAGGACAAATTAATTTAATTGAAAATAAACTAAATACTATTTACACCCATTAATTACACTCATATCTTCAACTATATCACTTTATTAAAATAAAATAAAAAATCTTAATTCAACCTTAATGCTATTGCTCTGCATATATTTACTGTCCAACCATTACTTATGAGTTAAAATCTAACATTAGCAAAATGAAATCAAATAACTGTTCCAACGGATAATTCATTATGGTTATTGATCTTCACGTAAGAGCATTCATTAGAACACAGGTTAGTGAATCAAGGACCTGTGATTTCATCATACGAAACTTGAGTTTGACGATTTGAATTTCTTTCAACGTCTTTTCATACTTGTTTTTGACTTTACATCTACCACTATTAAAACATTTTTGGAAAAAATAGAAGGAGATAGATGAAAAAGAAAATAGAGTAGAGTCCGGAGAGAGTTTGAGAGATACGATTGGGAAAGTAAATAATAAGCAAAAAAAAAAAAAAAAAAAATTTGAGGCCAGCTTATGCTATGTGTTGGCAATTAAGGACATCAGATGTGCCCTAGACTTTCTCCAAAATCAGAGTTTATATAATTTATACTCTTTACGATTTTTTATTTTTCTGCGTAATTGTAGATTCTAAAATGGGGCTGTGACTTGTAAGGATTTATAAATATATTATATTAAAATGAAAACATTCATTTTAATAAGGGTACTATTGGTATTAAGATGAGTGTTTATAGTAATGTTTTAATTTTAAATTTTAGACATGAGTGTACTTATAAATATGGATGCGCTTATCATATTTATGAGTGTCAATATCCGTATCCAAAAATAATATATAATTAATGATTCTTTTAAGAGCATTTCCAAGGGGGCTCTATAAACCCAGTCCTTAGCTAAAATAGCTAGTGGGATGGTTTTAAAATACTTCAATGAGCTTTCTAAATAACTCCCTATTTTAAAAATCCACCAAAAGACTCTCCAAATGTAGGGAGTTATTTCAAGGTCTCTATCTTCTCTCTATTATTATTATTATTATTTTAATATTTTTAAGTTGATTGTTCTCTTTCTTACAATTTAAAACAAAATAAATTTATTTATATTTTAAATTCAAAAAATATTAAAATATTAATGACTAGCTATAATAGAGATGATGGTTGGAGTGACTCATGAAAAGTTACTAGCTAAAATAGCTAAAATTTTGGGAACACGGTTGGAGATGTTTGAATGAATGATGTTTACTCTTTTTGTATGTTGTTAGGTTTCATTAAAATCAATTAAACAATTGGTGCTGAAACTTATTAGGGGAATTTTCATTTTTAACCATCTGAGTTAATCAAGTATTGCTTTTAACCGTTGTTTTTTACAATTATTGTTTTTAGTATTATAAAGGGTACAATGTCCAAAGTACCCCTAAATTTAAAAACAACATTATAGTTTTTAGTATTGTTAGGGATACAATGTCCAATTGACTGGTGTTGATAATTTTTCAATTGAAGGTTTTTTATTTATTTATATATCTAGTTATCTACTACTTTTATTAAATCTTAAATCTTAAATGATGATTTATTTTACTTTGAACCATCTTTGCCCTTTCCATACATTATTACAATCGGTTAAAATCAATTAACCGATAACTATTAGGAACAATATTATGTTCTAATCCTTATATTAATTCAATACAACATGTGAATTGGGGAAACAAATAATATATTTTTATGTTTAACGGTCCTCAATTGAATCGGACATAATTGGATTGAAACATTTTAGAATGAAATGAAATTAATTTTATTAAAGTAAAATTATTTCAATTCATTTTTGAATTATAAAGTAAAGATTATTTAAAATTATTTCAAGAAAATTAAAATATTTAAAGTACTACGAGTAAAATCAAATCAATTAAAGCATTATATATATATATATATATATATTGAAATACATTTAAAGCATTTTATAATAAATTTACTTAAATATAGAGGAAATTGTTTTTAATTATCAATTGAAACTATTTTTTGTTTTGTTTTGTTTTGTTTTTTTTAACCTCCTCCCAACTATTGTTTTTTTTTTTTTGTTTTTTTTTTTGTTTTTTTTGTTTTTTGTTTTTTTGTTTTTTTTCAATGAAAAACTATTGTTTTTAACCATTCATACTAATTTACTTTCACCAAATAACCATCCAATTACATTATTACCCTTATTACGTTTTCTACATCTCTATTCTCTATCTACGATCAAAACCTACAATGATCACATACACTTCATTTGATTATTTTTTTGTGGAATACCGTTTTTGTAACGAGAAATCCACGAAAATCATTGATAGAAATCAAAGGAAAACATGAAACGAGATGTCAACGATTTTGTGCTTGAAATCTATCTAGCCAAGTTGAAGGTATGTAAATCATGCGTTTTAATTGTATTTTTCTTTTACTTTGTTTCATTTTTATGCTGCTGGGTTTTAGTAAATGCAGTAAAAAAATTGAACTTTTCAGTGGAGAAAATAGTGGAAAGTGGAGTTGCGAAATGTTTTATGTGTTTCACATTGCATTTTTATGTGTTTCATGTTGCAATGTGAAACAGAAGGTGTGTTTCATTTTGTAACGTGAAACACACCCTGTTTGAAGATTGAATAGATGTTTATGTTTCACTTTTCATATGAAAGTAAGCATTATATGTTTCACTTTCGGAAAGTCAAACATCATCTGCTTCATTTTTCGAAAGCAAAACATATGAAATTGAAACATCCTCTATTTCACTTTACAAAAGTGAAACATTTTAAAATCGGGGGTATACCTCAAAAACTAAAAACAATAATAATAAAGAATGATGGTTAAAACAATAACTAGTCTAAAAAAAAAAAAAACACAATAATCGTTAAAAATGAAAATTCCCCCTTAAATATATTTGAGTGAAGATATTAATTTACTTAAAATTGATTTTTTAAATTATAATAATAATTTATTAAAAAAATTTGTAAAAAAGAAGAGCTCAGAAATGAGCCTTACACCTTCAAAAAAAAAGTACATAAATAAGAGCCCATACAAATTGGACCGGATATCGAGTAAGGGCCCATTTAAAAATTGGACCGTTGGATGGCATTCAAGTGCCTACTACATATTGACTCATGTTAACAAAGAAAAATGCTTCAATATCTAGTGTGAAACATGATAAGGTATATCTAGCTTAAAAAATATTTTATATATATATAAAGATATTAGATCCTATAATCCTTCTCTCGTTTGTTTTTGAATCGGAGAAAAATGGAGAAAGAGAAAAAGGAAAGAAAAGGATGAAAAGAGCCACTAAAATGAATCACTAAGAAGAACTAAATAAATTAACGGGTGCTGGGTTACCACCCAAAAATATGATTTCCACATATAAGTACATCCAATATGAAATTTTGAAAATTTAGCTTATGCTATAATTAGCACTCAATCAAATAAAAGTGGTAACCTTATCAAAATTAATATTGAATATGTGAAAATTCATTATAAACATGAGTGCATTGAATGTGAGCCACCGATTATGGAAAAACACTTACAAGTGCATGCATACTTGAATCAAAACATGTAAATCCAATGACTCACATTTCATACGTAATGTATACATTTAAATTGTAGGTCATCGGAATGTTGTTTCTCTCCCCTCATTCCAGTCTCCAGATAGATTTGCTTCCTGACATTTTCTCTATGTTCAATCCCCTTCTCTTATTGGTATTTTCATTTAACTTTTTAACTTGTTTTATCTTTTAAAAATAAAAATTTTAATTTATTTTATACCGTTTATTTTTAATATTAATTATATAATATATTTTTATTTTAGATTTGGATCACATGGCTCTGGGGAGCCAACATGTGGATTTTAACCCAAGTAGACATCCGTTATTATGATGTATTCCCAACCGAATATCATGACACACCAACATGCATGGCATGTATAAGACTAAACTTCTAATATATATATATACTAATATTATGTTATAATTAATTACTTTTTCACTAATAGTAGCTTTTGGGTTGATCGATGGTTTTCACTATGATTGCCTCCACTTCCCACCTGTACATAGTTTTACGCGGAACCAAGCTTCATCCCGTGGCACCATTGATGAGTTATCTCATTATCAATTTTAAATAATTTGCTATTAATTGTACAAACCTCTCCTTCCATAAGTGATCAATGGTAAGGGTGAACACGGTTTGGTTTTAAGAAAAACCGAATTAAATCAACATATCTTCGGGTTTTGAATTTGTAAACTAGTTTGAACCATTTTGACCACTAAAGCCAAACTGAACACCTTATTGTCGGTTGAGCCCATTAGGTTTTTATATCTGCTTTAAAAAAAAAAAAAAAATTGGGCCATTAAATTGGTATTTTACCTGCGAATCATTAACTTAATTGATTTTAATTAAAAAGAAATCAATTAAACAAGTTAAATCAATGACCCAAAATCCCAAATCAGATGTATTCATACAAAGCATGTTCTTCTACCTCATTGGAATGGAATTAATAAAAGCAAGAGTTTGATCTTTGACGAATGGGTCAAAATGATTGTTCCAATAATATAAAAAAGAAAATGATTACATATTACATATTAATATATAGAAGATAAAACCCGTTAACTTTTTGGAACATATAAAAACTAAATAGAAATATATATTTTTTTTCAAATCTAAATAGAAATATCGTGAAATCAATAAGAAATTCACACTGAAATATTTGAAACAACTGAATCCTATCTAAGTAGGCTCTGATGTGGCTCGGTGGAAAGCGAGCTCATTTAGCGAGATTTTGATGTTAATTAATGATTTTGAATTCGATGTTGATCCACCAAAGTTTCACATTTATTAGTATGATTTTTACGTCTCCAGTAGATTATCAGGTATATTGTTTAATCTCTTATTGTAATTATTGTTTAATGATTTATTTCTGTAATCGTAGAAACAATAAATATTCTAATGTCGCTCGGTGGAAAGCGAACTCATTTAGCGAGATAGTTGGAGTTGTTTTCACTTATATATATTGTTTAATCTCCTATTGTAATTTTATAAATATATATATACAAAAAACTTCACATGAGTGCGCACTCAAGTATTTTATACGAGTATTGAATGTGAGTAATTAGATTTACATACTTTGACTCAAATGTGTATACACTTGTCAAAGCTTCTGTATAATCAATGGCTTACATTTAACGCACTCATGTAAATACATGAGTGCATTGAATGCGAGCCATTGATTATTGAAAAGTACTTATATATATATAAATATGTATATATATATATAGTACTGCTCACATGAGTGTACACTTATGTAAATACATGAGTGCATTGAATGTGAGCCACTGATTATGGAGAAGCACCGACAAGTGTATATACATTTGAGTCAAAACATGTAAATTCAATAACTCAAATTTCATATGTAATGTATATATTTAAATTGTAGGCCATTGGAATGTTGTTTCTCTCCATTCATTCCGGTCTCTAGATAGATTTACTTCCTGACATGTTCTCTATGTTCTGTCCTCTTCTCTTATTGGTATTTTTGTTAAACTTCTTAACTTGTTTTATCCTTTAAAAATAAAATTTTTAATTTATTTTATACCTTTTATTTTTAATATTAATTATGTAATATATTTTATTTTAGATTTGGATCACATGGCTATGGGGAGCCAACATGTGGATTTTAATCCAAGTAAACATCTGTTATTACGATGCCTTTTCAACCGAATCCATCCTGACACACCAACAAGCGTGGTAGGTAAAAGACTAAACTTCTAAAAATTGTCCTATTTAGCGCTATATATATATATATTAATATTATGTTATAATTAACTACTTTTTCACTAATTATAGCTTTTAGGTTGACTAATGATTTTCACGATGATTACCTCCACTTCCCACATGTACACAGTTTTACGTGGGACCATGCTTCATCCTGTGGCACCATTGGTGAGTTATCTCATTATCAATTTTAAATCATTTGTCATTTATTGCACAAACCTCTCCTTCCATAAGTGGTCAATGGTAGGGGTGAGTGCAGTTTGGTTTTAAGAAAAACCAAATTAAACCAACATATTTTCAGGTTTTGAATTTGTAAACCGGCTTGAACCATTTTGACCACTGAAACCAAATTGAACACCTTATTGTCGGTTGGGCCCATTGAGTTTTTATATCTGCTTAAAAAAAAAAAAAAATCGGGTCATTAAACTGGTATTTTACCTTCAGATCATTAATTTAATTGATTTTAATTTTAAAAAATCAATTAAACCAATTAAATTAGTGACCCAAAATCCCAAAATCAGATATATTTATACAAACACCTCATTGGAATGGAATTAATAAAAACAATAGTTTGAACTCTGGCGGATGGGTTAAAATGATTGTTCCAATAATATAAAAAAGAAAATGATTAAATATTACACATTAACACATATAGCAGATAAAACCCATTAACTTTTTGGGAATGTATCAAAACTAAATATATATATATATATATATATTATTTTCAAACTTAAATAGATATATCCTGAAATCAATAAGAAATTCACACTGATAATTGAAACAACTGAATCCCATATAAGTAGGCATTGATGTAAAGCGATCTCATTCAGTGAGATATTGATGTTAATTAATGATTTTGAAGTCGAGGTTGATCCACCCTAGTTTCACATTTCTTAGGATGCTTTTTACGTCTCCAACAGATTATCAGGTATATTTAATCTCTTATTGTAATTATTGTTTAATGATTTATTTTTGTAATCGTAGAAACAATAAATATTCTAATATGGCTCGGTGGAAAGCGAACTCATTAGTGAGATAGTTCGGGTCTTTTTCACTTATATATATTGTTTAATCTTCTATTGTAATTATATATATATATATATATACAAAAAATTTCACATGGGTGCCCACTCATGTATTTCACATGAGTGCATTGAAAGTGAGCCACTGATTATGGAGAAACACACACACATATATATATATATAGTGTTGTTCACATGAGTACATTGAATGTGAGTCACTGATTATGGCGAAGCATTAACAATTGCATACACACTTGAGTCAAAGCATGTAAACCCAATAACTCACATTTCATATGTAATGTATATATTTAAATTGTAGGTCATCGAAATGTTGTTTCTCTCCCCTTATTCTGGTCTCCAGATAAATTTGCTTCCTGACATGTTCGCTATGTTCTGTCCCCTTATTTTAGTGGTATTTTTGTTTAACTTTTTAACTTGTTTTATCTTTTAAAATAAAACTTTTAATTTATTTTTGACTGTTGATTTTTAATATTAATTTTGTAATTTATTTTATTTTAGATTTGGATTACATGACTATGGGGAACCAACATGTGGATTCTAATCCAAGCAGACATCCGTTATTACAATGTCTTCCCAACCGAATCCATCCTAACACACTAACAAGCGTGGCAGGTATAAGACTAAACTTCTAAAATTGTCCTCTTTGGCGTTATATATATATATATATATATATATATATTAATATGTTATAAGTACTTACTTTTTCATTAATTGTAGCTTTCGGGTTGGTTGATGATTTTCATGATGATTGTCTCCACTTCCCACATGTACATAGTTTTACGCGGGACCATGATTTATCCGTAGCACCATTGGTGAGTTATCTCATTATCAATTTTAAATAATTTACCATTAATGGCACAAACCTCTCCTTCCCCAAATGGTCAATGGTAGGGGTGAGCACGGTTTGGTTTTAAGAAAAACCGAATTAAACCAACATATTTTCGGGTTTTGAATTTGTAAACCGGTTTGAATCATTTTGACCACTGAAGCTAAGCTGAACATCTTATTGTCGGTTGGACCCATTGGGTTTTTATATCTGTTTTTTTATTATTTATTATTTATTTATTATTTTTTATTTTTTTATTTTTAAATTTGGGTCATTAAACAGGTATTTTACCTTCGGATTATTGATTTAATTGATTTAAATTAAAAAGAATATCAACTAAACCAATTAAATCAATGACCCAAAAACCCAAAATCAGTTGTATTCATACAAAAAATATTCTTCTACTTCATTGGAATGAAATTAATAAAAGCAAGAGTTTGAACTCTAACGGATAGGTCAAAATATTCCAATAATATATAAAAAAAAAAATGATTACATATTAACACATATAGCATATAAAACCCGTTAACTTTTTGGGAACATATCAAAACTAAATAGAAATATATTTTTTTTCAAACCTAAATAGAAATATCCTAAAATCAATAAGAAATTCACACTAAAATATTTGAAACAATTTAATATCATCTAAGCAGGCTCTATGGTCCCATTAAAAACGCCAAATAAAGATGTTATGCTCAAAACCCAATTCTCTTACCCTGAATAGGGGTGAGCACGATTCAGTTCGGTTTTAGCCAAAACCAAACTGTACCAAATATATTTTGGTTTTCAGAAAAACTAGTTTAAACCGAATAAGGTTTAACAACCAAACCAAACTAAACTAAACTAGTTTTTATCGGTTGGGTTCACTTAGATTTTGGGCATAATGGGCCTAATAAGTACTTAACAGGCTTTATAATATTTTGTAATTTAATGGGCTTTAGACCCTAACTTTGAGCCTAATTTCATACATTTAAAGACTTGTTTTTCATACAATTAGTAAATAAGACTAACTACCCATTTTCGATTGGGTCGGTTTGAACTTTTATACCCACTCTTAATGATTTCAAGTAATTATTATTGTTATTGTATTTCAATAATTGATTGTGCTCTAATAATTTTAATGCAGTTGGTTATCTACTGGTCTTCTATGATCCTGTTGTTATTTCCAGCGAGATTCAAGCCATCCGGAGCTTATTTGATATGGATCATTCGACAAATATTTTCATGCCCTAAAATATGTTTTATTAAAAAAAAATTACTTTAGAAAATAAAAGTATCCGTCTGTTTTATCAATGATGAAAGTTTTATAAATATTTCATCATGTTTGATGAATACATGACCCTCAACAGGACCCTCATAAATTTTCCAATCTATTTTTTTCGGTCACTTCAACCTCAATTATAAAGGTATGTTGACTTTTTTTTTTCCAAGAAAAAAAAAAATCATGTTGACTTTTTATATCAGTAACATTTATATTATTTTGTTAGTAACATGATAATTTCCTTTGGTATTCTTTTTGATAAGGTATTTTTTTTTATCCGTTTTCTTTGTTTATGGTTTCAAATTACATAAACCCACGTTATTACTTCTTTTGTTTTGTTTTGTTTTGTTTTTTTTTAACATAATAGAACTATTCTTTATTCAACATTTTTTTTAAATAACGTGTAGAGTGGTTGGGTCTATCTTTTCCAATCGTTATTGATGAAGTCATCGGGTATTTGGGCGAATGCCTATCAGTTATGCAAACTTCAGATACCGGAATGGTCCAAAATGAACTGTAATAGAATCCGGGAGATTTTCGCCAAGGGTAAATAACTTACTAACTTTTTTTTTTATGTCTTCAATAATTTTTGTAGTTCAGTTGTCCCACTTGATTATTTAGAAATAAATTCTGACTTTTTTATTTAATAATTTCAAGAATATCATATATTACCAGGATGATAGTGATAGTTTTCCCTACGGCTTTCCCTTCGTTGCACTATACAGTAATTTCTTTAAGTGCGACCGACAGATGGCTTTCAGCCTAGAGTACACACTCTATGGCTTTATTAGAGTGCGACCGACAGATGATTTTTAGTTTAGCGTACAAAATAATTAATATTTTTTTGCAATTTACATATTTTTAACAATATGTTTTATTTCTAATATATGTAATTGTTTACGTTACAAATATTTCATTCTCCTCAGAGTAGCACCTATGCCATCATCAAAACATGCCTTTTAATTAGGAGTGGCAATATAGGTTATGACACGACGGGTCAACACGACACGAACACGATTATTGTGGGTTTGAGTTGAGGATAAAAGGGTTGTGTCAATAATCGCGTCAACCCGTCTAACCCGTTTATTAAACAGGTCATGTTCGTGTTGACCCACCGTGTCACGGGTTGACACGATTAATAGGGGTAAAAATGTAATTTCACTATTATTTGTGTTTAAATGGGTTACTAAATGGGTTAAACACTTAAACGTGTTAATTATTAGTTTAATAAATGGGCCATGTTTGTGTCGTGTCAAAAATAAACGGGTCGTGTTCGTGTTGGGCATAACACGACCCACCAACCAGTTTTGCCACCCCTACTTTTAATTAGGAAGTCTGTGACTGTATCTATCTTTTCAAATTAATCATTTTAATTTTTCTACTTCTACAAGAATCAGTTGAACTCTACCAGCTAGAGGTATAAGAGGTTGAAATCTAAATATTCCCAGAAATAGTTGTACCTAGGCAGACAATTACTATTTTCAATAGGCTAAAGAGAAATACCGTTCAACTTATGGGGATGCATATATGCATTAGAAGATAGATAGGGAAATACATGTGGAAGAAAAAACGTATCATAAATATTAAAGCTCTTTCCCACTATTAGCTTTTAGTTCAACACCATATAATACCTATCATAAAAGCAAAACCGTAATCTAAACTTAAATTTAATTACGTTATTTAACTCGTAGCATCCACTACTAAGCAGCTTGACAATGGAAAAACTAAAAAAAGAAAAGTAGTTGAAGAACTTTGAAACATTAGGTCGATTGAATAAGAATATAGGGCAATTAATTAAATTTTCACCATCTTATGTCTCATTCCAACTTATATGAGCCGAAAACATGAGGACATATCCTAAAACTAGACATCAAAATCATCCTCCATTATAGCTAGTCTGTTTAGATATTGATCAGTCTAATAGCATGCATGTTTTAAAGAAGAATATGAATAAAGAAAAATAATGAAGAAATGTCAGTACTTTGATCCATGAGTATCAAAGCAGATGTATCTAGCTTGTTGAAGTACTCAGCTAGAGTGCCACCTACAAAAGTACTGCATACAAAGTTAGAGAATTTCAGTTCAATTTTCAGATATTTGTAGCCCTATCAAATTTCCCATTCATGATTTCAAGTAATCACAAATTCTAAACAACAATGGAGGACAACTTTTTTAATAATAAAGTAATTAATAATAATTTAATCTTACACCCTCTTTATTGAAGCCTTAGTTTTGTCTAGTTTGGTTTTATTTTCCCCTTAGTACTCTTGACTCCGCAAAGACAATAACTTCGATCTTTTTATGTTTAATCTTCACACCTTCTCTGACCTAAAAAAATATCAAAATACTACATTTCATGCAATAGCATTCATCATTGCAAAACCAAATATTCTCAACATTAAAAAAAAAAAAGTGATTGTGTTATGTTGATGAAATAATGTAATATAGAATATTGTTGAAATATATGTTATGTTGTTTATACTTTTTTATAATTTTAAAATTATATAGAAAATATTTATTTTATTTATAAAAATATTATTTATTTAAATTTTTTGTTTCAATTAAAACAAATATTTATTGATTTTTTATATAAAGATATTTGTTGATTTATTCATACATGGTAATGATATTTAACATAATGGCCATATATCATAGTTGATAATTGTGAACTACCATCATCTACTATAATATATGGCTATGTTTCTTCTTGTTGAATAATAATATGTTTTTTATTATTTGATATTAACATTTCAAAAAAGTTTCTTGCTGAAAACAAATTAATCCAATAAACAATGTTGTAGTTTGGCTCAAGAGTTCAAAAAATTAATAATGTATTTTATTATTAATAATAAAAAATTAAGAAAGTACCCGACAACAAGAAGAAAAGATTTGTTCATAAAAACATGAGAGAATTTGTTCATTGTTTTAATATCTCATCTCTATTAGACCATAATAATCAAGTGAACATATCCAACTTGTTGCAGTTACTACTATTTTTTTTTTCTTTTTCTTTTTTTGTTTTAAAATTTCATTAGATAGAGTTAAACGGTATATTGAGGGATTCGGATTAAAATTCAAAATTTTAGACTCTAGTAGAAAAGAAAAATACGGTGATTGAAAAAGAAAAATAGGTGTCTGTCTGTATTCCAACATTTGTTTCTTCAAGTTTTAACGGAGGCATAGAAGAAAACATATGCTACATCTTAAAATACAAGTTTTTTTTTTTTAATATTTAATAGTTAAATGCTGATGTGAGTTATTAGCGGCCTTTGGATTTAAAATGGAAGGATATGATTGAAAGTCAAGGATAATCAAGGACAACTCCTTGCTAATAAGAGAATTTGGATCCCCCCATAAAAATAGTCTGATCCTATCCAATCCAATCCCGCGCACCAAACGAGGCTTTAAGAACAACTTAACACTAGTATTTAATATTTATGATACCAAATTTGATCCATTAATAAATAAAACTAAACATAACTCATATTAAACAAAAATGTAAATACAATCAAACAAAAATGAATTTATATGCAATGCATTAAAGAGTATGCTGAACTTGAATCAAATCAACCTATTTGTATTTTTTTTTTTAAAAAGATATAAAAAAAAAAAAATCAAAATATTCGAAATTTTTTCTCCCAAGCCCTCCAACTTGTCTCAAAACCAACCAATTTTGGGATGAATAACCATATAGGTGTAGTTCCACTTCCACTACATGGACTTTTAATTATATGACTCAATTGGTAATGACTAGTGGTGTATGTCAAATATTTGTATATTAAATTATTGAGGGTTAATTGCAATGACATACCCCGATTTATTTTTAAAAAGGCTTAATATTCAACTAATTGCCTTAATTGCAACAGATCCCCCCTTTCAACGGTTGACTTCCATCCATTTTACGGTGGACTAAGGTTTGAACGGAAAAGTCAAAAATACCCTTAAAGGATCTTTATTCTTAAAATAATCAATTTTAAATTATTAAATAATAAATAAACTTATAAACAATTTATTTTTTGAAGCCTAACTTATACCAAAATCTTTTTTAAAAAAAAGTTCTAATAAAAAAAAGTCTTTAAAAATAAAATAAAAATTATATATACTTTTCTATCACAACAAATATGGTAGCTGAGGTATTAATTGGTGAGTGAATACATGAGTAAGTGCAATAAATAATTATTAATGTATTTCAACTCACCAATTGACACATCAGCTGCCACATGTGTTGTAATTGTATGTGTGATATTTAGCATTACTCTTTATTGATAAACAGTTTGATTTATTGCCCCCTGAAAGTAAGGATGACAAAATAACTCGTGGGGATGGGGCCCTGTGGGGACCCGCACTTATGGGGTGGGGATGAGTTTTAATTTGGTGGTAATACGGCGGGGATCAGGATAGATAATAAAACCCGCAATGGGTATAGGGCAGGGATTGCCCTTCTCCGCCTAGCCCCTCTTAAAAATAATATTTATTTATTTTATTATTTAATTCAATGATTATGTTTTAAAATGATTGAATTTATTTGTTTAGTTTTGAGATTTATATTTATAAGATGATTTTCAATGTTTTTTTTGGAATTATTTGTATATTATATCATATCCATTGGAATGTATATTTATTATTTTATTAATTTTTTTTTTATAAGATTTAAAAAAAAAAGAAGATAAATAGGTTAAATGGGGTAAATTGGGTGGGGGTGAGGAAAGCATATCCAGCCCTGCCCTTCCCCGCTTTATCTATTGAGGAGTTTTATAAGGGTATGAGTTTTCAAAATATAAATGGGGCGGGGTGCAGGGAGGGCCACCCCACCCAGAACTCGCCCCATTGCCTGTTTGAGAGATATCTATAGTTTGATTTTGTCAATAAATAAACAATAAATCTATGGGCAACAGTGGTTGCACCCCCTTTGCGGAACCGTGGCCTATGTGGAAAAAAAAATTGCCACGTTATTCGTTGCCAAAACTAAAAAATCCCCAGTTATCGTCTGATCTCTCCTTTTCAAGATACCCATTTCAAACCCTAGGTTCTTCTCTTCAAAATACGCATTCAAACCACCGACTTCTTCTTCATTTCTTCGCATTCAAATCCGAAGCCTCCATCCCCAATTTCAACCCACGAAAACACCGAATCGTGCCATCTACCCACAAAAACACCCACACCTACTAACCAGACTTGTCTTCGTCTTTATCAACCCACGAACCACGACCTCTCTTTGTCTCCATCAACCGACAAACCAGGTAAGGTTCCATTGCATATACTTGAGTGAAATTCCTTGCTTGTTGCGTAGGCCTGTTTGTACAATTTCTTTTTCTCTAGCTATATGAGGGTTTATGTCTTGTTATTGCACTCCAATCTTAATTCACATTTGGTTAATTACCCCTCATTTTGATGATTTATTATGATACCAATTTTTCAATTTCTTATTTCCTATATGGGATGTGTGTATTAATATAATTGTGTCTGAGAAAATGCATGTCAAAAGCACTAAAGACATGATAATTTTTCAAAGAAATGTCAAATTGTGAAGAAAAAATGATTTTTTTTTTTTTTTAAAGTCTGGACATTGTTGGAAATTAGAGCACAGGGTATGAAATCAGAAGGCTGACGTAAGGTTGAAGAGTGGTCCTCTCCACATTCAAATGAAAGCTTTATCAATCTAGAGAGAAATATTTGAGATTAGAGGTTTTGAACATGGTTGGTGGTTTTTGGGTGTTCAAGGTTGAAAGTGATTGTTTTTGGGTGTTGAAGGTTCAACGTGATTGGATAAGCTTATAGCATATATTTGATTCTTAGTTCAAAGAGTAAGAACTTCTCTTTAAATTTTAAAGTTGTTGTTGCCCTTTTTTTTTTTTGTCACATTGCATTGTTCATTTCTTCTTTTTGAACTCCATGATGGCACCAGGTGACTTTCAGTAGTGTCCGTATGTGAAAATTAGTAACATGTGCTTTCTATGCTTGCACCGTGTTAACTTGTTGTCATTATTTGGACAAACAAATAGCTCACTGTCACTCTCCATGAGAAATGCTATGTAATTTGTTTGTAGACATCCTATGTAATTTGTTTGTAGATCCATTTATTTAGTTTTTACTATCATGTGTCTATGCATTATCTGACTTGTGAAAAATTCATTCGACTTGGTACGATAGAAATATACCCTTATCTCATACGCACTAACCAATAACCTCATTATGATGGGAAGAGAGAAATCATAGATGGTAAATAGTTATGAAATGGTTTGTTATGGAATGGTTTGTGATGATAGATTATCATGGGCTTATGTTGACTAGTTTAGAGGGAGTTCAATCAGTAACATTGAAGGAAAATATTAGCATCTTCACCTAGACCAGTCTTCTTGAGGACTTGAAATGTTTGCACTTGTGTGTGTGTCTCCTACAAATGAAGCAAATAATAAGGAATAATTGTATTTTGGAATTCACATCTAACAAATTAGAATAGGCAATGTTAGAATGTCATCATCATCATCATCGTCATCATTAATGTCTTCTTCATCGTTTGCAAAACGTACTTTGGGACAACCACACTACTTCTGTAAGCTAGAATCGACATTGAGATACTCAAGTACTACAAGAAATCCAGAACGACCCTTTTTAAGGTGTCCAAAATTTAACACTGGGGTAACTACATTTGTACATCTTATATTTTTTAATTATAGTGATTAATATGTTGTACATCTATTTTTTTTAATATATATTATGAAAATGATTAGAGATCACCATACTATAAATTCTTCAAGTGGGCAGATAGTAATGAAGAGATCAAGTTCCAACTTCAAGAATTTAACAATGAACTATTAAATAATGAGAAAGAGCTTCAGAAGATACTGGACGATGTGGAGAAGACGAAGAATGAGCTTCGTAAAAGAGTGGATGATGTCAAGAAGAGAGAGATGGTGGTATCCACTAAAGAGATGGTGCTTCTGGCAAAAGAAACTGACTTGAGGCATGGACGCACACTACTGTGAGTGTATTTGACAATTTTATTTGTAATAACATGTTACTTTATATTGTCTAAGTAATTGGTGCCTAATGTTAGTATCTATGTATTGGACTCGGTACATTCCAATGTAAATATATTAAGTTCAACATCTTACTGTCTGGATGATCATATGATTGTATTATGTTGCTACAAAGTTGAAAACAAGACCTAAAAATATTTAAAAGTATGTCAGCAACTGAAGCCAATTCCTCTATATCTAGAATGTAAACCATGATATGAAAGAAAAAAAAGACAACAGGAATTTGAACCTTCAACATATCAGAAATATTGTTTACAACAACATTGGTTATAATAGTAAACTCTAGAGATTTATATACATCAAAACATAACTTTAGTCTTACAATATGATTAAAAAAACAGCAAATAAATCCCCAACTCAAGCAATCTCCAGTAGAATACTAAATTTCAATACACATTTGTATTTCAACAAATACATTAAATACATAATAGACAGGTTCCTATTAATATAAATTAAAAATTATAGCTAACACTTTCTTGACTTTGAATCACTATTCCTTGGATCTGAGTTCCACTAATGTGAAGAGCTGCACTCTCTGGAACAGCCTGATGAGAAAAACCGAGCAAAAAATTAGAATTCAAATATAAACAAGACCTACATGTGTCCAACATTTACTATATCCATCTCTGAATGACCAAATAAAGATCTCTGTGTGTTTAAGATAGGTGTATCTCCTCCATCTCGCTAATAATCAAATCAATAAGCAAATAAGAACACAAAATTGTATATTTTTTCTTATCAAAGTGGGAAAAAAAAAGAATTAAATAAACAAACCTCTTTGCGTTTCCCTTTTTCTTGTGTTTTTTCTCTCCCGCTTTAACTTTCGCATATCTTTCTCCATCCTGGATGCTCTTCCAAGAGATAGGGGTCTGTTTTTCCCACGCACAACATTTGGACTAAGTATTTGCTCAGAATCACCGACAGTAGTTGCGTCCCCTCTTGTACAACCAACATTGGAACTTATTTGGGTCATCGATGGGGGTTCTTGGTTGGCACGATACAAATCAATCATGCCATATAACTTAGCTTTCGCATCCTGAGTATGCTTTCTCGATCCCGCTGCAAGAGTAATCATCTGATAACAGATATTCAACATCTCAGAATATCTATTAGAATCTACCCGTTGTTCCCCTGCATCATAGCTATTATGGATCAATGTGTATCGCCTTTTGATATCCTTCCTCTATAGATATAAAATATAGCTATCTGGCAAAAATTTAATCTCGTTACATCGGAATACAACCAAAATGTGCCTACACAATATCCCTCTCATCTGGAATAATCCACAAGAACACTTTGTAGATGAATCTTCTTCACTAAAGTCCACAGAATATGTAACCAACTTATTAAACTCTGTCAAATAAACTTCATCCTTTACTAGATAGGTCTTTACTGCACCATCACTCTTATGTAACTGTGGATTCATATCGATCATGCCAGTAACTTGTTGTTGTACTTCCTTGAATTTTGAATTTGTTTATAACTCTTGAAGCCTCTTCTCAATAGGAGATCTAGATATGCAGGGGGTTGTGACACTAAATGAGTGGAAATCCGGAACATTTTCATTCTCATTTTTTTTTTCAATGCGTTGTCAAACTGGTTGACAAACTCTTTCAGGTGGGTCTTAGCATGAACATACCCATCAAAAAAGGCATTCATGCTCTCGCTCCGCTGCGTGGTACTCATTCCATCTCAAAAGTAGTCTTTCAAGAATGCTGGAACCCGATGCTCTGGCTCAGCGTATAGACTTTGCAACCATGCATTCTCATGCAAATTGTATGTGGTAATTAACTGATCCCAACTTGTTTCAAACTCTTCAACACTTTGGCTGTCATAGACAGATTTCATCAATGCACTTTTCATCCCAGTTTTGTAGGAACCATAGAAACCAAGCTTTTTAGAAACTTTCTTCAGTATATGCCGGAGGCAAAATCTATGTCGGGTAGTTGGAAACAATAGCAATTGCATTTTTCATCGTCCTATCTTGGTTAGTGATAATAGCTTTAGGAGAGATATCATCCATACACTGCAGCCAAGTCTGGAATAACCAAACAAAGGTCTCTGCATCCTCATAGGAAATCAATCCTGCTCCCAAGAGAATTGACTGTCCATGGTGGTTTACACCAAAAAAATGGTGCAAACGGCATCCCATATCTATTCGACAGGTATGTGGTGTCGAATGTGACCACATCACCAAAATATTGGTAGGTTGCTCTACTACAGGGGTCTGCCCAGAAGACATTCTTTAACTTTCCATCATCATCTAAATCCATCAATGCAAAGAACCCAGGATTTTTGTACTGCATCTTAAGAAAATACTTTCTCAGTGCACCAACACCACCTACGCCAAGTCTAAGATGTCTTGCCTTGTTGATGTAATTAAGACAATCCTTTTCCAAAAACGGGAGGTTCTCAAATCCACCTACTCCAACAACAAGAAATCCAAAACTCTTGTTCATTCGGACACCAGCCTTATCATTTGTATCTAGAACTCTTTTGACGATATCACTTACTTCTCTATTACATTAAAAGAAGCGAGATTTCTTTAGATTGAGGCCGTGGTTATGGATATTATGAATCGTAGTCAACCGAAGTTTTCCATCACATCTTAAGGCATTAATCTTTGCCTTACATTCTGTCTTTCTTGTCGGACGATTGGCGACACTCAAAGTCCTATTACGGGCCTTCCCACCACGAGAACAAGCAAATATGACATATCTAACAATCTGATCTTCTCCACTTTCAGTCCTTTTTGTCATGACCCCAAACCCGCATTTCTTACCATAAGATTTATAATAAATCAATAAATCTTCCAAGGGAATTAAACTTCATCTCTTTCTTTGGCTCCTCAATCATATCATCACCATCGATTTCAACATTCTGACATGTCCCGGAACTACAATCCTCCGTTTCCTGTGGATTTGGTCTATTCTCATTAAATTCCGTGGATGGGGGATTTAAGCTACGTGGTGTCAGCATAGATGAGTGTTCTTCCCCGTTTCGCAAGCCCTATAAAGTATGACAAGTTATATTCAAATTGAAGGACCTCAAACCACATAAAAACCACATAAAATTGAAAATGAAATCACTACAAGCATATTATTGAAAGAAGCAATTTTAGGCTATTTGATCTAATTTAAATAATTTGAATATTAGTTCAACGGTCACCCCACATTATTTATGACTGTGAGATCCGTAAATTTCGATCACAACATGTTGTGTTTCAGGTCAACCACAGACCTTACACAACTCACTGTTCTTAACTAAAATATCCTGCAAAAACCCTTACAGCAGCAATAACAGAATAAAATTTGTGCTAAAATATTTCACAAGAAACCTGTGAATATTTTATTGCAACAAGAACATAATATATGCAGTACCAATTATACTTTCTATAAATCCTGTTAATCTCAGATTTGTAGTGAAAGACACCTACTAATTTCTATGAATCACACACATACAGAGAGAATATGAATCATACCCAAAAAAGCAAAAAAATCCCCTACTTTTCTCCTCACATATACTGAAAATTGCAAGATAGCTGAATAACTCTATAAAAGCAACGAATTCATATAAAGAAAGAATTAAAAGCAAGAAATTCATATAAAGACAGCCGAATAACTCTAAAGAAAGCTCTAATTTCCAACAATGTCTAGACTTAAAAAAAAAAACTTCTTTTTCTTCACAATTTGACATTTCTATGAAAAATTACCATGCCTTAAGTGCTTTTGACATGCATTTTCTCAGACACAATTATATTAATACACACATCCCATCCAGGAACTAAGAAATTGAAAAGTTGGTATCAGAATAAATCATCAAAATGAGGGGTAATTAACCAAATGTGAATTGAGATTACTTGATTGAAGTGCAATAACAAGACATAAACCCTCATATAGCTAGAGAGAAAGAAATTGTACAAACAGGCCTACGCAACAAGTAAGGAATTTCACTCAAGTATATGCAATGGAACCTTACCTGGTTCGTCGGTTGATGAAGACGAATAGAGGTTGTAGTTCGTGGGTTACGAAGAGAGGTCGTGGTTCGTGGGTTGATGAAGACGAAGACAGGTCTGGTTCATGTGTATGGGTGTTTTTGTGGGTAGATGGCACGATTCGGTGTTTTCATGGGTTGAAATTGGGGATGGAGGCTTCGGATTTGAATGCGAAGAAATGAAGAAGAAGAGATGAAGAAGAAGACGGTGGTTCGAATGCGTGTTTTGAAGAGAAGAACCTAGAGTTTGAAGAGATGAAGAAGAAGACGATGGTTCGAATGGGTATTTTGAAGAGAAGAGATTATACGAGAATTGAGGATTTTTCAGTTTTGGCAATGAATCAGTTTTGGCAACAAATCACGTGGCAATTTTTTTTTCCACGTAGGCCACGGTTCCGTAAAGGGGGCGCAACCACGGTTGACCCTAGACTTATTGATTCTCTAAATGAGTTTTTTCTTTACTTGAACTCTTGTTTAAAAGTTTATATGTTCCATTCTTTTGTGTTTTAATAATGCAAATATATTATTATATACATATTTTGAAAGTAATGTTTTGGCTCAATGTCAGTAGTAAATGAAATGGTGATCGCTAGTGAAAATGTAAATGTAGAGTGCGCGACAAATGAAATGTTATGATTTTGGTCTTGTACCAATTTCTGAAATGTAAATGGCCAGGTCACCGGGTGTATTGGTGACACTACTTGACTTGAGCTTATTTTTATGAAATATTATTAATCGTTATCGTAAAATGAAAATGTTACTTTTACAAGTTTACTTGTAATATGAATATTTGATTTTTGCTTTTATGTACTCTTTAAAAGCTTTTGGTATTTGTTATAAATGTTTTCGAATGTGTATTATGCAATGCTTATTGAGTCACCCTTTGTCATTTAACATTTTGTAGATATAGATTCTTAAGAGCTTACCGCTGGGCGATAGACCTGAAGTTGAAAGTGATTGAAATTTTATATAACAACTCCCTTTGATTTTGTTACTTAGAATTTGAAGTTAGGATTATTATAATTGTTTTAATTTCCTTTAGATCGATTTAGACCTTATTGTTGGTTTTATTTGGAGAATGATTTATTTAGAGGTATTTTATAATTATTAATTTTCTTTAGTGAATTAATTTATGGTTTATGATAGAACATTCCATATCAAAGTGCTTGATTACTCTTTGAATTTTTGGGTGTTACGATTATGCTGTCCAAAAATACGTTCAAATTTATTATGTAAATTTTAAGTCAAATAAATTTGTATCAACTGTATTGATTATGAGATTATATATGAATAATGTGATAATTACAAATCACATATTATTATAGCAAATTTTCAGCGGTCTACCGTTTTTTTTTTTTTGTTGTTGACAATTGTATGATAGTACTAATTTTAGAGTTAGAATGTAGTGTTAGAGTTATCAATATAATGTTGTATTTATTTCCTACATATATGTGGACTGCCATAATCATTATTTTGTATTATGTGGACATCCGGATAATACGTACGGTGAATGTCAAATATTTGTTAATTTTTTAACAAATTAACAGTTTTCAGAGTAAATAAGAAGTTTTTTTTTCCCCCATATTAACAGATCCTGTGAAGCTTTCAGCTCACGAGTCTAATCAAAGTGGTATTTTAGTGGAATATCCATGATTTTTTTTTTTTTTTCCTTGCAAAATAAGAAATAGAAAAGTGAAAAGAAAATGTTGACGTCAAACCTACATATTGATACAATCCAAAATGAAAGTCAAGTCAAAATAATAATAATAATAATATGATTAATATTAAACACTAATAATTATTGAATATGTAGACCAAAATGCATTTATTTCAAAAACCTTCCCTCAAATTAACACAGTTCACATTATGTTAAATTGACTTTTGTTTGACCTTGTAAAAGACTTTTATGCCCTTTAAGAAATCTCACTAAAACAAAAACTAAGAAATTTCACTCAAAAAAAAAAAAAAAAGTATTATCAATTTAGTATCTAAGTTTTGATGAAACATCAAAATTTTAAATGTGTTTACCTTTTTACAACCCGTGGTCCCTTACTTTTTAGAAATGCATCAAATAGATCCTTATGTTAGCCAATCGTTAGTCTAATATAATGATTTTGGGGTAGTTTAGTCTTTAAACTAGAATATGACACATGTAAGCCCAAAAAAGAAAGAAAGAAAAATTAAATATTAATATATATATATATATATATATATAATTAGAAATTTAAAAGAATTCAAGAAAAACAAAAGGTTGAAAAAAAAAAGAAGAAGAAAATTTGATAGATGAAAACCATTGCCTCCCACGCCGTCCATCTCCATCGTTGCATCCCCTCGTCTACCTCCATTGGGAAACAAAGCCACCAAAATCAAACAAATACCACAATAGTCAAACATCACCACCAAATATAAAACAATAACAAAATCAAACCAAGCAATTTGGGACTGAATTAACTATTCTTTTAGTTTTCAATCTGCAGATTTCAACTTCAATTAAATATCAATCTTTTGTCAATGAAAATCACAACAGTAAATCCTCTGGAGATCTCGAGCAATTAATTCAACCTTGAAGATTTTGAAACTTAATTCAATCTCATAGAACAATTAATTCAACCTCTTTGATTTGGGGTTGAAATCTATTGATTCGACCTCAAGAATCTTCCTCAAACCAATCGATCGCCTCCCAAACTCCATGCTTCTCTAGTTATTCTGTTCTTCAACAAGATCGGCAACGTCAACACCCTCGACCGACGTTTTGTTGTTTCCCATCACTTTAACTCATAGGTCTCATGGTCACAAACGTGGTAGTTTGTGTCGACTGCGTCATCTCCGATAGCCAAAAACACAATCGTTTCCCCTTGCACCCATTTGTGTTTTATGTTTCTAGATTTTTTTTAATAATCATGTTTTTAAACTTAACTGTCCATCTATGAGATGGGCGGTGAAGATCTTTTTTTTTTCTTTTTTTTTCTTCTTTTAATTTTTTACTTTAAGTTTTTATATATATATTTTATCTTTATATCTCACCGTCCATCTCTGAGATGGACAGTGGCTATACATCTCTTTAATTTTTAATTTGATTTATTTTATTTTTAAAGATACCTTGATTTTTTAAGTTAGGGGTAAATTGGTCAATTTACAAATACTGCACCATTAAAATTTTGGTCATAGGAACCTATTTGATATATTTCTAAAAAGTAATGGACCACGGGTTGTAAAAAGGCAAACACGTTTTAAAAATTGATGTTTCATCAAAACTTAGGGACTAAATTGATAATAATAATAAAAAGACTACCATCTCTATCTCTTCCAAGTTTGAACTTTACAATCCCAATCCCTATCTCATCTTGTCACCAACTAGGCATAAAATTAAAGCATGAATGTACTAAGTTTCATCTTCTCATCAAAAATGAAAACTTCAACACAAAATCCATCCACATCAATACTATGCAGCACCATCTACACAACTAAAAACCCAAATCCTTCAAAAAAAAAAAAAAAAAATCAAAATAAAAAACAAAACACTCGATGAGTTGACGGCCAGTGGTCTAGCGCCACCATCGGCCACATCAAGTTTCTACATGTTAGCCGACGAAGGTCTAGCTCGCCAACGAACGTAGAGGAACTAGGTCTCCTCCACGCTGGTGGAGGAGATTCATGCCTCTTTCAGGTTATCACCGGTGTATAGAAGATCCACATCTCTTTCAACGGCTTTTCCTCTTGTCGGCGTACACTTCCACCGCCTTTTGAGGTGGCAGAGGCTAGAGGGTAGAGAGAAAGGATATGGACAAATTAGATTAGAGAGGGAGAAAGTGTTGACCGGTGAGAGAGAGACGGGAAAAAGATAAGCTTTTTTGTTTTATGTTTTTACTTTTTGTTTGATGTTATATATATGAGAATTTACAACTTTACCCTTCCTACACTAATAGAATCCTAAACGCTATCACAGTCCAGGAGAGGTTTTTGAAATAAACGCATTTTGGTATACACATCGAATAATAGTTGAAAGGTTAGGGTTCATAAAATAATATCCAGAAGAGGTAGTGATCAGACACGGTCGACCACAAAGTTGTAGCACATCTCTGATGTTGAATTTTCAGATTTCATCAACTAAAAGCACCTAACAACGTCATCTTACATTTAATATTGACACGTTATTGGTCAAATCTGTCCCCGATCACACCAGATTAGCAATCCAAGTTTATAAAACATATCCATTTGAGGGTTTACTGGAGACCGCACAAGCACTCTCAAAAAATCAATCTCTCTCTAGAAATTTCTCTATTCGCCGCCGCTTCTATCATAATCATAAATCATGCCTCGCCGTAGCTCAGGAGGTCAGTTTCCGTACAGATCTATGCATTTTTGCATATCAATATCGATTTTGTTTTTATTTCGATATGGAATTATTTTTTGGCTAACAAGTATCTGCAGAAAAATTTAGGGTTTTTTTTTTTTTTTTTTTTCTAATTTTTTTTTTTTTTTTTTAAAAAAAAGTGGGCTGGTTTAAACCAGTCGTGGGAAATTTGGGTCTTTGCTTGTTTGATTTATTTATTTCTTGTTTGGAATGAATTGATATTGATTTTAAGTTTGTGTATTTCTAGGGTTTAGAATTAAAAGTATTCTACGTTTTAGGATTTAGTATTTTGTATGTTAAATACATGTCAATTATCAACGACATCATGTTGATAAGCGTTATTTGTTGATTTTAGGCATTTTTTTGTGTGTGAATATTTTCGGTGGTTGCTGTATAACTATTTAGGAGGCTGTGTTATTCGAGCTATTTGATATGGTTTTGATGGTTTGTGTTGGATGTCTAAGTGCTTGATGGGTATTGGCTTCCATTAATTTATATGCTGGGGAATACTGAGATTCAACCATGATTTTGCCAATTTTGTTTTCTCTTTTGATGAAACTTGTTTAACAATGGGTTTGATGTTTTTGCAAGACACAACCCAAGAGTGATATAGTTGATGCTATGAAGATTAATTAATGTGATATGCTCTTTTGTTGATTTGGAATTGTGTAATTATTCTATAAGAGCAAAGCATGTACGTTAGCCTTCAAATTAAAACCCAATTTATTTTTTTATTTATATATATAATGATTTGCTTTGCAAACCTAGATTGTGAAAAATGTTTATGGGACACACTATATTTGAAGGTGGCTGAGGTTGTTTCTGTAGATGAATAATTATTTTATTTTATGCCTTTTTTATGCACTATTTGGTGTTAGGGAATATGACTCTGCTGGTGTTTTTACTTCTTTTGCAGGAAGATCTGCATCTCGCCCAGCACCTCGTCCAGCTGCACGTAGCCCACCCCCACAAAAAGGTAATATTTTTTACATTGTACTTGCTGTAAATAGCTCACAACATTAGGTTTCGGGTTATAACTGTGTCGGATCATATTTGACATTTCCTCAAAACTGTTTGGGAATCTGTTCTAACACCTTGGATTCTTTGTTAATGCAGTTAACCATGCTCCTCCACCAGCTCCAGCTCAAAGCGGTGGAGGTGGATCTTTGCTTGGAGGCATTGGCTCTACCATTGCTCAGGGTATGTGATGAATGATTATCATATATTGAGCTAGGGTCACTTGAACATTGAGGTTCTCAAGTCATGGTATTTGTTTTTTCCAGTTGCACAAAATCTTAGTTTTTCTTCTTTCCTTGTTGCAGGCATGGCTTTTGGTACCGGAAGTGCAGTGGCACACAGGGCTGTGGATGCTGTGATGGGTCCACGTACTATCCAACATGAGAATGTGGTCTCTGAGGCTGCCTCGGCTGCCCCAGTTTCTACCACAAGCAGTTTTGGAGGGTCTGATGCTTGCAATGTTCATTCAAAGGCTTTCCAAGATGTATGCACTTTTCTTCCATCTCTAATTTTGCTTGTTTTTAAATAATCCCTAGAATGGATATTATTTTTTTATTTGATTTATTCTGATAAAATCTATGGGTACAAGCATAGCTGTCAAAGGCGAGCCTAGGCGTAAGCATTGATAATTTTTCATTTATCAATGCTTACTTACTCTTACTATATATTATTTGTATTGCATGTTAATAATTATATGAAAACAGTTTATTGAAAGAAAAGTAAAATTAATAATGAAAATATAAGTTTTTTTTGAAGATAGAGATATATAGTGTGTTGTGAGTGAAAAAAATTTAGAGATGGAATATGGAGGGAATATTCCCTTTTGGGACTCCCTCAATGTCTCTATCTCTACCTTCAAATTGGAGTCCCAAAAGGGAATATTTCTTTCATATTCCTTCTCTAAAGTTTTTTTACTCCCGCCACACTTTTTATCTCTATCTTCAAAAAACTTATGTTTTCATTATTTTTTTTTACTTTCAATAAATTTTCATATAATTATTAATATGCAAGTATTATAACTTGGTAAGAGTAAGTAAGCTGAAAAATTATTAATAAATGTATTCAATATTAGTCTCCTTTTAAAGATCCAAAAGAGATCTTTCTAATGGTATCAATGTTAAATATTTGTTTATACTATGGACATGAGGGCAAAAATGGAATATGAATTAAAAAAAGAAGTAAATTTGGAGTCTCAAATTATGATTGGAGACAAAAGCAAAGAATCTCTAAATTAAAATCCTGGAGTTATACTCCATTTAAGCACACAATGGGAGATGCTCAATAATGATTCTTAGTGGTGTTAACCTCAAGCATCATTGAGATAGAGGTTCAATGCTTATGGAAAGTTGCTAAATATTTAGGTCCTGTATTTTGAGTGGAGGTTACAGAAGTGGAATTAGTGAAGCTCTTTGGCCAAGTATGGTTACCAAATTTCCTTTCGTTGGTGACTTGGTGTCAGATGCATTGTTTCAATGCTGTGACCAACCTGCTTGTTCTTTGTTTTCTTACCTAAAATACTGCTTGAATTCTTTTAGGTTTCAAATTTGTTCCTAAAATTGATTTTGTATATTTCTGTGGTTTTTTTGTAGTGCATCAGCAACTTCGGAAGTGACATCAGCAAGTGTCAGTTCTACATGGATATGCTTGAAGCGTGCAAGAAAAATTCTGGCTCTATGATAGGTGCATAAGTGTTGTCCCTTTGCTTTTCCATCCAATGGATTATCAGCTTAGAACTTTCTTCTAATCTTTTGATGATGATGATGAAGCTGCAATCCGACCGATTATAGACGAGGATTTACATTAATAATTTTATGGCAAACTATTGGACCTTGATATTGTTATTGAAACGATTATTTTTCTATCTCTATCCCGATATGTCTGTCATAATGCGATTGCAATTGTCAGTGTTTTTTGGATGAATTAATTGCAAATGAATTGTGCTACTTTGCCTAGGTTTATTGTGATTTGGGTATTCTAAATAGTTGAATCACTATTATGAGAATTTTTAATCATTCCAGAGTTCTTGAAATGGGATTCAGTGGACTGGATATATCTTTTTTATCTTGGTTGTGCTTTATTAATCGGTCGAGTCTTTTTTCATAATTACTGTTATGTATATTTGTATTGGGTTGTTATTTCAATGGAGTTTTTGCATAATGAGTAGAAAGGTGTTCACTCTGTTGAAGCCATTTCTTATATGACAGGAAGGTCATCTGTGCTCACATGTGATGCTCATCAGAGTCTGAAAATCACATGTGAGCAGTGTCCATTTCACATCAGTTTTTCTGGAAAGGTTTTACTTGCATTTACAACAAAATGGTTTATTAATAACTAAATAATTTAACCATAAGATGGTTGCCTTGGAGGTCCAAGGCTTAGGATTAAAAACCCAAGTTCTGGTTCTACACTTGACAATTACATTGTGGACCTGTGGTAAGCTCTTAGAGCGTTTACTTCTGCTAGTGTAAGGATGGATATGGGGCTAACGACATCGGTTTAAATCCTATCCAGACGGAGCGAGTTCTGATTTACCCGCTTGTATCTTTGTGGGGCCAGGGGTGTGGGCCGGGAAAAAAAGAAAAAAACTAAATGATTTTGTTTTAAAATTTATAAAATTATTTATTTTTAATTGTTTTAAAATATTCAATTGTAAACATAACATAGCTTTTTAAAAAACAAACGTATAGTGCCTGTATTTAGTTTTCACAAATAAAAAATTAGAAAATATATATATCATTTACGTTCGGTCATTATTCAATTTATATATATATGATCCCGTTCCTATCAGGGCATCTTTATATAACTTTATCAGGATATTGAATGTGAACCACTCATTTATAAAAGTGATTTGACAAGTGCATACATACCAAGTCAAAGTATGTAAAATGAGTGGTTCACATTCAATGTCTTTATATAATTCTATCAGGGCATACTTATATGAAAATTTCCGTGTATATATATATATATATATATATATATGTATATATCATTTAGGTTTAGGTCATTATTGAACAAAACATATGCTTTAAAATGCTGTTGTTTTTCCTAAAAATTTTTTTTTTAAAAAAAAAAAAGATGTTTGACTTTCTTATCTTATGAAATTGGTTGTTGTGAATTGTGATTACAAAAATATGTATTAAGTGAGATTATATTATGTATAAAATTAAAGAAATATTGACTAGGTATAAAATTAAAAAATTAATCTCTTTTAATGGTTTTGGTGTTCAATTTTTTGGACGATGGCTAGAGAAGCTGGTTGTAAAATCTGTGAAGATTTTAATTCATCAAGCAATCACTTTATTTTAGTTAAAAGAGAATGTTTCTCTGGAATTTACAACTTAAAAAGATAATTTAAAGCGTATTATATTTAAAAATCAAAGTGTCAAGAGTTGGAATCCAATGCGAATACTATCCCACATCGAAGGTTCAGAGACACAAAGCTTGCTTTATAATACCAAAGGTGCTGTTTACATGTCACGACCTTACTTGAACAGGATCTGTTCTATAGGCTCGTACATCCTTATCCTTGAGTTCTAAGGAGACAGGATATCAAGTCTGGTGGTTGAATCATGACTGTGTGATCAGAGCGTGATTATTGGTCTCACTCATCTTCGGATCCCTTGGCTGGGTTGGTCACATGTCTGTCTGACAGACTCCCACACCTTTATATATATATATATATTTTTTCTTTTTTTTTTCTTCACACACAATAGGGATCGTTTATTAACTACAAATGTATAATTCTTTATTCTTGTAAATAAAAATAAAAAATAATTTGAAGAATTTTAATTCTATTTAAAGATAATAATAGAAAAATATATTTTCTTCTTATAATCCAATTTTACCTATGACACTCATTCTCTAAAAACAATACATCCTACAAACTTAAATTTTTTTTTTTAAAAAAAATCTGAAGATACTTCATTTTTTTAAAAAAATTATCCATTTTACCTTTTGACACTCAATTTTAATATAACCCATTATTACTTTTGGCGAATTCTCAATGCATCTCAATCCAATACACCGAAACTAAAACTTGATGTATACTAAAAATTGATGTTTTATCCTTAATGTTGTGGATTCTGGTGAGTTATTATGTTAGAATATTGATGCATTTTAAAACAATAATCAGCTAAAGGCACATACAATGCATCAAAATTCTTGGAATTCTAGAGAGAAAAAAAAAAATCTTAATGTTTTACCCTTATTGCAATGCAATTGCAATCCCTTCAATTGAATTACTATGTTAGAATTTGATGTATAGTAAAAAGGATAATTAACTGATGGTATGTTTGTTGGTTGCATGGGAAGTGATTAAAATAATCCCATGCAACTGACTTATCCCACATTTGTGGTACTAATTAGTCCCACCACTTTTTATATATATATATATATATATATTTTTTTTCTCTTTTCAATTTATTTTAATTTTTATGTAATTAAAATATAAATATATTCTAATAATTAATAAAATATATTATTTTAAACATTTTAAAAATAATAATTTTCAATATTAACAAATAAAAATAAATATTATTTTGTTTAAAATTGATTTTAATTATTTAAGTTATTTTTTAATTTTTTAATTTTTTATTTCAAAATTTAATTTAAATAATTATTTTAACCAATCAAATTCTATATAACCATTTTATCCCATTCCCAGTGATATGGGGTTATTTAGTCCCATGTTTTTAATAAAAAAAATATTCTTCTTCTTTTATTTTGTAATTTAATTATAAAATTTTATATTTATTTAATATATCTTATTATAATATTTGAAAATATTTTTAAAATATTAAATATTAATTAAAAATTTTAATTTTCTTTAATATTAATTTTAAATCTTTTATTTATTTAAAAAATTAAAAAATTAATTTATTTAAAAATTATTTAATTTTATTTTATATTAATCAATTTGACATTGTATTAAATATACGATCACATTATTTTTTTTATCCAATCTCATACCACACAAAACAAGAGACAGAATTATTTTAATCCAATCTCATATAGCATCAAACATATCACAACACTAAATTTAGTCCGGTTCAATGCAATCCAACTCAATCCTATGAAAATAATAATATCCTTTTCCGCGCACCAAACGAGCCCTGAAGGTAGTAAATAACGTCAAAATTTTATATTCAAAATGTTTAGAATCTTATTTTTTGTGTTATGTAAAAATATAAAGATACAATATGTATCGAAGTTAATTTTAGGAGTAGTGCTATTTGCAACCCTCTAGTGAACTAATAAGACCCCATTTTTTAAAATTCAAAATTTTATTTGATTCTTTCCAAAATTGTCCTTCTTTTTTGAAAACATAACTACCTTTTTATTTCTTTGTACTATTTTTTTAAGTTATGTACCTTAGTATTTTAATTTTCAGCATTTCTTTTACTCACGTTTGGCATCCATTTATTGTCTTTTTTTTTTTTTTTTCCATTCATTTTGTTTTATCATATTAGGGAAGATAAAAAAAAAAAAATTATCTTTCCTAATATGTAAAACGAAATGAATGAAAAAAAAAAAAAGAATGGGTGTTAGAGGTGAGTAAAAGAAATATAGAAAGGAAAAAAAAAGAAAAAAAAGAGTGGTGCTATTGGCACACCCCTTACCTGTCTATTTATGCCCCACTTTTTTAATTATGTAATATTTTTTTTCCTTTATCAAAATTACTTAAAGGGACATACAATTTAAAGAAAAAAATCTTCTACAAACTAAATCTATTAAAACCCCATATTCCTTTTCAAAAAAAAAAAAAAAAAAAAAACCATGTTCTTTTAAACTTTTTTTTTTAAATTTTTTTTTAATTTTTTTTAATTTCTTAACTCTTAAACCCTAAATTTTGCTTCTTACATACATACAAAAATATTATGAAATAGTCTTTGAAAGATATCAAGCATATGGAAGAATCATTTTTTAGAATGATATTAAACTATCGTTGTATTGAAGCAACTCTGTTAATATTTTTTTCTCTTCCACCATGAAATAAGAAGAAAAAAAAAAAACTCAAAATAAAATAAAATAATAAGAAGAATAAATAAATCATTCAATGGAGGTGAGAGAAAGATATATATACAGATATTAGAGATGTTGGTGTATTAAGTTTGAAGAATAAGTAAATTGAGTAGTTTTGGAAATAAATCAAAACAATTAATAAAAACATTTAATTTTATTTAATTAAGTTAAAATTTTAAGAAAGTTAGGCATATATAGATTGGTAGGGGGTGTACCAAAAGCACCACTAAAAAAAAGTACGTAACTTTAAAATAAAAAAGGGTATTTTTTTATTTTTTTATTTTTAATGTAAAAAGGGGGCAGTTTTGGAAATGAATAAAATAATTTTTTGAATTTTAAAAAATAGGACTTTATTAGTTCATTAGAGGGTTGTGAATAGAACCACTTTTTTAAAAATGGAGCTTTATTAGTTCATTAGAGGGTTGTGAATAGAACCACTCTATAAAAAATTCTATTTTCCTACTATTTTTTCTATTGTAATTTTTTAACTCTAATAAAAAGTGATCAATAATTCATCAGAAATAATTATTAAATGACTCTTGATTTAGAAAAAAGATAATAATAACTCATAAACTTCCAAAGCAAGAAAAAAATTAAAATCTTTCAAAGGGAAAAAAGGAAAAAAATAAAATGAAAGAAAAAAAAACCTAAAATGGTAGAACAATTTGGTAAATGAGCGGTGCTTTTCACAACCTCTAATGAACTAATGAAGCCCCATTTTTAAAATTTTTAAAATTTATTTTATTCATTTCCAAAATTGCCCCCTTTTTACATTTAAAGGAAAAAAAAAAAATACCATTTTTTATTTTAAACTTACGTATTTTTTTTTCTTTCTATATTTCTTTTACTTACCTCCAACACCCATTCTTTTTTTTTTTTTTTTTTCGTTTTACATATTAGGGAAGATAATCTTTTTTATTTTCCCTAATATGATAAAATAAAAAGAAGGAAAAAAAAAAACATAAGAAAAGACAATAAATGGATGCCAGAAGTGAGTAAAAGAAATGTTGAAAATTAAAATACAAATGTATATAACTTGAAAAAAGAGTATAGAGAAATAAAAAGTTAGTTATGTTTTCAAAAAAGAAAGACAATTTTGGAAAGAATCAAATAAAATTTTGAATTTTAAAAAGTGGGGTTTTATTAGTTCACTAGAGGGTTGCCAATAGCACCACTCTAAAAAGATAGTTATGTTTTCAAAAAAGAAGGACAATTTTGGAAAGAATCAAATAAAATTTTGAATTTTAAAAAAATTGGGTTTTATTAGTTCATTAGAGGGATGTCAATAACACCACTTTAATTTTAGAATTCAAAAATAAAAACACCAGTCGAAAACTGGCCATTTAGCTTATGGTGATTAGGCAATATTAATATATATATATATATAGCAATAACAAAAACATCAATCGGCGTCAGGGTTCAAAAATTTTCTAACATTTTATACTCCTCTATTTTTAAGACTAGTATCAGCTTAATAGCTTAAGTTTTAATAGCACCTAAATGTGTTTATGACAAAAATACCCTTAAAATACAATCACAAAAATAAGTCTCACGTTTTTTTAAGACTTATTTTCGTGTTTTCGAGACTTATTTTGATATTTTCAAGTTTTATTTTGTATTTATGAGACTTATTTTGGTATTTATAAGACTTATTTTGTATTTCCAAAACTTATTAAGTAATTTTCTAGACTTATTTTGTATTTCCGAAACTTACTTAGTAATTTTAGAAACTTATTAGGTATTTTTATAAATTCCAAGACTTATTGGGAAAAATACAAAATTTTCTAATTTTTTTTTTCATCTTCTTCATCAACCTCTAATAGAGGTCGATTTCGACCTCATTTCGGTTGGCCTCCAATGGAGGTCTTTGACTTTCATTGGTAGTCTGTTCCACCTTAATTGATTGAGGATCTCCATTGGTCTCCATCAATGATGGTTTTTGAAAAAAAAAAAAAAAAGTCTAACCTAAAATTGGTAGAAAAATAATAAAAGAAGAATGTGAGGGTATTTTTATCCATCGGAGGCGGTTAAACTTGAATTATAAATCTAGTGTCAATCTCGAAAGTCAATATTAATTTGGTGTTATTTAGGCCCATTTCACATCACCGATATTGCATTTGACAACAACTTGTCAACAAGGTAAGGGAGATGATAGAGCATGTTAAAATAAGTTGGATTCTAATTAAAGATTTGTTCGTCTTCTTTACTAAGTTTAATTAAGGTTAACAAAAATTTATTTTTGGCAGGTTATAATTTTTGGATTTAATATGAATACCACAGAGCTTTGGTGTGTGTAAGAATATAAAAATTTGTTTGGCCTGCTTATAATTTCCACAGAGCTTTGGAAAAAAGTTTCATATTTCTAGGTAGGCAAATTAATAAAACAAAAATATAGTGAGTTATTTGACTTCTCCCAACAATCAACAAGGTTGTCTATGTATCATCATCACCATCAACATCGCTACCATATTATCATCACTATATATAAGAAAGATCAAGAAGCTCACCTTTAAGTTTAGTTTGGGAAGTCAAATTGATTTTATTATGAAAGTATTAATAAAAATAAAAAAACCAATCAAGTTTTGTTGCTCTCAAAGGTGGAAATGCATGAGAAATGGCTTAGCAGCCCAGCACTATGTTCCTAGAAATATATATATATATATACATGCATATGGCTTAGCAGCCCAGTACTATGTTCCTAGAAATATATATAAGCCCAGTACTATGTTCCTAGAAATTTATATATATATATATATATGGGTTAGCAGCCCAGTACTATGTTCCCTAGAAATTTATATAAATAAATATATATATATATATATATATATATATATATATATTTAAAAACCGTGGTCCAAATCATGTGCTTTTAACTTCATCCCTAAATTGTAATAGTAAAAAAAAACTTTACTTTCACCGATTCTATGAAATAACAAAACAGAAAATCTATAATGGTTATTGAGTTTTTTTTTATTATTTTTATTATTTTTATTATTTTTTATTTTTTATTTTTATTTTTATAATATTACAATAAAATTCGGTTTTTTGGGACGGGGGAGAGACTCAAACTCACGACCTCGTGGTGTGGGTGTAAGGGGGTTAACCACTAGGTCAACCTCATCTTGTCCTATAATGGTTAGGGATAATTATCCCAGTGGCTATCAAATTGATGACACACTATCAAAATGGTCATTGGATTGGAAAGTCATTCTAAAATGACCATTTTTGTTGAACTTTGTGACACTAATGGCCATTCCATCCAATTCCATCTAATTCCATCAAATGAGTGTCATTTTAGTAAATAAGGGGATGCCATTAATTTATTTTAGATGTTTTTTGGAAATCAATTTTTTCAATGAGTGACATTTGGGTAAATAAGTGGATGACATTAATTTATTTTAGATGTTTTTGGGAAATCAATTTTTTCAATGAATGACATTTTGGTAAATAAGTAGATGATATTAATTTATTTTAGATGTTTTTTGAAAATCAATTTTTTCTTTTTTTGAAAAGAATAATTATATTTAGTGTGTGTGTATATATATATATATATATATATATATATTTACACATATTAAATATAATTATTATTTTCAAAAAACAAAAGAAATAGTTTAGATCAATACGTGTCTTTTTTTTGTTTTTTAGATTTTTTAGATTTTTTAGATTTTTTTAGCTTTGATCTTCTTAAAAAAGAAATATATATATATATATATGTGTGTGTGTGTGTTTTTTTTTTTTTTTTTTTTTTGTGATACATATATATTTATATTATATTTGAGATATGTTATACATATATACACACTAAATATAATATTGGTTTTAAAAAACAAAAAAAAAATTGATTTCTAAAAAAAAAATCTAAAATAAATTAATGTTATCCCCTTATTTACCAAAATGCCACTCATTTGATGAAATTAGATGAAATTGCCATTAGTGTCACAAAGTTCGTTAAAAATAGCCATTTTAGAGCAACTTTCTAATCCAGTGACCATTTTGATAGTGTGTTATCAATTCGATGGTTACCGAGGTAATTATCCCTGATGGGTAATTAGATATTTTATAATTGAATTGACCGAAATAAAAATTTGATTTTTTGAGTGATTGTACATGTGTACCCTTATTTTTTTTTTTTCTCCTCATTTGAGATATTATGTCATTATGTTAATGACCCTACTGTTAAAACTAATGAGTTGGGAAGTAATAATAACAATAATAAGGCGTAAATTCATAAATACCCAACAATTATTTGCAATTTCTAAATTTACCAATTTTGAAAAACTTTATTGTTTTTGCCAATATTTATCCATTTTGGACAAAAATTTAAAGAGTCTTATCCAAGATCCCTATTATATCAAAATGTCTTCTCGTCCTTCTAATACCTCACAAGACTTAATTGAGCTTTCTTCATTTTTTTAGTTACAAAGTTAAAAGAGTAATACTAGATTTTCCAACCTTAGTTTAATTTCTAGAATGTGTTTGATCAAACAGTTGATGATGATGCAACATGGTAATGTTGACTAGCTAAGTAGGCATATATATATATATATATATTATATATATAAATAATCTACCCTTTTATAAACGACCATGGTTTGAAATTGATTATTATATATTGATGGGTTTGAAAGAAAACCTTTCGGATCCATGAATAAGCCAAAGGTTGTGGAGTTGCAAGATCTCGAAGGTTTTTTTTTTTTTTTTTTCATTGGTACAATAGTCTTGAGTTTAGTTTATATTTATCAATTTTTTTTTTTTACCGTTAAGTGTTTTTTACGCTATTAAAAGTATTCCTAAACACACGTTAATGGTTAGGGGTTGCATAAAAACTGAAAATGAATTGAACCGAACTGAACCGAATCGAGTCGAAAAAGGGAGTTTGGTTCGGTTCAGTTCATAGCTTCTATTCGGTTCAAACCGGTTTAATATTTAAAAACCGAATTGAAATCGGTTCAGTTTCGGTTTTGAACATATAAAACCTAACCGAACCGAATAAACCGAATTATCTTAATGAATTATTTTGTAAAGTTTAATTTTATTACTAAATTTTTGTTTGTTGATCATGTTTTATTTTGAACTGCATTATATATTGCAGTTTGGATTTATATTTTATAGAAGTTATGAAGATTTTATATTTTGATCGAGTATGTTAATGAATTTGATTGAAATTATAGATTTGGATTGAAAATTGGGTTGTATTTTATTTAAATTATTTCATACCAAATGCTTTCGTAAAAAAGTTTAAGCCCAAATTAGGTCCAAAACAAAATTGAATCGAACCGAACCGAACCGAGATAAATGTGTTCAGTTCAATTCGGTTTTCAGGTTAAAACCGGTTCAAATCGATTCACATTTTTAAAAAACCGTAAAAATATTGATTCAATACTGTTTTGACAAAAACCGAACTGAACCGATCCATACCCACCCCTATTAACGGTGAAGTAAAATCAATTAGAATGTTTAAAGCATAATGTTGGTAGGTAAGTTGAGGTGATTTAAGAATTTTATCAACTTTTCTCTTTCTTGTTTCAAGCGGTACATAGTTTGAGATCAGTGTGCTGTTGTGGCAGACAAACTTTCTTCATTTTTTTTTTTTAAATTTTTTGTACGGCGGACTTGTTTACAGTTTGGATTAGGTACAGATGGATTAGATAGCTAAACTGGTTGTGACTTCTGATTGTTGTCAGAGTTGCAGTACAATTCGAATACCATCCCACATTGAAAGTTCAGAGAAACAAAGCACACTATATATTACTGCAGGTGCTGCTTACATACAACGTCCATATTTGATCACAATCTGTGGTCCCTCTGACAGACTCAATTTTTTTTTTATTTTTTTATTTTGCTATTTTTGTTTTTATCGGAATAAATATCAACTCTTTTATTCAATACAAAAGTATAATTCTTTATTTTTTCTTCAAAATTTATAACAAATATTTTTTGAAGCTAAATTATAAATTTTTTGTAAAAGATGAAAAAAAAGACAAAAGCATTATGGTATTATAAGTTCATTTATTTTTAGAAAATAAAAAATGGATTGGATACATACAAAAATAAAAAATCGAACATATCTAATTAAAAAAAGTTTAGTTTTTAAACGAAGTTTCATGACACTGTTTCTATTAGTATTTTTTTTTTTTTTTTACCTCAATCTAAAAAAAATTATTTTAATAAAAACTTAATTCTCAATAAAGATTATTTAAATAGACAAAAAAAAAAAAAATCTAAAAAGTAAAAAGACTTGCATATAAATTTTTAGTTTTATTTATATCAGAAACAATTTTCTTTTATGAGCCCTAAGCTTTCAGTTTAATAGAACTTGATTTTTGTATGTGTTAACATATAATAATATAAAAAAAAAAAAAATTTGATATTCACCCAGAAATAATTTTGATTCTGTAACCAACTAGTATTGATAAAATTTAAATAAAATAAAATCCACACCACATGGTTGATTTCACATAATAATCATAAACCAGAATTGGCCAAAACCTTTAATTTATTATCATAATTGATATATTATAGAGAGAGGTCCAGAATTACCGTACTAAAAAAGTGAAAAACACAAGCCAATTATCCAAAGCCCGATGCAGCAGCTCTTTGTCTTATATCTCTCTAACTTGTCTCTTTCAAAAATACTTAATATTTACAATTCCTTGCCCTTATCTTTTCTTTTTTATAAATTAGAAACATATTATGATTATCATTCATAATCTACCCTTGAGAAAGCTGGTGCACAACTTCTTCCATGCCTCCCTATCTGGCTCCATTTCCTCCAACTTTTCTTTTGCCTTCTCAGCCAGAGAATCCTGCAAACAAAAATATACACACATCAATCAATCAATCAATGAATTTGAACAATCTGAAATGGTGTTGTTGCACCATTTTGAATCATATATCACAGCAGTCATTACCACGAGATAATTGCGTTTAACACAGCGGTCAATGATGCTAAGGAGAATGTCTTTCGTGTACTCAGGGTGACCTTGGATTCCCATAAAATGGTCCCCGTACTTAAACATCTCGATCCCAGTCTGATCGGACCATGCGATCACCTCTGCTTTAGATGGAAGTTCCACTATCTATTGATCAATGTAATTAATATACAAGGTATCAACAATAACATAAAATCGTCAATTTGGAATTTTATGATTCGGCATTGCAAGAAACTAACAAACCTCATCTCTGTGAATTTCAATCACATTGAGAACAGCTGGGATTTTTATAGACGAGTAAAGCTTCGATGATGATGGCAACAAATGAACAGCTGTGACACCAATATCCCACCCGTTGATGGCTCGGCCTGTCTTTCCTCCCAGTGTACGAGCCAGTATCTGTTCACATATCAATTTTTCATGTACATGTGAAATCATCATAACATGACAGACAGACAACGATATAAATGTCAAAACCATATTTATAACCAACAATAACTCATTAAAAACACAAAATAAATAGTACCACCTTTTCTATTGTGGGGTTGTGGGGTAAGTTTATTGTCAATTCAATATAAAGAATGACTGGGTGTGTCTGAGTCACACAACATTTATTTTATCTTCAAAATAAAGGTCTTAAGAGGTAGCAGTACCACCATCAATTGCCAGCAGACTCAACACTATATAATATGTGCCTATTTCGTGTTGAAGATAACCTAATCTCATGCTCTGTCCAATTGTATAATCCACCACACTCACCTATCCTATATCCAATAAAATTAATATATCTTGTAAACGAAAAGCATTTAAAATGAATTTAAGCAAAGTATGTGAACAAAACAATGTATAGCCAAAAAGGGAAGATTAGCATGTGCTAATCAATGCTACAATGTGGGATTATGAGAAAGATTAGTTTACTGTTTATATATTCAATCATCCAATGAAATCCAAATCACCTTTAATCTTCTTATCACTTATCACCAACTTTTTCCTAACCATAAGGTCCATAACAAGAGACTTTACTTTGAAACATCTTTTTTTAGGATTTTGTTAACATACAAACTAATTAAACAGATATAGATTAGTCATATCATTGTCTTCCTTCACATTCTATTTCAAGAAACAAGACACATTCTTGACATTGGAAGATTTCCAATCAGAATTGACGAGTCTGTTTTTTTTTTTGTTTTTTTTTTAAATCAGAGGAAGATTTGAAATTGAAGGGTGGACCACGCCTACTATACAAGTTGGTAGTTTTTTTTTTAATCGTAAAAAACAAAACAAAAATTAGCAAAAGATCCAAAAAAAACAATAAAATAAAATAAAATAATAATAACAAAACAAAGTGTTTTCTTTTTATGGATGATAAAATATATTAAAAAAAAAAAAAAAAAACGTAAAAAGTATGTGTTCAAAGCTCTCATTGTCCACGCTAGCTGAGCTGGGCGTAAATAGTGAGAACCACGTCAAGTTTATCGGTATATTCAGCATTAATAAAGTTTTTTTTTTTTTTTTTTAAGGGCTAATTGCACAAACCTCCCCCGAGTTAAGGTGTTATTGGAGTTATATAACATTACTCGATTATATTAACACTTGGAGAAAGGAGAGGTGACTCGGAGGTATTTTTTGTCTCTTTGATATGTTTAATTGTCAATTTATAATAATTTTTTAAATTTGAGAAAAAGTTTTTGACAAATTTTTCCTTTCAAAAATAAAAAAGAAGAATTTGTTTAATTTTTAGTCAAACTTTTAAGAAATTGAGTGCACAGTTAGTCAGTTACATTTCGTCATTGGCAAAACAGTCAACTTAAGAGTTTGGATTAATTTCACTTAATTAAACCTAAACCTCTTAATTAGAACAGAAAACAAAATTAATAAAAACAAATTGACCATAATGCCCTTTATATCCATTGACAGCTTGGGGACAGCCTATTCTTTCTCAAATCATAAAACCACAAAAACAAACAATAAAACCCAAACAAATCTCACACTCATAAAATTCTGACCATTTTAAAAAAACACAAAAATACATAAAATGTGCCAAAAAAAAAAAAAAAAAACTACCTGGTGACCAAAGCAAAAGCCGAGAACTTTAGTTTTCATTGAATCCAACTTGTTCAAGAGAGCGATCAATTTGCAGATCCAATCATCGTTTCCATGAGCATCACTGCAACTGCCAGAGATCACGTATCCATCGTACGATCCAATCTCGTCGTCATCGGGAAACTCACCGCTGGCCACACGATACAAGTCCCAAGCCTCTCCTTCCTCCCCCAGCATTTTCACGTAAACCCCAAAGTACCCTCCGTATTTCTTCTTCACGTATTCTGAGTCCTCTCCGCACAACAGAAGCGCAAATCTCTTCCCACCCATTATCAAAATGCGTGCGCTTTAGAGAGAAAACGATTTTTCTCTCTCTAAAAATGGTGGGTTTTAGAGGGAGAGAGAGAGAGAAACGGAGGGTACTTTGGTGTTTTGTTTTTGTTTTTTTTGAAACAGAGAGATGGGTTTTAGAGAAGGAGATGATCGAAGGGGTGTATATAAACACGAGGGGTTGTGAAATGGGACATGGTTGACAACTTTATTTACGGTAAAGGTATTAATGTTTTTAATGTTCCTAAATTGCCCTGGTTGTTGTGAGATGACTTCGTGTACGTGTACGAAATTGTGAATCTGACTGGAATATTGGTCAGATCGGGAAACTTTTTATTTTTATTTTTGTTTTTTTGTTTTTTTTGAGGATATGGCTTGTACATTAAGTGGACCTGATATCTACATTAAACTACATTTATTGTCTTTAATTTATTATTTTATTGCAATAAAATAAAATTAATTATTTAGTTTCCCTTATTTTATGAGGAAATTCCGTTTCACCTTTTTAAATTAGTATAAATATGAAATGAGTAATATTAGACGTTACAATTTTTTTTTTCCAAATTCTGTCTCAAATGATGTGGCACGTGAGGTATCAACATCACATCAGTCAACATATAATTTCATGATTTGTCAACATATAATTTCATGATTTATAAGATGTTGACACCTCACGTGCCATATCATTTGGAACAGAATTTGGGAAAAAAATTTAGAATGTCTAGCATTTTTATTCAACCCATTGATTTTAATTTGGTAAATTATCACCGATTTATTTTTATTATATGGATAATTCTATTAAAATTGACAAAAATATTAACTATGTAACAACAATTGATTACCCCTTAACTAAGGGCCAATTTGGTATTGCTGTAACTTTTATAATAATCACTGTTAGTTGTGCTGAAAAAATAATCAATTGTGAAGTTAATTAACAGATGTTTAGTTATTTGTATTTTTAAAACTACTATATAGTTCAAAAGCAGTACATATATGTTTGATAATTTTATTGTAAAAGTGCTGAAATCAGTTACAATGACTAAAATATACATGATTTTAGAATCCTACTTATTATTTTTTTTCATTAATTATATATATTAAATAAATATTTAAGTAGAATATTTAAATTAGAAAAAAAAAATTCTAAAAGAACAATAAAAATATTTTTACAAGATTTTATAAATCAAATCAAAGTAGAATATTTTATTTAGAGATGAAATAAGGTATGTAAATGATTTTAATTTGATTTCATAAGGATAATAATGATATTTTAAAAGATTCATTAAATGTTGAAATAGATTATTCCATAATCATTTTCAAAAAGTAACCCTCCATCTATTTCTCAAAATCACTGTCAAAACTTGTCAGATTATCAATTAATCACTTTTGGAAGTTTTACCAAGCATCGTTTTATGTCAAAATTATAAAATAAGTTGATTTTAACTTTTCAAAAGCAATACCAAACTGGCCTTAATGATCAACTATATGTCTATATGGGCCTCATGGGTGTAACTTAGCTAGTAGATGAACGAGCTTGGAGTTTTGACAAATGACTCTCAAATCAACGACACGAATTCTACCAATGACAAGAAGCTTCAAAAAAAATAGTTGGTCTATATCCCGATCTCCATATGTATATACATTTGAAGTTTATGTCCTCGTCACCCTTTCTAAGTAAGTGGGAAAGATTGGAGGAGTCACCGAATTGTGGTAGGGAAATCCCAACTCACCTACTCGGTTCATCCTCATATCCGAAAATAAAATGTTAATTTTTTCTATTTTATTTGGTAGTCTTCTATTCTCTTGTTTCATCAGTTCCGAATCCAATATTTATAATAATTTAAAATAATTTTATTGTTCATTTTTATAATTTTTTTTTTTAAAATCTAAAAATAAGTTTGAATCCAATCTGGAATGAAGTCTGCACCTGATTCGAAAATGTTCATATCCAAATTCGAATCCAAAAATGTCATATCTGATTTGTTTCGAATTATCCGATTGGGAGACTTAAAAAAAAAAAAAAAGAAGGAAAATCCAATCCGAATTCGATACTCTTAATATATTTCAAGATATCCTTCTTTAATTAAAAAAAAAAAAACTCTATTTTATTTCTTAAACCTTTTATTATTATTATTATTATTATTTTTTTGATGCAGCGGGGTATGGTAAAAATAAGAATGATCATTTTGTCGAACCTTGAGGCACACTCAGATGAACCCAGACGTAGCGACCGGTAGTTACCCAAGCATGAATCACCATGCAAGGGTCATCATTCCCTAATCTACGTTAGAAAATGACGCTCTCGAATCCTCAAAGAGCATGTCGAATTCACGATAAATAAGTGTTCTAAAAGAACGATTTTATTGATTATCAAAAAGTTATAATAATAGGAAATAATAAGACTATTTATAATAAACTAATCCTGATACGACTCGAATACGATATTCCTAAAAAGACTAAAACAGGAAAAGATAAAAACTAATTATAATCTTCTAAGATTCAAGATTCCTAACTTGATAGAAAAACAAAGATCAAATCTTACCTAAAAGTTAAGTTTGATTTATTTCAAAAACCTGAATTTAATTCCTAATCAAACTAAAATAAATAAACTTGCTAAACAAGAAACAAATACCCAAATTAATAAAATAAGAAAACATCCAAAACCGTATGAATCTGAAATTAGGCACCGTTGGGCCGCAGGGCACCTGTCGCGGCATAGGCTATGGTTCTTTCTTCTTTGTCCTACATCAAATTTAGTTTGGGAGGGTCAATATACTAATATACAATATTTAGGGGTCAAAGTAAAAATTTTAAATATCTCTGATTACCGCATCATTTATATTGATTTTCAAATTAATTTTTTAAGTTGTATAACATTATTGATAAGATTATTAACATCTATGTGGAATTTTTTTTTTTTTTTTTAAAGTATTACATTTACGACTATTACAATAGGCATGCCGGGACCTGTCAAGATTGGACAATACAATGGTGAGAGTGATGTGCATGTGGAAAGTTGTTTTGTATGAATAATTGTGAGACAATTATTTTAAAATTTTTATAATGCATATAAAGAATATAGTAATGCTACTTTGCCCAAATTTGGTGCTCAAATCTGAAGCCCAAATGATGCGGCAACAATCTAATTAATTCATTTAAATCATGCAAATATAATACAATTTAAATGAATGGATTTTAGTGTTGCCACATTATTTGGACACTGAATTTAGACAAAGTAGCATTATTGTAAAGGATATATTGATTAGATCTAACAATAGATTGAATCGAATACTTATCTAGTTGTAAATGAGTCGATTCAAATTTTACTCAACCAAACCCACTCATTAGCTTATTGGGTTTGAAAATGAAAACAAAAGAGTGACGATATTTACACCCCTGAAAAAAATGTATATACACCCCTTTTGTATGAACACCCCTATTAATTTTTAAAAAATATATTATAGTTTGTGTTAACCACCAAAATTGGCCAATGACCAAAGAAGAATTTTTCATCCAGGATCAAGGAGGAAAGGCTTCAGTGGACAGCATCCGGCTACCTTTTAGAGAGAATCCAAACCAGTATATCGAGATACATATCCAGTTAAGCCAAAGCAAGGTTAGAAGCACGAAGACTCCAAAGTATTAGAAGGAACAGAATCGAGATCCTACAAACTGTGCTTTATTGTTCTAGTACCCCGCTTCTACGTAGATCGGGTACCCCGTTATTGTGTAGACTAGGTATCCCACCACTATGTCACCGCGGTACCCTGTCACAGCATCAACCAGTATCCTAAAACCTGGACGACCAAGAGATCAGTGGAAATCATGATTTAGCAAGAGGAAGAGTGCCGGGATATCCTGACACTGCCTAGAACTAGTTCGCTAAGCAACACCAATGCCGGACATGGATGCTACCAAGGTAAGACTAGTGCATCTAGAAGACCAAAATTAAAAGCTACAAAGAAGAATACTAAAATGCCAGTATTTTATCATTAAAAAGGTGGACTCAATTCCCGCCACTTAAGAGTTCCAATTGAAAACAAAGTCTGTCAGAATCCTCCCAAGAAGATATCACTTGATTTTATGGATTAAACTTCATGCGAAATTCTCGCTTATCACTAGAGAAAGTCTCATAATTGTCGAAACCCTAGACCGAACTTATAGGAGTGCATGGTAAGAAACGTGACCTATATATATGACATTATTCTCAATTATGAAAAGGGCAGCTTTTAAATTATGAAACCCTAAACATACATTTTTCTTCTATTTATCGACTTGTACGAGATCTCCGTCACCAACTGTGTCAGACTTCGTCTACAGTGATCGATGGAGAGTTATATTCCATATTGTATCTATACTACGTTAAGAAAAACATTGTATTCTTCTTTTTTATGATATAATACAGTTGTTTATCCTTTGTTTTAACCATTACTGCACCAAATTATTTTTACTGGAAATAATAGGTATCAAACTACGTGATACCCTTCCGACCGTAGTTCACTCCGATAATGATCCTTTAAAATCATTAATTGTAATTCCACTCCACTGGTAAATTTCGGTTAACACTTTTTGGTGCTGTCTATGGGAAACAAACTCCCATATCATTCACAAAAGCTATCCAGATCTACCCAGCTAGCAAGAAGATGAGACTCAGATCCTCACAGGGTCAGCCCGACCCCTCAAGACCCTACTCCCTTGCTTCTACTAAGAGAATTCAAAAGTAGAGAAATGGATCACGAAATAACAACCTGGTTCCGATCCTTCCACCTATTGTGGGCTCCGTGCCCCAAGATCCGGCCATCCAGAAGGTCAATCAGGGTATCCAAGAGCAACAGGCTACCGCTTACAAGGAAAGTATCCACCTACGGATGATCGCCCTGGGGATACCCTTCGAAGCACTCAGGATTGTAGGAGAGGCTGGACTGGGTACCCGGGTATCAGTCTTTGACAAACTCGGACCACCACTTTCGGTTCCTGACCTTTCTACATATTTTAGACCCCGACAGGTAAAGTCAGCAGTTGACATCCCTCATAGGAGGAATCAACCAATAGTTAACCCAATTGTAGAGGAGAAGGCTCCACAACCCCATGCTGGTGGTAGTACCGGACCAAGAAGAAACCCGCGAGGCAATTGCTCTAGGAGAAAGGAGCATAAGGAGCCAACCGTGATATCCGATACTTTGGACAACAAAGGCTCGGTAGCTTGATCTAGACCGAATGGATCCAAGTGCCTTGAAGACAAGATGGCAAAGATGGTAAAGGAACTCGTGGAGCTAGGGAAGGGAAAGCACCGGGGTACCTGAAAGAATCCCCTGGGGGAGATGAATGCACCCTTCTCTAGGAGAATCCGGGAAGCATAACTACCCTCTAAGTTAAAGATGCTAGCTGAAAAATATTCTGGATCAGAGGATCCCGTGAGTCACATGGAGAGTTTTATCCACCAGATGGAGGTTCAGAACACTACCGGTCAACAATGTGCAGGATGTTTCCCTCAACCCTAACTGACTGTGCCAAGACTTGGTTCCGAAACTTGCCCCCAGATAGTGTGAATTCTTTTACAAAGCTTGCTACATATTTTTGTGCTCAATTTCTAGGGATCAAGCCTCGTCCTAAGGACCCCGTCCTACTCCGGGTCCAAGAACGGGCTGAGATGCTGAGATCCTACGTAGAAAAGTTTCACAAATAAGTAATTCAGATGGGGGTATTTGCTGAGATAGAGACCTTGGCCAACTTCAGAAGAAACCTATAGATTGATAGGTTATTTCGGTCATTTGCCAAGCATCCACCAGAATTCTACCAGGAGGCCTATGACAAGGCATTGGAACAGATGGATATAGATGAGAGACTTGGTTCTGAAACTTGCCCCCAGGTAGTGTGAATTCTTTTACAAAGCTTGCTATAGATTTTTGTGCTCAATTTCTAGGGATCAAGCCTCGTCCTAAGGACCCCGTCCTGCTCCGGGTCCAAGAACGGGCTGAGATGCTGAGATCTTACGTAGAAAAGTTTCACAAATAAGTAATTCAGATGGGGGTATTTGCTGAGATAGAGACCTTGGCCAACTTCAGAAGAAACCTATAGATTGATAGGTTATTTCGGTCATTTGCCAAGCATCCGCCAGAATTCTACCAGGAGGCATATGACAAGGCATTGGAATAGATGGATATAGATGAGCAACTCCGGGTCAAGGTCGAGCATAATGAGGCCCGATCAACCAAGCGTCAGAAGAAGGAAGCTCTGAAGCCCGCACTTGTAAAGAAATTCCAGAATCATCCTCCTATCCTCCTAACCGGTCAACCTACCGGCCACCACCTCCTTCCCAGCATTTGGATAGGTATCCCAGAAGAAGAACCCCTCCTAGAGCAACGCCGCCACCAAAAGAGGTAGCGTGAGTAGAGAGAGAAGAAGACTGGTACAACCATTACACCCCTCTTAATGCATCTCGAGAGACTATATACCTCGCCATTCGCAACAAGGGTTTGCTCCTGAAGCCTGGTCCTATAAAGATCCTAGTTGATCAGAGAAATTGTTACAAATATTACGATTTCCATGAGGATGTGAGGCATAACACGTTCGAATGATATAGCCTTCACAACCAGATTGAAGGATTGGTAAAGGGAGGTCTCTTGATTGAATTTCTACAACAAGTATGGGATAACATCAAACAAGGAAAGAAAGTGTAGGAAGAGATGCGGGGTGCAGAAGAGAGAATAAGGGATGATAAGAAAGATCTGATGCAGCAGATCCAGACTATCCATACCATCAGTGAAGGCTCCACACTAGCAGGAACTTCTAACAACTCAAGGAAGAACCATGCTAGAAAGATCCCGAGGTTTACTACCAGTCAAGATGTACTCCGAGTCTCCAAGGGATCCTAAGAGTATCTTGGCTCTATCCAAATTATTTTCACGGAGGAGGATGTCTACAATACAGTCCAATGGTGATCACGATGTAGATAGCCAACTCCATGGTCCACCGTGTCCTAATCGATACCGGGAGCAGTGTAGATATCCTATTCAAAGGAGCCCTAGAGAAGTTCAACCTGAAGAACTCTTTCTACAACAGTTGTACCACACCGTTGTATAGGTTCACTGGGGACTCATTGATGCCGATCGGATCAATAATCCTACCGATAATAGTCGGAGAGGCTCCTCTCCAGTAGAATATAACGATGGAATTTATTGTGGTCGATACCCACTAAAGCAAAACTAATCAAAGCTAATACTCGCCACTCCTCGGCAACGGTGCCATTTTGACAAAGCCGTTTTGTGTGTATTTAAAATCCACTTGTCAAACAATATTTATAAAACCTCACAAAGCCTTAATTGGTTTGGAAAATATAAGTATGGTGGTAAGTGGGGTGTCGTCCATAGGGAGTAGGACTAGCAAAAACTAGCTACAACCAAAGTAATATTAATGTAAAAAACTAAAAGTAAAATGTGGATGTTGTAAAATGAAATAAACAAACTACAAAAAATTCAACTAACAATGCAACCTAGAATAAAAGGAAATGGAATGAAAGATATATATATGAACGAAACTAAGGGGTTAACAGATTCGAAAGCAAACATTGGGCAAATGCAATAAACTCGTACTTAAGCGTGTGTTATCAAATGTAACTAACCTAGAGTGTATAGAGTTGGCTATTTATCTCTAGTAAGTGGTCAACCTAGGGTGTATAGCGAGGACCACCTACTAGCGATTAATCCATCATAAACAACCAATCTAGGGTGTATAGTGTTGGATGCTCAATCAGGATTCTAGGAGATTAAGCTCGTCCATCTATCAAAGGCTCAACCAATTACAAACTTAGTCAACCTAGGATGTATAGTAATGACTTCTAATCCTCTCGCAAGAGCCGACCTTGAGTGTATAATGTCAGTCACCCGCTCGAGGTTAGATTAAGGACGCGGTTATAGAGTCGGAATTCATGACGTTCTGTCCATTCAATAAAATATTAAACAACTAAATATGATGAATATCTAGATGCAATACTCATACATAATCCAAGGAGAACTTGCTAAGATGATGTATCCAAAACAAGCAATCAATGAAAACCTTTAAAGAACAAGAATAGAACAATGAAAGATAGAAATGAATATATATATATATATATATATATAGAATAAGGTTTATGTACAAATCCCAATATTCAACTAACTACTCTATCAACCCTTTAGAGGGAATTTAGCTACTATTTACAACTATGAAAATAAGAGAAAGGAAGGAGAAAGAATCCTTGGAGAACATCTCCTTCCTTGAAGTTGCTTCTATCTCTTACCTTTCTTGAAGTTGAGTAGAGAATGTAAGTGAGAGAGAGAGAGAGAGAGAGAGAGAGAGAGAATTCCTATATCTAGGTTATGTTTTTGTATCAGAAAATCTAAGTAAAAAGTGTGTCTTTAACGTTCACATCATATTCTATTTATACCCCTTACAAAAATAGGTCACTTAAGCTTCAAAATGCAATTTGGCACGCGCGGAATGCGGGTGGAGTGCGGTTCCTAGACCCACACTCTCCCCCACTTTATCGATTTTCTTCAGTTTCAGTTCTCGAATCTAGGTACAAGTGCGGGTAGAGTGCAGTTGGATGACCCGCACTTAAACAATCATGTGCAATTTCCACTCCTAGGTCTAGGCCATAGTGCGGGTGGAGTGCAGTTGAGTCACCTGCACTTAAACAATCAGGAGCAATTTCCACTCCCGGGTCTAGGCCATAGTGTGGGTGGAGTGCGATTGAGTTACCCACACTTAACTCGCACTTTATCATTCCAATGATGTTAGGTCTCGGATCCAGCGTGGAGTGCGGGTGGAGTGCGGTTGGATGACCCGCACTCGACCCGCAGTTTATCTTTTCCTCATGAATCAGGTCCCGGCTTTAAGCTTGGCGTGCGGGTGGAGTGCGGTTGGAAGACCCACACTCGACCCGCACTTTATTTGTTGCTCATGAATTAGGTCTAGGTTTTGATGATGAGTGCGATTGCGACCCGTATTGACCCCCACTCATAGAGCTGTTGGTGACCAGTTGTCCTTTCTTCTTCCACCGTTTCCCCCTTTTTGGTCGGAACACCTGCAATATGCTTCTAACACCAGAAATGCACAATTCTCTGCAATTATGGACACAAAACTCATTAGAGTCACAAAAACGTACGAAAATAGAACAAAGGATATGGAGATGAGGGCCTAAATATACAACATATTTGGCATGATCAGATACCCAATCCGCCTACAATGCAATCTTAGGAAGGCTTTTCTATCAGGAATTAGGGGAGTGTTGTCTATCTATCACAACGTCTTGAAATTTCCAATAGGAACAAAGGTAGGAGAGGTCTGAGGAGATCAGCAAGCAGCTCAAAGTTGTTATGCAATGTCTACCGATCCTACCGCGCTAGCCAAGCAATGCGCGCAAGTGACCAGAGAACCAAACCAAGAGGTACTCACGCAAGATAACCTAATACTTTAATGAAGGTCAAACATGGTCTTATCTTCCAACTGGGAAGGTCCTTACTTGATCAAGATGGTAGTTTATGGTGGAGCATACAAGTTAGAAGCCGCAGATGGTTACTCGGTTAACCACACATGGGATGTTGATCACTTCAAAAGGTTTTACCCTTAGTGGTTAGCATGAACAGTTTTTTCTTGGCTGGTATGTCGTCAAATGTATACCCCGAGCTTTGCTTTGTATAAGTCTGAAAAATTCAATAAAAGAAGTCAGTTCTTCTAATACATGAATCTCCTATGTTCGCCTTGCAAATTTCGCCATAATAGAATCGCCTTAAGACCATGAGAGATACCTAGCATTCTTGATGCCCTGGCCCGGGTTAATCTCTTTAGGAGGATCACCATGATATAATCACCTCAAGACCAAGAAAAGTCATATGTCTTTCCTGCTGCCTTGGTCGGGGAATACCCTCCTTTATGAAGGATCTGGTGCACAAGTGTTTAAGTGGTATAATTGCCAGCCAGACTAACGATGCGAAGTCATCCTCTAGACCAGGGGAGCCTATACGGTAACCCTGAAGCCTCAGACAGAGAATACCCCTATTCAAGATATATCACCTAAGGATCAGGACCCCGTAGTGGGATGTCTGATGCCACAGATTTGCCATACGAAGACCTGGTACTAAAGTGGCATTAGTTGCCTACTAGGTATAGATCACCAAAGTATCAGGATGCCTTATTAGGATACCTGATACTCTTTTCTAGAAAACCTAGTGCTGAAGTAACCTTAGTTTCCAACCAGGAACAAATCGCCTAAGTATCAGATACTTGGTACCTTTCTCTAGAAAACTTGCCGCTGAAGTGACCTTAGTTGCCTACCAGGTATGAATCGTTTAAATACTAGGATTCTTATAGCAGGAGTACCAGGCGGCTAAGTTCGCCAATCCTCATGTTTACGTACCAGGTTTCCTTGATACAGGAATGCTAAGCACCACGATACGCCAATAATGTTTATTAAGTATCAGGATTCTTAATTTGGAATGCCTAATGCCCCGACTCCTCAAAGAGGAAGCTAGATCTCGGTGACCTACTAGGATCATTCCCAAATCAAGATCCTCTATGCAGAAGAAGATTGATACTAAGGATGGGGAAAATAAAGTGTTGCTAGGACCATGATGAGCGAGCATCTAGATATCAATTATTACTAACAATTTTATCTGGGTTATTAGCAAGCAGGCAAGTGTCTAATTCTACCAAGGCATATTGTGTACAAGCAAGATAATTTACAGGTCAAAAAGAAGAAGTTTTTCCATTCATCAATTAGAGTACCCAATCCTTAGTTCCGGGTTACAAAATATATATATATATATATATATATCTGTATTAAAAATATAAATATATATATGCTTATGCAACATCCTGCTTGTCTATTGACTTCTGATCTTAGCCTGCAGCACCTTCAACCCCCTCAACTCTAGCAGCCTCTAAATCGACCTGAATTTCCCTAACCACTGGTGCTTTGGCTTCAGTAGGAGCCTCAATTTCTTCCATCAATTCAGGCATTGCATTGGTGGGTTCCTTAGCATCATGCATCTGGACATCTTGAGGGGTATGAAGGTTTGGAAGCACACATTCATCTGCTACTACCGGGTCACTAGCAGGCAAGGCAATTTCTTGGACAAAGAGGGATCCAAGACACCAGTAGGATATGCCTGGACTGGATCAGCATCTGAAAATTGGGCAGCCTTGGCTAAAATTATGCCTTGGTCCCATCCAATCATGCCCTGCAAGTTAAAGTCAGTAGGAAGGGCTTAGACCACATCATAAGAAGCAGTGAAGTACCCCAGCTAAAAAGAGTCATTCACCTTAGCATTTAGAGCCGGCACTGTATCCCGCGGGAGGCGGTTTTTCTCTAGAAGCACGGTCTTCTCCTTGGCTAACTTCTCATTTTGAGCCCGTCTGCCTGCGAATCTGATAGTTTCTGTTTCCAGATCACGATTAATCCTTTCCAAGTCTACCAAGGCTTCTTGCCTACCCTGTTCAGTCTTAGCCGTTGAGCGGATCAAAGCCTCCACCACCCCTCTAGATCGAGCTAGTTCCCTCATAATCTCCTCCAACTCAGCCCGAGCTGTAATGTTGGCCTCTTGCAGAGTTTTCAACTGCTACCCCACAGCCAGGTTAAACATAAAAGCCTACAAAAAGAAAAAGAGAAGTAAGAGCCTTCCTAAAATCAACCAAATAAGGTAGAAAGCCAAGAAATATACCTCAGTAAGCAGAGAAACTCCTATTATGACCAGAAGATCCCCAAACATGGCGGCCATAGCATATAGGCTAACCCCAGTACATGCAGCAGCAAAGCGGAATATCTGCTCTTACTGGCTGCTATCCACCTACCCCGACCCAAAAGGCTGGTCAATGGGAGTCGCCACAACAGTAGTATCCTTCTCTTTTTCGACCTTAGATTGTTGACGGGTTGGTGCAATTGGAGAATAAAAAAGGAAAGGAGAAGCCGTTAGTAAGGATTTAGTGGCAGGAGCCATTGGAGCTTGCCATTTGGCTTAGATAGGAGATTCTCGAGCCTTGGCCGCCTTTGCTAACATGTCCTTTATGGAACGATGCGTGGGAGCAAGAGCAGACAGCGAGATAGAAATGCGCAAAGACAACCCCATTGGAACTGAAGGCAGGGTAGCTGCAGGCAAGTTAGGCTTAGATAGGCTATCGACACTAACACCAACACCGGTATCATGAGAATGGATGGGAGAATGAGCAGGAGAACCTGTAAGAGAAGGAGCTTAGAGCCCTGGTCCTATAAGAGCAAGGAAAGAAGGCAGAAGAGGAGTGGCAGATACTGTCAGAACAAGAAATAAAAGTCAGATGAAGCTCAATTAGGCGGAAAAGAAGAAAAAACAGATAAAGAGAAAATGCATACCCGGACGAGCAACGGAAATCTTGAGTTACCGGTCCAGTCTAACATCTTCATAGGAATCAACAGTGGGATACTACAAGTTCACGAAGGATCGATCCACAATTTTCTTCAGGAATCCTAGAGATTTGACTGAATTTTCCCCTTGTCCCATTTATCCTTCTTACTAAAATGAGTGGGCACCGGGTAATCAATCCCACATGCGTACCGAGCGGCCCCAGTCTTCTCCTACCATGACCCACTCATTCCGTCAAGATTTTGTTGTCATTTATATTGGCCCCAGGTACAGTGAAATTCAGACGATTGCGCGCCTTTAGATAAAACTGGCTTTTGTAGCCCGACATTAAGGACGTCACTTGAAAGACATACCGGATTTAATCGAAGCCCGGCTATCTATCGACCTGGTCCCTCTCGCATTGCTCATGCCAAAGCACCATGAACCCGGTTAAATGCTTCCAGAACCCGGTGAGAGTTGTAATAGAGCTAGTTTGAGAGCATGAAGCGCCTTACGAAAAATGGGATGAAAGGGTAGCCTAACCCTGCATTCAAAAGCATATACATGAATGGGAAATGTCCCTTAGAGGGGTATTACACATCGAAACCCCAATGTGGAAAGATGAGAGTGACGGTATTTGGGATCTGATATTGACTCCTCAAGCGTGATAGGGAGTCGGTAGTATAGATGGAATCAGGAATAAGCCGACCTTCAGAAGGAAGGGTGGGAATAATATCTCGAACATCTTTAATTGGAATTCCAGTCGAGATTCTTTCTTGTTTAACATCCTCATCGTCCTCCTCCTTACCTACAAGACGAAGCACGTCATCAAGCCTATTTCTAGAGCCCGACCCGACAATCGAATCCTTGTCAAATCGACAATGCTGGGATGGAGCAATACTCTCCACGGCATCATCATCATCCCTTTTTCTTTTTAATGGAGAATTTTCACTAGAATCAGCCTTCTCCATGTCGAAAAGAGATTCGAGACTGTCAGCATGTTGTGGTGAAGTTAGAGGTGGGTTTTGTGAAGATGCCATTGCAGTAGAAGAAAAGAAGAAGATGGTTTGGGAAGAATGACGATTCGAGAGAAAGAAGGCTGATTCTTGATTTTTTGATTTTGAAATTCAAATAGGCGTGAATGAATGAAAGATGAAAGAACGACATTTATAGGCGTATAGTGGATGGTTACCAGAATAGAAAAGGAAAACCGCAATCAATAACCGGAAACATGCAGGAGACGGTTTTGAGAAAATCGCTCCAAAAACGGCTTGTTTGAACTTACTAAGCAATCCTCATTCGACATATGGATAGAACATTTAATACTTGCGTATCCAAGAAAGATTTCCTCCTTGGTAGTGGAATTCATCCAGAAGGGAACATAACCAAACAAAATGATAAATCCTTCAAGCGAACTAGGAATCCTGACTCTAACCCTAACTAGATACCGGTGTTCAAGTTAAGGTGAACTTCTGTTAACTGCCAAAATTGGCCGAGGACTAAAGAAGAATTTTCCATCTACGATCAAGAAGGAAAGGCTTTTTGGACATCATCTGGCTACCTCTTGGAGAGAATCCAAATCAGTATATCAGGATACATATCCAGTTAAGCCAAAGCAAGGTCAGAAACATGAAGACTCCAAAGTATTAGAATGAACATAAATCGAGATCCTACAAACCGTGCTATATTGTCCTGGTACCCCGCTTCTACGTAGACCGGGTACCCTGCTATTGTGTAGACTAGGTACCCCGCTACTATGTCACCTCGGTACCCCATTATAGCATCAGCCGGTATCCCGAAACCTGGACGACCAATAGATCAGTGGAAATCATGATCCAGCAAGAGGAAGAGTGCTTGGATATCCTGACACCGCCTAGAACTAGTTCGCCAAGCAACAAAAATGCTGGATATGGATGCTACCAAGGTAAGACCAACGTATCTAGAAGACTAGAATTAAAAGCTACAAAAAAGAATACTAAAACGCCAGTGTTTTATCATTAAAGAGGTGGACTCAATTCCCGCCACTTACGAGTTCCAATTGAAAATGTGACACCTTCCAAATATGGAAGAAACCGTTACTCTTTTTGTTTTTTTTTTCTTTTGTTTTATTTAATTTAATTTTTATTCCTAATTTTGTTTTTAAAATTAAATTCTTTCCATTTTTAAAATTTTATAATAGTTATTTAATATTATTAATTTTATACAATCACTATTTAGTTTTTAAAATTAATATCTTGATCAAAGATATTATAAATCTTTGTTAATGTTTTCAAATTATTAAATATTTTAATAACATATAGAAAGCTTTTATAATATTGTTGCCAAAGGAACAAGAAGACAGGGATGGAGGCAAATATGGTTGCCACGGCAAGCTCTCTGGTGCCCTCATGAAGAGTATGAATAATGTCACATAAAAGACCACCATCATTGCAGCTTATAGTTATTGATATGAATGGAGGGTTTTTGTTTTTTTTTTGTTTTGTTTTGTTTTGTTTTTTTAATTTTTTTTTGTTTTTTCAAGAAATACAAATGGAGTTGAGATTCGAAGAACCAATTTCATGGTTAACAACCAGAGAAAATCTTTTACTGCATATTCAAAAGTGAGAATTGATATGAAGGTTATGAATTATGATTGAGCACGAGGAAGAGACCAGGGAGAAGCTTATATGGAAAATATTTTACAATCTTACTTAAGGGTAATGTTGGGATTTTTAAAAAAAAAATATTAATTCTAGGATGTACATACGGTTTTAGAAGGGGTGCAAATATCGCTTCTCAAAACAAAAACATATTCACTACTTTAAATGGGTAACTCACAACTGATCCATTTAACTCATTATATTTAATTATTATTACTTTTTGTAATTAATAATTTGATTTGATTAAAGAAGAAAAATGATAGAACCGGTAGAAAATTAAGAAAATTAAGAATTAAAAAAATATTAATACTCAAATATAAACAAGCATATCTATATCTATATAATATAATAAAATAGAACCTCACTTTGACACGTGTCGTTGTGTGGAGCCTTTATCATTTAATTTTTATTAATTACTAAGTATCAATAGGAGGAGATTTGGTCGTATCAAATATTAATCATAATTATTGTTCCAATTATTGCATTAATTTACATAGATATAATGAGAGTTATTATTTGAGTCAGTTTAAGAAATTTTTAACTGTCCAATTATCGCATTAATTTACATAGATAATGATAGTTTTATTTGAGTCAGTTTAAGAAATTTTTAATTGTCCAATTCTATTATTTCTCTATTTTCATCGTTATTAACGGGATTCAACTATTATCGTTTATTTACTCTCTCTTTATACAATCCCCGTAATTAATGGGATAATTAATAGATTCTATTAACTATTCCCATAATTAATTTTTAATTATTAATTAGTTATATATATATTATAATATTTAGCAAGTTTAAAAGACAATCATAAATTCTTATTCTTCCAAAATCGGTTTATTTACTCTCTCTCTATACAATCCCATAATTAATGGGATAATTAATAGATTCTATTAACCATTCCCATAATTAATTTTTAATTAGTTATATATATTATAATATTTGGTAAGTTTGAAAGACAATTATAAATTCTTATTCTTCCAACCTCCTTAATTATCTCCCTCCTTTACTACATTCCTCTCCCCCTTCTTTTTAACCTCTTCATTTTCTAGCTCTTCATTTTCCAAATCATCTTCTATAAATTTAAATTCTTTGATGAAGAATATCAATTAATAACCCTTCATTTTATTAAGACGTACTTAGCCCACTCAAATCAAATCTTAGTGCTTGAAATCAATTTTTTTATCTTTCATGACCTCCTCACTTCTCTCCAAATCATTTGTCTTCATCACTCAAAAACCCTTCTATTTCGTCTACAGCTTGGCCTCCGTATCCAGGATAGTGCACGATGCAAGACATCGTTTTCGACATGAACGAGATTCTGTCTTTGAACAAGTTAGAAATCTTCTCTTCTTCCTACTTTATATTCAAATGCTAATTTAATAGTGATTTCTATATACTTAAGTGTTATTGAGTTTGAAGTTATTATTTTTATTTTGGAAAAGATTAAAGAATTATCTATCAATTTGCCAGTAATTTGATTTATATTTTGAATTCCGTTAATTCTATTAATATGGGATCGTTTTTGGTTGCTTATAAATCATAGAAAAAGGAGACGTACGCCTCTCCTCAAAGAACACGATCACAAGTGAATCAAAGTGGAGAACTCCTACATTTTGCAGCATATATATATTGATAAGCAGAACAAAGCCTAGCAAACTACCTTGGATTATGAATGCCAGGCCTTGATTGCCTCCAAATCATGTCTGGTCTCCCCATTTTTATTGTATACATTTGTTTTTTTTTACCTATCGTTTCTTTTGTTACTTCTTTCATATGTGCTTTTCATTTTCTTTTGTTGTATCTTTTGACTTGGATGTGAAACTATTATTTTTGTCAAGGGCTTAAAAATATGATGATCAATATAATAAATTCTCCTTAAAAACTATTATTTTTGTTACTTCTTTCATCCGTGCAATAAATAATTTACAGAAATGATACTCAATAGGAATGGGTCAATTCATATGCAATTTGAATTGCTATTAAATGTCATAAATTGCATATCAACAGATAATCAAGAGGCAATCACGTAATTAATAGAACAGTGAATAAATTCTCTAAACCAATATTATAATTGATTTTTAATTATTGAGTATTTTTTTTTTGAAGTATTACTTTATTTGGTATGTTTAAAAACAAGCCATAAATTCTTTTTTATTTTATTAAATCTATTAAGAAGTTATTAAGTTTAATAATATAATATTTTTTTCATAAATCACATATAGCTAATCAAAAGTGAATCTTATAATTAATAAGGCAGTGAATAAATTGATTTTCAAATATTAAGTATTTTTTTTAAGTATTCCGTTATTTGGTAAGATTAAAAGACGAGCTATAATTTTTTTTTTTTTAACAAGCTATAAATTAATTTTTTAAATATTGTTAATTTTCCTTTCAAATTTTTTTTTGTTAATTATTTAACTATATAGTATATATATATAGGTATATAATATAATATATATATATATAATATTTGGTAAGTTATTTTATTTTATTTTTGGTTAATTAAGAAAATTTATTAATTATCTCATTAGTTATGGAATTGACTCTTCATTCTATTCATTATCACATTAATTATGGGATTGACTCTTAATTTTTCTATGACATTAATTATTTTATCTTATTTTGGATCCTTAACATGCCAGGTGTCGTTATGATAAGGTTTGAACATTAATTAGTTTTTTTTTTATAAAAAAAAAATTATATTCAACCCTTCAGTTTTATATTTTTTAACTCTTCATTTTTTTTTTTTTTTTACAATTAATAGTTGATTTTCTAGATTTAATGATAATTATTACTATTATAAGATCATATATTTTTCCTTTAATGCTTGATGAATAATATATTATCATAAAGTTTCAACATACTACATGAGAAAGCTTGATTTGATCATTGATTAACTTTTGTTGAAAATGTCAAAGAAATAAATTTAGAGAAATACTCTATAATTGTTTTTCATCACCAATGCATCCAATGTCTTAGACCAGTAAGTTAAATCATTAAATTATTGTTGCGTTACATTTTATAGTTCCCACATATGTGGGATGCAATCTAGTTATGATGTAATTACTTCTCATATATAAAATTAGTTCAAATTAAAATATTATTTAAATTAATGGGTCGTTGGGTTTTAATTAGTTTTAAATAAATAATCCCAAACCCCCCAAACTAAAAATATTATTTTTGGATTTTAATAACTCAACTCATTAATAGTTCAACTCAATAAAGTTAGACCCGTCAATCCTTTTTTTGAGTGAGCTTGGCTTAAATTAATAAGTTGGGTTTAATTCTATCATCTAGTGATATAATGTATACTTATTCTTTCAAATATAACATACAAAAGACTAAAATCAAGAGGTAAACAATTAATAATGAATATGACTCTTTAACATTTACTGGGATTCAAAAAGCATTCAATAAATGTTTTTAAAAAAAAAGTATTCAATAAATCAAAGACTATCTATTGATCTAAGCTCTGTCTAAAAAATTATTGTTGGTACTGATTTCGTAAAATTTTATGGTACATAGTAATAAATGCATCCCAATACAACTATTTCTTAACTTAATTTTGAGTAGGAGAAAATTTTTAATGGTGAGACCGTCCAATAGAAGTATATCATTTTAATTGAAAGCATCAAAATATATTTTAAAACTGAAAAAAAAAAAAAAAAACTACATTTCTATTGGACGGTCTCATTGACCGGTCAATAAGACCGTCTCAGTGAAGATTTTCTCTTTTAAGTAGAAGAAGAGGATTGTTATTTAAAACTATTATGTTATTTTGGACCGAACGATTGGTTGTACTAGAAGCTCATTTACTAATAATTGTAATTTCAGTCACAGTCATCTTAATTCTATGTTAAGTCCTATGCGACATTGTTTTTTAATTTTGAAGTATTACAATAATTCAGGGTTTAGTAAAATGGAGAAATTTGAATTTACAATATTATAATATGGGTGTGAGGGGCATACTATTGAACCAACCTTATATTGTACTATGCAATATCACTTATTTTAATTATTTTTCTTCTTTCGAACCTATCATTGGTAAATAGGTCATGGGCTAACCTAGTGTTATTTATCAATTCTTTTATATTAATATATATGACTAGAAGAGCTTCTCGAATAAAGTTTTTAAAAATGAACTTTTCTTTTTTGATAATATGCTCTATATAGCTTTAATAATAATAATAATAATAATAATAATAATAATAAACAAATAAAAAAAAGAAAAAAAAAATGAACCTAATTAATTAGACCAATGGAATCATTCTTTTATGCCTCAACCTGTGTGGCTCAATTAGCAACAAGGCTTAATTATGCTTGGACTGCTGAAGCCGTAGAATTAGTACAAATCTTAGTCTTAGCTATAGAGAGGTGTTTAGAACTTCCCTTACTCATTTGAGACTTGGAACTAGATAAAATCTTAAAAGTTGGCTTCACTTTTCTTTTTGATTTGGTCGCTACAGGAATCCAATTATTGTCAAACACGGGATCTTTTGGACCATGATTAGAATTTGAAGCATGAATATCTTGGTCTTATAATATATTCTCTAAATAATCTTTCCTCTTTTATCTTTTGAAATCCCATCCAAAACTTGTCAGTCACTTCTAATCTTTGGATTATTAAGAATCACTCTATTATTAATGCAAATATTCTCTATAAAACATTGATGATTCTCATTATTTTCTTCCAAATTTAAATACTTGGTATTCAAATTATTAGAGATATGAACATTAATTCATGCATCTTGATTAGGAGATTGTTCAACCGTTTGACTCTCAATTAGATCATGATCTTCTGCAAGTGCATTAAATGAATTGGTCGTCATCGGAAACTGCCCTTCATGGATTAGGTCAATTTCTTGAAACCTAAATTTGTCAACTTCAAAATTGTCTGTTGTTTCCTGATTCACTTCCTGAGTATCAATCACATTTAATTCAAATAAATGTGGAGATAATTAGATCCTACCATTTTTTACTGTTTGACTCTCAATTAGATCATGATCTTCTGCAAGTGCATTAAATGCTGGTCGTCACTAGAAACTGCCCTTCACGTTGTGCTACCATTTTTTACTGTTTGACTCTCAATTAGATCATGATCTTCTGTAAGTGCAGTAAATGCATTGGTCGTCATCGGAAATTCCCCTTCACGGATTGGGTCAATTTCTTAAAACCCAAATTTGTCAACTTCAAAATTGTTTGTTGTTTCCTGATTCACTTCCTGAGTATCAATCACATTTAACTCAAATAAATGTGGAGATAATTAAATGCTACCATTTTTTCTTCCACATCAATTTCGGGATTTTCAAAATTTTGAATTTGCACAATTTCCACTTCCTCTATTGTTTCCTTATTTTGTGGGATTGTTTTGAAAGATTGTTCCTCCACGAAAACCTGCCCCATTATGGTGGCCTGAAAAATCATTGTTTGCGACATCACATCTTTGATCTTGAATTTTGTATTCTATACCACTAGCCATACCCATGGTATTGGTTTTTGTGATAGACCGATAAGTTTGCTTTGGATTTCTTATCGTGATCGACCTTTGTCAGAATTAATTTACTTGTTCTTTTGGTAGCATCTAGCAGAGTCATGACCAAAAGCTGTACACTTCATACATTTCTCTAGAAGATTTTCATATATAACATCCACAAAGAAACTTCTATGGTCATCCCTCTCCACATTCAAAAATTATGGTTGATTTGAAGTTAAATCAATGTTCACAAGAACTCGGGCATAAAACTCATATGCTTGATCTCTTGTGGCTTGATCTAGTTGCAGAGGGATGCCAACTACTTGTGCTATCTCCATGATTGTAGTTGGATGCCAGTATTCCGAGCATAGACCGTAGGACCTCACCCAAACTTGAGCATGCGATAATTGTTGATTATATGGATTAAAATCTGGTTGCCATTGAAAAATACTAAAAATACCGTTTGAAATTGAACAAGAACCTCCACTCCAAACTCTCTTTAAATCTTCTTCACTAGAAAAAAAAAAAATATCCTTTTGGGAACGAAGTAATCTTCCAAGGATTTTGGAGTTGTTAAATCGATTGCAATACAAATTTTAATTCACTAGGCTTCAAAGGTACCTTTTCTTAAAAGCAAACGCCCGAAAATATTTTTTTGATAGTATTTTAATCTTTCATGGATATATTTTTGACTGATACGAATACACATGATGTCCCCTTTCACAACTGGCACCGGGAGAAGATTTGGTTGAACCAATGCTTCATTTGTTTTGAGCAGAGCTACAAAAGTTTTTGGCTTTGATGATGGTTGAGGTAAAGTATCAGGAACATTTGAGAGAGGGGCAAGAAAATTCCATAGACATACTTTTAAAGGATCCATGGATAAGGCTACAAAAATGAGAGAAAACTCAGAGGAAACTTTTGGATATATAAATTTTACAAAGTTAGTTTTTGACGAAAAGATGTTAATTGTTTGGTTGTCAATAAAAAAACACTTTCCATCAAATAAATTGTGTGGTTGTTTAATTTTGAAAGAACTTTTATATAATTTATTTATTAAAACAGATCTATAAGAAATAGGATTACTATGTTTAGTAAGGTATTTATATAGAAAAAAGTATAATGTCATTAATAAAATATCTTAAGGATATTTTAACATTAAAAAAGAGCTTATTGGAAAAACATTAAAATTTTAGTCTGTGGATAAGCTCCTCAAATTTACACACTTCACAACCTTTTTATTCCTCAAGAAAAAAAAAAAAAAAAGAAAAAAAAGAAAAATGTATTTAACTGGCAACCAAGCAACATTAAAAAGCTGAAAACTATTTTAGCTGGAGGTAAGGGTCTGTCTGGTAGGTTTTTTTTGCACCGATTCATTTACGTATTCCGAAAATGAATTTGAATAAATGTTCAATAACCGTTTTTTGAAATTAAAAAAAAAAAAAAAAACAAAATCAACATTAAAATTGAAAACACGGAAAACACATTAAACATGTTTTCCATGTTTTTAATTAATTTATTTATTTATTATTATTTTTTTAATATATAAAAAAATTCACCCAACTTCTTCTCCTTTTCCAGACTTCTTCTTTTTCAATCTTCTTCTTCTTCTTGAAGCACTCGATGCCTGAGGATGTGAGATCCTCCTCCGCCTCCAAGAGCAGATCGATGCTCCTTTGATTTTTTTTTTTCTTTTTGAAATATTTTAATTATTTTTCATTTATTTATTTATACATAATTTAATGTTAATATTTAAAATTCTTTCTTTGAATGTAATTTTTATTTAATAAAAAATTCTAATTTAGTTAATAATTATTTGGAATGAATTATTGTCAAATTTTGATATTTTTCGGTTAATATACCATACACATTTTTAGTGCTTTATTTTCATAATACAGCTTTCAAAATATGATATCTGATGCGTTTTCGTATTTAGAAATTGAAACAAAAAACGCTGTTTTCATTTTAAAAAACAGAAAATGAAAAACATTTACAAGAAGTGCTCAAAATTTACACACTTTACAATTTATCCTTTAATCGTAAAAAAAACACTGTATTAAAGTGGCAACCAAACAACGGAAAAAGTTGAAACCATTTTAGCTACTAGGTAAGAGCATCTCCAATGCAAATATGCATTTTTGGGTTTCTAACTAGTGACACATTAACATATATACTGAATATGGTTCCACTTTGTCAATTATTTTTTAAGAAATGCATATTCTCATCTCTAATGGAATTATTTAAAATCAAAATATATCCATTTTCAACTAATCATCTTAAAACATTTATTTCACTCTCTCTTTTTTTTTTTTTTTTTTTTTCCGTAAAAGGGAGGCAAAACAACCCAAACAAGAAACTAAGAGCTAGGAATTATCCTAGCAACTGCGACACCTTTGTAGTCATCATCCAAAATGGCAGAAATTTGGGGAGGGGGATCTTCAAAAAAGGTAATTCCCAACTCCAAGGAATGACCAAGCATTGCAAGATAATCCGCAACTTTGTTGCTTTCCCTATAAATGGGAAGAATGTTGCATCTCCAATCCTCATCAATAAGATACTTACAATCTTGGATGATGTTGAAATAGGGGTAGTTCAGAGGAGCGGTATTAGTCAGGAGGAGCACATCACTTTGGGAGTCAGATTCCACCTTTAACTTTTCTGAACCCAGCCTTCCACGCCAACTTAAGCCCTTCAAACACACCCCATAATTCAGCTTCGGTCACATTACCAGAACCCTTATTGAGGGCAAACCCAGCCAACCAATTCTTCATGTCATCTCTTTTTTTTGAACCGTAAATTTTATTGAGAAAGCATGCAAGGGAAAATCTCACTACCAAAAAATAGGCGAACAACCAGAGCAAAGAAACCCAACACCTAAGCAAAGCAAAAAAGCTCAGGTCAAAGATAAAACATCCCAAAAAACCCCAAAGAAAGCAGGGGAAAGATAGAAACAACAGTATCAAGAAGACATCACCGCATAGCACGCCTGAAGCAAACCCCAACAAACCGAGAACAGCAACAGGACAAACTTAGTGAAGACTCCATTCCTCGAAATCCCCCTATCTTCCAGACCCCTTTTTAGCTAAGCAATCGGTAAAAGAATTTGACTCTCTCGGACTAAAAGAGACCGTCATACTGCCAAGGAGATCCATGTTACTTATGATGTTGGTGATCGTTTCAACATGCCTAAGATTGCCAAACCCCATTTTTAATCCAGAAGACCGCCACTTTTAAGTCGCTAACAATCTCAATATTGCGACCCAAAAGAAAGGAGTTGGAGACACAAAGATAACTAGCCATATGAATGACTGAAATTTCTACGGTATTGGCATCATCAACACCAATAAACTTAGAGAATATGCAAAGGACTTTGCCACCGAAATCCCTCAAAACACCTCCAATCCCTACTAGACTAGGAGTTCCCCTTGCAGAACCATCAACATTAAATTTCAGATCATATCGCACAGGGGGCACCCAAACTATGCTTTTACTCGTCTTCCTTGGCTTGGAATCAACACAGTGATCTTTCAAATTGAGAAGTATGGTTGTTAATGGATCTTTCGACCCATTTCCGTGGTGTTTGAACCACCAAGACACTCTAAATTTTGCATTGTCTCTCACAAGGGTTAAATCTTTTTCCTTTCCATTGATAACCACTCGATTTCTCATCTCCTACATTGTCCACATCACCACAAAAAACAAGGATCTCCAAGCTCCCCTACTTTTCGGCAATGAAATCAAACCTTCCCAACCATTCCACCATTCCTTTATAGAGATGTTCGGACAGCTACACACCTCCCACCTAGTCATGTAGCTGCACTAAATATCCCATGTCCACTTACAGTGAAGAAAAAGATGATTGATCGATTAATTTTCTGTGTTACATAGAGGGTAGACCAAAGACAACCCTTGGATAGCCCCAAAACGACGAAAAACCTTACCAACAAGCACTATCTCCTTAAAGAGTTGCCAAACTAGCAATTCCACTTTAGGAGGGCAAATACCTTGCCAATTTATGTCATCTTTGATAACACCTACAACCGAAAAAAAGCCCAGATCAGGTTTCCAACTACCATCAATATTCCACTGGTTAGAAATGTGACTTTTTGTTTTGTCTTTATTGGTGTCTAGAAATTTTTTAGATAGAGTCATTTTATCGTGTCTTTTGTTTTTATTTGTTTTGTGTTTTGTTTTGCTCGAGGACGAGCAAAAGATAGGTTTGGAGGTATTTGATCGGACGATTTACATACCTATTTGAGGTCACCATTTCCTAGATTTTGTACTCATTTCAAGCATGTTTTTGTATATATTGCATTTTTTGAGCCTTCTGTAGGTTATATCTCCTAAAATAAGGTATTGAGCATAATTGAAGAGTTTCGAAGGTTAAACGGCTGAAATTGGAAATCTTCGTTCAAAACATTCAACTTTCAGGGGATATATCTCCCTTCTTGAATCGAATTACGTTTCGCGTAACCTCTTTTTGGAAAGCTCCATGAGTCTAATTTCCAATGCTTTTTTACATATCGCAATTCCGAGTTCTCTAGAGGAAGTTATGACCGTTTTCGAAACAGTGCGCGAAGTTGAACAACTTCACTTAAGAAAGATGCGACCCCAAAGGCGACCCCAGACAATATCACTTTCCTCTCAGGTTTTTGCCTTTAAAAAAATGTTAAATTCAAGAATTTACCTCCTTACCCCTGACCTAATTCATTCTCATATATAACCTTTGATATTTTTAGACTAAAAGAACCAACTTCCTACCCAAGAACATTCACAAAGACATCATCTTTCCATATTTATCTTATATCACATTCCTTACAAATGAAATCCACCAAGATTCCACCTTTCCTTAGAAATCCATCAAATCCACCATGACTTCTTGTTTTTGGGCAATAGGGAGTTGAAGATATTCGAAGGAGAAAAAGATTCAAGTAGAAGAGAAAACTCTCCACATAGTTTTTTCTATAATTCTTTTTCTTTCAATATTATTGTAGAGCCATGTATTTATTTGCTTATATATGTTGTATGGCTTTATATTGTAATATGAGCTAAATTTCTAGTGCTAAGGCTTGATGAAACCCAACCCTTGACTTTATATATAGACCACCGAATTTATCCATGTGTGTTTATGTTTTGTATGGATGTTTTTGAGTACTTAATGCTTTCATTAGATTGATCTCCTTTTTAATTATTTTTGGTTGTGTGTTGTGAACCGCCCGGAGATGCAGACAAGGTACTATGCATGTCTAATAAGGTAGACCTACTAAGACTAGCGTATAAGGCTCTTTTAAATGTACCAAAGTTCATAATGAATTCACGCATATATTCTAGGGTCATCGACCAATAGGCTTTGGGTATGTGTGGATGTAATTTCTATTACTCGACCGAAAGTAGAGATTATTGTTGGGTGCACGAGGCTACAATTCACATTTGTACAAATTGGGTATTTAAGTGAGTCTAGGACTTTAATTGGAGAGGGTTAGGTGGATTCTGGTCTTAGCATATTATCTCTCATTGTTATATTTAATTTCATTACTTGTCACTATTCTACCATATTAGCTTAAAGTTAGTTGAATAGTATAATTTAGTTTAATCATAAGTTTTAAATATGAAAATCATCTCTTATTACTTCTTTGAATAGCAATTAGGCTAATTAATTTTGGTAATCAATCACTCAGTCTTCGTGGGAACGGACTATACTTGTTATTGTATTATACTCCCGACCTCGTACGATTGGGAGTGTCAGTTTAGAAATGGTCGGGGGAGGGGGGTGTCCAAGAAATAAAACAATTCTCATTAACAACAATACTCTCCATATTTGAATTAGCATCCATCCAGTCTTCCGCATACTTTAGAATGATTTTACTTGGGCAAAGAGGAGTATGGAAGTTAGGATTGAAAATCTTCTCACCTCTCCATTTCCAAATGAACCAGAGAGTCATCGTAAAAAGAAGATACCTAGGTATGCGATCCAACAATATGATTATGCACTTGAGGTTATCCAAAAGCCAACTGCTCCACTCAATCATGTAAGAATTACTCATAGTAATCCCCTTGCAAATGTCCTCCCAAATCCCACAAGAGACATTGCAATTTCTAAACACTTGCTCAATATCTTCAGAACTCACCTTACATCTGTAACAAGTAAGATTAGAGGTAATCCCCATGGTACCTCTCTGAACATTAGTCAGAAGCTTACTATGAAGGAAGATCCAAAGAAAATGGAGAACTCTTGGAGGTAACTTAAGGTTATAAATAAAGCTCTATTTCCACGTTTCAACAACATCCTTGTTAAACTGAGAACCATACGCACTACTCACAGAAAAATCCTCATTCTTGGAAAGGCCCCAGATAACAGAATCATTGACATTACAATTGTTAGCCAAATGGATGCTGAAGATGCGATGCACAATATGCCAAGGCAAAACCGAGGACAGTTTTCGCAAATCGTAATCATTAGCACATAAATAATCACAAACCTTTTCTTTTATTTGGTCACCCGAGAGAGTGCATGAAGCATACCTCTAAAGCTTGCCCATCTCTTGGATCCAAACATTAGTCCAAAACCCAGCATTATTACCATTACCAATGCTCCAATACACTCCTTCAGAGAGAAGCTTGGCCCCAAAGGAGAACCCTCTCCAAGTGCTCGAGCATATCTTAGAATTAGAGCTGTCATGAGTAGCCATATGCCCCAATATAAGGTACTTCGCTTTGATCAGATTGCCCCACAGCCCACTATCCTGCTAACATAACCGTCAACCAATTTTTGCAAGTAAAGACTGATTCATTATTTTCATCTTTCTGATGCCTAAACCTCCTAGCATCTTAGGCATACACATAATGTCCCAATTCACAAGATGAATTTTTTTTTTGTCAACAGTATTACCCCACAAAAAGTCTATATTAATTTTATCAAGAGTTTGACAAACCTTCGTGGCTCCGTAAGAAGCTTAATGGACTGCATCACATAGGTAGGAAGAGCTGACATCACGGCTTTAATAAGAGTACACCTCCCAGCAAAAGATAAAGACGCACTCTTCCAAGAAGCCAACCTTTTTTAGGTCTTTTCAATGATCTCATTATAGGTTCCCTTCGTGACACGACCTTGAATAAGAGGGACACCAAGATAATTTCCCAAATTCTAAGATATGGGAGAACCACACACATTCACCAGTTTTTTTGCATCATTGCAGTTAACATTATTCGAACAATGGACTCTATATTTAGGAAAGCTAATTTGTTGACCAAAGAGGTCACAAAACATGTCGAGAAAATCCCTTATGATGGCAGCTTGTTGGAGAGATGTGTGACTAAAAAGGATGAGATTATCCACAAAGAAAGGATGAGATATTTCAGGATGAGATTATCCGCAAGAAAGGATGAGATCATCTGCAAAGAAAGGATGAGATATTTCAGGCCCTCCTCTTGAGGTCTTGACCGGTTTCTAGGCTCTATCAAGAAGTTTCTGATGGATAATATGAGACAACTTTCCATGCACAACACGAAAATGTAGGGAGATAAGGGATCGCCCTGTCTAATCCCACATTTAGGACGGAAACTGTCAGTTAATTCACCATTTAAAACCACCTTGTATTGAACATTTGAAATGCAACTCATAATTAGATTATTCACCCCTCTTATAATGCCAACTTCTTCTAAAACTTGCTCGATAAAACCCAATTCTAGCTTGTCATATGCCTTGGCTAGGTCAATCTTCCACGCAATGAATCCTTTTTTCCTTCTAGTATTCTTGAACCTGTGAAGCATTTCTTACGTATATGATATTATCTTGGATTTGTCTGTCCGGCATAAATGCCACTTGGTTAGGACTAACCAACTCAATAAGCAACACTATCAATCTCTGAACAAGAATTTTACTGATAAGTTTGTCAACGTATTACAAAGGATAATAGGTCTAAATTGGGTCAAGTTGGTGGGGTTGGGGACTTTAGGAATCAGTGAAATGAGGGTATTTTTTAAGTCACTAAGCACGCAACCCTTCTAAAAAGCAAAGAATGTACCTGTTTTTAACATTACATTTTATAACATATAATTTTTATATATATAGTCTCGATCTGGTTAGTGCATCATGATATAACTTTATCAGGATATTGAATGTGGGCCACTAGTTCTGACAAGTGCATACAAACTTGAGTCAAAGTATGTAAAACTAGTGGCTCACATTCAATATCGTCACTAAGTTATAACAGGATGCACTAATTTGAAAATTTATGTGTATATATATATAATATAAAGCATACATGTTAAACCTTCTATACATAAGTACATATCTAAGGACTTAGTTATAGAAATGCTTACACTATCAAGGTAATTGTTTATAATTATGAATGCACCATTACAATTTTATACAAACATTCTTACTAATTATAATAAAAAGAAAATGTTTTGAGAAATTTTTCATTTGGTGCGCTGTCTTGTTTTGTTACGGTTAAGTGTCTAGTATGAAAATATCAGTGTCATTGCAATTTAACAATCAAGTTACTTGATTATCTAGGTCTAATGCAATCTATTTAGATGTTATATTTTTTTTTAGGTTAGATATGATAGAAACCAACCATATTTAGCTGTTTGGTGGAATACATTCATAGCTTAGAAAATAAAATACCACATCATGATTATGTGATTTGCAAATTTTCAATGTCATTCACAACCACAAAGTAGGACCTTGTGCAAAGTAGAAACATACAATGCATTGGATGAATTCAGTTTCAAATTATTAGTAAGCATCACATTTGTTTGTTTTTGTTCCTTGTTCGGTATTTGAAGAAAAAAAAATTGGGTGAGAAAAGTAAGGAATTAGAGTGTGCAAATTAATATTAAAATTCAATATTAGTAGAAGCAGCAATCACTAACCAGAAATAATTAGCCCGAGTTGACTACTTGGTTAAACAGTTTTTAGGGTGTCAGTATATCTGGCGGGGTATTTTGTGTGTAAACACATGAGATTTATTAAGTTTCATGAACATGGTTTATAACGATGATAATATTATTTCAATATTCATGACCAACCTCACATGTCTACCTTGTAATTAATTCAACAAAGTAAATTGTTGTTTTCTTGACATTAATCTCATTTATTGTTTGCATACTTTGTCAAAATTTAGTACATTGTATTTGAACATTACATAGCTTGATCTACTGTTACTATATGATTTCATTGTGTCATCTATTTGGATGAAATTTTGACTCAATAATGTGAAAGAAATTATTGTATACAATTCTTCTTGAGTTGTATATACATACAACATATGTATGATGTCTGGTAATTTAAAATTTTGATTTATTCCTGCTATGATGTAGTGCAAAGTTTATTCTTGTCTTGATTTATTGTTTTTGAATGTTAAGTTTAAGGGTAGAGATTACAATTTTATATATATATATATATATATATATATATATAAAATTGTAGTGATTTGTTGCTTGTACCGAAGTTAATATAACATTATTTCTTTATCGTTTATTTATTTCTTATTGTTTATACAGCTTAAATATGTTAATAGGAATAATTATTTTATTACTTTTTTTTTTTTCCAGAAACAATTGAGTGAGCTTGTTTCAAATATCATGATTTATGGTCATGTTTCAACAACAAAAGGAGACGAATACATCTGGAGCTTCTCAGTTTACAATTTTTTTTTTTTTTTTTTTTATGTTCATTTGATAGTTTTAGTCTTTATAGCTAAGGATTTCACTATATTATAACTTTATTGTTCATTTGCTGATTTCACTCATGATTAGGTTGACAATTCTCTATATTGTTTCAAAAAAAAATCTCTATCTTGTTTCATTGTTCTTTATATATATATTACTGAATTTCTGAATGTGTAAATTAATAGTTATTTTAAAATCATCATACAATTTATATAGATGTAATATATATATATATATATATATATATATATAAATTTGTATTCAATATATTTGTTTATTTACCGACATATAAAATCACAATTTTTAGAAGCTCCATTGTAGATTGAGAATAGTGACAATTTTCATATGGTTATTTGTCACTAGATTTATTTACGGTGACATAATTTTCAAATGGTTAATTGTCACTAGATTTGCTTACAGTGACACAATTTTCAAACGGTTAATTGTCAGTAAATTTGTTTATAGTGACAAAATATTTAAACAGTTAATTGTCACTATGTTTATGTAAGGTGACAAAATAATTAAACAATTAATTGTCACTAAGTTTATGTACAGTGACAAAATTTATATTTCGTCACTCGTTAGGATCTAATAAAAATTTGTAACTAAAAGTCATGGTTTGGGACAACTACAAATCATTGTCACTAACTACAGTCACAATGACACTATAAGTGTCACAAATACTTTTAGTGGCGAAGGTATAAGTAACGAATTGTTAATAACACTTTTTTTTGTCACAGTTTTGATGTTGTGACAAATTTTCCACTTATTGTGACATATATTTTTTGTCACTATATATCATCTTTCTTGTAGTGCTTCGGTAAGTCCGAGCAATTAAGAAGTCTTAGCAAGAAGCGTGAGGCTTCAATAAGTCCGAACAAGCAAGGAAGTCTTGGCAAGAAGCATGCGACTTCGGTAAGTCCACATAAGGATACTTTCTAGCGGCATGTGATGTGTCTCGATTAGAAAGTAGACAAGTCTCTCTCTAGTGGGATTAGGTATGATGGATATCCAATAGATAGTGATACATGTGATTTGGTCACTTTTGAAGGTGTACTCTTATTTAACCAGTGAAAGACATTTTGCCAGTGGTTATGGATTCAACCCATGGATGTTTCCTCTTCTGAGGTTTACCACGTAAAAAATCAATGTGTCAAATGTCTTTATCTCTATCTCTTTATATTTGTATGTATGATCAATATCTTGTTTAGTTCTTCATTTCTTCATATCATTGTAAACAAGATTTTTGTAAAGAAAGAGATACACACATTCTTTGTTTAATCAACATTTGACTCTTGTATCTTTGTTGTGTTTGAACATTGTATCTTGTAATATTCCATATCAAGTTGTAAAGTTCTACTAAGTGAATTTACATTATAATATTCAAAGTACAACTTGTGAAATTTGCTTTGCATTGAACATATTCAAATATAAGATACATTGTCTCTTGTTATATGTTGTGTAAACTAAGGGTGGTGAATTGAGCATACATGTGATAATTGTTTTCTCATAACAATCATATAAAATGTTAATTTGTATGCTCACTAAAGTTTTGACAAAAGTCACGAAAGAGTTTTAAAATTAGAGTGTCAACTTATTCAGCCCCTAGGTTGTTTAGTATAACCTTGTAGATATTTTTATCCACCATGATAGCTCTTTCTTCAATGTTGAGGGTAACAACAAGGGGTTTGGAGATGTCAATTTCTACGCAAATTCAAGCAAATCTACCACGAGCTTGATCCAGAGTAATAGGATCTACTTTGCACATCTGTCCTAACATTCCTCCTGTGTTCCAAAACAAATCTAAGTCCATCAATTCCATAGGAAGTTTGGACAATCTCACCCAAATAGGCATGCTCTGGATATTGTCTTCTCCTGGCCCGAAATTTGGCCTTCATCTCTGCACCACCAAATATTGATTTGCAATTATCCATGGACCGATCATAAGCACATAATCTAGATTTTCTTTCACCTGGAAATGAGCCACAAAGTATCTGTCACCAAGATCTGTGAGTTGCCACTGTCCTAAAAGAGACCACTTCTGCAATAGTTTGGCCAACATAAAATTCAGGATACGGGCACAACCCATGTTCTTTAAGATCAACACATTAACCCATGGCTTCTGTAATTGTTCCTTCAAATTGGTCAAGAGTGTCATCATAAGGCCATTGGGACCCTCTGAAATTAGGACATCATCCTGATCAATTTTGAGCTTTTCTTTCATAATTCTAGAACTAGACCAGGAGCTCGGGCTCACCATATTCATGAGTTTGGACTTAAAACTACCCATGGCTTCTTTCTTCATCGTATCGTTAACCACATCATTGCAACCAAGAGAATCAAAATATGCTCTAGGTCGTTTGGCGGTACCACAAATCTCCACATTATTATTTGAATCAACAAACAAATTACTTATAGGGGGAATTTGGGCTGAGAAAACAAATGTCTCATTTAGGGTTTCCATGCCCCTCAGAAATAGAGGGGAATAGACGAGAACAGACAAAAGAGAGGAAGAAATAAGAAGGAAACAAAGAAAAGGAGGAGGCGTGTGCAACGGACACCTAATTCGCACCAAGCACGTACAAATTAGTCCCACGCGTTCATGTTTTTCACAAATTTTCTCCACTTTTATTTTAAATCAAATATGTATCAATTTTTGACCAATCATTATCTCATTCTCTCTCCTCTTTTATTTTACAATTAAATGAGGTGTAATCTTATAAGTGGGAAAAAGTTAGAAATCCTAGTCATCATTTCTATGAGAGTTTCTAGAATTAGAAACTTAACTCCATATTCTCTAACCTTTTTTTTTTTTGTCATATCACCTCCATATTAAAGTTAGATAAGATTCGATACAACCCAATAGATCTGATCTAATCCATTAGATTGGATTGGATTTGAGGATAGGATTTGATCATAAATTTTAAAATCCATCGGATCTTAGAATTCCAAATTAAAATCCATCAAATTATAAGGCTTAATTTATTTTTTACTAATTTATTTTGTCCTATAGAAATGAACATCAAGCAAATTTTAGGTGATATTATATTGTATTATGATAAATAGTTATATTTTATTTCAAACTTTTAATTTTGAATAATTTTATTTGTGCTTTGTATTTAAAACTTATGTTTAAAGTTAATAATTTGTAAGACTTTTTAAACTTAAAAAGTGTACAATTATATATTACTTTTATGTTAACTATTAGTATGTTAATTTTATTAGATCGAATCGGATTTAAGTATTTTTGTAATTGGATTAGATCAGGTCGGATTTAATTGTAATTGATTTGGATTGGATCGGATTGTAATTTTTTGGATCCAATTGGATCGGATCGGAAATTGGATCATGACAATTCCAATTGATCTGATCCACCGTATACCCCTATTGAAAATTTACACACATTACATATTCATTTTTAATCGTTTAAAAAAAACTATATTAAAGTGGCAAGTACCAATCAAGGGAAAGAGCTAAAAACTTTTTGAGCCAGTACATAAGGTCTTCAAAACTTACACACTTCACCTTGCTTGGATATAAATATATAATTAGCAAGAGAAACAAAAGGGTGATAATTGTTATTAAGATGTGTTTGAAAGGGTAGTAGTGTAATTAAAAGAGACAAATGAAGCAGAAATCAACAAGTCCTCCCTAATTGTGTGACTTGCCGTGACCTATATATTGGATCGTGAAGTAGGACAAATAGGAAATCTCGGCCCACACCCTTGGCCCCACAAGAATACAAACGGTTCCCCCGTCTAGGTAGGATTTGAACCGCTAACGTTAGCCTCATGTTCGTTCTTCTACCACCAAAGCTAAATGCCTTAAGGGTTAGCCACAATGTAATTATCATGAGTAGTTACAAGGACTAAGATATTTTATCCCAAGCCTTGGACCACCAAAGCAACATCCTTGTTGTCAAGCCTGAAAATTTTCTTTTTATATTTTGTGCTCTTTTCGTTCAAAGAATTGGAACATTACACGTGATATTCTATCACATGTTTAATACTCATGTGCACTTACTAGCAAATAGGAACATTACACGTGTTCCGGCCAGAATCTTAACAGAAGATTAGGATCAAACATTCTCAATTAGCACGTGTAATCCCTCAACTCAAATTTTGGATTGAATCAATTATATTTTGTTCCTTTGTCATTCTTAGGAATTTTTTTTTAGTTGAATTGGTCAATTGATAAAAGATTAAATTCTATCAAATGATTTAGTTTCGTTTGCATTATTTAAAAAAAAAAATTAAAACTGTTTAAAGTGTACTTATGTAGTGATCAATATTTAATATTAATAATGCTCACTCTAGTTAAATATGTTATCTTTTTAATTTATTAATAGTTTTCAATCATAAATTTAACTTATATTAAGACAAAATGTAATGTCCTCCAAAATAATAAATTAACTTGTTTTTTTTTTTAAAAAAAAATGTTATCACGCAATCTTTAATTTAAAGTTTATATTAAAAAAATATATATGACAACAAAAATTTGATAAGAGATTGTTGAGGATAAAAATGACGTGGGTGACTGTACATTCCGGAGAGACCTGGGAGTCTGGTACTCCTAAAAAAGAAGAGGAGATAAATGATTAAGGTGGTCAACATGAATATTATTTTTTGAAGGATTATTAGATACCGTCACATTCCATTAATATATCGATTGATTCATCTACCAATCAAAATAACTATAATGTTCTTTTATAAATAGATTTCAGTGTGATTATTAAAAGAGAGCAAAAGAGAACACAAAAAATGCATTGCAAATTATAGGGCATGCAATTAGAAAGTGAGGAAATGGTGGAAAGTATCACCTTTTCCAACTCATTTGGTAATTCTATAACCAGTTTAATAATTTAAGTTTAAAAGACACCTATTATGGTGAACTACTAAAATTGCCCTTAGATAATCATTTATGTTATTCTGTTTGTCTTGTTCTCTCTCCACACTTCCAACAAAAACGATAACTGGGTTAGTCTCTCTCTCTCTCTCTCTCTCTCTCTCTCAATACAAATAGAAGTTCAAGATCCAAACAACTGGACGTGCTTCATTACAACAAGGTAATATTTCTTGCAAATACTTCTTTTCATTTGTTCATATTTTCATTATGACAATTGTGAAGACTTTGTCACCTTTTTCCGAGCTTGTTAAAGTAGTATCCTAACTTTTTAAAAATTACTAATCGAGCATTTTCATGTCTTCTATGAGCTTTTTCATGTCTTCTCCGAGCCTTTTCATATCATCTCCGAGACTTTTCAAAAATCAGTAATCGAGCCTTTTGAAGCCTTCTCCGAGCTTTTTCATGTCTTATCCGAGCCTTTTCATGTCATCTCCGAGATTTTTCAAAATCACTAATCGAGTCTTTTCAAGTCTTCTCAGAGCCTTTTCAAGTCTTCTCCGAGCCTTTTCATGTCTTCTCCAAGACTTTTCAAAAATCACTAATCGAGCATTTTCATGTCTCTCCGAGCCTTTTCATGTCTTCTCCGAGACTTTTCAAAAATCACTAATCGAGCATTTTCAAGTCTTCTCCGAGTGTTTTCAAGTATTCTCCGAGCCTTTTCATGTCTTCTCCGAAACTTTTCAAAAATCACTAATCGAGCATTTTCAAGTCTTCTCCGAGCCTTTTCAAGTCTTCTCAAAAATCATTAATCGAGACTTTTCATGTCTTCTCCGAGCCTTTTCATGTCTTCTCCGAGCCTTTCATATCATCTCCGAGACTTTTCAAAAATCACTAATCAAGCCTTTTCAAGTCTTCTCCGATCATTTTCATGTCTTCTCCGAGACTTTTAAAAAATCACTAATCGAGCCTTTTTAAGTCTTCTCCGAGCCTTTTCTTGTCTTTTAAAAAATCACTAATCGAGCTTTTTCATGTCTTCTCTGAGCCTTTTCATGTCTTCTCCGAGACTTTTCTAGTGTTCTCCGAGCCTTTTAAATATCCTCACCCGAGGCTTTGTAAATGTAATTTGTGAAAATATTTTGTACTCTTGAGTTTTTATTAATTGTTTTGATTAATTTGACAGTATCATGAAGCGGGTTAGAATAGTAATATCTTACAACGGTCGATGGGAGCAATTACCCGACGGAAGTCAAAGGTTTGTTGGATCTGATAACCAAGGAATGTATATGTCAAAGAATATGACTTACGAAGAATTGGTGGCGATCGTGCATACCATTGTGAAGTATGATGTAAACAAATTCAATGTTGATTTGGCATCAATATCAATCGTTCCTGGCAGTACATGTCGTACATTTATAAGAAATAACGATGATGTTCAGTTTATGCTAGGGGAAGATCGGGTGATCCCTCAAGTATGTGTAAGTCTAACTCAGAGGACACCTGGAGATGTGATAGGGAATGATATTCCTCCTCTTGAAAATACCCAACAATTTGGATCCTTTAGCGGTAGCAACCAAGTGTATCCCCAAAGGAGTTTCGCCAAAAGTGGGGAAAACATGTGTGGTGTCCCACCGGTAGCGGTTGACCAAGTAGTTGAACCTCAATTTGGCGATGTGTTTGGTTGTCGAATTGAGCAGTACAATGAGATGAACAATTACCCGAACCATGAGGTGGATAATGAGGCAAATAATGAACAGGTAGATGATCTAGAAAATGTGGATGAAGAGCGTACACAAATTCAAACACAAGGAAGACATGTACAAGGAGTTAGTTGCACTGTACCAAATATGCCTGGGACTTCCGAGGTCCGACATAATATAACTGTATCTGATTCTGATAATATAACGTGGGTTGATTCTGATAATAAGATAACGTGGGTTAGCACCCAGAACGCAAGAACCTACAAGCATGATTTATAAAGGTCAATTTTTCCCGAGTAAAAAGGATTTGAAGATGCTAGTTGGCCTTTTTTCAATACGGAATAACTTTGAATGGAAGGTGAAAAGGTCTAATAAGACAACGTTCCATCTAGTTTGCATCATTGACGACTGTACGTGGAAATTAAGAGCATTGAGGAGAGATGAAGGGACTTACTTTCAAGTCAGAAGTTTTGTCAACCAACACAGTTGTCCTTTGAAGGAGGTTCACCGTCGCCACCGACAAGCTAGTGCAGTCATAATCGGAGAAGTCATTGCACCTAGACTTCAACAACATGATGGTCGTCTCATGTGTTCGAAGGTTATAATCGCCAATATGAAAACAATGTATGGCATCCAAGTCATGTACAGTAAGGCACATAATGCCTTGCAATATGCATTGTCATGGACCTATGGAACGCATGAAGAAAGTTTCAAACCGTTACCATCTTTTGCGTACGTTATGGAACAACAAAATCCTGGCACAATCACCGACTTACAGTGCGCAGATGATGATACATTCCTGTACTTTTTCATGTCGTTAGGGTCCTCAATTAGAGGTTTCCGGAGGTGTATGCGTCCTGTGATTGCAGTTGATGGTACCCATTTGAAGGGAAGATTCGGGGGTACAATGTTTGTTGCAACTGCACAAGATGGAAACGAACAGGTTTATCTAATTGCTTTTGGGTACGGTGACTCAAAAAACAACCTTTCATGGGAGTGGTTTTTGGAATGCTTGAGGGGTGCCCTTGGTCATATAAATGATCTGGTTTTCATTTCCGATCACCATGCAAGCATTGAAGCGGAGATTTCTAAAGTGTTCCCTTATGTAACCCATACTATATGTTGCCTGCATTTTAGTGAAAATATGAAGAAGCGATTCCACAAAAAAGATGTTGTCGACATAATGGATTCAGCAGCTAGGACGTACAATGAATTCAATTATAACAAGCACATGAAGGAGTTACGTAGGCTACATAAGGGTGCATTCGATTATGCCATTGCTGTCGGTCCACACAAGTGGTCTTGCGTACACTGTCCCCAAAGAAGGTACAAGCTGATGACCACAAATGTTGCTGCATAAACTCATGCCAAAAATTCGCACGGCAACTGCCAATGATGACACTGGCGGAGTTCATTAGGAATATGCTACAAAAGTGGTTTCACGATCGTCATGCAGCCGCACGGTTCATGCGTCATCAACTGACCGACACACCACATCTTGTGATCCTAAAACGTGTTGAGAAGTGCAATTATATGACCGTAAATTCGGTTGACTGGAACATATTCTCCGTTAAATTGAAGGGAAACCAATGGACGGTTAACTTACACTTGAAGACTTGCACATGCAACAAATTCCAAATGGACCATTTCCCATGTTCTCATGCACTCGCATCAGCAAGGTACATGAGATGTTACAGTTAACGATTTATATTATTTAGGTACGTGAATCTCATTGTTTTCATTGTTGTAGGGAGTGAAACTTGGATTTCACATCTCGGTGTGCGGACTACTACAAGAGAGAGACACTTATTGATGCATACTCGATTCCTATTATGCCTGTTGGCCATCCTTCTTCATGGGTAGTGCCATCCGACATCGCATCTCGGGTGGTTTTAAATCCAAAGTCGAAGAGACAATCAGGTCGCCCGATGGAGGGTCGACATGCCTCGTCTTTGGAGAGGACAACCACACAGTCGTGTAGAAGATGTGGACAATCAGGACATAATAGCAGGCGGTGCTCCAACCCACCAATGGTTAATGAAGGTCCCAGCATAAGTGTTCCTGATGAATACCGTCGCAAGTGCGGCATCTGTCATTCAATTGGACACAACAAACAAACGTGCCCTGAGAAAGACTCTACCGTGGAATGAATGGAGCCGTTGAGGAAGGCGATCAAACATAACAAGGCAGTACAAGAGGCCCCTGGATTGCCACCAGAAAAGCTTGTGATTGCTAATGTGGGACGGTAAGATGCTAGAAAGCACCTTGAGGAACATGTCTCCAACTTGATGTCTTCCAACATCGTCCAGACGTTGGGAACCATGCTCGATACAGTTGTGTTATGAGACCGTTGGTTATTATGCTTTTTTATGTTGAACTATTATGATATATTTATTGATTGTTCGTTTAATGCCATACTGGATCCTTTGTTATAGTTTCTACAATTCATTGTATTGTTTATGGATTTCAATATATCAAATGTGTGTTCAAGGGTTAATTGCAAACAACTAAATTTAAAAAAAAAAATCATTTCATTTCGTTACTCAAATGTTATGTACATCAAATAAATCACTAACTGGAAGACCAATCCTTCGATTTACAAAAAACCTCCACAGCCATCTTCTCTCGGATGGTGCCCATTTCATTTTCTGACCAGTCGAATGTATCCCTGTTCGCTACCAGGTACTCTATCAATCTCAAAGTATGGGCACCACAGTTACCACTGCAATTCACCATATAAACAACCGTTAGAATTAAATGTTATTAGATAGAATAAGATCTTTAAATAGTCATACCCTCTATCCTGTTGGGGCACACGGTCTCTAAACACAATGTTGAGTGGAAAGGGCTTATTCTGCAATGTGACGTCATATCGCCCCTCCGTCTGCGACCGTGAAAGTCTACCGAATGCAGTATCGACGGTAAAAAATATCGTAAGCAAGCGAGCTATGTTTTCCTATGGCGAAATGGTACCTCATGTCTGAACTGGTCCATCAGGTAAATACTCCCTGTTGTGAGGTCGACGCTGGCTAGTGCCCAATGCGTACGTCCAAGGTTGCAAGGAATCAAAACTTGTATGTGTTTCAACAAAGTGTTATTAGTGTGAAATTTATTTAAAATTCAAATTCAAACAATGTAAATTAAACACTGACCACGTAAACTTCGTTCCATGGTTTGGTTCCTGCCGGGACCAATCCATGTATCTCCTTCAGGTCATCAGCGAACCATTGATGCTTGAACAAAGACCAACTGCGGCGGGGTTTGTCGGCTCCACTTCCCATCAATCTCTCCCAGTCATTCAATAACCATGACTGTATAAAGAAAATTTATAAAACGTTAGCTAAAAGATATACGAAACACATAAATAGATGTTCAAAAATCGTACAACTTAAAAACTTACATAGAACTGTGAATCCAGTATGTTGATCCTCGGACCGTAGACAGTGGAGTAATATCTCTAACGCTTCCGCAAAATATGCAAGTACGCTTCTATATGCTGACAATTTCAACATTTTGTATTGTTAGCATTCTACTATTTCAGAAACATCTTATACACAATGTTCAGGTAAGGACCATACCGTATCCTCCAACTCCATGATGTTGGTTTAAAACCGATGGAACCAAGGGACACCAACTGGCTCAAGTAGATCCACATCACGCTTGCATAATTGTTGAAGAAGTTAGATAAGAAAGTAGTTTTACTTAGGAGTTTCAAAATACAAATTTTTTTTTTGTAATATCTGCCATTATACTTAGAATTCCCTAATCGAGTTCCTCTTATAGGCTTGGAATGCTGCAAGGTGATCAGGATCTATCAATGCATGAGGTGCCCATACATGTGGTGGTTGTGGCATAATACTTGGCCTCTTCAGCCGAGAGGGGTCAGTGTATGGGGTCTGCTGCTGCCAACCTGGCCTGCGAACCCGATTTTCAGGTTGAAGGGGTGGGGGAATCCGGTCTAGCTCAATGCGATCCACTAAATGGGTGAGCTGTAAGAAGGAACTCTGTCCCCGTGTATTGCCTCCAGAGGTGCGATGTGTGGAGGGACTTTGTCCCCGTGTATCACCTGTAGGGGTGCGCTATAAGTAGGAACTATATCGATGTCGATCGCCTGCAGGTGTAAGCTCTTTAGGTGCGTTGAGACTGGGGATCTCTGTCCCTGTGGAATGAATAAAGTGATGCTATGCACTAGGATCGACCGGAGGGGTGTGCTGTAAGGAGGTGCTCTGTACCAGGTCCTGAGAATGAATAGGCTGGTCTGCTAAAACCTGTTGAGGTTCCTGCTCTATCTCCATAGGTGCTGTATCTGTACCACTAGTACCACGAGTAACCTCCTCTCATGGTGTCACACCAAGCCCCTGCTGATCACCGTGATGACTACCTGTCCTCCCTCTGGGACTGAAGTCTCGGTGTCCGTCTTCGTCATCGAATGGTGGGTCATCGAACCATGTATCTCGAGTACGGGTGTGCGACGTCGAACCCTGAAGCCCCCAAATCAAACCTAGCAACTCCTGATGCTGTTGATCTCTCTTCTCATTACTCTTTCACACCTCCTTCTATAACTCACGTAACGCATCCATCAGTTCAGTATACCGACGGTCCTAAAAGGATTTCGAAATTGTCATTACTAAAACCGTTCACTCGATTGAAATTAAATAATACGGTAAAAAGAATTATACGTACCTCTGCTTGCCCTCCAACGCCTCCTCGTGAGTCATCTCCAGTTCGAGAGTCATCTCTAGTTCGAGGCTCTCTAGGCAACGTGAATCGAACCCGCCTAGTCCTCGCGGGATGAATCTAACGACCGTCCGAGTCAGAACCCTCCGTATCATTGGGTTCGAAAGTTGGACCCTCAGTGTCACTGGTTCCGACAGTTGTATATCGTTCGGGGTTAGAGACGAGAACAGGTATATCACCGACATCAGCATCATACAAACTGCCTCCCTAGGAAATGCCCTCGAAGTACCGTTCAGCCCTCTCAGTTGCCGTCGGCACCAATTTTACCCTCGCAAACATCTAAAATTACAGTTGGCCCAATGTAATTGTATACATACTAATAGTTATGAATATAAAAAAAAATATATATATATAGATATTTACACTTTCGAGGAAAATGCTATTCAACTTCTCCCCCCTCGGTCGCGTATTCAACTCCCATTTCAGAATTCGGGGGGAGAGCTCGATTTCCCTCCGCTTCCCACATCCGCTGTTGCCAAGCTCGGGGATAACCTCAAAAGCAAATATCTGCGAAACAGCTAAGAACAATAAGAATCCAATACAATACATCAGTCATATGGAAAAAATAACAAATTCAAAATTCTCACCAATAAGGCGTGCGTTAGCCCATATATGTTGTATGTCTTTGTGGTGTGTACATCAACGCCCTTTCGTCATTGGCGTTGTTCAAACCGCCTACTCCAACCATCCAACGCATGCTTGAAACCGTATATAGACCGCCTATACACGTGTGCACCCCACGGGAACGCATCAAAAGCGTCCAAGTCCTCGACTAGGCGAAACTGCCATACTGGAACTTTCTCTCTCTCGTCCAACCCCATCAGTATCTAGTTAAGCATATACAATAAGCACAGCTTAACCGCATCGTACTGCTCAGAAAAAACACCAATCTATAGAACCGCTTTCAGCTCTGCATACTCGACTTCATCTCGACCCTTAAAGTACCGCTATTGTATGCCATTCTCTACCATATCATAGGTCGACGTGTCAGGAAGTTCTCCTAACTTCAATCCGGTTATCAGACAAAACTCAACCTTCGAGAACCGGACCGAATGCCTTCCTAACAGAAATCTCATCTCATCTCATCTTCAGGCCCATCGTGATGCAACTTGCGAATAAGCAACCGATGTACAATGCCAACTGAAAACTTCATCCCACTATCCATATGAAGGAGGTGTCCAAAACACTACTCAGTATACCGACGTCGTTCTTCGACCGCAAAATGTTCATGTACCTTGTTAAGTGCGTTGTCGATATCTGTACGGTCATCAAAATGGTCATGTCAAGTTATTTTCCTCGAGTACCTTTCTTCCTCTAGAGTTTTAAGCGAATCTTTTAGTTGATTCCTCATTTGCATATTGACATAAAAAATATATATATATCTAGTTAAATAAAATAAATAATATAAAAATGAAAAGTCTCGGACACTATATGAAAAGGCTCGGACATTATATGAAAAGGCTCGGAGACTATAATTCACAAACACAGGTAAAAAAATTAAAAAGCTCGGATTACTGTTCAAAAGGCTCGGACAGTGTATATAAAAGCTCGGAGAGTATTGTAAAAGGCTCAGAGCTAAAAAAATTTCCAACCAAATCAAACGGCTCGGATTACTTTTTAAAAGTCTCGGACGGTTATTCAAAAGGCTCGAAACCAGTGTTAAAAGGCTCGGAGATTCAAAATTAAAAATTTAATATAAAAGGCTCGGATTACTATTTAAAAGTCTCTGACAGTTATTGAAAAGGCTCGAAACAAGTTGTAAAAGGCTCATAGATTCTAATTCTAGAAACCTATTCATATTCCTTAAAAGGCTCAGATTACTATTTAAAAGTCTCGGACAGTATTTTAAAAGACTCAGATCCTATTTTAAAAGTCTCGGAGCTAGTGTGAAAGACTCGGAGATTCAAATTGCAGAAACTTATTTAAATTGCTTGTAAAAGGCTCGGATTACATATGACAAAGCTCGGAAAAGGCTTGGAAAATGTTTTAAAAGGCTCGGAGATTCAAATTGTAGAAACCTATTCAAATTGCTCGGAAAAGGTTCGGATTACATGTGAAAAAGCTCGGAAAAGGCTCGGATAAGGTTTTAAAAGGCTCGGAAACCCAGAACTTCATCGTGTCCAACAGAATTTTTTCATAAATTTAAACCCTAACCTAATCAACAACAAATCAAATCAAACCTAATATACATGTCTAACCAACATCCAACATCAAACGCACATAAAAGTTTCAACAACAAAAACGCATGAGAAAATCATATCACCTTCTCGTCAACTTCAACGTCGACTTCAAGACTGTATCGCCACTGCCGGTAGGTTTTTTGTGAGATTTAGTACCGGATTTCTTGCACCCAAGGTCTCTTTTTCCACTGTTCTCTCTCTCTCAACTTTTTTCTCTTCAGACGCAAAATGACAAAAATGAGGGTATTTTTGTCTGGTCACCTAAATAGGTGCCTTTTAAACTTACATTAGTAAACCGGTGACATTCTCATAAAAACCCCTTCAAATAGTGACAAAAAAATTTTGAACCCTTAGAAAGTTACGTTTGACCAAATTTTGAAGACTCTTAATAATTAGCAGTTACCTTCTGTCACCCACGCATACCCATTAATGAAATTTAGTCCCACTTTGTAATCTTTTTTAGATAAGTGCACCACACGTATTGACCATTACCAAATGCAATCGAAACTTGAATTCTTGTAAGCAAATTAAAATGCTTTTTGGGTGCATTAAGTGTGTTGGAGACACACACATTGATACATACATAGATTATATTGTTGGCCACGATATATAACATGACTATTTAGCATGACACGTGCAACTCTTGCCTACAAATGTCATGTGATTTGACATTTGTGGATAAAGTTATAGTCTTAGTGGGAGAAACTTTTTTGTGATTAATAAGTTTGTATTAAAATTTGCATGATATTTAAGTTTTAACTTTGTTCATTTTTACTCACGCTCATCGTAGGTATTATTTAGTTCTAAATAAATAAACCCAAACCCCCCAAACTAAAAATATTTTTTTCGGATTTTAATAACTCAACTCATTAATGGCCCGACTCAATAAAGTTGCTTTTTTTTTTTTTTTTTTGAGTTTGGGTCAAATTAATAAATTGGTTTTAATTTTGTCATCTATTGATATAATATATACTTATACTTTCAAATATAACATTCTAAAAGACTAAAATATAGAAGTAAACAATTAATAATAGACAAGATGAGGTTTAGCATGGTTATTATAAAGCCCCTCACACTCACACTACGGAATTGTGAGTTAGAGTTAATTCCTCCCTCGTCTAAATAATTCTAAATTATTATAATATTTGAATAAAAAAAAACAATTAATAATGAGTTGACTCTTTTAACATTTACTAGGGTTCAAAAAGCATTCAATAAAGGTTTTAAAAAAAGAAGGTTTAATATTAAAAACATCTCCTCACCTTTGAACTATTATTGGAAAAAATACTTTTATTTCAGAAACACCTTTTATGGACCAACAAACAATACTTTATTTAGTAAGATTCAGAGGGTATAATGTTCAATTAATATAATTGAAGTTTAAATACGGACATTATAGACTTTTTAACATCAAAAATCAATCAATTGAATCATTGTTTGTTAGTCTACAGAGGATGTTTCTGAAATAAAAGTATTTTTAGCAAGACATCCAATAATAATTAAAAGGTGAGGGGAGGTCTTTAATATTAACCCAAAAAAGAAAAAAAAAAAAAAAAAAAAAGAAGTATTCAATAAATCAAGACTATCTATTGATTGGTCTGTCCAAAAAATTGTTGTTGGTACTGATTTTGTCAAATTTATGGTACATAGTAGTAAATGCATCCCAATACAACCGCTTCTTAACTTAATTTTGAGTAGAAGAAGAAGATTGTTATTTAAAACTGTGATGTTATTTTTGGACCGAAAGATTGGTTGTACCAGAAGCTCATGTACTAAACTACTAATAATTGTAATTTCAGACTTTCAGTCGTCTTAATTCTATGATAAGTCCTATGCGATATTCAAGGTTTAGTAAAGGAGAAATTTGAACCTATAATGTCGTGGTGTGGGTGTGAGAGACACACTATTAAGCCAAGCTCATATCATCCTACACAATATCGCTTATTTTAATTATTTTTCTTCTTTCGGACCTATCATTGGTAATTAGTTCATGGGCTAACCTAACATTATTTATCGATTCTTTTATATTAATGTATATGTCTAGAAGAGCTTCTCCGAGTAAAGTTTTTCAAAATAGAACTTCTAGATATATAAATTTTACAAACAAATTTTTTGACGAAAAGATGTTAATTGATTGGTTGTCAATCAAAAAACACTTTCCATCAAATAAATTGTGTAGTTGTTTAATTTTGAAAGAACTTTTATATAATTTATTTATTAAAACAGATCAATAAGAATTAGGATTAATATGTATAGTAAGGTTTTTATATAGAAAAAAGTGTAATGTAATTAATAAAATATCATAAGGATATTTCTAACATTCAAAAAGTGCTTCTACGAAAAACAATAAAATTTTAGTTGGGGGATAAGCTCCTCAAATTTACACACTTCACAACTTCTTTTTTATTCTTAAAATAAAAATAAAATAAAATATAAAAAAAAAAAAATTGTATTAAGGTGGCAACCAAGCAACATAAAAAAAGCTAAAAACTATTTTAGCCGGTAGGTAGATAAGGGCCTGTCATGTAAGTGTTTTTTGCACCATTTTTGTTTTTCGTTTTAAAACGAAAACGGTTTAAAATATACGTTTGGTAACCATTTTTCATTTTATTTATTAAAAAAAAAAATTCAGTCTTAAAATTGAAAAACACGTTAAACATGTTTTCCGTTTTTTCATTTTGTTGTTTTTAAAAAAAAAAAAAAAAAAATTCACCTAACTTCTTCTTTTTCTTGAAGCATCCGATGCTGGAGGAGGTGAGATCCTCCTCTGACTCCAAGAGCGAATTGACACTTTTATGTTAACTATTAGTTTGTTAATTTTATTTGAAGAGGGATATGAATTAAATATTGATTTTGTTAATTTTAGGATTTTTTTTTTTTTTTAGAAATTATATATTAAGAAATAATTCATATGAATCCGATCCATTAGATTAGATTAGATCGGATTTAAGTATTTTGAAATTGGATTAGATCGGATCGGATCGGAATTTCTTCGACCCACCGCACACCCCTATTGAAAATTTACGCACTTTACATATTCATTTTTAATCGTTTAAAAAATCTATATTAAAGTGGCAACCAAACAAGGGAAAGCCGGTACACAATGTGTTCAAAACTTACACACTTCACCTTGCTTGGATATAATTAGCAAGAGAAAGAAAAGGGTAATTAGTGTAATTAAGATGTGTTTGAAAGGGTAGTAGTGTAATTAAAAGAGACAAATGAAGCGGAAGTCAAGCATGAATGAAGGTGTCAGGCTGTCATTCGAGAAGTTACTGGAAGTTGGAGTTGGAAGTTGGAAGTAATAGTAATCACGTGATATTCTATCACATGTTTTATACTCACATGCAACTACTAGCAAATGGGAACATTACACGTGTTCCGGCCAGAATCTTACCAGAAGATTAAGATCAAACAAGCTCAATTATCACGTGAAATCCCCCATCTCATCTTTCGATCGATTATTATTTTGTTCCTTTGTCATTCCTTGGAATTTTTTTTAGTTGAATTGGTTAATAGATCAAAGACTAAATTCTTTTAGATGCTGAACATAAATGATTAGATTTTTTTGGACTTGCAATCTGGATCTCAAATGATTTTAGTTTCGTTTGCATTATTTATTTATTTTTTAAAAAAGATTTAAAACCGTATATATAATATATATACACATTTGACAATATCTGTTTATCCGGACTAGGTTTTTTTTTTAAACTTTTACTATTAGTAGAATTCGAGCCGTTGATCTGAGAGTTATTTGTTCAAATCTCAAACTCATCCATCTATCGGTATAAAGTGTACTTACTTATGTAGTGATTAATATTTAATATTTGTATCAAAGAAAAATATATTTAATATTCATAATATATGCTCACTCTAGACTCTAGTTAAATATGTTATCTTTTTACTTCAAAAAATAAAATAAAATGTAATCTTTCTAATTTATTATTAGCTTTCAATCATAAATTTAACCTTATATTAAGACAAAATGTCAAATTAGAAAAGAATCATGTTCTCCTAGCTCAAGCCCACAATTTGTTAAAAAAAAAATATATATATATATATATATATATATTAATATTTTACCCAATTGTTTTTATTATTTACATTTTTCCTTTATAATTTTATAAAAGTTTCAATTGGTCCCCTCAAACCCACCAAATTTAATAAAGCTGACTTCATCTCGGTTTCGAAGAGAAAAGTATCCCCAACTTGTGGTGTTTTCATCGGCCATAAACAGAAATTATTTTTATTCTTTAAAGGATTATATACCGTCAGATTCCATTAATATATAAATTATTGATTCATCTACCAAAAGAACTTTATAAATCTTTTGCAAATGGATTTCAGTGAGGTTTTTGGTCACGTTACTTTAAAAAAATTAAAGAGAGAGCAAAAGAGAACACAAAAATTGCAATTAGAAAGTTGTGTTTGACCAAATTTTGAAGACTCTTGATAATTTGTAGTGGCCCTGCTGATTAATGTCTCACTGAGTGTTATAATCTTTTTTACGTAAGCAAGTGCATCACACGTATTGACCATTACCGAGACTTGAATACGTAATAGTTCAAGCTTGTAAGCAATTACAATGCTTTTTGGGTGCATTATTATTATTAACAACTGTACGTGTGTGCTCTTAAAGCATGTAAAATGTTTAATACATGGATTATATATAGTGTTGGCCACGATATATAATTTGACTATTTAGCATGGCATTGGATGGCATGTTCAAGTGTACATCTCTTGTCTACAAATGTCATGTGATGTGACATTCGTGGACAAAATCATAGTATTAGTGGGATAAACTTTTGTGTGATCAATAAATTTATATTAAATTTTAGGACAAGGATACTCTCCTCACTTAATTTTACGATACAAAAGTATTGCAATCAATGAATGATTAAAATATGATTAACACTTTATTAGCAACCAACCATATACTTTAAAAAGATGAGGATGAGGAGATGTAGAGTGAGGAGAGGATCATGATTCTAAATTTTGTATGATATTTAATTTAAGAGTTCTCTATTATATATTATGGTGTTGTTGTATTATAATATTTATAATTATTTTTAAAAAATTTTAAAAAAATTTAAAAAATTAATTGTTTTGTTGGATTTTATAAAATATAAAATAAAATATTTTCTTTTGATTATACCAAAATGATTTTGGAATTTAAGATTATATTTTAATGATTTAGATTATTTGGGTTCCGCACCCACTGATGGTGTTGATTCATGTGTGTGCAATCGCAACAAGTGCTCATGATGAGACTTAGGAGGCAGCGGACGTTCTTCTTAAGTTTTCCACAAAGAATAGGAACGTGAATCCATCCATAAAATTTATGTGATTCTAATAATTTTTTTAGATGTACTGATAAGTGATAACATATAACTTCATGTCATGTTCGTTTTATTGTGTTAGATAATTAAAATGTATTAAAATAATAAAAATACAATGTTTAGAAAATAATACAATGCAGTGTTTAGGGTTCAAACATTTTATTATATTATTTTAATTGCATAATACATCAAACATCATATTAGCTAATACATTATATTTTATGGTATTATGTTGTATTATATTAGAAAAAACACTTTTTTTTCTCAACAAATAAAAAATATTGATGAAATATGTGTTATATTGTTAATATTTTTTTATAATTTCAAAATTATATAGAAAATATATATTTTATTTATAAAAATATTATTTATTTAAATTTTTTGTAATTAAAATAAATATTTATTGATTTTTTATATAAAAATATTTATTATTTATTGGATATTTAAATTTAATTATTAACTAATTTTTAAAATATATTATATTTTTCTAATATAATAAAATACAATAAAGTTGTGTATGAATAATTTAATATGATATAATTTAGTGTATCACAAAACACAGGTTCGTATTAATGATAATACAATCCAATGCTTATGCAATCAAATCCCCTACAGTCCAATATAATTCAATACGGTATGTCAAATCAATACGGTGTGTCAAACGGTATTTCCTTTTCTTTTATGTTCTTAATATTTTTTATAACATTAATAAAATTGTATACAGTTTTTAAAATTGTAAAAGTTGTTTGACATATAAACAATCTATCAGAATTTATTATCCGCACACTAATTTACTTTTCGCACCCATAGTAAAAAAAAAAAGAAAAAAAAAATTTAATTAATTAATAATTTCTTTTTTACACACTTTAAAATATCAAAATTAACTATAACTTTTTTTTTTTCAAGTAAGATTAACTCTAAATATTTATAATATTTTAATTAAATTGTTTCACTTCTAACCCACACAAAATTTTATCTGGTTGCGAAAAACCTTAAATCAAATTAAACATCCTTTTTTTAAGAGAGTTTCTCCTTACAATCCATAAATTATCTATTCATACTCCAATTAAAATTTTTTTTATTAATGACAATTTTAACCTAAATTAAAATTACTAAACAAGACAAAAAAAAATTAAAGACACTTCAAACTAATTAAAATTAATAAAAAAATATTCTCTCTCCTAAATCATTAGATTAAATATTACATATTTTAAATTTTCTTCTAAATCGGTTATTACCATATTAAACACTCTCTCCTAATTAATCTCTCTCCATTAAAAAAAAAAAAAAAAAAAAAAAAATCATATTTCCATACTTTCTCTATCAATCTCTGATTAATAGTTAAAGGAAAAAAAAAACTTATGAATATTTTAGTTTTTATTAACAATTATATATATATATATATATTAAAAAGTCAATTTTCAAAAAAAAAAAAGATATATTAAATATTGAATTGTTTCAACTAGTTTTGATTAAACTCAGAATTTCTAAGACTAATGAAAGAATTAAAGTCTTTTGACAATCACATACCTACAAAGTAACAAAAAACATTTTCATATTTCGATTAAAAAAAAAAAAACAAGGTACTTGTTTTTTGAGTTTATTTATTTATTTATATATATATGCATACATATGGTTCCTAAAAATCAAGTTTATTAGTAAGTTTTTTTTTTTTTTTTTTTTTTCTTAACTGTTAGTCTTACTTGAGAAATAATAAAGATAGAAAATTAGAGATATGTATTGGTGGAGAGAGTTTAATATGGTAATTAAAAATTTAGAAGAGAGTATTTAATATGTAATAATTAATCTAATGATTTAGGAGAGATAATTTCTTTTTTTTTAATAATTTAATTCAAAAAAGATAAAAAAGATATTCTTGTAACAAAATGAAGTGTCTTTAGAAGTTTTTATAATTTATATGCGTGAAATTCATTTTAGTTCCTCTAATTTGACCTATTATACAAACTGGTCCCCTGGTTTTCAGTATTATCCCGTTAAGTTCTTCTGTTAAACATTCCGTTAAAAAATTGCTTCCTCACAGGGTCAGATCAAATGACCCTACTGCCCCTGATTAAAAAATAAAACAAATAAAAATATTAAAAAATCTCGAAATTAAAAAAATTAGAAATTAAAAATTAAATTCAAACCAACATCAAAAATCATTATCTTCAACCATCTTCAACCAGTTCTGGGTTCCCACCACAATTTACACCAAACTTTCTTCAACCATCTTCAACAACATGTATCTCTCTCTTAAAAATCCCAAAATCAAATCAAGAACAATAGATATATCTCTCCCTCCTTGAATCCAAACACCACAAACAAAATTCGGAAAACAAAAGTTTTCATTCACAAATCAAAAACTTCTCTTCCCACTTTAAGTTAGTAAGAAAATTACAATTTTCAACAAAATTACAATTAGTTAACCCCTTGAAATCATTTCACTCATGCTATTCCAAAAAACCATGTAAACACAAATTTATCATAAACACAAATTATCACAAAATCAATAAAAACCCAAACATATAATCACCAAAAAATAACTTTACATCATATAACCCAGATTCGGTTTCGATCTCCAGAACCAAAACCGAAACACACCACAACATTCAACACTCAAATTCAGCCTGTGAACCATTTTCTTCTCTTCTCAATTCAGCCTCTTCTCGATACTCAAATGCTTTGCTCATAAACACAACTCATTTATATTTTCATCATGAGAATACAACAGTTTTTGATCATCTTATCAAATATTTGGTAAGATTGCTTTTTATTTTTTATGTTTCCTTCAATTAATGTTTAAATCAAAAGGAGAAAGCAACAGATCTGGAGAAAGAAAGAAAAGTCACTGTCATTGTCTGATTGACTCCCTCGATCACTCGAATCGTTGTCGCTCTAGGCATCTCCGTCGTTGTCGCTGTCACTCGAATTGTCATCAATTTGTCGTCTTCGACGACTGCAGCGACAACTTCGTTGTTTTGGCTTCTTCTTGGGCATCTAAATCAACGTCTTTTTCATCTGAGTTTTGGGTTTTATCTTTGGGAAGTTGAGAATTGTTGTTGGGATTTTGGAGCTTTTGGGTCTTGTTTGGGTGGCCTTCGTTGTCTTTACAGCTTGGATCCGGTTTACGCTAATGGTGAATCGCGGTGACGGGATCGATTTCATTTGTTCTTGATGATTTTTGGTTTTGTTTATGGCTATATCGTGAAGAGAGAGTTTCGGTTTTGTTTTGGTGGTTTGGAGATGGTGTTTTTGGAGATGGGTGTTCATTTTGGTGTGGGTGGGTGTGGGTGTTGGTGTGGTGTTTAGTCGAGGGCTAGGGTTTGGTGAGTTGTGGGTTGAAGAAGATGAAAAAGAAGAAAAGAGAGAGAGAGAGCTGTGGGAGATAGAGAGAGAGAGAGAGAGAAAGAATGTAGATTATATTTTAAATGTTATTTTTTAAAAATCAAATTTTTAATTGCTTTTAATTGAAATTATTTCTTTTTAATTGAAATTATTAAAAAAAACTCTGCTTTTACCATTATACCCTTAAAGATCTGACGGAATCCTAACGGAATTGGATGACAGAGACTGAAATATGTATTTTTGGAAACTAACGGGACCTGTTAAGATAAAGCTGAAAACCGAAGGACCAGTTTGTGTAATAAGTCAAACTAGAGGGACTAAAATGGATTTCACCCAATTTATATAATATGACTATTTAGCATGGCATGGGATATCGATGGCATGTTCAAGTGTACAACTCTTGTCAATAAATTTCATGTGATTTGACATTCGTGGACAAAATCATATAGTATTACTGGGATAAACTTTTGTGTGATTAATAAGTTTATATTAAATTTTGTATGATATTTAACTTGAGAGTTCTCTATTTGTATTATGGTGCTGTTGTATTATAATATATATATATATATATATATATAATTACTTTTAAAAAATTAAAAAAATTGAAAAAATTAATTGTTTTGTTGGATTTTATAAAATCTAAAATAAAATATTTTCTTTTGATTATATTAAAATGATTTTGGAATTTAAGATTATATTTTAATGATTTAGATTATTTTTAGATCACGAGTCAAATAAAGAAAGCTTTGGTGGTGATTTTTGGGTACCGCACCCACTATTGGTGTTGATTCATGGGTGTGCAGTTGCAACAAGTGCTCATGATGCGACTCTACTTAAGTTTTCCACAAAGATACGTAATGCGAATCGATTCATAAAAGATACGTAATTCTAATGATTTTTTTAAATACACTGATAACATATGATTTGAGATCAGGTTTGATTTGTTATATTGTATTGTATTAGACAATTAAAATGTATTAAAATAATATAATATAGTGTTTGATTGTATTTGATTGTATTGTATTATACAGTAAACATCGTATTAGTTAATATATTATATTTTGTGGTATTATGATATATTGTATTAAAAAAAAACATTTTTTTTTTCTTTTTTTGTTCCTCAACAAATATGGAATATTAATGATATATGTGTTATATTGTTAATATCTATTGTTTTTTTATATAAAAATATTTATTGATTTATTCATGGTAAGGATATTTAAATTTAATTATTAACTATTTTTGAAAAAAAAAAAATATTTTTATAATATAATAAAATACAATAAAGTTATATAGAAATAATTTAATATGATATAATATAGTGTATCACCAAACACATGTTTGTATTACTGATAATACAGACTAATACAGTCTAGTACAATTCAATACAGTGTGCTAAACAAGTCCTGAATGTAAGATGAATTCAGCTTTCAGTCCTTTGTTATTTCCTTTTCTTTTATGTTCTTAATCAATTTTTTATAACATTAATAAAAATTTATTTTGACATATAAACAATCTACCAGAATTTATTGGAAATAGTTATCCGCACACTAATTTACTTTTCGCACCCATCGTAAAAAAAAAATTAAAATTTAATAATTTCTTAAAAATATCAAAATTTAATAATTTGGATGGCAACAGAGCCACCCCCACCCTTATTGGAAATGTGTTTGTATATTGTTCCCTTTATAAAGAAGGAAGACAAACCAAAAACGGAAACATATATATATATATGATGCACGCATGAAGTAACAGCTAGCTTTCGGTGTCCAATGATATTATGTTTTCTCTATAGTTTCAAAAATATAATATTTTAAATTTTAATAAAAGTAAAAAGATTGATAGTGAAATATGAATGTCGTGACTGGGTTTCTTCTACGACATTCGGCATACGTCGGTGCTTCAATTATTGAAATCATTCGCTCCATTACCATGTGTCTATGTCAGCTGGTTAATTAGGTACAATTCCATCACCTGACTGGTCTAAAATAAATAAATAAATAAGGAAAAGAAAGCGACTTGACCATATAATATATATATATATTTATATATATGCATGAAATTAAGAAAACGATCCACTTGATTTGAAGTCTATAAAAGTTCCATATTAAATATTCCACGATTTTTATAAAGTCATAAAAAAAAAAATCTATATTGAATTCACTAAGGGACGTCCCTCAAGCCCACCTGAACTCTTTTAACAAAATTAAAATATTAAAAAAAATACTCACCTGTAAATTTATATAGAACTATAAGCTGACAATTTCATTTTTTGTGCCACAGGCCCCTAGGCTGGTCATCACACGCAGAGACTAAATAATACAGACTTTTATACAAACCTTATATCTCATTGCCAAATATGATTCAACCTCTTCTTCAATTTAAAAAAATTATGTCTTCAATCGGAGTATGTTTTTAGGAATTATGTGTTTAATTATTTTATTTTGTTTCAAAATTTTAAAGTTAGTCTAATTTTAGTTTATAAATTTTATATTATTAGAATTGACTCAATCTCTTCGTATTCCCTTTAAATGATGAAAAAGATCAAGAAATCATAGAGAATGAATTTCTAACAAAGTTTATGGTTATCTAAATTGAAATTGAATTTTGATGAGACTATTGATCCATATATTATAATTAATAAAATTAAATCTTTTTAAAAAATCACAGGATACAACTTAATTAGTATTTGATTGAAATTTTTTTGTAATGTTTTTTTTTTTTTTATCAATAATAACGTATTTTTACCTCACTCAATATATTTTAGTGGTAAGAGCGTTAATTTACTCTGTCAATATCCAAAGTTCAAGTCTTGGCCACTATAAGTGGTATATCAAAAAAAAAAAAAAAAAAATTATAACTTATTTTTTAGAATATGTATTTTGTTGAAATAGTTGGTTTTGTTACTTTTTTGAGTTGGTATTATAAGATCATCATCATTTTATTAACTTAGATTTAAAAGGCACCAAAGTAATCGACTTCCAAAAATGCCCTTACTGTACACATTTTTAATTTTTTTTAATTTTGTTTTTTTTTTTTTTACTTTAACTTTTGGAAGATATTTTGAAGTTGTTTGAGATCTACTTCTCTCTTTAACTGTCTTAAAGTGGAAAGCTTTGTAAACTGAAATCCAAGTTCATTTTCTTCTCCAACGAGTTCAACATACATATAATTACATAAGATCACTCATCTTATCGGGACATGAATATCAAAATTCATACAATGAAAGGCAAAATGGAAACAGAGATAGGAAATTAACGAAACTCGAGGCCATCAACGAAACTCTAGGCCTTTGTAAATAGTTTTCGAGCCTGTTTAATTAGTTTCCGAGCTTTTTCATGATCTGCTCGAGCTTTTTGTATGAACATTAAACTGTTTTTTTATTTTTTTTATTTTTTTATTTTTTTATTTTTATTTTTTTTTATGTTCGAGCCTTTATGAGTAATGTATGAGACTTTTACTTAATTGTCCGAGCCTTTTTAATAATCATTTTTTTTTTATCTCCGAGACTTTCTATATAGTATCCGAGTCTTTTAGGGTGCGTTTGGCACGAACATGGGACAGGACAAGGCGGGATGGGACAAGACGAGACAGGACAGGACGGGATGGGACGAGACGAGACAGGACAAGACGGGACAGAACAGGTTGTTCTGTATTGTGCATGGAAGGCCTGTGACAGAACTGTGGACTGTACTATTATGTGTTTGGTATGGTTTGGACAGGACAGGACAAGAGGTTTAAATGACCAGAGTGCCTCTCCTGTCCTTTCCAATGTTTATAACAATTTTATTAAGTTTGAAAAAAAAATATGATTGAATTAAAATTAATTAAAAATTATACAAAATTAATATTTTTTTTCATTTTCTCACCTCCCAAACACTAGTTTCAAATTTCAAAATCATATTTCATCATCCAACACATCATCCAACTTCACCTTCATCATCCATACATCACCTATCTTCATCAGTAATCACCCAAACATATTTATATATATATAGATAATAATAGAACCATATTGATAAAATATCCAAAAACAATACAACATGAGCTTTTCAATATCATAGAACAGAGACGACATGCAGGCATTTGAACATGCACAACTAATTTGACATTAAATCTGAGCAAGCACAAGCCCAGACCCACGGTTCAACCTTATATTACTCTACACCCTGTTCCAAATCCATCACAGCCTTTTCCAATACAAAAAGAAGAAAAAAAAAATTAAAAACCCAAAATTTTCTTTTCATTCCAATTTTTTTTTTTTCCAATTTTCATTTTCTTTCCAAATAAAAATTTTCTTTTCATTCCAATTTTTCTTTTCACCTATCTTCATCGGTAATCACTCAAACATTCCAATTTTTTTTTCCTTTTCATTCTCTTTCCCAATCAAAAACTCAAATTTTCTTTCCAAATCTTATAGAAGAAGAAGAAGAAGAAGACCTGGATTTTCTTTCCAACTCAGATTTTCTTCTCAAATCGAAAACCCAATCTAGAGAACGACATGAATAAGAAGAAGCAGTTGACGATTTTGCACAAGAATAAGAAGAAATCGCGATTTTGCACAAGAACAACATGAACCCAACTGAAGATTTCCAGATTTTCTTCGGTGGGAAGAGATCGCGACCATGGAGATCATGGAGATTTGGATCTCCATGGATGGTGATCCAGAGAGAGAGAGAGAGAGAGCTCCATGGATGGTGATCTAAGCTGACCGAAGGAGAGAGAGATTACAATGGGATTCATGTGGTGTATATATATTTGTAATTTTTGCAAGTAATAAGGGTAAAAAAGTCTTTTCCATGGGACAAATCTGGTCGAGCTATTTGGATGAGACAATTTTTTAGGCTTTTTGTCCCACATTGTCCCATTCTATCCCATGTTACGGACGGGACAAATGCGGGACAAGAGAAAGTTGTCCCGTCCCATCATTTGTACCAAACGCACCCTTAATGAACTACCAGAGCCTTTTTAATAATCATTTTTTTTTTGTTAATTTTGTATCTCCGAGACTTTCTATATAGTGTCCGAGCCTTTTACTTAACCACCTAAGCCTTTTCTGAGTCTTTTTAACAATCATTTTTTGTTGTTGTTAATTTTGTATTTTCGAGACTTTCTATATAGTGTCCGAGCCTTTAAATGAACTAGCTGAGCCTTTTATTTAACTGCTTGAGCCTTTTCCGACCATTTTTTACAATCATTTTCTTTTTGTTAATTTTGTATCTCTAAGGCTTTCTATATAGTGTCCGAACTTTTTAATGAACTGTCCAAGCTTTTTACTTAACTACCAGAGCCTTTTCCAAGCATCTTTAACAATCATTTTTTTTTTGTCTGTTGTTAATTTGTATCTTCGAGGCTTTCTATATAGTGTTTGGGCCTTTTAATGAACTATTCGAGCTCGATCCCCGAGTACGTTAGCGTAGAGCCACTATGTCGCTGTTCGAGTGATCGCATGGGCTTCAACTAGACTTTCTCTCTCTACTTCATAACTCTGTCATTGTATATACTAAATGAAAGAAAGCTGACGTGGAATATTATGGGGGTATTTTGTCTGGTCACCTAAATTGATGTTTTTTAAACATGAATTACTAATGTGGTGACTTTCTTACAAAACTCGGTCCAAATAGTGACTTTTAATTTTTGAGCCCTATATATTTTACATGGTAAGACCCAATAGAGTTCAAAATTTTTTTGTCACTATTTGGAAGGGCTTTTGTGAGAATGTCACCGGTTTACTAATGTAAGTTTAAAAGGCACCTATTTAGGTGACCAAACAAAAATACCCTCATTTTTGTCATTTTGCGTCTAAAGAGAAAAAAGTTGAGAGAGAGAGAACAGTGGAAAGAGAGACCTTGGGTGCAAGAAATCGAGTACTAAATCTCACGGGAAACCTACCAGCGGTGGCGATATAGTCTTGAAGTCGACAAGAAGGTGATATGATTTTCTCACGCGTTTTTGTTGTTGAAACTTTTATGTGTCGTTAGACATGTATATTAGATTTTATTTGATTTGTTGTTGATTAGGTTTGTTTGATTAGGTTAGGGTTTAAATTTATGAAAAAATTCTGTTGAACACGATGAAGTTATGGGTTTTCGAGCCTTTTTTCGAGCTTTTCACATGTAATCCGAGCCTTTTTCGAGCTTTTCACATGTAATTCGAGCCTTTTCCGAGCTTTTCACATGTAATTCGAGCCTTTTCCTAGCAATTTGAATAGGTTTCTGCAATTTGAATCTCCGAGCCTTTTAAAACCTTTTCCGAGCCTTTTCCGAGCTTTGTCATATGTAATCCGATCCTTTTACAAGCAATTTAAATAAGCTTCTGTAATTTGAATCTCCGAGCCTTTCACACTGGCTCCGAGACTTTTAAAATAGGATCCGAGCCTTTTAAAACATTGTCCGAGACTTTTAAATAGTAATCCGAGCCTTTTAAGGAATATGAATAGGTTTCTAGAATTAGAATCTCCGAGCCTTTCATATAGTTTCCGAGCCTTTTCATATAGTGTCCGAGCCTTTTCATATAGTTTTCGAGCCTTTTCATATAGTTTCCGAGCCTTTTCATATATTGTCCGAGCCTTTTCATATAGTTTTCGAGCCTTTTCATATAGTGTCCGAGACTTTTCATTTAGTGTCCGAAACCTTTCATTTTTATATTATTTATTTTATTTAACTAGATATATTTTTTTATGTCAATATGCAGATGAGGAATCAACTAAAAGATTAGCTTAAAACTCCAGAGGAAGAAAGGTATTCGGGGAAAATAACTCGACATGACAATTTTGATGACCTTACAGATATCGACAACGCACTTAACAAGGTACCTGAACAACTTGTGGTCGAAGAACGATATCGGTATACTGAGTCGTGTTTTGGACACCTCCTTCGGATGGATCGTGGGATGAAGTTTTCAGCTAGCATTGTACATCGGTTGCTTATTCGCGAGTTGCATCATGATGGGCCTGAAGATGAGATGAGATTTCTGTTAGGAAGGCATTCGATCCGATTCTCGAAGGTTGAGTTTTGTCTGATCACCGGATTGAAGTTCGGAAAACTTCTTGACACGTCGACCTATGATATGGTAGAGAATGGCATACACCAGCGGTACTTTGAGGGTCGAGATAAGGTCGAGTATGTAGAGCTGAAAGCCGTTCTACGGATTAGTGTTTTTTCTAAGCAGTACGATGCGGTTAAGCTGTGCTTATTGTATATGCTTAACTGGATACTGATGGGGTTGGACGAGAGAGAGAAAGTTCCAGTATGGCAGTTTCGCCTAGTTGAGGACTTGGACGCTTTTGATGCATTCCCGTGGGGTGCACACGTGTATAGGCGGTCTATATACGGTTTCAAGCATGCGTTGGATGGTCGACGTAGGTGGTTTGAACAACATTAGCGACGAAAGGGCGTTGATGTACACACCACGGAGACATACAACATATATGGGCTGATGTATTGTATTGGATACTTATCGTTCTTAGCTGTTTCGTAGATATTTGCTTTCGAGGTTATCCCCGAGCTTGACAACAACGGCTGTAGGAAGCGGAGGGAAATCGAGTTCTCCCCCCAAATTCTAAAATGGGAGTTGAGTACGCGACCGAGGGGGGAGAAGTTGAATAGTATTTTCCTCGAAAGTGTAAATATCTATATATATATATTATGTTCATAACTATTAGTATGTATACAATTACAATGGTCTAACTGCAATTTCAGATGTTTGCGAGGGTGAAATTGGTGCCGACGGCAACTGAGAGTGCTGAACGGTACTTCGAGGGCATTTCCCAGGGAGGCAGTTTGTATGATGCTGATCTCGGTGATATACCTGTTCCCGTCTCTGACCCCGAATGATATACAACTGTCGTCGGAACCAATGACACTGAGGGTCCGTCTTTCGAACCCAGTGATACGGAGGGTTCTGACTCGGACGGTCGTCATATTCATCTCGCGAGGACTAGGCGGGTTCGATTCACGTTGCCTAGAGAGCCTCGAACTAGAGATGACTCTCGAACTGGAGATGACTTACGAGGAGGCGTTGGAGGGCAAGCAGAGGTACGTATAATTCTTTTTACCGTATTATTTAATTTCAATCGAGTGAACGGTTACTGACAATTTCGAAATCCTTTCAGGACCATCGGTATACTGAACTGATGGATGCGTTACGCGGGTTACAGGAGGAGGTGCAAAAGAGTAATGAGAAGCTAGATCAACAGCATCAGGAGTTGCTAGATTTGATTCGAGGGCTTCAGGGTTCGACGTCGCACGCCCGTACTCGAGGTACACGGTTCGATGACCACCCTTCGATGACAAAGACGGACATCGAGACTTCAGTCCCAAAGGGAGGACATGTAGTCATCAGGGTGATCAGCAGGGGCCTGGTGTGACACCACGAGAGGAGGTTACTCATGGTACTAGTGATACAGATACAACATCTATGGAGATAGAGCAAGAACCTCAGCAGGTTTTACCAGACCAGCCTGTTCATTCTCAGGACCTGGTACAGAGCACCTTCTTAAAGCGCACCCCTCCGGTTGATCCTGGTGCAGAGCACCCCTTCATTCATTCCACAGGGACAGAGATCCCCAGTCTCAGTGCACCCAAAGAGCTTACACCTACAGGCGATCGACAGCGACATAGTTCCAACTTACAGTGCACCCCTACAGGCGATACAGGGGGACATTGTCCCTCAACACATCTCACCTCTAGAGGTAATACACGGGGACAGAGTTCCTCCTTACAGCTCACCCATCCAGTGGATCGCATTGAGCTGGACCGGATTACCCCACCCCTTCAACGTCAGGATCGGGTTCGCAAGGCAGGTTGGCAGCAGCGGACCCCATACACTGACCCCTCTCGGCCGAAGAGGCCAAGGATTAGGCCACAACCACCACATGTATGGGCTCCTCACGCATTGATAGATCTTGACCACCTTGTGGCGTACCAAGCCTATAAGAGGAACTCGACTAGGGAATTGTAAGTATAATCGCAGATATTACAAAATTTATTTTGTATTTTGAAACTGCTAAGTAAAACTACTTTCTTATCTAACTTCTTCAACAATTATGCAGGCGTGATGTGGATCTACTCGAGCCAGTTGGTGTCCCTTGGTTCCATTGATTTCAAACCAACATCATGGAGTTGGAGGATACGGTATGGTCCTTACCTGAACATTGTGTATAAGATGTTTCTGAAATAGTAGAATGCTAACAATACAAAATGTTGAAATTGTCAGCATATGGACGCGTACTTGCATATTCTGCGGAAGCGTCAGAGATATTACTCCACTGTCTACGGTCTGAGGATCAACATACTGGATTCACAGTTCTATGTAAGTGTTTAATTTGTACGACTTTTGAACATCTATTTATGTGTTTCGTACATCTTTTATCTAACGTTTTATAAATTTTCTTTGTACAGTCATGGTTATTGAATGTTTGGGAGAGATTAATGGGAAGTGGGGCCGACAAACCCCGCCGCAGTTAGTTTTTGTTCAAGCATCAGTGGTCCGCTGATGACCTAAATGTGGTACGTGGATTGGTCCCGGCAGGAACCAAATCATTGAACGAAGTTGACTTGGTCAGTGTTTTATTTACATTGTTTGAATTTGAATTTTAAATAAATTTCCCACTAATAACACTTTGTTGAAACACATACATGTTTTGATTCCTTGCAACCTTAGACGTATACATTGGGCACTAGCCAGCGTCGACCTCACAACAGGGAGTATTTACCTGATGGACCCGTTCAGACAGGAGTTACCATTTCGCCATAGGAAAACGCAGCTCGCTTGCTTACGATATTTTTTACCGTCGATGCTGCATGCGGTAGACTTTAACGGTCGCAGACGGAGGGGTGATATGACGTACACATTGTAGAATAAGCCATTTCCACTCAACATTGTGTCTAGAGACCGTGTGCCCCAACAGGATAGAGGGTATGACTGTTTAAAGATCTTATTCTATCCTAATCGGTTTTTATAACATTCAATTCTAACGGTTGTTTATATGGCGAATTGCAGTGGTAACTGTGGTGCCCATACTTTGAGATTGATAGAGTACCTGGCAGCGAACAGGGATACGTTCGACTGGTCAGAAAACGAAATGAGCACCATCTGAGAGAAGATGGTTGTGGAGGTTTTTTGTAAATCAAAGGATTGGTCTTCCAGTTAGTGATTTAGTTGATGTACATAACATTTGAGTAATGAAATGAAATTATTTAAAAAAAAAATTTAGTTGTTTGCAATTAACACTTGAACACACATTTGATATATAGTATGGGTTGCATAAGGGAACACTTCAGAAATCCCCGCTTCAATGCTTGCATGACGATCGGAAATGAAAACCAGATCATCTATATGACCAAGGGCACCCCTCAAGCATTCCAAAAACCACTCCCATGAAAGGTTGTTTTTTGAGTCACTGTACCCAAAAACAATTGGATACACCTGTTCGTTTCCATCTTGTGTAGTTGCAACAAACATTGTACCCCCGAATCTTCCCTTCAAATGGGTACCATCAACTGCAATCACATGACGCATGCACCTCCGAAAACCTCTAATTGAGGACCCTAACGACATGAAAAAGTAAAAAAATGTATCATCGTCTGCGCATTGTAAGTCGGTGATTGGCAAGGATTTTGTTGTTCCAGAACGTACGCAAACGATGGTAACAATTTGAAACTTTCTTCATGCGTTCCATAGGTCAAGAACAATGCATATTGCAAGGCATCATGTGCCTTACTGTACATGACTTGGATGCCATACATTGTTTTCATATCGGCGATTATGTCCTTCGGACGCATGAGACGACCATCATGTTGTTGAAGTCTAGGTGCAATGACTTCTCCGATTATGACTGCACTAGCTTGTCCGTGGCGACGGTGAACCTCTTCCAAAGGACAACTGTGTTGGTTGACAAAACTTCTGACTTGGAAGTAAGTCCCTTCGTCTCTCCTTACCGCTCTTAATTTCCACGTACAGTCGTCAATGATGCAAACTAGATGGAACGTTGTCTTATTAGACCTTTTCACCTTCCATTCAAAGTTCTCCTGTATTGAAAAAAGGCCAACTAGCCTCTTCAAATCCTTTTTACTCGGGAAAAATTGACCTTTATAAATCATGCTTGTAGGTTCTTGTGTTGCCAAGGTGCTGCTTCTACCAATACCAAACGAGTATGAATTTGCTCCGGGAATAACCCACGTTATCGTATTATCAGAATCAGATACAGTTATATTATGTCGGACCTCGGAAGTCCCAGGCATATTTGGTACAGTGCAACTAACTCCTTGTACATGTCTTCCTTGTGTTTGAATTTGTGTACGCTCTTCATCCACATTTTCTAGATCATCTACCTGTTCATTATTTGCCTCATTATCCGCCTCATTATCCACCTCATGGTTCGGGTAATTGTTCATCTCATTGTACTGCTCAATTCGACAACCAAACACATCGCCAAATTGAGGTTCAACTACTTTGTCAACCGCTACCGGTGGGACACCACACTTGTTTTCTCTACTTTCAGCGAAACTCCTTTGGGGATACACTTGGTTGCTACCGCTAAAGGATCCAAATTGTTAGGTATTTTCAGGAGGAGGAATATCATTCCCTATCACATCTCCAGGTGTCCTCTGAGTTAGACTTACACATACTTGAGAGATTACCCGATCTTCCCCTAGCATAAACTGAACATCATCGTTATTTCTTATAAATGTACGACATGTACTGCCAGGAACGATTGATACTGATGCCAGATCAACATTGAATTTGTTTACATCATACTTCACAATGGTATGCACAATCGCCACCAATTCTTCGTAAGTCATATTCTTTGACACATACATTCCCTGGTTATCGGATCCAACAAACCTCTGACTTCCGTCGGGTAGTTGCTCCCATCGACCGTTGTAAGATATTACTATTCTAACCCGATTCATGATGCTGTCAAATTAATCAAAACTATTAATAAGTACAAAATATTTTCATAAATTACATTTACAAAGGCTCGGGTGAGGATATCTAAAAGGCTCGGAGAACACTAGCAAAGTCTCGAAGAATACATGAAAGTCTTGAAGAAGACATTTTTGGTCTCGAAAAAGACTTTAAAATGCTCGATTAATAATTCAATGAAAAGTCTCGGAGAAGACCTAACAAGGCTCGATTAGTGATTATTTGAAAAGTCTCGGAGATGACTTGAAACGTCTCGGAGAAGACTTGAAAAGGCTCGATTAGTGATTTTTGAAAAGTCTCGGAGATGATATGAAAAGGCTCGGAGAAGACATGAAAAGGCTCGGAGAAGACATGAAAAGTCTCGATTAGTGATTTTTGAGAAGACATGAAAATGCTCGGAGAAGACTTGAAAAGACTCGATTAGTGATTTTTGAAAAGTCTCGGAGAAGACATGAAAAAGCTCAAAGAAGACTTGAAAAGGCTCGGAGAAGACTTGAAAAAGGCTTGATTAGTGATTTTTTAAAAGTCTCGGAGAAGACTTGAAAATGCTCGATTAGTGATTTTTTAAAAGTCTCGGAGAAGACTTGCAAAGGCTCGGAGAAGACTTGAAAAGGCTCGATTAGTGATTTTTGAAAAGTCTCGGAGAAGACATGAAAAAGCTCGGAAAAGACTTGAAAAGGCTCGGAGAAGACTTAAAAATGCTCGATTAGTTATTTTTTAAAAGTCTCGGAGAAGACTTACAAAGGCTCGGAGAAGACTTGAAAAGGCTCGATTAGTGATTTTGAAAAATCTCAGAGATGATATGAAAAGACTTGGACAAGACATGAAAAAGCTCGAAGAAGACTTCAAAAGGCTCGATTACTGATTTTTGAAAAGGCTCGGACAAGACATGGAAATGCTCGATTAGTGAATTTTAAAAAGGCTCGGAAAAAGGTGACAAAGTCTCGGAGATCCACAATTGTCACAATGAAAATGTGAACAAATGAAAAAAAGTATTTGCAAGAAATATTACCTTGTTGTAATAGGCACGTCCAGTTGTTTGGATCTTGAACTTCTATTTGTATTGAGAGAGAGATAGATAGAGACTGAGAGAGAGAGAGAGAGAGAGAGAGAGAGAGAGAGAGAGAGAGAGAGAGAGAGAGAGAGACTAACCCAGTTATCGTTTTTGTTGGAAGTGTGGAGAGAGAACCAGACAAACAGAATAACATAAATGATTATCTAAGGGCAATTTTGGTAGTTCACCATAATAGGTGCCTTTTAAACTTAAGTTATTAAACCGGTCATAGAGTCACCAAATGAGTTGGAAAAGGTGATACTTTCCACCATTTCCATAGACCCAATACTAGGTGTATTTTTGTTTTTCAATCAATAAAATTTCCTCGTATTGTTGGGTTTCACTTAGTTTTATTCTAGTCTATCCTAGTTTTGAATCCTGGTTACGTTCCTGAATACACTTAAACTTTTTAATTCCATAAAAGTCTTTTAAAATCCTAATTGAATACACCTGCACATTAAGGGATATGTTCATACTACTCGTATTATGTCATTTGTAATTGATCTTTTATATGTTTACTTACAAAAATATCACCTAAAAATAAAACTATTAGTTAGGGTCGGAAATGAGCCCTCGAATATATACGGTGGATGAGGCCTAAATACACCTTGCTCATATACACCCGATAATCTTATATATACTAATTAGCTAACTTACTAACCTGAAATCTACACAGCAAATTATATACTTAATTAATGTGAGATTCAATCAGGCAAATTAGAAGAGCACACATAATAAGACTTATGAAATATGGTCAAAAAAGAGGGTCTATTTGTCATTGTTGTTATTTTAATTAACACTAAATTCTACAGAATCGGTGGGTGAGCCTCATGGGTTATGACTCTCTTCTTTAAACACAGGCTTTGAGTTTCATCAACTTCTACCTTATTTTAATTGAATTTCATATTAATTACTTGTTGCTTGGCATCGCACGATAATAATAATAATAATAAGGTTGATTTGACTTACTCCATAGTATTTTGTTTAAATCCACTTGATCTTTGTTGCCTTCAAAAAAAAAAAAAAAAAAAAACCGCTTGATCTTTTGCACTTGTGGACCGTGAAAATTTAAAAAAGGGAACTACACCAATGAGGTCCTGGGATTTTTTAAAAATTCTAAATTGTTTGCGACTTTTATAAAAATAACTAAATTGGTCCTTACATTTTTTCCAAATACCAAATTAGTCCCTCTAACTAAGTTCCGTCAATCAGACTTTAAGGGTGCGTTTGGCACAGAGATGGGACAGGACAAGGTGGGACCGGACAGGACAGGACGGGACGGGACAGTTGTTCCATATTGTGTTTGGAATGTCTGGGACAGAACTATTAACTGTACTGTTATGCGTTTGGTATGGATGGGACAGGACGGGACAAGAGGTTCAAATGACCAGAGTGCCCCTCATGTGTATATAATATATATATAAAATAAAATATAATTATATATATATATATATATATTATTGTATATGAAATAATTTTTAAAATATTATATATAATAATAAAATTTAATATATATATATATATATATTATCTTATATATTATTGTATATGTAATAATTTTTAATAAATTATATATTATTATATACAATAAAATATAATATATATAATATATTATAATATTAAATATATTTATATATTATTAATATTTATAATAATATATAATATATATTGTATTATAATATATATATGATATATTAAATATTATTATATATAATATTTATATAAGATATATATAATATATTAAATATTATTATATATATAATAATATATGTAATAATACTTAATATATTATATTATTATCATATATAATAATAAAATAAAATATTAATATTAATATATAATATTATTATATATAATATATATATAATATGTTATATATATACATAAATGATCTAATATATATTATGTTATTATTATATATATTATTATTATAATAAAATATATATTATATTATATAATAATATATAATATATAATATATATTTTGGATAATAATAATAAAATATAAAATTATATATATTATATTATATTATATATATAATTATATATTATTTAATATAATAATATATATAATATAATATAATATAATATAATATTATATTATATTATATATATTATTATATTAAATAATATATACTTTTATATTTTATTATTCTTATCCAAAATATATATTATATATTATTATATAATATAATATATATTATATATAATAATATATAGTATTCGTATTATATAATATATAATAATATTAATATTACTAATAAATAATATATATTAAAATATATATAATAATATTTATATTATATTATATATATATATATAATATTATAAAATATATATACATATAAATTATTGCATAAGTTTGTGATTTTTTGAAGATTTAAGGGTAAAAAGGTCTTTTTGAGACTTGTCCCATGCATGGGACAAGTCTGGCCTAGGGTCTTGGGTGGGACAGAAATTGATGATTTTTGTCCCACCTTGTCCCGTTCTGTCCCATGCTAAAGTCGTGCCAAACGTGGGACAAGAAGAAACTGTCCCACATTGTCCTGTCCCGTCCCGCGTACCAAACGCACCCTAACAGTGTATTAGTAAAATTGTACTTTACTCCTAAATAATATAATAGTGGCACATGTACAGTTTTTTTTTTTTTTTTTTTTTTTAAAACGTGTGTATATTTTTTTTTATTTTATTTGTGGTTTTTTTTTTTTTTGTATCGAGAATCTTGGACTTTGTCCAGGCACCTATCTTCCTGTCCTCCCCTATTTGCGTGACTCGCCGTGGCCTGTATGTTGGAAGCAGACCCCCAACTGTGTGACCCGTTGTGGCCTGTATGTTGGTTTTACGGAGTATGACTAATAAGAAACCTCGAACCTACACCCCTAGCTCCACAATGATGCAAGCGGGTAAATCAGAACTCGCCCCCGCCTGGGTAGAATTCGAACAGCTGATGTTAGCCTCATATTCGTCCTTCCACCAGTAGAGCTAAACACCATGAGGGCTGGTCACAATGTAATTGCCAGGAGTAGAACCAATGACTTGAGGTTTTTAATCTCAAGCCTTGGATCGCCAAGACAACCACTTTGTGGTTTATTATTTGTGGGTTTGATTTTTAAATAATTTTGACAAAAGTGTTTGTATAATATTGATGAAAAAAAAATTATATAAAAAAAAATTAATTAAAGACTAAACTAGGAATGAATGGTAACTTTTTATAAAATAAGGGTATAATTGACATTGTCTAAAATATTTTTAGATTTTTTTTAGAAAATTTTAATTTAAAAGGCACAAATGATGTTTCATTAATAATATTTTTGGATTTTGTTATAATTATAATGGTGAATTTAATGCATAAAAGACAAAATAACTTGGCTCTAATATGACAAATAAAGGATATTTACGTACTTTAACTAAAATTGTTTATGTCAAATGTTATATTTAACACCGTTAAATCGTTAGAGAAACCAATTTGGTCATTTCTAAAAAAAAGGGACTAATTTGGCACTTCATAAAAATGTGAGAACCAATTTGGTCACTTTTGTAAAAGTCACAAATAATTTGGAATTTGAAAAATAGTCCAGGACCTAATTAGTAATTGCCCTTTTAAAAATTATTATAAACATCTCTAATTAGGAAAAAATAAATGTGAATGAATTCTCTGGAATGAAATATATCAGAAACCTGTACATACATATGTAAGAAACATTACTAAAAAGTGACTTCCGGAAAATGTAACCATCAAGGCTCAAGTTACTTAAGTCTTGGTACCTGAGTACCTCTAACCCAATTAGTGTTGGATTTGAAAAAAAATAAAAAATAAATGTAAACAAATTACGAAACCAACAAAATTGCAGGTAATCATCAATTCCATTTGATTTTTTTCAATTGGTAAAGTGGAATCAAAAGTTTTGGTTTGTGGTTTGAATTTTGTCTAGTCTCCCAAAATTATAGATTTCCAAATTGCCTAGGAATTTTGTCTGCGTTGATCAATTCTTAATGACTTGCAACATTTTCCTCCCGAATTTCTGGAAATGTGTTGATGAATAATATTAATAATGCTCCAAAAAAGTCATTTCAGCCACCCACAAATGCTAAAACAAAATCCATATCACATAATATGCCATTGCGCGCACTGTGTTTTGTCCACTAAGAGAAATGGCACCCACCTCCATTGGAACTTAGAATTGAAGTCTGCCTTGTGGCTACAGCTTTGGTGTGCATCCTCATCTTTAAGATTACGACATGCAATGCTTGATTATCCCATACATCAACACAAATTCAATTACCAACACGGCAACATCCAATATAGTTTGGTGGTAAATGACGTTCATTCAATATATTTCAGTCTGACAATCATAATATTTTTAAAATTTTGTTTCATATTTTTTAAACCTTTTAATTTACCAATTATTTAATTATTGTTTTTAATAGAAAGTTGAATTATCCTATTCTGGAGAATGTAAGGTTTTTGTATTAAATTGAACTTTCTGTCTCTACCTGTAATTACGCCATAGCTTAGAATGATTAATGTAATTCTTGCATTAAAAGATAGAATGGGTACTATATGAGTTTATGACCGTAAACAAGAGACCAAATGCCTATCTTTTAATATAACCCTAATCAAAAGTAAAATATACCAAAACTACCCTTATTCAATTCAAATTGAAGGTCTATCAGGTTACCTATACTGAGTTATCAACAGGGTCTCTCCACACTCATTGTCTTTTTATAGGCAATTGTGAGATAATATATACAAAGTCTTAAGGCTTGAACCTTTGTGAGTTGATGGAGATTGTGAAGTCTCCGGTAACCACCAAGGTAATGAGCAGTTGATAACAAATTATGTACTTCTGAACATTCAAAAAGAACTTAAATTTACTTAAATTTTAGGATTTATCTACTACACTGTGTTTGTATAATTACGGTGGTAGATATGAGAATGAGTTTTTATTTTTTTTTATTTTAGTTTTTAATACGGTGGTAGATGATAAAAACTAATTTTAGTATACTTAACATCATATCATATGGCGTGAACATCCAATCAGATGAGATATGTTTTGCGGGGGAGGTTTTTTAAGAGGAGGATGCTCCGATTTTAATGGAGGAAAAAGTATTACCTACTAATTATTTATTATGTACAGGGGCAATTTTGAGTTACTGAATTTTTCATTAAAATTTATTAAGAAAATAACAATAGTCGAAGATATAGAAATGAAATCTTAAAAAAAAAAAGAAAAAAGAAAAAAAAAAAAAGGAAGCATATAATGTTAGGCCCACTCTTTTCAGAAAAAAAATGTTCGGCCCACTGGTTTTTAAGGCTTTTTCTTTTGGGCTTTTAAGGAATTACTTAACAGTGTTTTTAGAGCATCCGGGACATGTATTAATAATTTAGTATGTTTATGGCTGTCGATTTTGCCATCCAAAATTATGATTTACACACTGGATTTATAAATTTATAAGTACATCCATTATTATAATTTTAAAATATAAATATGGCTATAAACATTCAATTTAATTCCAATATTAACCTTATTTAAATGGATTTACTTATTTATATATTTTATGTGTAAATCCAATTAAATTATAAATAGACCCAATTTGCTATACCAAATTACTCCAATTGCAGTTGCAAGTTTATATCTAATCAAATTAAATATCTTCTTGACAAACTATCAAATGCTAGCAAATTTATTATGTAGAATTTATCTGTGATATAACAACTTAGAAATTATATTGGCTTATAACACTTTTTTTTTTTTTTATCCAATTATTTTGACATTTGAGAGTGAGATGGATGATCCATGCTAACCTTATTTTCAGTAATGTTTAATTTATTGATAAAATAAAGCATATTGACTTTTAAAAGAAAATATTTCACATCTACATATTCAAAAATATTTTATAAGCAAAATAGCTGGCCACAAATAAATTAAATCACGGATGGAATGTTATTTAAGATAGTATAATATCATGTTGATTTGTAGAACTTTTAATATTTTTACAGATTAGTTAAAAATTTTGGATATATTTCTTACTATCTTGTTCAACTCTTCAAGTCAGGTCTTATCATTATTTCATGGGATATTCCTATTTTAGTTCCTCTAGTTTAATGTAATACGGAATTCAGTCCCTCTAAATTGAGTATTGTTTTTTTTAGTCCCTACCATTCAATTCCATTAGGGTTTCTTAGAATTCCACCAGGTCAATGAGGGTAAGACGGAAATTCAACGTCAAAGTTTCTGATGAAAGGGGCGTAATGGTAGTTTTAAAATTAATTAAATTTAAAATTAAAATAAAACTAATTAAATTTAAAATTAAAAAATATGTTTGCGTTAGAGTTATTGAGTTTAATTGTATGTTTTTTTTCTTGGTTTACAAGCTACTTCAAATATATTTCCTAAACCGACTTTGGTTTCCTTAATGTGAGAGGATTCTAATATATTCTAGTATTTATATAACACTCTTTTAATTCTTGGGTCCAAGAGAAACATCAATCGTTAACTACTAGAAGTAAATCTCTGTTATGGCCTCTTCCAATCAACTGAAACTGGTACAGAACAATGCGATTCTGGATAGGATTAACAGCCGCGAAGGCGATTGGTCTGGTTTCGCAATTGAATTGTGTGTGAAAAAGCATTCGACATCATACTCATACAAGAGGTTATTTTACAAGAGAGAAGCCGACTTTCTACTTCCAATGGGAATTGAAAGATTCTTGAGCGACATTATCAGGGAAGAACAAGTTCTGGAAGACGTCGAAATTCGTGGGATTCAATTGACCATGCCGAACCCAGGAACTGGTTCACTTCCCTTTTCCTCCAACACAGTTTTCTCTCTGGAAGATATGGCGTTATTTGCTTATCTGAGTCTTTGGATATTGAGGAACGACCCCATAAATCGTTCTATCAAGATTTTGCCGATTCAAATGGACTTGAAAATCCAACGTTTTCAGCTCTTGGACTTGGAGGATTCGATCATCTGGGATGCAATTGATCATGATTACTATGCTGCAGATCATGAAGAATTTGTCACCCTCTTGGATGCAATAAATTATGATTACTATGCGGCAGATCATGAAGAATTTGTCACCCTCTTGGATGCAATAAATCATGATTACTATGCGGCAGATCATGAAGAATTTGTCACCCTCTTGGATGCAATTAATCATGATTACTATGCGGCAGATCATGAAGAAGCTGTCACCCTCTTGGATGCAATTAATCATGATTACTATGCGGCAGATCATGAAGAAGCTGTCATCATCCGGAATGCAATGGATGATGATGATAACAGTGAGAGTTTGTCGAACAAGGAGAGGGCTGCGGTTCAAGCGCTAAAGGAAATGAAATTGGAGGCATCATCATCATCATCAGTTGAGTGTTCAATCTGTTTAGAGAGTGTTGGCGTTGGACGAATTGCTTCTCAAACACCTTGTTCTCATATTTTTCATAGCAAATGCATTCTTCGATGGATTCACAAGAAACCTTCATGTCCTCTCTGTCGAGCTCCACTCTGCTGATCAATTTTATTTTTCACCTCTCTTTCTTGCTTTTGTAATTACTGCCAGTTTATTTTTTGTCCAGTTCTAATTCTGGTATTGTATCAAAACAAGCTTTGTTTGTGTGGTGGGTATCGAGTGACCAGTCTTTATATAAATTCATATCTCAAGCATTGAGTGACCAGTCTATATAAAATTCATATCTCAAGCATGACTAAAACTTTGATGCAACTAGGTGGCCTGGGGATGCATGGTGCATCAGATGCACCCGAGAACCTCTCCTCTCAAGCATGCATGCTTTTTGTGTTTACCAACATGCCAAGTACATCAACTTTACAGACCCACTACTTTCATGTTTTAAAATATTTTAAATAAATATTAAATGGAACTTGTATAATCTGTACTTCAACATGATTGCAGAAATAGTTTTTTCCTTTTATATCTTGTTATCATTCTCAATGTAAAAGTAGTTTGCATATTAAAAATTGTTGATATAACAAAAATATCAAAAAACTTATTTCCTATGTGGCTAAAAATGGACTTGATAGACAATCGGTTTCTAAATTTGGTCTTCAATACTTCTGTTTAAAACACAATTATTTTAATGACGTATCTAATTATTTTTTATTTTACTTTTTTCTTTACCAAAAATGGATGAAAAATTAATGTCAATTTGTATAACCTCCGATAGAGGTTAGTGGCCTAAAAAACAAAAAAAGTGGAAAAAAGGGAAAAAAAAATGTGGAGGAGGAGATTAAACATGCTAGATAAAACACACCGGAAATTAAACTTGCATAGATAAAACATACCATCGAATAATTCCTTCTCTTTTGAGCCCGACCTCCAATGGCCTCCAATTAAAAAAAAAAATTAAAAGCATTTTTTTAAAAGTATTTTTTATTTTAAAAACCAGTATTCTTATCCGAATAGTGGATTGTGCTGTAAAACAATCAAAATACTAATACTGAGTAAAAATAAAGAACTCCACTAATTTTATGGTTAGTTTAAATTTTTACCCATAAAACAATCTATTTAACAAAAAATACTTGATAAAAAATAATAAATAAAAAGTTGGAAGTTGAAAACCCTTTATAACAAGACAGTAAAAAGAAAACAAACAAAAACAGAAGGTAGTAAGAAAAATAAAATGAGCAAAAAATGGAATTTCAACTGCATCATATAATGAACACAACAAACAAAAAAAAGTCATGAATACCAGAACACAGACCCCCTAGCTATTAACCCAAGTTCAAATCCTAAATTTACAAAAAGACAATGATGCTTCACACTTGGCATACGACGAATCCTACGTAAATTAACTAGAAGATGATACTGCTATGAAAAGAAATGAAAAAAAAAAAAAAAAAAAAAAGGAGAGAGAGAGAGAGAGAGAGTATATAGTACCGAGCATTCTTCCTCCAGTTATATGGAAAAAAAATGAGACCAAATTCAATTTCTTTTATTATTTATTTAATATTATTATTATTGTATTATTTATATTTTAAATTTTACTATTTTTGAACCAAATCCCATTTATGCCACTGATTGATAGAGACGGATTGATAGAAATTGTGAAATCTCCGGTAACTTGAACATTCAATAAGAACTTAGAATTACTTCAATTTTAGGATTTAACTACTATACATTGTTTGTATAGTTACAGTGGCCTAGTAGTTATGAGAATGAGTTATTTTTTATTTTAGTTTTTAGTTTTTAATTTTTCTAAAATTTTAAAGGTATGATTTTTGTAAGCACATGGAGGAAACAAAAGCACCCCTCCCTGGACATATGTCAAGTGCTGGGGAGGGAGGTAATGCTTACCCACAAAAAGTGTGGGTGAGTAAAAATACACTCAAGCCCATGACAGATAACCAACACTGTAATTATAAAGAATGTTTAATATGGAAAATCTCCCCTCACTTTTGAACAATTATTGGATATACAGTTACAAATGCTTTTATATTAGAAACCTCTCATACAGACTAACACCATTAACATTCCATTTGTATTGACTGGGTTTGACCGTTAAAAAGTCTAAAATGTTTCTATTTAAGCATCAATTGTATAAATTGACCATTATATCCTCATACTTTTAGCAAATAAATTAATAAAATGATACAAAATGCGGAAATGTTAACTTGCAAATGAGAAGCTATTTTGTGGACAATTTTATCCCTAAAAATAACAAAATTACAAATGAACTAAAAACATATAAAATAAACTAGAATATCTAATTATAATTTTCAATGCTTTTGGTTCATTTATAATTTTGTTATTTTAGATTTTTTAATAATCAAACTCAATCAACTCAAACAGAATGCTAATAGTGTTAGTTCATAGGGGAAGTTTCTAAAATAAACACATTTGAAACTATAAATCCAATAATAGTTCAAAGGTGAAGGGAAGTTTTTAATATTAACCCTATAAAGAATCTAATTTAGAACACTTGGGTGTATACGTGATGAGTTCCTATCTTGGGGGAGGTTTTTCAAGAGGAGGATGGCCAATTCTAATGGAGGAAAAAGTATTACCTGCTATTTATATATTATGTACAAGGGCAATTTTGTATTGTTGAATTTTTCATTAATTTTGTTTTGTTTTGTTTTTTGTTTTTTGGTTAATATCCATTTAAGAAAATAATGTGCGGCCCACTGGGCTTTTAAGGAATTCAACTTTTTAAGAGAATCTCCAGAGCTTATATTTATGGATTATGTTTTACTTAGAAATTTTCATATAATAATGTACTGATATAACTCCGTGAATATTGAATGTGAGTCATTAGTTTTACATGCTTTGACTTAAGTGTATATGCATTGGTCAAAACTAGTGGTTCACATTCAATATCCCCATGAAGTTATATCATGATATTCTCATGAGAACGGGACTGATGTTTTACATACTTATATATAAGAGTCTAACTCTTTGTAAATAGGAATGACATAAGAACTTTCAATACATTTCTAGGGTAGTGTTAACATGTGCATAACAACAATAAATGCAAAATAAATGCAATGATAAATACTGTCTTTTATTTTTATTTATAGAGATAAATTAGTTGTTATCACTACCCTAATTAAAACCCAGTCATATAATATTTACAAGGTTTTTGAGAGAAAGTGATAAATGACAAATGAATCAAGCAGTAAGTACTATGTAACGAGATAAGATTGGTTTTGTGGTAAACCTCTCATATCTGTATTACGATATTGTGGTTTAAGTCTTTCACCCTTTCCAAAACTCCAGAATTTATATAATAGTGTAATATTTAAAAATAAAAATTAAAAATTTAATAAAAAATAAAATAAATAAATAATAAAGGTACTATGCATACTATCAATTTCAAGTTTCAATGCTTCCATCTCATTCAAATTTTGTTAATAGATATTTATCAAACTACAACCAGAAAAAGAAAAAAAAAAAAAAAAAATCTTCATCATGACTTATTAATCCTAATCAAATTAGCTTCTAAGAGCACTTTCATCGAACATAGTATGCATCATGCTTTGATTGGTTTCAATTCGACAATAGTGTACAATTGCCTAACCGGATATTTTCACAATTTTTAATAAAATGCAAAACATAAAAACCCAAACATAACAAATGTATGCAATAATGTAGTTGTCCAAAACTAAAATGGCCAAAAATTCATAAAACAAATGAATAAGAATTAATACAAATAAAGATTGATATATTTTTTTTCTTTTTATAAACAACAATATTTTGGGATTAGTAGAGGGGGCATGGGTGACTCAAATTCGACTTCATTTTGTCAAGATTAGTATATATACATATATATATATATAGAAATACCATATACGGTAACAGTAACTCGAACCGGTGAATCAGTAATATCGGGAGACTGATCGAGCCTTTTACAACTAACCCACTTTGGATATGATGGTGGAAAGATTAATATCTTGTTACTAACATAAGAAAAACATAAATTATATATGAAACTCAACGAATAAACAAATATAGTACTACAAAGTAAAAGGAAACAAAACAGAATCCATGAAAATGAAACTCTTTTTTTTCTTGACCATTCGTTAGCAAATCTCTTTAATTAACTACTTAATGGTTTTAATTTGTATTGTAACAGCTACTTTCAATAAATACATGATTTGTGGTTACAAACATGTCAACATATATGGTTTCAATTTGTTTCAAAGAAAAAGAAAAAAAAAAAAAATCAAATTAATTTCATTTACGTGTCAAGTACTGTAACAGCAACCTCCATGGCCATGGCGGCCGGCGATCAAAGCTTACGGCAGCAACACGTCGGCGTTTTTGCATTCCCGTTCGGCAGCCACGGTCTGACCATCTTTAAGCTCATGCTTAAACTTTCACGCGCCTCCCCCAACACGCATTTCTCTTTCTTCAGCACCAAGAAATCCAATGACTCTCTGTTTTTAGCTTCTATGGCGGTTGCCGATGATCTTCCGGCCAACATCAAAGCCTATGATATTGATGACGGGGTTCCGATGAATCATGTCTCAACAGAAAACCCACTTGAGACGGTGGAGCTCTTTCTTAAGGCGACTCCGGAAAACTACAAAAGGGGTTTACAAACGGCGACGGTGGAGACTGGCCGGAATATCAGTTGCTTGATCACTGACGCCTTCTTGACTTTCGCAGAAGAGATGGCAGATAATATGAACGCTGCATGGATTCCGGTTTTTGTTGCTATGCCTTATAACGTATCTGCTCATATTTATACTGATCAAATTCGTCAACTTTTAATCAACGGTGTAGATGAGAGCAGCATCATTAGCGTTGAAGATCGGACGCTGGATATCGTCCCAGGGTTGTCTATGATGAGGATCTCTGATTTGTCTGATGAAATATTGAACGGTGATTCAGGAGACTCGTTGTTTTCTTTAATGCTAAGTAAAGTTGGACGTGTCCTGCCTAAAGCTACATTAATTGTCATGAATTTCTACCAACAACTTTATTCTAAAGAGCTACTAAATGATCTCAAATCCAAGTTCCCAAATTTGCTCAATGTGGGTTTTCTAACTCAGCCGTCACCGCCACCTCCGCTGCCGGAATCCGACTCAGACTCTACTGGCTGCCTTTCATGGTTGTGTTAAATTTCTTCACTACAACCAAAAACAGTAGTCTATTAAGTTGTGACCAGAGCTCTCTGGACTGGGATTAAGTTATTTTATTTTATTAGAAAAAATAATATTTTTTGGTAAAAATCCGTAACAATTTTAAATTAGCCCATTAAATAAATTTTTTCCTGTTGAGATCCCTTAGTATATATACTTATCATTCTATTGTATTTTATTTTTCTAATATGGTACTCATCTAAATTCACACATGGATTCTTTAATAGGTTGGACCGACAAGAACCCAAGTCTGTTGTGTATATTGGGTTTGGCACGGTTGCTACACCGCCACAGCATGAACTAGTAGCTCTGGCAGAGGCGTTGGAGGATAGTCGAGTTCCATTTCTTTGGTCGTTGAGGGATGATAGGATTGAACAGTTGCCGGAAAATTTTGTTGAGAGGAGTAGAGGGCATGGAAAAATAGTTTCAAGGGCACCACAGATTCAAGTCCTGGGACATGGTTCAGTAGGTGTGTTTGTGACGCACTGCGGAGCAAATTCGGTGTTTGAGAGCGTTGCGAACGGAGTTCCGATGATCTGCAGGCCGTTTTTCGGGGATCACCGGATGAATGGGAGGGTGGTGGAGGAAGTATGGGGGATTGGTGTCAAAGTTGAAGGGATGGTGTTCACAAAGAGTGGTGTTTTGAAGAGCTTGGACCTCATTTTTGGTCATGACAAAGGAAAGTTAATGAGACAAAATGTTCAACTTCTCAAGCAGATTGCAATGGAAGCTGCAGGACCCGGTGCTAGTGCTTCTAGAGATTTCAACACTCTGCTACAAAAAATCTCCATGTTTTGAAAATTTTCATTTACAGATTATTTTTATGAAACATGAAACATGTTGAGGTTTTGAAATGGAATCCGATCATTTACACTAGCCTACATGTGAATAAAAAAATAAATTTTATTTTCCTTTCCAAAATTTTAAGTTTTTTTTTGGGCGTACTCTGGATCCGGGTCAGTACACCCCACCCAGTTCCATTGCTTCAAGAAGAGTACTGAGTACAATCTTCATTAAATGTAGGGGGGATCCAACAAAAATACAAAATAAATTTTATTTTTTATTTTTTTTTGTCCTACTTATCAGAAGTTGCAACGCTTTGATACTATCGGATTTTTTTTTTCCTTTTTTTAAAGCATTACACTGTCTATCATATAAATTCAGGTTTTTTATTTGGATAGACTCGAATTAGCAACCTCGTGATAAATGTGTGATGGGTTTACCAACGACCAACCTCATCTCGTCAAGATATTATCTGATTTAACTTGGGCAATATAATTGGTTTCAATTAAACGGTTTTCAAAATTGTAAATTATATGGATTTTAATATTATATTTTTAATTATTTTTTTTAAAGATTAATACAAATGGATTTGAATATTATATATCTTTTAAAATTTTAATATTAATACAAATTTAAGATTACAGTGTAAGAATACACAAATTGAGTGCAACAATAAATGAATGGAAAATTAATTATATAATATTATCTAAAATCTCATTAGTGATGTTTTGGTTTGATCTGAAGATTTTCAGTTGAATTTTAACCTGCTGGCTTTTTAAACTTTAGTTGGAATTTACAAAAATACTTTGATAATTTGTTAGCTTATTTTATCAAAATAAGTGTAATAGAAGTATTTAGGCCTTTTTTTTTTTTTTTTACTTGGTTGACCGTTAGTTTAAGCTTTAAACATTAATGGCAGGTGAGGTTTATGGTATAAGGAAAGAGCAATTTGCTGTCATTGCCAAGTAGGGATGACAATGGGGCGAGTCGGGGTCGGGGTCGGGGTCGGGGAATATAAAACCATCATCAGCTCCGTCTCCATCCCTGTATTAAGAGAATCGGGGCTGGGGGCGGGGATTCCCCGTTGGAGGGGTCTTCCCCATACCCGCCTCATTCCCCGTTTAATATGATTATACCATTTAAAAATTACAGTTTAAAACAAAGAAAAAAAATATAAATTCATATTTAGTATAAAATTAAAGATTCTATAAAAAAAAGATTCTAAAGTTTAGTTTAAAAAATATATATTTATGTTATTTTTTATTTTTTTTTGAAACATCGATGGAAAATCTTATTACGTACATTTATACTATAATAGAAACATTATTGGTTTTACAAGCATTCGATGTATGCATAAATAAAGAAGAATTTTAGACGATCGTCAATATACGATTAGAAGCAGCATAATAAAACACCAATAAGACAACGAACATACAGCATAAACTAAACACTTTGCGAAAGAATTAACACTTCATGATCATATAATGATATCAACAACACATTTTACTTCTTTAATTTTGTAGTTCCACTAGAACTGAAAATTAATGTTAAATGATTTAAAAAATCTGAATATTATATATTATATTATATATATATGGGCGGGGAGTGCTTCCCCCGTCCTCGCCCCGCTTCACTTTCGGGGGCAAGACTTTGTTCCCATCCCCGTCCCCGAATATTATCCCCTATCCCCACTACATTCGGGGCGAAGCCCCACGGGGCCTCGACCCCGCGGGGAATATTGTCATCTCTATTGCCAAGTATAGATTCAATTTCATGATTCATTGCTATGTTATTGGCTGATATACAGTTGTTAATATCTCTCTGTATCATCACTCTTTTATGTATTTATACTCCGTACAAACACAATGTAATGTAAGACATTTTTACTAAACAATTCTATCAATCCTCTTTATATGGTGTTTTTGTTTATGTTTTCTGATTTATATATTTTTATTTGAAAACGAAAAATTGATTTTCATATTTTTTGAGGTTGAAAACACTGAGAGCACATCTAGTAGCCATAATTTAAAACAGTATTCTAAAAAAAAAAGTTTTAATTTTAAAATGTGTATTTAGTGAAATTGTTTTTAAAACATATTTTTCATTTTATTGAATAATATTAATTCAACTTTGATTTGTGTCTTTTTTTTAATATTACTAGTTTTTGGGGGCACATGCAAGGCATGTGCTTAAATTAATATTTGAGTTTCGTATTTGCAAATATACATATCCTTGAAAAATAAAAGATGTTAATATAACACGGCATAGTTTTAATTTATGTAAATGTTTTTACATTGAAATAACACCCTGATGAAATCTTAAATTCATGGGTTTAACAAGAAGATCTTCTACACTCGCCTTAAAAGAGATTTTTCTCACGATGATTTAACAATGGTAATCCATATACAATTGTTTGCAACTTCTATTAAATATCTCAACAATTTAAATTCAACAACTAAATTATTATTTTTTTTTTTCAAAAGTACTTTTCAACTAAATTGCATAAATTGTGATGAAATAAATATTTAAATCTTTAATAACTGATTTCCATATTTTCCTTATCAGATGAATTCACCGCTTGCAGTCAAATCCCTTTTTTTTTTTTTTTTCTTTCTTTCACTTATAAACTTCCCATGTATATATATTTATACTTAAGTCATCAAGTTGCATGAAGAATTAAATTTATACCCCTATAATATTTCTTATTCCTTTCCAAGTCATTATATGTATAGAAAATTATATTTTCGTCCCCTATCTCATTTTACAATATAAAATAAACATCAATCCAAATACCTGTTAATTTGGGTCTAGTCCATATCATTATGTGTCATTTACTAAGACATTTCTATTAAGTAATTCTACAGACTCAAATAAATTCCATCTAAATTCATAATAATTGGAATAGACCATTTAACAATGATTTAACCTATTTAGAATTTTAAATTAAGATAAATCTTAGAAATTACTATACAATCTCTGTTGTGCTAGTATTACTAAAATATGTTTATTAAGTAATTCTAAGGGATGTTATAATTAAAATCTTACTAAAACCTATCTATTAAATAATTATATAAACTTTAAGGGTTGTATTTGTAATTGTACTTTTAAAGAAAATTTTTTTTTTCAGAAAAAGAAAATAAAAAAAGGCTCAAACAAATTATGGGGGGCTATAATTCCAGGCCCGCAAACTCTATATATAAATATATATATATATATATATATATATAGTAATAGATAAGTAATTCTACAAACTCAAATAAATTCCATCTAAATTCATAATAATTTTGGTAAACAATTTAATAATGATTTAACCTATTTAGAATTTTAATTAAGATAAATTTTAAAAATTACTATACAATCCATGTTGTGCTAATATTACTAAGATATGTTTATTAAGTAATTTTAAAAGATGTTATAATTAAATTATTACTAAAACCTATCTATTAAGTAATTATATAAACTTTAAGGGTTGTATTTGTAATTGTATTTTTAAATAAATTAAAAATAATAATAAAAAAAATAAAAGGCTCAAACAAATTATGGGGGGCTATAATTCCAGGCCGGCAAACTCTCTCTTTTATATATAGTAATAAATAATATATATATATATATATATATTTATATTACTAATTTTAATTAGGGTTGTGCGTTTTCGGTTTGGTTTGGATTGAAGTTCAATATCAAACCAAACCAATATAGATCGGTTTGACTATATTTCAACCTAAACCAAACCAATGTGATTTTTCAAACCGATCCAAACCAAACCAACAAAGGTCGGGTTGGTTTGGATAGGTTTATTTGTTTAGATTTGAACTCAAAAATCTTTTTTTTTTTTTTTTTGGGTAGTATATTATAAAAAAATATTTAAATAAAAAATCATAACATAAAATATTAATTATATATTTACACATGTATATATACCATGATTAAAGACATGTTTGACATCATCTATGCTTTTGAAACCTAATACATCAATCAATCAGAAGAATTGTATCAAAACAAATAAATAAACTATAAAAGCTTAAAATAACCGGTAAAAGTTATAAATCCTAGACTGAATAGAAAACGTAGGTGGATTTTATATTTTAGTTTTATTTTCTGACATATGTGGTTTGGTTTGAGTTGGTGAATTATTTTACTCAACCCAAACAAAATCACCTTTAATCGGTTTGTCCAAAAGACAACCTGAACCATCCATTTTTTATATTTGTAATCGAACAAACCCAAACTTTATGGGTTGGGTTGGTCGGTTTGGTTCGGTTTGACAATTTTTTTGCACAACCCTAATTTTAATAATATTATATCAAACATATATATACAGGGGCGTACACAGGAAATATTTACAGTCCGGGATAAATTATTTATATGTATATAATTTTTTTTTCTCGGTACACACTAATATCATAAAGTCAACTCTTTAACTATCAATAGTTATTTATCTATTTTTATTTAGTTAATATATTATAATATTTAATTAATGACTCACAAACTCCCTCACACTAAATTTATTAAATTCGATGTGTATTATAGAGAAAACTCTTGTAATTTTCTTCCTCAATGCACACGGAATTAATAACGTAAGTGCAAGACATGCAAGTCATTGATTAAGAATAAACAAAAATTATATAATTCTTGATAAAAGTATTGTTTATTTATTTATTTTTAATAATAAGATGACACTAATTCATTAATGGACTACTCAATAATATGAAATACATTGTAAAATTTATACATAAACAATATTTAAACTTGTAGTTAAAAAATATATATTTAAACTTGTAAATAGCTTAATTCTATAATGTTAAAAGCCATAATATTTTGTTTATTTTTACAATGAACAATAAAATATTTATATTTCACTAAATTTAGAAAAAATATGATAGTTTTGTAATATTATCAAACATTAGAGGTGTTTATGCAATTAGACATTTATGTATTGAATTTTTTTTTTTTTAAGAGGGCCCGGGCAAGCCCTCTCTTAGGTCTGCCCCTGAATATATATATTCACAATTTAATAATTGTAAATTATCAATTATTATGCATTATATATATTTTTAACTATTATTATTAGGATAGTATTAACATGTGCTTTAACAACTACAAAAATACTATAAAAGAAAATATTTATTGTCACAATCAATGCAAGATAGAAATATTTATTATCTAAAACATTTATCCTTTTCCTTTTATATTATTTTTATAGTCGTTAAAGTGTTAAACTATGCCCTAAAAGTTATTATATCATATGTAATTAGTAGGTAAATGGATTTTATTTTTTTTCGAAAGAAGGTAAATAGATCTCCGAAGTCGTGCAAAAAGATAAGTTAAAAATTAGTTGGGTTAATATAGAGGTGGCCATGGTTTCGGTTTAACCAACAGTTTTGTTTGCGGTTTAACCGAAACCGGACTGCCAAAAACCGTAACAAAACTGGAATCGGAACCGAAACCGGCGGTTTCAAAACTGACCAGAAACCGGTCGAACCGATTACGATTTCGGTTTGAGGGGTCAAAAAACCGGTTCAAACCAGCAGTTTTAACCATGGTTAAACCGCCGGTTTTAAAAAAAATAAAAAATAAAAAATTAATTATGGACGAATCAGAAGATGACACGTGGCAACCCGTTTGAAAAAGCTACCGTTGAACCGAACCGAAATGGTTAAACTGGGGGTTAAACTGCTGGTTTTATGAAGAAAAAAAATAGACCAATGATTGCATGACACGTGGCACAAATTTTGAAAAAAAAAAGAAGATACCTGGCACCTGGCACCTGTCAGCTGACTGGTGCCACCTTTGCCCAAGGCCAACGACCACAAATTGATTAACAATATTTATTTCTTCTATTTTTTACTATCAAAATATTTTTTTTCATCACTATTATTTCAACAATATTTTTTTTTTCAAACATCTATTTTTTTTTAAAAGTGTTACATTGTTACCACTATTATTCAAACAATATATATTTTTTACAATCTTCTATTTTTATTTTTTACTTGTTTACCACTGTTATTTCAACAATATTTTCTTTACATATATCCATATTTTTGTATTATTAATTTTTTGTATTATTAATTTTTCAATGGCTAGTGGGAGAGATAGTTCAAGAAATTTGAACAAAGAAAATGGTCTAATGCAAAACTTGTTGGAACACGTTGGCAGTGATGTTAATTACAACCGATCATACCACGAATTCCTTCAAAACCGATTTGGATCCGATCACCCTTCTAGTCCTAATCTCCCTTTAATAATTCTTGAATTCGACGGACTCAACCACGATCCCAATACCCCAAATACTAATGAAAATCTATCTAACCCCCCACCCCCTTCAAATGATTTTTTTGCAGGTGGAAGTGAAGAAAAGCAGATGAAGTCCATCCTCTTCAGAGTGCATATGAAGAAAATAGAGTTAGATGGTGGATTTTTCCATATACAATGCAATTATTGCTCCAAATCATACAAGACTGCCAAATCCTTCGGATATGGCACGTACTGGGCTCATATCAAAAGAAGTCACCCGTCCGAATTTGAGAAATCCAATAACCAAGCCCAAATTGTCAGGTACGCAACCTCTGATAATCAATTATTTCATTATACGTCTGAAAAAAAATAAGGAAGAATTAGCATTAATGGTTGCAGTACAACACTTACCTTTTGGTTTTGGTGAGAAAGTAGGTTTTGTTAATTATTGTCAAAATGCATTAAATCCTGCAATGCAACGTGTTCCTAGATCCACTCTCACACGTACACTAAATACTATTTTCAAAAAAAGAAAAAAACATATTGAAATCTTTTTTTTATCAATTTCAAGGTCGCGTTTCCGTATGTGCCAACATATGGAATGACAATTATAGTAGTTATTCATATTTGGGTGTCACATATCATTATATGGACAATGACTGGGACATGCAAATAAGAATTCTTGCATTTCATGTTTTCAATGACTCACATTCAGCTCAAAATATTTTTCAACTCCTTAAAATCATTTTTCAAGAGTATAATATCCTAAACAAAATTTTTGCTATTGGCTTTAATAATGCTACAAGTAATACCGCATCTATTCCTATGTTACAAGATTTGTGGAATCCCTATTTTGAGGGTAAATTATTTCATCAAAAATGTACATGCCATGTTTTAAATTTGTGTGTTCAAGCTGGATTAACAGAGCTTTCTGCTTTTATTAGACCAATTAGAGATAGTATTAATTATATTTGGAGGCATAACAAAATCTAGAAACAATGGTTAAAATATTGCTCTCAAAATAATATGCGTCCCAAAATTTTTTCTAGAGATATTACAACTCGTTGGAATTCTACTTATAAGCTGCTTAATGAAAGTGTTGAATATAAAGAATTATTAGTTTCTTTTATTACTTATAACGTTCCTTCAATTTATCTTTAATTGAATCATTGGAATGCATGTATAAAAATTCTTGAATTGCTACGTGTTTTTAATGATGCTACCAATGCTTTATCTGGTGTTTACTATCTCACCACTCATTTATTTCTTATTCAAAGTATTAATATTGCTGGTGCATTTAGTGACTATGAATTCGATGTTCAATTAAGTCCATGTGTTTTAGCTATGAAAATAAAAAAGTTAAATTATTATGGGGAGATTCCAAATATTTATTTGTTTGCACCGTGTTTTGATCCACATTTTAAATTAGAAAGTTTGCAGGATTATTTAACTCATTATTACAAATGTTTAGGATTAGAAATTGATGTTCTTCATTATTGTGATTCCGTTAAGACTTTGCTTTATGAATTATAAGATGAATACCTTAGAATGTATGGTCCGTCTTTGAACTTGCCGGTTTCACAACCCCCACTCACAACTAGTGGTACTAGTACTTTCGCAAAATTTCAATTAAAGGGTTTAGGAGATCAACTGTTTTCCCAAATAGCCAAAAAATTAAGAACAGCTTCATCCTCATCTGTCACTGAGCTTGACCGGTATTTAGAAGACACTCATGAATTTTTCGTGGAAGACTCATCAATAGGATTATCCAATTTTGGCTATTATTGCCAAACAAATTCTTGGAACACCGGTTTCTACCGTTGCTGTGGAACAAGAATTTAGTGTAGGTGGAAATATTTTGAAACCAAGACGATCGGTTATGTCTCCACAATCACTTGAAATGCAGGCGTGTGTTGATGATTGGACAAAGGCAAAATACAGACAACAAGAACTTCAGCCGGAGATAGTGAATGACTTCTTTGAAGATGACCAAACCACGGATACGGAAGGAAGCGACTAGATTCCGTTCCAACTTCCAAACTCCAACATTGAGCAACTAATTAAAGGTAAAAGAACTATGTGGTATTTGATTCCTCTACATTGGTGGAGGATACATATGCAGCTTAATTTTGGTAAAAATTAAGTGCAAGACCTGTTTTTTTTTTTATATATTTTTTTTTTTAATTTTAACTTTGTTACTTTGTAATATTGTTTCTTTGAATTCAAGCCTTCAAGGCCAATCTCTTATTTATTTATTTTTTTTGTGAAATTGTAAAGTTATATTTATTAATAAATGTGAATTTCTTTTCTTTTAAACATTGTTAAATACTTAAATACTTCAATGAAAATGTTTGTAATTATTTTTTTTATTTTAAACTTTGTTCAATTGTAATTATTATTTGGCAAGATTTTATATTTACAACCAATTTTTATGATTTATCTCACTTGGAAAAAAAGTTGAAAAAAAATAAAAATAAAATAAAAATAAAAACGAACCGAAACCAAAACCGTCCGAAACCGAAACCGAAACCGAAACCGAAACCGAAACCGAAATCAGAAAACCGACGGTTACATACCGCCTCCAAACCGTGAGCCACGGTTTCAGTTTCGATTTTAGGTTTCGGACCGAAACCGCCGGTTTCAAACCGAAACCGAACCGTGGCCACCATTAGGTTAATAGCACCAGTTCCCCTTGAACATATAGCGAAATCGCTTAGTGCCTCCTGAATTTTTTTTCCTGGCATTAAACCCCTCGAACTCCCATAAATAAACAAAAATAGATGGAAGAGGGATGGACGTCAAAGACAAATTACACTTACACACCCTGATTATATGTATAATTGCATTAAAACTGGAAAAATATAATAATATCACAAAAACACCCTTTGACTTGTTTGACTAATATCTAAAAATAAAATAAAAAATATTAATATTAATAAATTTTAAAAATTATATTATAAAAAAATAATTATTAAAAAAAATAAAAAACTAAAATGAAAAGAAAAAGAAAAATAAAATACTCTAAAAAAATTCAAGTGGAGATCAAAAAAAAAAAAAAAAAAAAAAATTAAATTTAAAATTAAAATATATAAAAAACTAATTAAAAACTATCATTATTATTATTATTAAATGAATTAAATATAAAAGTTTATCAAACCCAACACCAAACTTCATCAAACCCAGATCAAACTCACCATCCACCACCACCACCACCACCACCACCACCATCAGTTCACTCCATGAAGCAGATATTGGACTAGCAATGGGCATTGCTGGAACTGAGGTAGATTACATTACAAATTCTTCAATGTGTTATCGTAATTGAATGATGAATGCTGAATACTGATATTCACAACATGATTCCAAATTCCAAGTAGCGAAGGAGAGTGCTGAATGCTGGATGATAATTTCTTCACATCAATATTCAAAATTTCGTGCAGTTCCAACTGATGATGTAATATATTGACCGGCTGAATGAAATTCTAACGCTTCTTCTTTTTCCTAACACATATTCATTCAGTTGTTTGACCTTTTAAACAATACACATATGATCAAGTGTTGTAAACTTGGAACTTGGGAGCTTCTTGTATATGCACATCAATCACAATCTGGTAATATTTGTACCCAAAAAAGACATCAATATTGAATCAACTACTGTAATTGTTCGAAAAATTTTATATCTACTGTAATGTAATCACTGTCCCACTCCCACCATTATTAACTAGTTCTGAACTTCTAATTTTACATGCAGTGAAATCCAGAATTAAAATGTTAAAATCTTTTATATCTTTTTAATCACTCTTGAGGGATGGGTAATAAAGTGATAAAATCCCAATTCTTTAAAATCTAATTCATGACATTTTGATTGATTTTTTAATTTTTTATTAATTAATTTATTAATTTAAATGCATTTAATATATATATTATTTTTTATTTTTTTTAATTTCTGTTTTAAAGTACAATTTTTTTTTCACATTATAAAATTCTAGAATTACCAATTTTACCCCTGACTATATGGTGTTTGTGTGATGTTATTATATTTTTTCCAATTTAATGCAATTATACATATAATCAGGGTGTGTAAGTGTAATTTGCCGTTGACGTCCGTCCCTCTTCCGTCCATTTTTACCTATTTATGGGAGTTCGAGGGGTTTAATCCCAGGAAAAAAAATTCAGGGGGCACTATGTGATTTCGCTATATGTTCAAGGGTATTGGTGCTATTAACAAATTAGTTTTAATTACAACAATAAAGTAAAGACGATGTAGACCTGGCAAGGTTCCGGTTCCAACCGTGGAACCGGAACCGGAAAAACCAGAACCGGAACCAGTTTTCCGCTTCCGGTTCTAATATTTAATGAACCGTCCGGTTCAAACCGTGCTGGAACCGGAGGTTCCGGTTCGGTTCAAACCGGCCGGTTTTTTTTTTTTTTGGACCGTTGAGGCCCAACGGTATGCTGACGTCAGCATACCGTTGGCCTCAACACCCAACCCTTTAATTTTTTTTATCTTTTTATTTTTTTTTATTTTTTTATTTTTTCTATAAATACCCCTCCTCCCCTTTCATTTTTTCTCACAATCTCACACTAATTTCTTATTTTCCTCTCATTCTCTATTTCTCTCAAATCTCAATTCTCTCTATTCTCAATTCTCTAAATCTCTAATTCTAAATTTCTAATTTTTATTTCAAGTTTCATTGTCTCAATACTCAACTCTCAAGTCTCCAACACTCTTCAAGTTTCCAAGACTCCAAGACTGAAGACTCCAAGTTTCCAAGGTTTTTATTATTTATTTAATTTTGCAATTTTTTTTATTTGCAATTAATTTTATTTTCAAAATTCCAATTAATTTTATTTGCAATTAATTTTATTTCCAATTAATTTTATTTACAATATATTTTATTTGCAAATAATTTTATTTACAATTTATCGTATTTATAATTTATTTAATTTCCGAATAACCAATTACTATTTAGTATTTACTAAATACTAAGCTTCCAATTTCATTTATTTGCAATTTATCTTATTTCTAGTTACTACTTAGTATTTACTATAATAGTACTTAATACTTACTAGTTACTACTAATCTACTATTATAGTATTATATTATTATAGAATATAGATTTATACTTTATAGTATTATTCTTCTAAGTTCTAAGTTCTAAGTTTTCAATTATCTATTTCAGATTTTCAGTATTTCTCTAGTCCCAAATTTATTCCGTCCAATCCAATGGCAAGTGGTGGAAATGGAAGGAGTCACGGCCGTGACGATCCTAGGCGTTCGATTTCGATGAAAGGTAAGGGTCAGATGGTCGATAATCTTGGTCATAACGACACCACCTATCACGATTATGTGCAACGCCGGGCCTATGCTGAAGACCTAGGCCTAAACATTCCTACTCCCCCTTTAATAATTTCAGAACCCGATCATAATGCCACCCCCCGGCCATAATTTGACAAGCCATTCAGAAAATATGTCTGATATTGATACACCTCCGGATTATGATTTTGATCCACTGAAAGCAGATGAGGACGAACCGGATCCGAAGCAGAGCAAATCTGATATATTCGTCAAACATATGAAGAAAGTTAGGCAAGAATATGGAATCTATGTAGCGGCTTGCAATTATTGCAATAAAGTATATAAGTGGTCCAAATCCGGAGGATATGACACTTTATCGGAAGCATATTCAAACCAAACATCCAGAAGCAGAGACCAGATCGAGGTCACAAACACAAATTCCCAGGTACGCTACTCCTAACCAACAATTATTTCGTTATACTGATGAACAAAATAGGGAAGAATTAGCTAGAATGGTAGCAGTAGAACACTTATCATTCTGTTTTGGTGAAAGGGTTGGTTTTATTAATTATTGTCGACGAGCATTAAACCCTGCTGCATGTCGTGTTCCTAGATCCACTCTTATATATACACTTGAAAAGATTTATGTAAAAGAAAAAAAAAAGTTAGAAAGATTTTTTGAAAAATATAACGGTTGTGTTTCTGTATGTGCCGACATATGGACTAACCATTGGCGATCACATTCATACTTGGGTGTCACTTGCCATTTTATGGATGATGCATGGAATATCCAAAAAAGAATTCTTGCATTTAGAGTTTTTGATGATTCACACACTGCTTAAAATATTGTTAGAATGCTTAGAATTATTTTTTCAGAGTATAAAGTTGAGAACAAAATTTTTGCAATTGGTTTGATAATGCTTCTATTCCATCTTTAATTAATTTATGCAAACCATTTATTGGTAGTGCATTTTTTCATCAAAGATGTGCATGCCGTGTTTTAAATTTATGTGTTCAAAAAGGATTAGAAACTCTTGATCATTTTATTCTACCTATTAAACAAGCCATTTAGTTTTTATGGAAACATTGAATGCATGGGTAAAATATTGTAAACAAAATGGTAGATGTGCCGTTAAATTTCCTCGTGATGTTCCAACACGTTGGAATTCTACTTATAAATTGTTTGCTCAAAGTTACGAGTATAGAGATTTATTAGTTTCTTTTATTCAATTTCATGTTATTGACATTTAACTTTATAAATCTCATTGGGATGCTTGTTACAACGTTTTTAATTTGTTAAAAGTTTTTCATACTGCTACAACAAATTTATCTGGTGTTTATTATCTTACAACTCATTTATTTATTATTGAAAGTCTAAATATTGCTGGTGCATTTTCTTATTGTGAATCTGACATAGAAATAGGAGAAGTCGTTAATGCTATGAAAGAAAAATGGTTACGTTATTATCATGAGTTGCCAGATATTTATTTGATTGCCATGATTTTTGATCCACGTTGTAAATTACAAAATTTTTGTTATTATCTCAATGGTTATTATGGCATCCAAGGTTTAAACATAGAATATAATGTTAATGCATGTTATGATAGAATTAAGAAATTATTGTATTCTTTATATGATGAATATCTTTTAGTTTATGGATCCTCACTCAACTTAGATGTTACACGAACACAAATTGCATAGCACACATCATCATCCTCCGGATTTTTGAATTTAGGATATAGTCTATTATAAAAAAAAACAAAAAAACCTAGATCTTCTTTTTCATCAAGCATTGACAAGTATTCTGAGCTTGAATCTTATCTAAATGATTCTTATGAGTTTATAGAAGATACGTCAGACAAACAATTTGATATATTACAATATTGGAAAGAGTACGCAAAGTACTATCCAATCATGACTATCATAGCCAAAAATATTTTTTCAACACCAGTTTCTACAGTGGCGGTGGAACAAGAGTTCAGCACCGGGGGGAATATCTTGGATGAAAGGCGTTCATGCTTGACTCTGAAAGCACTCCAGATACAGGTTTGTGTGGATGATTGGACAAAGGCTCAATATAGATAACAAGAAATCGAACATGAGATAACATACGATTTTTTCAAAGATGACGAACATGAAAGTGGAGAGACAAGTACAACGGGTCCGGAATAAAAAATGTGGATCACGTATTCACGTCATCACAAGTCCATGTCATCAACAAACCTGCAATAAAAGGTAAGAGAACTACGTGGCCTTTGATTCCTCTAAACCCCCCAAGAGGATACGTAGGCAACTTAATTGTAGTGAAAATTAAGTGCAAGGCTAATAATTTTACATTTTTTTTGTTTTATTTTAATTTAATTTTGTAATTTATCATTTATTTATTTTATGTTATTTTCGAACTTCGGGTGACCTAATTCCCAAATATCCAATGAAATGTAATATGTAATTTGTAATTTGGCATTTTTTTTATTTTATTTTAATTTCCTTTTATAATTTGTATTTTTTCATTTGTTTATTTTGTAATTTTTCATTTATATATTTTATTTTATTTTGTTATTTAAAATTACATTATTACAAGTTTAGTAGTTTACAATTTAGAAGTCTTTTTTTTTTAAAAAAAATTTAAATTTAAAAAAAAAAAAAAAAAAAAAAAAAACCCGGTTCCATAAAAACCGGAACCGCCGGTTCAGAACTGAAACCGGAACCTTGCCACCATTAAGGCGATGAACTAATGGTTATACTTGTGGGTCTTATCTGAGAACAATAAATAGAACAGCGATAGCCCGCCGGTTTTCTTTGCTTTGAGGCCGATTTAAAGCACTTGTCTCAGTCTTTCCAGTAAGGGAATCCAGGGAAATTGTTCGAACCACGGAACCTAATCTTTTTGTGCCCATTCTCCACGATCTCAGATCTAAGAATAGCGGGTTGTTGTTTGCAAGAATACGCTAACTGATTTCAATGTTTTCTCAAATTATATTTCCAACCAAAAAAACGAGAAAATGGTTTTTGAATATAACATCGAATGCACCATTAGAGGCCGTTCGGTAACATTTTCATTTTTCGTTTCCTTTTTTTTTTGTTTTTATTTAATTTTGAGAAATTAATTTTTATATTTTTTGGATTCGAAAACGCGTCTGGTAGCAATTGTTGAAAACGATATTCATTAATGAAAACATAAAAAACGCATCTGATAAATAGTAGATCTTTAAATATTGAAATATAAGTTAATAGGTATTGGATCTTTTAATATTAATAGGTAATGAATCTTTCCATGTGTATAAATATTAATATTTAATGGATCTTTTAATATCAAAATGTAAGTTAAAAATTATTTTTTTATGACAAAAGTAAAAAAAAAAATAAATAAATAAAATACTTAATAGCATTAGACGCCCTTGAAGTGTACGCGAATTTATAATGTGCCCCTGAATGTTTTTTTTTTTTTTTACAATAAACCTCTTAAACTCTCATTTACTTTGCACCTGCTTGTTTTATTGCCCCCTGAGGAGGAGGCATCTTTATAAGTGTGGTGTAATGAAAATGAGAGTTTGAAGGGTTTACCGTCGAAAAAAAAAAAATTCAGAGGACACATTGTAAATTAGCGTATACTTCGGGGTCTGGTGCTATTAAGTTAAAAAAAAAAAAAAGCAATGATTTGACTCGTAGGTCCCACCAAAAACAAGAACAATAAATTGAAAACAAGTATTTGTTGTCTTCTATAGAGTTGTATTTCGCAGCAGTAAATTGGAAAAACTGATTTTTGTTATAATAATGTGGCTTTTTACCGCATGTGTTATACACTTAAATATCCTACAAATATCACTACTAAATATCCCATAAATATCACAAACAAATATATTGCTCTATCTACCGCCTCTCTCTCACACACCTGATATCTCCCACCTACCTTTGCCTATATATAGTTCCTCTGATCACTTATAACAGTGTTACAAAATTATCAAGACCAATATAAGTAAATGCTCTCTCTCTCTCTCTCTCGTCTCTCTCTTGCATATGTCTCACTTTAATAATTTGTCTCATATGTTCTTTAACTGTTACTCTTCATCTATCTATTTCTTCAATTAATTTATAATACGTTATCGGTATGAATATATGTAAATAAAAAAGATCCCTATGGGTGATTTAATTACATCCGAATATTCTGAATCTGTGTATATTTCGTATAAGATGGTTGTGCCATCAACGGATCATATATATATAGTTCTGAATTTATTTTTTCTAAATCTCAATATTTTGAATCTCTCTCTAAATCTCAATATTCTGGATTTGTATATATTTCGTATAAGATGGTTGTACCGTCAACGGAACATATATATAGTAATGAATTTATTCTCCTTTTGAATTTATTATCTTCAAATCTCAATACTCTGGATCTATTTATAGTTTCGTATACAAGACGGTTTATGTCGTCAATGGATCATCTATATATAGTTCTGGATTTATTTTTATACACATAACATGTGAGCTCAGCCTCCTGGAACTATTAAATTACATGACATATATACCGTTCTGGAACTGTTTATTTACGGAACATAACAGGTGAGCTCAGCCTCCTGGAATTGTTTATATGAGACTGGCTTATGTTGTGTCTCGAGACTGGCTTATGTTGTATCTCGAGACTGGCTTATGCTGTGTCTCCAGATAAATTGTTAAAAATAAATAATAAATAAATACATTTATTTATATGCAACATATGAGATTGGCTAGACCGATGAACCAGAACTTAAAAGTTTCTAGAATTATAATATTTAAGTCGGCACGGTTTTGACTACCGATAAGAACTTGTAGTTATGGATCCAGTGTTATATTTATGAATGTCATACGACACGGTATTGAAAACCAATGAGAACCTGGAATTCTGGATCCAGTGTTATATTCATGAATGATTCATTATTTGAAATCTAAGTTTTCAAATCCAATCAAAATCTAAAGTTCATGGTCGAACTGGAAGTTCGAAAAATCATTATGATCCATGATTTTATTTTATCTCATATATATAAAGTAATATGTTTACATATTATTCATTTGAGAAAAAGGATTTACACATCCAACAAGATGTTGTGAGTATCATAAAGATGATTTAAAATCCTAATGTTTAATGAAATTGGAAATAAAATTTTATCCATTTCATACACATCTAACAGGATGATGTGAGTATTACATAAAAAGATTTAAGATCCTAACGTATAATGAAAATGGATGTAATAATTTATCCATTTCATTTGTGTTTGATACTCCTGGAGAGCAAAATTTATAGTTGCTAAAAGGTGGGAATTCTGATATCAATAGTCTACTTGACAGTAGATGAACATGTGAATGTGATAGATGTTGGATCATCAGATCATCTGTTTTGGTATCACCAAATCTCGATCTAGGTTTACTTATGGGTTTCAATCCAGACCCATCACCCCTCAGGTCAACACCAACTCGTTGGTGGGCTTCGTTGAATTTTCAAACCAGCCTAGTGCATTTTGGGGTTGATTTATAATTAATAAAAAATTTTGAGGGACCTTTTTCGTAATTTTACAAAATCAGGTGCGGTTTTGTAATTCCTCTTTTAAAAAAATATTTTTTTAAAAAAGGAGGGAAAATTATTATCATTTCAGATAAGATATAAAATGGCATCCCAATGAGGGGGAATTATTATAATTTCAGATGATATATAAAATGCCATCCAGATGAGATATAAAATGACATTACACATAATGTCTATAAAATTTCTAAAAGGAAAAATATTTGTATTGCCGAGAGTGCAACGACTCATAATTCTACGGAGTCAGAAATATTTTATGTATTCGACTTTGCTGAAAGCAAATGTTATTAATGTATCAGGTCCAATGGATCTGATAGAAAGCTCTGGAAGAGACATGATATTGTTATCAAACAAAATAAAGGAATCTGTTTAGATCAAAAACATATAACTTTATTAATGTCATATTAAGATCATGAATAATAAGAATGTTGAATATCTGTGCGTGATTCAAGCCAGAAGCTGATTATAGAAAAGCTATGTTCTTTATCATCCGGAATATATTGCTGATAAGAAAAAAGGATGTATGTGGATATATTCATCCACCAAATAAACCATCTCATTCTAAAGTTGATTTTGAATTCCTATCATTCAAAGAGATATATGTGGACATATTCATCCACCAAAAGAATCCTTCCATTATTTTATGGTGCTGGTTGATGCATCTACGTAATGGTCACATGTTTGTGTGTTATCAAACGTCTCTAGTTGAGATCAATGTTCAACATCTAGCAGCAGAATCATTTATCAAACGTGTCTAGATAATTGCAAGGACTTTATTATTACGAACGCAATTACTAATTTCTGTATGGGGGCATGCTGTTTTACATGTTGTTGCATTAATTCGGCTTCGGCCCACTGCTTCTCATCAGTATTCACCAGTACAACTTGTACTTGGTCATCAACTAGATATATCTCATTTACGTACATTTGGGTGTGCGGTATATGTCCCAATTGTACCAACGAAAAGAACTAAAAAGGGACCCCAAAGGCATTTGAGAATATATGTTGGTCTTGATTCACCATCAATTATTAGATATCTGGAACCTTTGATTGGTGATCTTTTCACAGCACGGTTTGCAAATTGTCATTTTGATGAAACAAATTTCCCATCATTAAGGGAAAGAAAAACTTCTTCTGAAGAGAAGCGTGAACTTTCCTGGAAAGTTCCAAGTCTAATTCATTTAGACCCATATACATCTCAATGTGAAAATGAAGTACGTAAAATAGTACATCTTTAAGCAATAGCAAATCAGTTACCAGATGCATTTACAGATGGTACTGAAGTAACAAAATCATATATCCTTGTTGCTAATGTACGAGCATGGGTGATTGTTCCAAAAAAATATTCTAAACAAATAATAGCAAAACAATCATCTTTTGCACGCCAGAAGCTTAGTAGACCGCTTGGTTCAAAAGATAATGTTCCTCGAAAAAGGAAAATAAATAAATCCACTTTCTCTGAGTTAACTTTAGAAGAGTTAAGTGTCCCTTCAAGGACACAAGTTACTAAAGTGACAAAATCCCTTGTAGGGGAAGGAATCTCTAAAGAGATACAAGAGTATAGAGATGAGAAAATTTCTATAAATTATACAAGAGAATTGTGGAATCGTAAGGAAACAATCATTGTTGATATATTCTCATACACAATGGCAACTGAAATTATAAATGATGATTATGAACCTCATAATCTCAATGATTGTAGACAGAGGTCTGATTGGCCTAAATGGAAAGAAACAATTCAAACAGAATTGACTTCATTAGCCAAACGTGAAGTATTTGGATCTATAATCCAGACGCGTGAAAATGTCAAACCTAATGGGTACAAATGGGTTTTTGTACGGAAAAGTAATGAGAAAAACGAGGTCGTGAGATATAAGGCACGACTCGTAGCATAGGGTTTCTCGTAGAGACTTGGCATCGATTTCGATGAAACGTATTCACTAGTGATGGATACAATTATGTTTCGATTTCTGATAAGCATGGCTGTCTTGGAAAGACTTGAAATGCGTCTGATGGACGTAGTGACCGCTTATCTATATGGTTCACTAGATTCAGATATTTATATGAAAATCTCATAAGGGTTTAAAATGCTAGAATCATGTAACTCAAGATCTTGTAATTTGTATTCAATAAAATTACAAAGATTCTTGTATGGATTAAAACAATCTGGACGGATATGGTACAACCGTCTCAGTGAGTATCTGATAAAAGAAGGATATATTAATAATTTTATATGTCCATGTGTTTTTATTAAAAAAATCAGAATCTGGATTTGCTATCATAGCAGTTTATGTTGATGATATGAATTTAATTGAAACTCCTGGGGAGCTTCTGAAAACTGCTGAATATTTAAAAAGGGAATTCGAAATGAAAGATCTGGGAAAGACAAAATATTGTATCGGCCTCGAGATCGAGCATAGGTCAAATGGAGTACTTATTTATCAATCAGCATATATTGAAAAGATTTTAAAAAGATTTCGTATGGATAATCCTCATCCATTAAGTACTCATATGGTTGTTAGGACTCTTAATCCTAAAAATGATCCATTCCGTCCAAAAGAAAATGATGAAAAGATACTTGGTACTGAGGTACCATATCTTAATGCCATTGGTGCTTTATTATATCTGGCTCAGCGTACTAGACCAGATATTGCATTCTCTGTGAATGTACTAGCCAGATTTAGCTTAGCACCAACTTGAAGGCATTGGAATGAAATCAAACATCTTTTCTGTTACCTTAGTGGAACGAAAGATTTAGGATTATTTTATACAAAGTCTAACATTTTTCCAGGTTTACTTGGTTATGCTGATGCCGGGTATCTATCTGATCCCCGCAAAGCTCGTTCACAAACGGGATATGTTTTTACATATAATGGCACAACAATATCCTAGCGTTCCACAAAACAGACTTTGGCTGCTACATCATCTAATCATTCTGAAATCATCGTACTTCACGAAGCCAGTCGAGAATGTGTTTGGCTAAGGTCAGTTATTCATCATATTCAGGATACCTGTGGATTTTCATTATCTACAAAAATGCCAACAAAGATATTTGAAGATAACTCGGCTTGCATTGCTCAAATTATAGGGGGATATATCAAAGGAGATAGAACCAAACATATTTCTCCTAAATTCTTCTATACTCATGAGCTTCAACAGAGTCGACAAATTGATGTTAAGCAAATACAGTCTACAGATAATCTTGTAGATCTGTTTACCAAATCATTGCCTACATCAACTTTTGAGAAGCTGATATATGAAATAGGCATGCGTCGACTTTCTAAATTACAGGATTAAACGCTGAAGTTTGATGAGGGGCAGCGTTTAATTATGGGGAGCAAAATTCATGGACAAATGTATACTATACTCTTTTTCCCTTCGTTCAGGTTTTGTCCCACTAGGTTTTCCTGACAAGGTTTTTAATGAGATAGTTTTTAATGTCCAACCTCATTAAATCTAGAAGATCATTGTATATATTTTATTTAGGTTTTATCCCATTAGATTTTTCTTTAAAAAATTAATACATGTGGTATAAATCCGGGGAGTTGGGGGGGCGGGGCGTGGTGTTTTATAATAATGTGGCTTTTTACCACATGTGTTATACACTTAAATATCCCACAAATATCCCATAAATATCACTACTAAATATCCCACAAATATCACAAACAAATATCTTGCTCTATCTATTGCCTCTCTCTCACGCACCTGATATTTCCCACCGACCTTTGCCTATATATGGTTCCTCTGATCACTTGTAATAGTGTTACAAAATTATCAAGATCAATATAAATAAATGCTCTCTCTCTCTCTCTCTCGTCTCTCTCTTGCATCTGTCTCACTTTAATAATTTGTCTCATATGTTCTTCAACTGTTACTCTTCATCTATCTATTTCTTCGATTAATTTACAAGAATTTTAATATTTTCAATTTTTTTTCTAAAACTTTATTGGACTTGTTCTCTTCATTTTTCAACCTTGAAAAACAGAAAAATGGAAAAACAACTTTAAAAAATAACACCGAACACCCTTTTAGAGTATCATCAAAAGGCTCTTCAAATAGGATATTTGTTAAAGTCAAGCGAGTTACATCAGTATATTTAGCTTCAAAAGACTCTTCAAATGAGATTTTTCAAATAATATTCTACTTCTCTCTCTTTAATATTTAAGAGCAACTTCTCATTCTTCAATTATTATATTATTTTTTTATATCACATCATCATTAGTATTTGACATCTATATTTTTTTTTATATCTTTTTAATTAAATTCAATTAATATATAATAAGTTTTAATTTATAAATTTTATAAATTTATAAGACGAGTTCACGGGGTTTAGTGACTTAATAATTCATGGTGCATAGCAGCAATTAGCGAACCATTAATGGGGGAGGGGGGGGGGGGTGTATTTATTGGAAGTATTGGTCGATAGTTGGGTTATCGATTAAGAATGCTTGCCTTGGCATCCCTAATGATGGTCACGACCTAGAAGAGGTAAACAAAACTCTAATCACTCTCATTCCTAAAGTGAAGAAGCCAGAAAGGATGACGGATTTTCGTCTGATAAGTTTATGTAATGTCCTTTACAAGATTGTGGTGAAGGCTCTCATGAATAGACTTAAAGGGGTAATGGGGGGAAGTGATTTCAGAAACACAGAGTGCCTTTATTCTAGGTCACCTTATCACTGACAATGCAATTGTGGGATTCGAATGTATGCATGATCTTCGAAAGCGAAAGAATGGGAAAACTGGGACGCTAGCGTTGAAACTTGACATGTCTAAGGCTTATAACAGGGTTGAGTGGGGGTTCCTTGAAGGGGTGATAGGTAGTCTTGGATTTTCTACAGACTAGATTAACTGTATTATGCTGTGTATTACGTATGTATCATTCTCGTTCATTGTTAATGGATCGATTTGTGGTTTTCTTAAACCCTCTAGGGGGCTTCGCTAAGGGGATTCTTTGTCCCTATATCTTTTTCTAATTTGTGATGAAGGCTTGTCTAGATTGCTTTTCCAAGCTAAGAGATGTGGGGATTCGGCAAGATTTAGGTGTAGCTGGTTAGGTCATAAGATTTCCCATCTCTTCTTTGTTGATGACAGTATGCTTTTCACCCGGGCTTCTGATAGAGATTTTCGGGCTATTAGGCGGATTCTGGATGGGTATGCGAAGGCCTCAGGTCAGGTAGTTAATTTTCAGAAGTCGGCCATATGTGTTAGTAAAAAGGTTCAACGTAATAGAGGGGTGCGTCTAGCGAAGATTTTGGATGTGCAATTAGTCAGATGCCATGAACGATTCCCTGGTCTCCCAAGCTTTGTTGGTAGGAATAAAATGGCGATTTTTGCGAGTATTAGGGATAGGGTTTGGGAGAGGCTGAAAGGTTGGCAGAATAAGCTCTTTTCAATTGGCGGCAAGGAAGTCCTTTTGAAGGCAATGGTTTAGTCTATTCCCACGTATATGATGTCCCTTTTTCGACTGCCACATAGGTTGATTAACGATCTTCACATACTCAATTCTCGCTTATGATAGGGTTCTGATGATAAGAAACGACAAATTCATTGGTGTAGCTGGAAAAAAAAAAAACTCTGATGTGGCAAAGACGAGGGTGGGCTTGGTTTCTGGGATCTCTTGATGTTTGATAAAGCCCTTATGGCGAAACAGTGTTGGCGGCTAATTCAACATCCTGATTCTTTAACGGCTAAGGTATTAAAACATCCCTACCATCATGACTCGACGGTTTTGAAGTCTAAGTGCTCGAATTTGAGCTCCTTTTTATAGAAGAGTTTTGTTTGGGGTCATGATCTCTTAGAGATTGGCTCATGGTGGCACATTGGGAACAGAAACTCGATGTCTGTTTATCATGATTGTTGGATTCCTCACCCTTCAACTTTTAAAATCCTGTCTCCTCCAAGACTTGCTAATAAGACTTAAGTGGTAGCTTTGAAAACGACCTTTGGTTGCTGGAATGAAAGGCTTGTGTGTCACTCTTTCTTACCGGATGATGTTCAGATGATTTTAAACATCCCTTGCTCTTCCTTTCTTCATAGAGATTCTTTGACCTAGCATTATGATAAGTTTGGTTCATATTCAGTGAGGAACGGATACCATCTTGGGTGTGCTTTATCTTCGAATCATATTACATCGGGTTTAGGAATTATGGAATCATGGTGGAAGTTCCTTTGGCGTATTACGGTTCTGTAAAAGATGAAACTATTTTTCTGGAAAGCATGCCATGATTGGTTGTCGGCCCACGTTAACCTTGGTAAACGGGAGATAAAGGTGGATACTCTGTGCTCGATCTATAAGGTACACCCGGAAACCACCATGCATGCTCTTTGCAGTTGTCATTTGGTCAAAAAAGTCTGGAGGTGTCTCCCCTTCATAAAAGGTTTCGGAAATTTTAATGGTTCCCAAGTTCTAGATCTTTTGCTCTCATGTAAGAATCGGCTTCTGATTGGGGAGTTTAAAGTGGTATGTGTTCTTCTATGGAGACTTTGGTTCCGGTGTAACAACCATGTGCATCAGTCTCTTTCTTTGTGTGAAGCTGATATGGTACCTTGGACTTATAGCTTCTTAGAGGATTATCGCCAATCCATAAGAGGGAGGAAGAAGTTCCTGGTGAGGAGAGGGTAGGGAGAAATTCTTGGCGGCCGACGGATAATGGCTTGTTCAAGATTAACACCGATGCTGCCATTGATGTGAATGGTGTAAAGGTAGGGATTGGAATTATTATCCGTGATGGTGGCGGTGTTGTTTTAGCCTCCAGTGCCCAACCCATTGCGGCTTTGTATTCTCCTCAGGTGGCTGAAGCGATTGCGATTTAGCGGGGTTTTCAATTTGGGATTGACGCAGGTTTGATCCCTTGTGTGATTGAATCCGATGCTCTATCAGTGATCCAACTTATTAAGGAACGTGTGTTTTCGTGCTCAGAAGTGGGTATTATCATTAAGGATATATGCCTGAAATATGAGAATTTTGCTAGTTGTTTAGTTGATTTACTCCTAGGATTGCCAATAAGGCTGCTTACTCTTTAGCTAAGTTAGGCCCATCTTTGGTTGATGATGGCTACTAGATGGAGGAGTGCCCCTCCAAGTGTGGTTCTAGTGGTACTAGAAGATTGTCTCAAAATGTTGTAATTCTGTTGGAGTAATGAATTCCTCTTTTTCCTAAAAAAAAAAAAAAAAAGATTTATTGGGAGGAGGAATTTGAGTGATTTTATTAAATAATATAAATTTATTTATAAATGAAGAACCTTTTGGAATTGTTTCTCTATATTCATTTTTCAAATAGCCACATATATAAACAAATAGATATTTAAAGAATGAAAATAAAAGAATATTTTGAATATGCTCTTACGTCTTTAAAAAATTGTTTCCGTTTGTAACAAACAAATAGATTTCCTGCAATTACTTTAAAATTCGAACCTCCCATCCGAGCTCTAGAATTCTCTAGAGATGATGAGGTGCTTTTTTTTTTGTTCTTTTATCTGGAATCTGTGTAAACTATAAAGAAGTGTTCCATATATAGGAAGTGGCACCTTCGTACATTCTTTGTACTATCCATCCAACGAATAACTCTATTAGATAAAATAAAATTCATCCAATTGAGAGAATTAAACATATATACATGCTTAAATAAATACTATCTTCAATTTGTATATCATACCTTAAACTTTTTTTTTTTTTTTTTTTTAATGAGAATTTCGGTCATCATGTGCTTTCAAAATATCATTTATTTAGGCTATCTCCAACCCAAAATATTAAATTGGTGCAACTTTACACCAAATTGCAGCAATTTACATATTAATTTTTTTTTTTTTTTTTCCATTTCCAACCCATTGAACCAAATGTTACTCTAAAAAGATTATTCCCTTAAGTATTCCTTTTTTATTTTTTTATTTTTTATTATTTCTCAACAATTAACATTTCACCCCTTAATTAACATAATATTATGATAAATTAAGAAATTAATTAATTAATAAATTAAGAAATTAAATTTAATTAACTAAAATATTGCATTTATTATTAATTTTAGTTTATTATAAATATTAACATAAATAATAATTAAATTAAAAAATATATAAATTAAACAAAAGTACTAGATAATAAAAAGGAATACATTAGAATAAAATTGATTTAATATGGGTAAAAATATGATTAAACAAAATATTTAAATAATAGATATAAATATAATAAATTTTATTGAATAATGGTTAATTTATGAATAAGTAAAAATTTAGAGAGTAGGAAAAAAAAAATTAAAAAAAAATAAACGTTAAAGTAGCATAGAAAAAGGAGCTGCGCTTGTTTAGACGAAGGAGTTGTAAAGTGGCACAGCTTTTAGCATACCAATTGAAGAGGAAAATTGTAACAAATTGAAGATTGATTCATGGGTTAGAGATGCTTGTAAAAAAGCATTCTCCTTTAAATGTTTATTTTTTTTAAATATCACACACAGGGATTGTTTAGAACATGATCAAGCTGAACAGACTACATCTAATAAATATGAATAACATTAACAAACTACTAATATTTCTTTAGAAATAATCAGATTCTATTTCCACATGCTTTTTCCTTTATAAAGAAGGAAAAAAATAAAAGCGAAAAAAAAAAAAAAAAAAAAAGTTGTTTTCTATTTTATGCATGTCGGCTGTATGCTCCGTTACTCCCGTACGAGTACTTTTTACTTTATTATCGTCTTGCGCGTATATAACAATATATACTCGCCCACTTCACTGTACTGAAATGTGTCAAGAAACTTGAAAGAATCTCTATATAGAAAAGGGACAATCTCGTGATTTTTCGTAAAACCGAAGGGTCATTTCGGGTTCCAAGTGCGAAAAGTGAAAACGACCGCTGGATTTTGTCTTGTGCTTTGAAATAGAAAAGCTTTCATTTACTTAACTCTGTTGACTTGTGTTTCACTTCAGGTCTTCTTTGAAGTCTCCGTTTTTTGTTTATTTTAATCTAAACAAGCAGTGCTCAGCAGATTGTGTAGATTGAAGCAGAGAGAACAGAATTCGAAATGGGTTTTGTTGATCTTGTCATGTTTGCAGTGAAATGCTTCGATGTTCTTGCATGGTACGTATGCATCTATGTTCTTTTCTTTGGTACGAAGTAACTAATTAGTTTGAATGTACAAGTGAAAAATATTTGCTCTTAAAATTAGTACAAGATTTTGCATTTCCTGATTTCATGTTTGTTAGTGGAGTTATTAGTTTCCTGATTAGAAGGCATTGATATATATATTTTTTTTAAAAAGCTACTGTGCTTTGATTCTTGACATGTTAATTTTTTTTAGGACATTATTTTCACTGTCAATATTGTTTGTGATTTACTTGCAGGCCTCTTTTTGCTCTGGTTTATCCTCTGTAAGTACCTTAATTTTTTGTTTGTTGTTATGATGTTGATGATGTTGATGATGATGATGAAGATGGTGATGTTTTTGTTGGAAACAGATGGGCTTCAATAAGAGCAATTGAGGTAGATGATTCAAGCTCATCAGATTGTAAGAAGTTGGTGGCTTACTGGGTTCTTTTTTCTTTGATTTTCCTTTTTGAACATGCTTTTCATAACCTACTTCTATGGTAATTTTGCTAATCTTTTTCTACATGTACCTACGTTTTCATTATTATTATTTATTTGTTTTGTTCTTGCTGATTTAAGTAAATCAGATAGAATTTAGCTGGGCTGCAATTAAATTCTGGGTAAATTCTGGGGAGATTAAAGAAAAAACCGTACATATTATCTTAGATATTGTGTTTCTTTGTGAAAAATATTACAGGGAGAGAGATGGAAGCTCTGATTTTTCACTGATTAGTTTAGATAGTAATAATCTCAAGTGTGAGCTTTACATGAAAGGAAATAACAAGGTTAATTGCATCAATTAATGAATGTTTACGGAAAAGCAAAAATCATATGTTGAGACTTTTGCCGAATCATTGGAGGATTGATTGTGTAGTTGAACCATGTTTTGCACATATTGATTCTCTTGATTTGCCGATTGATTGGCTTCGATCTTGACCAGAAAATATTTGAGAGTGCATTTTTTTTTTGAATAATTACAAATAATTTCGGGGTTTGGTAGAGGGGACACGAATTGAACCCACGGCCACAACCTCAATGTTTTAGGTGTGATGAACATACCACCGGTGACCGGACCAACCTCATCTAGTTTATTAGGGTTCTTTGTTCTTTTTTTTTTTTTCCGTCTAATTTCATATAACAATGCAACTATGAGTTCAAGGCTCCTTCGTTTTTATGAAACTGAAAAACTGAATTTAAGCTTTCACATTTGACATCTTATCTTGAGTTTGATAACCATATAAACCTGGTGTATTTTGTGTTACCTTATATTAACGTACATTTAATTTTCTCTGAGAATAATGCTTTGGAATTTATTGGATGAAAATTGAAAACATAAATTCAGCTAATTGTTTTTACTTTTTATGTTTTATTTTACTAATTTGCTTAATGTAGGCTACCATTCTGGCTTTACATGAAGCTGATAATCACATGCTTGTTGGTGATATGCAACTTCGATGGTGCTTTGTATGCATATAAACACCTAGTTTGTCCATGCCTCTCTATCGACATAAAAGCTCTCGTCAACAAGTTCAATGCACAGACGGATTCCTTTTCGAAGAGTAGTAAGTTTGAAGATGAAGTAAAGAGATATGTAAAAGAGAAGGGACATGAAGCTCTTGATGAACTTGTTGCTAGTAAGGTAAGTAATGGTAATACATAGACTTAGTTTTTAGATTCTGAACTGTGGATTATAGGTTATAAAAGACACAGACACATGAACATGACACGAATTTAGTGGGTTGGGATTGTGGTTTTGACAAGAATAATCTAACGAGTTGAGTTTGGATTCACCTAATAATCTATTATTAACAGACTGTGTTCAGGTTGACATAAACATAATTACAAGAATTGCCACTTCATTTAGCCTAATCCTTACATGAACCTTGTGTGGTGCAGTTAGAATGCAGAGAGCCCAGTGTTGTGCAGAAAGAAGAGGAAACTGTACAAGTGACAGAGCAAATAAAGGAAGTATCTGCAAGCGAGCATGTGAAATTTGTTCCTCATTCTCTACCGGAGATTAATCTAACGAGACCTGATATCGGACAGACAGAGAACACGAAACCTGATACTGATATAACTGATAGTGAAAAAGTGGAAGCAGTTGGAGAATCTTTTGAAATCCCAGTTCCTAAACAAATCCAAAAAGAGTGGACTTGTGCTATATGTCAAGTCACAATCCAAAGTGAGAAAACACTCGAATCTCATCTTAAGGGTAAGAAACACAAAGCTGCTTGTGAGCTGCTAAAAACAAAGACACAACAATTCAAAAACAAAGCTTTCTCCGCTGCCCCGGAGAATAAGGTATGCTTGCAAGTGCTTTTGATGTTAATAAAAGCACTTCCAAATGTAATATATATAAGAAATTTGTTGATCTTGTGCAAACAGGAGCAGATCAATAACAATGCAACTGGAACGAAAAGAAGTCGAACTAGAAAGGAGAAACCGCAAGGTCTAGAACCAAAGAACCAACAATGCAAAAGCACAGAGGACGATGCAGCGAAACAACAAAGACGGAAAGATAACAAGTTAAAAGGCCTAAGGATAAAATATGTGGATTATAGAGAGCCTCTGTGGTGGTGCAAAATATGCAATATAAGCTGCAATAGTATGAATGACATGGATTGTCATCTCTATGGGAGGAATCACTTGGCGCAGACTCAAATATTTAATTCTTTGGTTGCTTCAGCGTCTAAGTTACTGTGAATGGTGTTTATATGGGTAATGGAGGATTAATCCTACTAAATGTAGAGTTTGAAATTTAAATTGATTACATGTAATCTTTTTTGGCTTTTCCCTGAACAATATTGCAGTCAACTTTTATATCTATTTTCATTAAATGTGAATTGAAATAATCAGCATCTAAGAAAGTATGTATGCTAGGTATGACTTTTCAAATTGAGTTTTTAGAGTACATCTTTTTGGAGTAGAGCTTCTAAAGAATATAGCTTCTAACAAAAAGTCATATGTTGTTTGGTATTTAGTTACAGAAGTACTTTTCAGTAACTGGATTGTTAGACAGTATATTTCTAAAAGTGTTTTTAGTTGTGATAAATTATAAATAAGGGTATAAACAAAGGATTTGTGTTAACTGTCTAAAAAGGCAGGGGTCCAGAGAAGAATTTTCCACTTGCATAAAGAACAATGACGTTACAGGGAGCATCCAGCTACCCCGGAAAGGAACCAGTGTTGATACCCCAATACATGCCATCTATGAATCAAGACCGGGGTCGAGGTCACCCCAATCCCCAGGTACCAAAAATATTGAAGTCAAGATTTAGAGGGCTCCGTTATCACATCATTCTAGTTCCCTGATACCTAAAGAATGCTGGTACTGCGGTTCAATGATGCATGATACCCCGGTATTGTGATTCCCTCCTAGGATCGGTATACCAGGTAGCAGGAATTATTGTGACGAAAAGGGAGATCTCAGTACGTCAAAAGAGAAAGCCATCAAGGAAGGGAGAACCGTACACCAAGAGACCAGGACCACACTGTAAGAAGAACAACCTGCCATAAAATCTGAATACAAGGAAAGTTGACCTTTTCTCGCCATGCGTAAACTCCATTTAAAATGAGAATAGTCAACTTTGTCAATCTCATCAAAAAGGGAAACAAATCACCCGATTTGTGGGATTATTTTCACTCATAAATGAAGCCCCATCAACGTTCCTTTGATTGCTAAATTGATTGACTAAATTAATGGAGTGGACGGCAAGAAAAGGGACCTACAAATATTAGAAGACTCGAGAAAGAGAGGGGACTAGAGTTTTTCCACTTATCAACTAGCACGAGTTCACCATCGCCTTTTCTTTTAAAAACACCATGCCTAAACCCCCACAAATCATCATTGTATCATTCAACTACACGTTATTTATAAATGAAAAGAATCATTCCGCTGTCTTTTTTGATACATATACTTGTTTTTCCTCATCTCTAATCATTTTTGTATTTATCTCATCTTTGCTGGGAACGTATTGATCTCAACGTGATATTTCTCCAACTGTTACCTACTACAGTCATGGTTTAAAAGTTGTTAATTGAAAATCCACTCCTCTAGCATTTTTCTATTAACAATTCATAAATTATGACTCCAAGAAAATAAAAAAGATTCCCAAATCAAGTTGTACAAGCTGAAAAAAAAAAAAAAATCAAAGGTATTATATAAATAGACAATTACAGGTACACAAGTACATAATAAAATTGCAAGTACTTTAGTTTAAAAAATAATCACTAATAAATAACAAACACATCAATATCCCTCAACAATCACAATACACGAGTACTTGAGTTGAAAAAACAATCACAAATACATGAGTTAAAACAAAAAATATCACAAGTAAATAACGAACACATCAATATTCTTCAAATACATAATTAAATCTTAAGTACTTGAATTATTATTTTTTTTAAATCACACACGGGAAGTTAAAAAAAAAAAAAATCACACTACTTAACAAAATCACAAGTATATAACAAGCATATCAATATCCTTCAACAATCACAGATACATAAGTACATAACAAAATTAAAAGTACTTGAGTTTTAAAAAAAATTCATAGATACAAGAGTTTTTAAAAATAAAATTTCAAAAGTACATAACAAATACATCAATATCTTTTAAAAAAAAAAAAATCACAGCTAAATGAGTTTAAGAAAAAAAAATCATAAGTACATAACAAACAAATCAATATCCTTCGACAATCGTCTAAATATCATTGTTGCGTGAGAAGAACCGCAATTCGATTACGCTCCTTATCCATTTCGCGTTTATGCAATGCACCAATATTAGGTCCAAATTTTTAATCTTGTTCCTCATTCCTTTCTTCTTCATTTGGTGAAAGTAGTTCTTCATCGTCATCGTAAGGTTTGAACTCCTCATCATTTTTAGCATGGAGTTTATGAAATTATGAAGAACCATTGAAGCAATCACGATCTTCACTTGTTTATTAAAAGGAAACTTAGGCATTTGTCGTAAAATTTTCCATATATTTTTCCAAATGTCAAAGGTCCTTTCCATGGTGCATCTCAAAGAAGAATGTACATAATTAAATAGTTCTTTTTGACCTTTTACCGAAAATTAGGAAGATGATATTGCTCACCTTTATACAACTCTAAATAACCATTCATGTGTGGGTATCTTGCATCAACTAAATAATACTTACCTACAAAAAACATATATAAATAAACAATATATTACATACACATGTTCCATACAAAACAAATATAAATAAACAATATATTACATATACGTGCGATTTATAGACTTTAAATTATTTAAAAATAAATAAAAGATGTACAGACATTAAAAGATGTACAAACAAAGGTAACTGAGTTTAAAAACAAAATCACAGGTAACTGAGTTTAAAAAAAGAAAAGAAAATATCATAGATATAAGAGTTAAAAAAAAATCGTAAATACTTAAGTTTAAAAACAAAATCATAGGTACCTGAGTTTACAAAAAAGAAAATATCATAAATATAGGAGTTTAAAAAAAAAAAAAAAAGAACATATACATAAGTATTTTTTTTAAAAAAAAAATCACAAGTACATGAGTTAAAAAAAAATCACAAATACATGAGTTTAAAAAAACTCAAGTAAATGAGTACAAAAAAAATCACAATAAAAACAAAATCACACGTACCTGAGTTTAAATATAGATATATATATCACAGATACAAAAGTACAGATATATGATATTTTTTTTTCCAAAAAAAATCACAGGTAGATGAGTTTTGGAAAAAAAAAAAATCAACCAAACATATATATAACTTTATATCAATAAACAGTAAACAAACATATATATTATTGTTTATGATTATAAAAATAAAATAAAAATTAAAAGTGTTGATTTGAACCTACATGTGATAGATGAAAGTTGTCATTTGAATGCTAATGAAGATGAGAAGACACAAATGATGTCCGATAAGTATTCAAATATAATAAAGTTTTGTAATAGAAGGGGTATTTAATGGAATATTTAAAAGGGTAAATAGTACCAGTACCTCCTAAACATATATCGAAATCATATTGTGCCCTTTGAATTTTTTTTCCTAGCATTAAACCTCTCGAACTCCCATAAATAGGCAAAAATGGATGGAAGAGGGACGGATGTCAAAGACAAATTATATTTACACACCATGATTATATATATAATTGTATTAAAACTGGAAAAATATAATAATATCACACAAATACCCTATAGTCAAGGGTAAAGTTGGTAATTCTGGAATTTTATAATGTGAAAAAAAATTAAAGCAGAATATATATATATATATATATATTTACTGTATTTAAATCAATAAATTAAATTAAATTAAATAATAAAAAATTAAAAAATCAATCAATCCTAACAAAAATAACAAAAATTAAAATTTTAAAGGAGCTAATTAGTGAACTAATCTCTAGTTTCAGATTCATAATCAGTGAACTAATTAGCCCAAAATTTAGAGGAATTTTTTCTTTTTTGATTATGTGGGGATTTAGATTGGATTTCCACCGTTCATCACTGTGATGGATGGTGGAGATCAAATCTGGATCTCCACCTAATTAAAAAATAAATAAATAAATAACCCAGCATCACATTCATCTTCATTCTATCAAACCCTCAACCAATATTCAATCAAACCCAAAATCAATCCATCACACAAATCCAGATCCAAACCAAAAATCTTCTTCATCTTCTTCGACAAGCCAAACCAAACCAAAAATCCCTAGAAAAAAATCTCCAATTTTCTCAATTGTTTTCTAAAATCCCTAAATTGACCACTTCCACCTTCTCCTCCTACTTCGATTCTCCTCCGCCTACCCACCATCGTCCAAACAATGGGCAAAGGCGATTCTCTCAGCAACAGAGATCACCGATCCCCTTCTCTTTCTCCAAAAACCCTCTTCTTCACCCAAAAACCCCTCACTCGTTCGATCCTGAGACCAAGACCTGGTGCGGACCGTACTATCTCCGTCCAGATCCGAACATGTTCTTATCGACGATCACATGTGATGGACGATGGAGATTCAATCTGGATCTCCATCTAATCAAAAAAAAAAAAAAAAAAAAATCCCCTCTCATAATCTTCTCCGGACCAAACCAAATCAAGCCAAAATCTAAATTCAAACCAAGTCAATTCAGATTCATCATCATCAAATCAAATTCCAAATTCAACAACATCCATAAACCAACCCAATCCCACCATCACACCTAAACCAAACCCCACCGTCAAACCCAAACAACAGATTGGATCTCCACCTAATAAAAAAAAATCCTAGTTTAAATACACTCTCTTAACTGTTATTATTATTACTATTTAAAAAAATTATTAATATTATTAATTTTTATTTTTTTGACCATTAGTCAAACAAATCAAAGGGCATTTATGTGATATTATTATATTTTTCCAATTTTAATGAAATTATACATATAATTAGGGTGTGTAAATATAATTTGTCTTTGACATCTGTCCCTCTTCCATTCATTTTTGCCTATTTATGGGAGTTTGAAGGGTGTAATGCTAGGAAAAAAAATTCAAGAGGCACTCTGCGATTCCGCTATATGTTTAGGGGGTATTAGTATTATTAACCCTATTTAAAATTCATAGAGGATAGTATTGACAATGCAACTAAATTGAAAAAAGCTCAAAAAGAGCTTCTTGGGATTTGAGCTTCTCCTAGTAAACACAAAATGTTTTTTTTTTTAGATTAGAAAAACTATTTTTGAAATTTACCAAAAAAACAAAAAACAAAAAAACCAAAAAACCTTAAAATAGCTTTTAACATTAAACAAAATACTTTTGGTCTCTACAAAAGCCATACCAAACACACACTAATCATTTTTGTAGAATTCATACAATGCCTAGAATGTAGAAGTTGATTACTCTCATTGCAATCGTTTTAACTTCTGAGATGTTGCCATTGATTTGATTCATGTCCTATCCTTTAATCCTGAAATATTGTAATATATATATATATATATATATATATATATATGAAAAAAAAAAGGTTATTTATTGGTCTTATATGTGTGTATATATATATATATATTTCTTTTTTCTTTTTGTATATCGATATCGTGCTGGTCAGTGCGCATTGATGTAATTACATCAGTATCAATGCATATGGATCTATGATTATAGAGAAGTTTTGACAAGTGCATACACTTTGAGTCAAAATATGTAAATCTAATAGTCCACATCCAATGTACTAACGAAATTATATCAGAGCGTACTATTTTAAACATTTATATATATATATATATATATATATAATTTATTGGTTTTAAAAGGAAAAAATATTGACAAAATGATGTTAGTCCGGTGATATGTCCTTTACACTCGCATTATAAGGTCGTGAGTTCGGGGTGAAATGACAAAATATATATGTTGGTCGGTTAAATGTGTTGACTAGCGAAGGGATTTTTTAATTTCATGGAATTCTGAAAAGTTAAAAGATCAAATAAACAAATATACCAAAAGCAAGTAAAAAAAAAAAAAAAAAAAAAATGACTACTGATGACAATCGGTGAAATGACGATGAATATTGGTTCCTATCCCATCATCCCCATTCTCTAACATTTTCCTCCATTCCCATTTGGGAGAAATGGGGATGGTGGAGTTTTTGGGGGAGGTATCCCATTTCCATCCCCACCCATTTCTCACATTTTGTCTGAATCCCCTTAATCTCATATTTTCTTCGTTTCATTTGAACATGTTTAACTTTAAATATAAAAATAATCAAAAGTACTAAAATTTATTCATTCAAATTGAAAAAGAAAACAATAATAAAAAAAAACCTTGAAGTTTTTAACATTAAAAAAATAATAATAACAAAATCCAAGGGAAGCCAAGTTGTTGTACGAACTATGAAGCCAACTATTTAGATTAAAATTTAGGATTTATGTCTATTTATACATAGGGTTAAAATAGGTAATTTAGGAAATGGGGATGGGGATTTGGGGGAAATGTGAAAATCCCCTAAACTATTATTTATTTATTTATTAAAGTATTATACTATTATAGAAATTCGGAGTTTTTTTTAGGGAGGACTCGGACCCACAACCTCATGATACAGATGTGAGAAGTTTTACCACTAAATCAACTTTATCTCGTACCTCCAAACTATAATTAGTTTCTATTTTCTCATAGAAAATCAAGTTCCAATGGGAAAGAGAATAAAAAAAAGTAATTTATTCCTCAAGTGAGTCTTGAGATGGAGGATTAAGCTCCCTCCTGTCTTAAGAATTTAATTCCTAAATTGTGTATAAGATCCGCGTAATTTGATTCTTTTTTCTAGTTAGGATTCCCAAATTAATATTTTATTTAGTTAACTATTAAAAAATATTATTTAGTTTTTTCTTCCATGTAAGTAAACATATTACTTAATCCCGAATTAAAAGATATTATCAAAAATAAAAAAAGAAGTATACACACTACCTTACTTTTTCCTCAATTCCTCGATGGTACTGATTAATTCTATTTTAAATAGACTAAAAATATAAAATTTAATAAAAATAATTTTTACTATTTATTGATTCGTTATATTGAACATATATATATATAACAATCGATTATGAAAGCAAAGAAAGACCGTGTGGGAAGGATTCGATCCAGTTTTATTTTATGCATGTCGGCTGTATCATCTGTTCCGTACGACTAATATTTATCGTCGTCTTGCGTGTATAGAAATTTATATACTCGCGAAATTTCACTTTATTGAAATGTGTCAAGCAAACGTGTCAATCTATAAGAGCGAGTAGAGACTTGATGGATCTCTATTCGAAAGGGACAATCTCGTCATTTTAGTAAAACCGAAGGGTCGTTTCGGTTTCCGAGTGCGAAAAGAGAAAACAATCTCTGTTGACCTGTGTTTTTACTCTCCTTCGAAGTCTCGTTTTTATTTAATTAAATCTTTAAAAAAAATAACAAAAAGCAGTTGCTGTGTAGATTGAAGCAGAGAGAAGAGAGTTCAAAGAGATCGAATTCGAAATGGGTTTTGTGGGTCTCTTCATGTTTGCATTGAAATGCTTCAATATTCGTGTATGCGTATATGGTACTATGTACAAGTATGTTTCTGATTTCATGTTTGTTATTGCACTTTCTTTATAGAAATTGTAGATTCAGTTTATGTGGTGAATAAATGATTAGGAGGACATAAATATGTATATATATATATATATATATATAAAAGGCTACTTTTTCAATCCTTGACTATGTAATTATTTTTATTTATCCATGATGATTTTGTTTAAGACATTGTTTTCACACTGTCAATGTTGTTTATGATTTACTTGCAGGCCTCTTTTTGGTTTGGTTTATCCTCTGTAAGTACTTTAATTGTTTGTCTGTTTTTCTGTTTATGATGATGATGAAGATGGTGATGCTTTTGTTGGCAACAGATGGGCTTCGATACGAGCAATTGAGGCAGATGATTCAAGCTCATCGGATTGTAAGAAGTTGGTGGCTTACTGGGTTATGTTTTCTTTGATTTTCCTTTTTGAACAGGCTTTTTATAAGCTACTTTTATGGTAATTTTGCTACTCTTTTCTCTCTCTTTTTTTTTTCTTTTTTCAATTTGCCTCTGTTTTTTGGGATGATTTGAGTAAATTAAATTAAATTTATCTGGGTTCCAATTAAATTTTCGGGAGATTAAAGAAAAACTGAATTTAAGCTTTCGCATTTTGTATCTTATCCTGAGTTTGATAAGCCACATTAACCCTCCGATGTATTTTGTGTTACATTATATTAACCGACATTTAATTTGCTCTGAGAACAATGCCTTTGAATTTACTGGATGAAAATTGAAAACATAAATTCAGCTAATTTTATTACTTTTTATGTTTCCATTACTCATTTGCTTAATATGTTACATGTAGGCTACCATTCTGGCTTTACATGAAGATCATAATCACATGCTGGTTGGTGACACCCAACTTCGATGGTGCTTTGTATGCATATAAACACCTAGTTTGTCCATGCCTCTCTATCGACGTAAAAGTTCTCGTCAACAAGTTCAATGCACGGTTCTTTTCAAATAGAAGTAACTTTGAAGATGAAGTAAAGAGATATGTAAAAGAGAATGGACTTGAAGCTCTTGAGAAACTTGTTGCTAGTAAGGTAAGTAATTGTAATACATAGTAACTAGATCTGTGACTGGTTAGACTTAGTTTTTAGAATCTGAGCTTTGGATTAGAGGTGATAACTTAAGACACGATACAAGAACATGACACAAATTTAGTGTGTTGAGATTGTGGTTTTGACAAGAATAATATAACAAGTTTTGTCTAGATTCACCTTAAAAGGACCATGTTTGGGTCGACACAAACATAATGACAAGAATTGCCACGTAAGACCTTCTAACTTAATATTTGCGCGAATGAAATTTACCCCCCTTAGTGTTTAGCCAAATTTATTACATATGGATCATGTAGATTGAAAGATAAAGACCTCTCGTCTAGTAGGAATGGACCGATGACAACCATCTTAACTGGGTTGGGTATCCGGATCTAATTAGAGTTGTATTCTATCCGATCCTAATGATAGATATGAAATTTAAATTTATAGTTTCGTTTCTTGTTTTCACTTTCTTGCCATCCTTTAAAGATGTTTACAAGAACTTCATACTCCTTACCTAGACCAACCCTGATTGTTGCTATCTTTGTCCTTTAGGGAAGGTATTTAACTGGTTTATGAATTATCGAGATGCCATTTTGACATTCTTCGGTCTAGATTTATAACCATTTTCAGATGTTTAAAATTTATCGAGTGTTTTTGTAATTTAACCAAGCCTAGAGGCTAACAAAATCTTCCCTTAACATAATCCTTCATGAACCTTGTGTGTTGCAGTTAGAATTCAGAGAGCTCAATGTTGTGCAGAAAGAAGTGAAAACTGTACAAGTGACACAGCAAACAAAGGAAGTATCTGCAATTGTACAAGGGACGGAACAAACAAAGGAAGTATCTGCCAGCGAGCAGGTGAAATTTGTTCCCCATTTTCTACCGGAGATTATTCCAACGGGGCCTGATATCAGTCAGACAGAGAACACTAAACCTGATACTGATCTACCGGCAAGTGGAAAAGTGGAAGCAGTTGGAGAATCTTTGGAAATCCCAGTTCCTGAAAAAGTCCAGAATCAGTGGACTTGTGCTATATGTCAACTTACAGTCAAACATGAGACAGTACTCAACTCTCATCTTCAGGGTAGAAGGCACAAAGCTGTTTGTGAGAAGATCAAAACAAAGACACAATTATTAAAAAACAAAGCTTCCTCCGCTGCTCCAGAGAATAAGGTATGCTTGCAAGTATGTACTTACAGAAATCGGATTTACTTTAATGTGCATCGGCAAGTTACTCTTACCATATAAAAAAGGGCTTTCGATGTTAATAAAATCACTTCCAAACGGAGTAAGAAATGTGTTTATCTGTCCAAACAGGAGCAGAATAACAGTCCAACTGTAACAAAAGGAAGTGGAACCCGAAAGGAGGAGATGCAAGGTCCAGAAGAGAAGTTAAAGAGTAATTGTGTTGAGTTTAGAGAAAATCTATGGTGGTGCAACATATGCAATATAAGCTGCACTTGTGAGAGTAACATGGACACACACCTTTCGGCGAAGAAGCACTTGTCAAGGATCGTTGCTGCCGATGCCCAAGTTACATTGTCTGGTTTATTCCACCTTTAATGCTCATGAATCCCATGTAAATGTACAAGACGCCGATGGCTATATTATTTGAAATCAAGTTTTTGACAAAAATTAAGGCTATGTAGCAAGTGTTTGGCTTATAGCTACTCTTGCAGGTTTTGAAATTCGTCATCCATTTTTTCTTGAAACTCTCAAAATTATAATGAACTCTCCCTTTAATATGTATATAACTCTCCTTGAAGTTCTTCTTTATTGTCATAATAACCTTTATATAGTTTTTTATGATTATAAGGAATGCGTAACAATTCAAAGATCCTTATAAGAAAATACAAATGATGTAATTTTCTGTTCTTTTTAATATATTAGGTATGGTTACACGTGCAAGTCACGTGTTTTAATTTATATACATAATTATAATATTGATATTATAATATTTTATTAGAAATTGATTTTGATATAATATAAAAATTAAAAAAAATTATATACAACTAATTATGAGATCACAAATTATAATAAATAAAGAAACATAATTCAATCATATAAAAATAACTCCCATGATGCATCAACTTTTGGAGGCAATAACATTATTTACAATATTTTATTTTTTTAAGAGAAAAAAAAAAGTCTTATACTTAATTGTAGAGAACATAAATACATACATGCTTCCTGTTAAAATGAGCGTCCTCACAGAAAAAAAAAAAAAAATCAATTAAAATCATTCATATACAATCACAATATTACAACCGTATACAAAAATGAATTAAATCCTAAATTGAAGAGAAAATAATGAAAGGAAAAAAAGAAGTAGAAAATCAGAAACGTACCATTTTTGAAGGAATTGAAGATGAAAGAGGACATAAGTCTCTTCTGATTCTTTAGCGTTTGATTTGTTGAATGATGTGATCTTTTTCGGTGTTTAACACACCCAAATAATTAAATCTAACTGAAATTTTAGCATAATTAAAAGCAAAAATAAAGAACTAACCTTTTCCTGGATGAATCATGTAGAGAAATTCGTTGGGAAGAAGAGGAGAGAATGGGAAAAAAAATGTTTCTATGTTTATCTCTCGTTTTGTCTAGAGGTGGGAAGGACCCAGAAGGAAAAGAATGAGATTTGCATAAAAAAGAGATATTTAGTCCATTTTTTTTTTTAACATATTTTTTCTTTCTTTAACTTGTATATTTCATGTCAATTTTACTTTCAAAAAATTTTAAAAAGAAAAAAAAAAAGATGCTATAATTAAAAAGGCCTCTTTTCAAAGAAACTAATTTTTTTATAAAAAGGATACTATAATTAACCGACATGTTGCTGTTTTAAAAACTATTGATTTTGGTCCAGTCCATATCATTACCTATAGCCTCTTAGCAAATAACCATATAAAGTCATAATAATTGGGGTAAACTATTTAACAATGATTTAAACTATTTAGAATTTAAATCGAGAGTTTCTTTTGACAATCCAATTTTTTTATTTATTTATTTATTTATTTTTTTTTTTTACACTTCTTTTATAAAAACACTTCATTCTCAAAATTTAAATTTTAAAAAATTCTAAAGACTCTTCATTTTGTTATAAGATTATCCTTTTTATCTTTTTTGAATTAAATTATTAAAAAAAGAAATTATCTCTCCTAAATCATTACATAATTATTACATATTAAATACTCTCCTAAATTTTTAATTACCATATTAAACTCTCTCTCCTCCTATACATATCTCTAATTTTCTATTTCTATTCTTTCTCAAGCAAGACTAACAGTTAAGAAAGAAAAAAAAAAAAACTTACTAATATGCTTGATTTTTAGGAACCATGTATATGTATATATTAAAAAATAAAAATAAAAAAAACTCAAAAAACAAGTGCTTTGTTTTTTATTTTTTTTTTAATCGAAATATGAAAATGCTTTTATATATCTTGTAGGTATCTAATTGTCTATAGAACTTTAATTCTTTCATTAGTCTTAGAAATTCTGAGTGTAATCAAATCTAGTTGAAACGATTTAAGTTTTCATATATCTTTTTTCTTTCTTTCTGAAAACTGACTTTTTAACATATATATATATTACTGTTAGTAAAAAACTAAAATATTCATAAGTTTTTTTTTTATTTTTTTATTTATTTTTTATTTTTTATTTATTTTTTATTTAAACTATTAATCAGAGATTGATTGAAAAAAATATGGAAATATGAATTTTTATTTTTTATTTTTGAAAAATTGAGAGAGATTAATTAAGAGAGGGTGTTTGATATGGTAATAACATATTTAGGTGATAGATTTTTTTTTTTTTTTAATAATTTAATTAGTTCGCAGTGTCTTAAATTTTTTTAGCCTTGTTTAATAATTTTAATTTAAGTTAAAATTGTCATTAATAAAAAAAAAAAATTATTTGGAGTGTGAATAGAAAATTTATGGATTGTAAATAGAAACTTTCTTTTTAAGTTAAGACAAATTTTGGAAATTACTATACAATCTATGTTGTGTTATTATTACTAAGACATGTCTATTAAGTAATTCTACAAACTCGAATGATTGTATTTATCATTTGACTTTCAAAAAAAGAAAGGGATGCTATAACTAAAATCTTACTGAAAGCTATCTATTAAGTAATTATATAAAGTTTAAGAGTTGTATTTGTAATTTAACTTTTAAGGAATTTAAAAAAAAAAGAGTCAAAGAAATTAAAAGAAAAGAAATAAAAAAAAAAGGGAGACTATAATTCTAGCTGATCATCTACACTTTTATATATAATAAATGGGTGAAAATGGAAACTAGCCAAAAATTAAAGAGGTTTATTGTTTTTAGCCGGAATTAGTATTTTGATTGTTTTTGTCAAACAATCCACTTTTGGGACAAAAGTGCCCTTTATTCAGAAATGATTAAAAAAATCAAATGAAATTAATATTTTTCTTCTTTACCTCTTCTTTCTCATTTTCTCCAGAACATTTTCTTTTCTTCTTTCTCTCTTCAATCTCTTCTCTCTCTCTCTCTCTCTCTCTCTCTCTACCGGATCTCATGCCTCTCTCCTCTCTCCACAATATATATATATTTTTTGCAACCCAAATCTCCTCTCTCAAGCTTCTCTCCTCTTTAATCCAAATACCAGATTTTTTTTTTAAAAATTCAGTTTTTCTTTTTTATTTTAAAATTTTTTCAGATTTTAAAACGTTTGGATTTGTATGTTAGTTGTTGATTTTAAGGGTGGTTGTGTTTAAGTTTAGGTATTGTTTGTTTAAAAAAAATTCTGATTTTGGTTTGTTTAAAAAAATTTCCAGATTTTTTTTAAAAAAAAATTAGGTTTTTTCATGTTGAAAAATTTTAAGATTTTAAAAATTTTCAGTTTTTTCCAGATTAAACACACTAGTGAAAAACGAATTAAACACACTAGCCAAACGAATTAAACACACCAAAACAAAAACGACTAAACACACTAGACAAAAATGACTAAACACACCAGACAAACAAATTAAACACACCAAGCAAAATGAATTAAACACACCTGGTGTGTTTAGTCGTTTTTACCTGGTGGGTTTAAGTCCTTTTTGCTTAGTGTGTTTAGTCGTTTTTGTTTGGTGTGTTTAGTCTTTTTTGTCTGGGGTGTTTAATTCCTTTTTTGTCTGGTGTGTTTAGTCGTTTTTGTATGGTGTGTTTAAGTCCTTTTTGCTTGGTGTGTTTAGTCTTTTTTGCCGGTGTGTTTAGTCATTTTTACCTGGTGTGTTTAGTCGATTTCCAGATCTTATTTTGTTTAAAAATTCTAGATTTTTTTTTAATAACTTCAGAGGCATTTTTTTCCATATTTCGTTTTTTTTTTTTTTTTTCAAAATTTGTAAGTGTGGTGATTGTTTTTATGAATGAAATTTTTTAGATCATGTTTGAATTTTTTTTTTCCGGATTTTGTTCAATTAAACACATCAAACAAAAAAGACTAAACACACTAGACAAAAACGACTTAAACACACCAAGGAAAATTAATTAAACACACCAGACAAAAACGACTAAATACACTAGGCAAAAAAGGAATTAAACATACCAGGCAAAAAAGACTAAACACACCAGGAAAAAATGATTAAACATACCAGGCAAAAAAGGAATTAAACACACCAGACAAAAAAGACTAAACACATCAGGTAAAAATGACTAAACACATCAGGCAAAAATGACTAAACACACCAGACAAAAAAGACTTAAACATACCAGGTAAAAACGACTAAACACACAAAACAAAACCGACTAAACACACCAGGTGTGTTTAATTAGGTTGCCTGGTGTGTTTAATTCGTTTTACTTTGGTGCGTTTAATCATTTTGTCTGGTGTGTTTAATGAGTTTTATCCTGGTGTGTTTAATTGTTTTTGCCTTGGTGTGTTTAATTCATTTTGCCTAGTGTGTTTAATTTGTTTGTCTGATGTGTTTAGTCATTTTTACCTGGTGTGCTTAGATGTTTTTACCTTGATGTGTTTAATTCGTTTACCTGGTGTGTTTAATTCGTTTACCACTAGTGTGTTTAATCTGGAAAAATCTGGAAAATTTTTAAAATCTTGAAATTTTTCAACATAAAAAAAGCCTAATTTTTTTTATAAAAAAAATCTGAAATTTTTTTTAAGCAAAACAAAGTCTGAATTTTTTTTAAACAAACAATACCCAAACTTAAGCACAATCACCCTTAAAATCAACAACTAACACACAAATCCACAAAATATGAAAATTTTTGTTTTTATAAAATTTGAAAATTTTAAAAAAATCTGGAAAAAAAGAGAAAGAGAAGAAGAAGAAGAAGAAGAAGAAGAAGAAGAAGAAGAGAAAGTGAGAAAGACGGGGAGAGAAGAGGAGAGAAAGAGAGAAGAAGGAGAGAAAGAAGAAGAAAAAGGCGTGAGATAAGAGAGAGAGAGAGAGAGAGAGAGAGAGAGAGAGAGAGAGGAAAAAACATTCTGCACAAATAAGAGAGAAAATGAGAGAGAAGAGATATTTAAAATAAAAGGAGGGGTAATTATGTCTCTATAGTGGATTTTTTTACAAAAACAATCAGTTTACTAATTCTGACTAAAAACAATAAAGACCCTTAATTTTTGATTAAAAATGGGTATTTCCTCAAAACGTTTACGTATTTTATTGAACAATGAATAATAGTATTATTTATCATTAAAAGATCCGGTACCACTTTTACATATTTTATTGTATAGTCGTAATTTATTTTATTTGATTTTTTTTTTATATATATTATTTTTGTCGTATAATAAATTAATGATATTTGGCTAAAGCACAAATTTGAATTAATGAATTAATGATATTTATATGGATACGGTTTGCAAGAGGGAATAAAAACCAATATATATATATATATATATATATATTTTCAAGCCAGTGCGCACCGATATAACTTACAACAGGACATTGTAAGTGGACCACTGAATTTACATGCTTTGACTCGGTACGTATGCATTTGTCAGTCTGTTTCTCCATAATCCGTAATCCACATATAACGTATTGATGTAGGTTATATCAGTACGCATTGACCATAAGGAAACTATATATATACATATATATTCAACACGTTAAGTTGATTGTTTCGTTATCATAAATTACATTATATTCACTATTATATTTATAATTAATTTATTGTGAAAGAAGTTTCTGAATTAGTCTTGATTTTTTTAATAGTTTGAAAGTCAAGTTCTTTCCTTAAAAAACATAGTCATAGGGTATAGACGAAGACCACCTAAATATTCAACTGCTCTAAAGTGAAAAAAATAAAATAAAATAGATTAATAAGTAAAAAATAAATGTATCAAAAAAAAAAAAAGTGAATTAATTTTTTTTTTAATAAAACAGTATTTTTATATTTCATATAAATAAAGGAAGAAAATAAAAAAATAACTTAAGAAATCATTAGAAATTAATTTTTAACACAAACGAAGATCTACTTTTGAAGACCATTGTAACATCATACAATATTGTTCGCCTGCGAAGGATGCTTATTCAGCCCCTCAATTTCTCAATTCAAAGCAGCATGTGATATATCAAGAAAAAAAAAAAATCTATTTTGAAGAACCATTCAATTTGTTGCGGAAATGGTCAGAAATTCGACAGAAAAGTGCACACAACACACAAACACATATATTTACGTGGTTCGGCAATTGCCTACGTCCACGGGAGGCAGCAAATTGATATTATTGGAGAAATTATACAAATTACAAAAAACAGAATTTCTCTCAAACTCTCTCAAGAACTCTCTCTGGAAGCACAAATACAGAACTGCTTCTTGCCTTTTCTTCTCTACCTTTGTTGCTGATGCTTTTCTTGCCTTGCTGAAGGTCATATTTATAGTGGAAAGATAGAGACAATCCTCCACCATTTTCAACATGGTGGTTGAGGTCATGAATGGGGTAGATGGAAGTTGGAAGATGGCAAGTAGAAGGTGGAAGTTGAGAGATGAGCCAATTTTGTCAACAATCTCCACCTTGGCGAGAATCCAACAATTAGTACTACCTCCATTTCGCCCTTAGGCGCTATGAGCTTGAGAGATATTGATCAAGTCTAAACAATGTTGGAACTTGATCCCTGTTACCACCTTTGTTAACATATCTGCAGGATTGTTTGCAGTTCCAATCTTCTGGAGTAGAATATTCCCTTCATCTACTATTTCCCGAACAAAGTGGTAACGGATGTCTATATGCTTAGTGCGAGCATGATGGGCCCAGTTATTTGCCAAACAAATGGCACTCTGGCTGTCGCAGAAAATCTCCACGTTTTCCTGAACAATGCCCAAGTCCCTGATCAAACCACGAAACCAAATGGCTTCTTTGAAAGCTTCTGTTACAGCCATATACTCCGCCTCAGTAGTAGACAAAGCCACTGTTGACTGTAAAGTAGATCTCCAACTTACTGGTCCTCCTGCCATAGTGAACACATAACCAGTAGTAGATCGGCATTTATCAAGATCACCAGCATAATCAGAATCAACATATCCTATGATATGTTTGTCAACCTTCTGACCTCTCTCGAACTTCAAACCAACATCTACAGTACCCTGAATGTACCGTAAAATCCATTTCACTGCTTGCCAGTGGCCTTTACCAGGGTTGTGCATGTAACGGCTCACCATACTTACGGCGTGTGAAATGTCAGGTCTAGTACACACCATCGCATACATCAAGGCACCAACAACATTTGCATATGGAACATGATCCATTTGCCTCTTTGCATCATCAGTAGTTAGTGACATTAATGCACTTAGTTTGAAATGTGGAGCCAACGGTGTACTTACAGGTTTAGACTTGCTATCAATGCCAAACCTCTGAAGTACAGTCTTTAAATACTGAGTTTGTGTCAAACATATGCTACCTTTTGCTCTGTCCCTTTTGATCTCCATACCAAGAATCTTCTTGGCCTCTCCAAGATCATTCATGTCGAACTCTGAGCTCAATTGAGCCTTCAGCCTGTCGATCTCCACCTTGCTCTTAGATGCTATCAGCATATCATCCACATATAAGAGCAAATAGACAAATGTACCATCTTGGAGTTTGCGGAAGTATACACAGTGATCAAAATGACTGCGTGTGTACTGTTGAGTCATCATAAAGCTGTCAAACCGCTTATACCACTGTCTCGATGATTGCTTTAAACCATACAGGGACTTGTTCAGCTTGCAAGTCCAATTCTCATATCCTGAAACTTTGAACCCTTCTGGCTGAGACATATAAATTTCTTCGTTCAATGTACCATGGAGGTATGCAGTCTTCACGTCGAGTTGAGCTAACTCGAGATCAAATTGTGCAACCAAAGCCAATAGGATCCGAATAGACGAATGCTTGACAACAGGTGAGAATACCTCATTGTAGTCTACTCCTTCCTTCTGTGCGTAGCCTTTTGCTACCAATCTGGCTTTGTATCTGATGTTGTCTTTCCCAGGAGCACCTTCCTTCTTGGCATAGACCTATTTGCACCCTATAGCTCTCTTTCCCTTTGGAAGTTGTGTCAACTTCCAAGTTTCATTTTGGTGAAGTGATTGCATCTCCTCATCCATCGCCATCTTCCACTTGACATTATCGGTACTGTCCCTAGCTTCTCTGCAGGTGTACGGGACATCACCATCAGTCACTGGAAGAGCGTATGCCACCATGTCCGTGTAACGAGCAGGTTTTCGAATGTCTCTTTTCGGTCTGCTGGTGGCAATGGACTCTGGCTGTTGTCTGATCTCAGATAATGGTGCTGAATCCTCCACCTCAACTGATATCTCATCCTGATCATTAGGACCATCAACTGTTGGAGAAGCTTTCTCTGACTTCTTGGGAACCTCAAACTCCACCTGTTGTAGAGAGTTTGGATTCTCATTTTTTGTGTCTCAAAATGTTTGTTTCAGCATCGCGGATTCGTCAAAGGTAACATCTCGACTTAAGATGATCTTCTTTGACTCGGAATTCCATAGTCTGAATCCCTTGACTCCTTCACTAAAGCCCACGAAAACAGCTTTATTGGCTCTAGGATCCATTTTGGATTCATTAACATGAAAGTATGCTGGACATCCGAATATATGCAAACGGTCATAATCAGAAACAGGTTGTCCAGACCATACCTCTTTGGGAGTTTTCCCATCAAGTGCAGATGCAGGTAGTCTGTTGACTATATGAGAGGCATACATCAGAGCCTCTGCCCAGAATGCCTTCCTTAGGCCAGATTGAGAAAGCATATACCGAACTTTCTCCACCAAAGTACGGTTCATCTGCTCTGCTACACCGTTCTGCTGTGGCGTGCCAGGAACTGTAAAATTTCTGATTATCCCTTCATCCTGACAGTACTTCATGAAAGGATCTGATTTGTATTCCCCGCCATTGTCTGATCTGAGCCTTTTAACCTTTCTGCCTGTCTGAGTTTCAATCATCTTCTTCCATTGAAGAAAGATATCAAGAACTTCATCTTTATGCTTCATGGTGTATACCCAGACATACATGGAGAAATCATCAATAAATGTCACAAAATAATGTTTACCTCCCAATGAAGCATTTTTGGAAGGCCCCCAAACATCAGTGTGAACATAGTCCAGTGTTGCTTTTGTACAATGAATGGCGGTGCCGAACTTGACTCTCGTCTGTTTGCCCATGACACAATGTTCGCAGAAATCAAGTTTACCAGTCTTTGCACCTTTCAGAAGACCTTGCTTCACCAAACCTTGCAAAGCCTTCTCCCCGACATGCCCTAAGCGCATGTGCCAGAGTCGGGAAGTATCAGATGCCTCATCATCAGAACTGCTGGAGACGGCTGCTCTCCCTGTGACTGTGTACCCGTCCAGGAAATATAAATTTCTCTGTCGAGTACCTTTCATTGCCAAGAATGCACCTCGTACAACCTTCAGAACTCCACCTTCCATGGTCACCTTGTAACCGCTAGAGTCTAGGACCCCTAGTGAAATGAGGTTCTTCTTCAGATCAGGGACATACCTGACGTCTGTCAATCGTCTGATTGTACCATCGTGCATCTTCAGGCGAACAGTTCCTATCCCCTTCGTCTGACAGGTGTTGTCGTTGCCCATAAGCACAACTCCTCCGTCAAGCTCCTGGAAGCTTGAAAACCACTGCCTGTTGGGACACATATGATAGGAGCAGCCAGAATCTAGAATCCATCTATTAGAATGGCTTTCTGATGATGAAACTGTAAAAGCTGAATCCTCTCCATTATCAGCTTTACTTGCAACATTCACATTAGATTTGTCCTTGTTTGGACAATCTTTCTTCCAGTGCCCTTTCTGGTGACAATAGGCACACTCGTCCTTCGCAGGACGTCTGAATGATGATTCTCCTTTTGGCTTTGAGCGAGATGCTCCTCTTGATTTTGAGCGAGATTTACCACGCTCACTGGGCACTTCAGATCTTCTGTTGTTTGTCCTTCCTCGGGCAACAGTCAGTGCTTCTAATGCTGAGTCTCTGTGATCAAGCTGATCCTTCTTCCGATACTCATTATTCACCAGAGCATTAGAAACATTTATGAATTTAACCTTATCCTTTCCATATAACAGAGTTGTGGTTAAATGTTCATAGGTATCAGGCAAGGAATTTAACAACAGCAATACCTTATCTTCATCGCTAATTTCAACATCTAAATTTTGTAAATCAGCGAGAATTTTATTGTAATTATCCAAATGCTCAATCATAGAAATACCTTTCTTGTACTAGAAACGAAAAAGCTTCTTCTTCAGGTAGAGACGGTTCTCTATGCTTTTCGTCATGTATTTGTCCTCCAGCTTTTTCCAGAGACTTGATGCCATAGTCTCCTTCATGACAAAGTACTTCTGGTCCTTGGCTAAACACAATCGAATTGTGCCGCAGGCTTGATGATTTACATAGTTCCAATCTTCATCGGAAATATCCTTAGGTTTGGAACTCAAGGCAATATTTGATCCTTCCCGGAATAACAGATCCAGAACTTCACATTGCCACATGCCGAAGTTGTTGGTACCGTCAAACTTCTCAATATCAAACTTTGCATTTGACAATGAGTTTCTTTGCCAAGAACTGCTAGTTGATGCTGGGGTACTGCTGGTTGATGCCGAGGTCTGAGGTTCAGTTGACTGTTCCAAGATTTTCCAGCTTTTGGATCTTCCATCGTGCTCAAAACAGAGTCAATAAGGCTTGAATAAGTAAAAATAGTACTTACAGGTGGAATTAGCTGAAACGGATGGCACAGTTGCGTCTGGAATGGTCAAAATAGCTGGAAACAAGTCCGACTCGGCTGAAAACGGGTGAAAATTGCACCGATTTTGGCAAAAAACACTTTTGGACCTAGTTGACTCGGGAATATTCCGTTAGGCTAACGGAATATGCTCTGACGGAATATTCTCTACTGACGGAATATTCTCTGACTGTTTAACAGTAGTAGTGCTGACTGGTCGCTGACGTGGCGCTGACTGATCGCTGACGTGTCGATGACTGGACGCTGACTGTGCGACGACGTGGCGCTGACTGGTTACTGACTGAGCGCTGATGTGTCGATGACGTGGCACTGATTGGATGATGATGTGTCGATGATGTGGCGCTGATTGGATGATGACGTGGCGCTGACGTGGTCGTCTTCTTCGTTGAGAAATTTACAGAAAATTTCTGGAAATTTTTCCAGGTTTGACCAAACTTTGACCGGAGCTAGAGAGTTTGTTAGAGCTTCGATTGAGACGCGGTCAGTTGCGTTGGAATCGTATTTCTGAGAGGAACACAATGGTATCCTCCAAACAGAGATTTGAGCACTTCGAAATTTCTAGACTCGACCAAAACCAAAGCTCTGATACCAATTTGTTGTGGAAATGGCCAGAAATTCGACAGAAAAGTGCACACAACACACAAACACAGATATTTACGTGGTTCGGCAATTGCCTACGTCCACGGGAGGCAGCAAAATGATATTATTGGAGAAATTATACAAATTATAAAAACAGAATTTCTCTCAAACTCTCTCAAGAACTCTCTCAAGAACTCTCTCTGGAAGCACAAATACAGAACTGCTTCTTGCCTTTTCTTCTCTACCTTTGCTGCTGATGCTTTTCTTGCCTTGCTAAAGGTCATATTTATAGTGGAAAGATAGAGACAATCCTCCCCCATTTTCAACATGGTGGTTGAGGTCATGAATGGGGTAGATGGAAGTTGGAAGATGGCAAGTAGAAGGTGGAAGTTGAGAGATGAGCCAATTTTGTCAACACAATTGACTATTGGTTGCATGTAATGTTATTTATTATCACACTCACTGACGGTCATACGCATTTCATCGGGATGATTTAAAACAATCAGCTGCTAATGATATTTTTGCTTAGTTGAGGAAGTAAACAATGAATAGACTACCTACCTAGCTAACGTCACTTGAATACTTGTGTTCTTATTTAAGATGGAAAATCTGAAAATTTGTTCAAGCAATCATCCTCCTCTTCGCCATAACCAAAAATGTTTGCAAATGTCTCTCTGCCCACCTTTTTTTTTCATTTCTCTGATAATCCCATTTGGAACCTCATTAACCTTCAACTACACCAGTTTCAGTCCTAGCTATGAGGACACCATTTCATATGAAAGAGCTTACCCGGACGGCAACCGTGTCATCCAATTGGCTTCAGGAAACAGCATGGTGGGTTGAGCCAGTTATAGCAAGCCCGTACGACTCTGGGACCGTGCCACAAGGAATCTCACTGACTTCTCCACCCATTTCATCTTTGAAATTGATTATGAAAACAGAACAGCCTATGGTGATGGCCTTGCCTTCTTTCTTGTGCCACAAGGTTCCCGGATTCCAAACGTCACGAATGGAGGCTCTTTTGGTCTCACCAATGATGATCAGCCTCCGAATTTGACTACGAATCCGTTTGTAGCAGTGGAGTTTGATATCTCAGAACTCTTGGGATCCTCCAAGAGAACATGTGGGTATTGATATTGTTAGTATATTTGGGTATGGGTTGGAGACCTATTATACACCCAAGTGGGCCAAGATAAGCAATACATAGAAAGCCCAAAGTCCATGTACACCAAGCCCAAGCCTGCATCATTATTACAGCTGCATGAGCAGTTTTGTATCAGCTTTTTAGAAACTGAATTATGCAAAAGCATGACAAATACACAGAACGTATATATTTGTATGGGTGGTTTTTGCTATCTAATTAAGAGTGAAATTGTGCAATATGTGTGCAATATTATGCATGAGTGTGTGCAATACAAGGCATGATTTTGTTGTATGTGCTTCGGTGTAAGTGCAACAGAGAACTTTAGAGTTTGTGTTAGTGTTATAGTGATTAACTAGAGACACACAAACATACAGAGAGACACAACGAAAGGATGTGGAGAAAATCTCTGTAGAAATTTCTCCTATCTTCAGTCAGAGTGTGGGTACATGCATTGTGATTAGAGGGGACTTTCCGATCGCGAGATCGTCCTTCGACCGGTGATACAGTTCCAAGTGTTCAATTCACTTCTGCTGTAGAGATTCGGATTCCATTTGGTAAACGGTAATGATCCGAATTTCGTTTATGTTTATTTGTTTCTTTAGAATAATCAACATTGGTATCAGAGCACATGTTTGGGATTGTATTCTGGTAGAAGAATGCCATGTTAGGATGTTTGATTTTTTTTTGTTTGTAGAACAATAAATGAACACTAATGGCATCACACATATGCAAGTGTTTAATTTCGTTTTTTTTTTTGGAATATATGTATCTGTATACATGTTATATGATGTTCTGGGAATGCATGTTATGTATAAACTTCAAAATTTGGAGAATTTTGAAGAATTAAAGTTATGAAACCCGTAACTTTATAGGGTCTAAACCTCATTGTCATTTTCTTTATTTCTCAGCGATCATGGTACCATTAGATAGAGCCTTCCAAGAGCTTTCCAACGATAGGTCATATACATAATTTAGATTAGAAATGAGGGATAAAAACGCTTTCGAATTTTTTCTGTTCAAAATCAAAAATCTGGAAACTTGTTTTGTTCTTGAACTTTGGTGAAGAACATGAAGAACATGTGCCACACCCTTATAGGCGGAGAGTGCGACTCACCCTTAACCTTAACATCATAACAATTGATATCTTTAGACTCACCATGACAATAGAAACGTTCGGAAGCCGACGAGTGATCTACACGCGCCTGTAGTGAGAGTGGGGATGTCATAGAAGTTATTTATGTGACCATGCTTTCACTCACATGTTTCACTCAGAGAGTGACACTTGTCAAAAGTTTTGTACATGTGACAAAACATAAAACATATGATCTACTAAGACAATGACATATGTCAGGAGTTTATTTATTTTTTGGGTTAATATCATTTGGGTCCCTATCTTTTTTTGAAGGATCAAATTTTTAAATGAGTTTGTTTTTTTATCAGAAATTTCCCTGACTTTTGAAAAGCATATCAAATCGGTCCATCTGTCTATCAAAAGTTAGTCAACGTTAACAACCAAAGGGTTATCTTTGTCATTTCATTTATGAAGTGTTAAGTTGCACGTGTCAATACCAAACAATAAATAAATTTTTTTATAAAAAAAATTCTATAATATAAAAATTAATAGTAAATTAATAAATATTAACATAAATTAAAATTTTAATATTACAAAAAAAAAAAAAAATTTGAACGAAACAAAACTAAAACTTAAAAATTTTGAACAGATCTGGAACAAAAAATTTGAACAAAACTAAAAATTTTCAACGCCAAACACAAACCCAAATCATCTCCTCTTCTCTCTCTCAAATCCCTAATCTCTTCTCTTCTCTCTCCCCAATCTCTTCTTTATCAAAAATGTTGCTTCCAATCCCACCCTCATCCCCAAACTCGATTATCAAAAACGCTGCCTCCAATCTCACCTACTTCCCCAAACCTGATTCGTCTTTCTCCCCCGCCGCCACCGTATCACGACCGTCTCTCTCAAATCCCACCCTCTTCCCCAAGCCTAATAATCATCTCTCTCTCGTTCATGTTCTCGTTCTCGATTTCTTTTGTGTCTTCGAGTGACAAATCAATCAATCACAGAGAAAATCACCAATCATTGACGTCATGTGACAAGAAACTAGCCAAGCCGTCAAAGCAGCTGCGTCGGCGACATACGCACTCTCCGATCTGAACTGCCACTCCGGGATCGACTCTGATTCCGACTTCGACGGGCCTCAAGAGTACTACATTGTAGGCGAGAAGAGGATTTGTCTAATTTGGTGTTGATTGGGTTTAGGGTTTGATTTGAATGTTTTTGGTTTTTGGTTAGTGGCTAGGTTTGATTGAATCTGATGGAGGATGTGGTGATGGAAAGTTCTAGGGGTGATGTTCAATCCGGGTTGGGGGTGATGATCGAATCTGGGTTCTAGGGGTGATGTTCAATCCTTTTTTTTTTTTCTTTTCATTTTTTTCTTTTTCTTTTATGTAAATTTTATTTTATTAAAGAAAATAAATGTCAAGGGGTAAAATAGTCCTTTCATCCATTAATACTGTGTACAGGGACAAAAGAGACATTATCCATTTTCTATGACGTTTGACTGTTAAAAAAAAAGTAAATTGGACCTATTTGATATACTTTTCAAAAGTCAGGGAAACTTTTGATAAAAAAACAAACTCGTTTAAAAATTTGATTTTTCAAAAAGAGATAGGGACCCAAATGATATTAACCCTTATTTATTTATTTATTTTTTTTGTGGCAATGAATTAGCCATGTGTTCCATTATGAACATGACATGTGTCATATAGAAAATCAAGAAATTTTTCGACAACGGTTTCCGAAGTGGTTTTTGGTTGTGGATTTTCCAGTGATGATTTTCAAAGTGATTTTTGGTTACATATTTTCCGAAAAAGGTTTACAAAGTGGTTTCAAGTTGTGGTTTTTTCAATAACGGTTTTCGAAGTGATTTCCAGTTACGGATTTTTCGGCAACGGTTTCCGAAATGGTTTCCAATTGTGGATTTTCTAGCAACGATTTACGAAGTGATTTTCGGTTACGGATTTTCCGGTAAAGGTTTCCGAAGTGGTTTCTGATTGTGGATTTTCCAGTAACAGTTTTCGAAGTGATTTCCGGTTACAAATTTTTCGACAAAGGTTTTCGAAGTGGTTTCCGATTATGGGTTTTCCAGTAACTGTTTTCGAAGTGTTTTTCGGTTGCAGATTTTCTAGCAACAATTTTTGAAGTGATTTAAGGTAACGGATTTTCCAGAAATGGTTTCCGATGTGGTTTCCAATGACGATTTTTGACATGGATTTCAATGACGGATTTCGACACGGTTTCCAGTAATTGATTTTTCAGTGACGGATTTCAGATGTGGTTTCCAATGACGATTTCTGGCACAAATTCCGACATGGTTTCCAGTAATTGTTTTTTCAAGAAACGGATTTAGATGCAGTTTTCGATCACAGTTTCCAAGATGGATTCTAGTGATGGTTTCCAGTAAAGTTACCGGTTACGGTTTCTGACACGGTTTTCAATCATGTTTTTTGGTAACAGTTTCTTGTATGGATTCCAATGACAGTTTTCAGTTTGATTTTTCGGTGATGGTTTTTGGTGCGTTTTCTGGTTATTGTTTTGACACGATTTCTAGTGATGGTTTTCGGTGCAGTTTCCGATAACAGTATTATTTTTTGGTGACGGTTTTCGACACGGATTCCTATGACAGTTTTTCAATGCGTTTTATGGTAACGTTTTTTTGGCACGATTCTAGTACGGATTTCGGTGATAGTTTCCTATACGGATTCCAATGATGGTTTCCAGTGGCATATTCGACCAACTTGGAATTTTCAAATAGGAATTTGGCATCATTTTCTGACGGTCATGGAATTTTTCTTTGAGAATTTTGATCACCGAAATTTAGTTTCAGTGGGAGCTATATTGAAATACCTTCGATTATAATTCTCCATCCAATTAATTATGCAATTGGGAATAAGAAATTTCATTAGAAAGTACATTGGAAATGTACAACGTTATTAAAAGACAGACAAAAGTTTCTAAGTGACTTAAAATTTTTTAGAATAAATCATCATTTTCTCATATTTCTTAATGGAGAAGATTTCATGAATCTTATTAAAGGCACATAGCCATAGTCAATTTGGATTCATGATTTTTATGAGGAGAGATGCAGTGGATAGTCTTTTAGTGAAATTTCCCGAAGAGTTAATAGATCTATAAAGTTGGAAAAGCTAGAATAAGGTACCACGATGTATTTTGGTCAAATAGCGTGTGAACTAGAAATCGTAGAGGAACGCTACATTCTAGGGAATGTGAGGCGACCTACTACATTCACATTGAATATTCATAGTGCTAGGCACATGAGTTATTGCACATGCGAAAGAGGACCAATATTCGAGAAAATGAAAGTTAGATGAGTTTTGAAAACTTAGAAAATCTTTCTCGGTGATGATCGATATGAATATAAGAAGTAAGAATGAATAGCATGCAATGTCCCGTATTTTAGAAAGCATTAATTTTTTATAAACCGTTTTCTAGTAAATAATTTTGGTTTATTTGCTTTGTAGTAAGAATCGGTTCGACCCATAAAGTGTTTCTAGGGACTTGTGCATTGTATTTTTCTGTTATTTATGATCACACATTTTTGGGATTTCTAAATTGTTGAGTACAATATTAGAATTAGAATTTTGCGCAAAGTATTGAATTTATGATAATTAAATTTTTGGAAACGGAAGATGATTAGACACTTGGCAACTTTTCGATTCTGTACCTTAAAGTATTTTATCATTTTTTCGGTATGTGTTTGCAACAAAATTAAATGTGTGTATTTTTTTTTTTTTTGGAAGTTAATATGCTTGCATAGTAGATTGTATGTCTCTACATAGATTAGCATAAGATATAGATTATATATCTATAATATTGTGGTCAATATGAAAGTGATAAACTAAATCGTATAATCTAGGGAATAGATACAATAAGGTTTGGTGTATTTTAAGAGTAAGAAGCTCTTGAGACTAACATTAATTATGATTGAACCTCAGCTAGTACTTAATTGCTCGACTTACAAGATGTGGAGGCTTATCAATCTAGAAGTTAAATTACTCGCAATGTTGCAGAGTATCTTAAATAGCAGCCTCACATGTATGTTTTACAAGTACAATAAAATATAAGTAAAGTGGTTTACCTTTCCGATTTTGGCTTGAAGGGAAATTTTAGTAGTATTTTAAGTTCTAAAATTTTAGTTGGTATGGTATCAAGTTTTGAGTACTTATAAGAAGCATCAAAATTAGTGGTAGCCTCCAATAAGGGTATAAAACATGATACACCGACTAAATGATATGATCTCTTCTGGCAGTTGGAATGTATAAAATTAATCTGACATGTATCGATCGCGTCATTTCGGTAGTAGAAGATGAGCGTTTATAGGCGGCTTAGGCTTCTAGCCAATTTTATATGAAAGATTCCAACTTGAACAAAATTTTTAGTTTTGAGCATATTAGTGGAAATAGATATTTCCAAAAAGGGGAAGAGAATCTAGTTATAGCCACTTAATCCTAAATTAGAATATGCAAGAAGTCGAGGGATAAAAAATTAAGGAAGGACAAAACTAAAATAACTTGTTACAGTTGTGACAGTCTGAGTCTTTTCCGCTCGTGAATGCATTGAGTCGAAAAGATAAAATCCAAAACTCAAGAATTCGTGTAGTTAAGTGATACTCCGCTTTTTCCGTCGTTAAGAAATCGCGAGGATCAAAAGATTATTTCATTTAAAAAGGGGTTTCCTATGCAATGTGCTCTAAACTAGCAAAAGACCAGTAAAGTGGTAAGCGAGAGTATCGTTCCATAGGGAGGTGTGATTTGTTAACCGTTTCAAGTTCTAGTGATTATTGTAAGCATGTAAATAGAATGCGGAAATGTGAGAGTGGTATGTATGAAATGTATGTACAATGTGGTGTGTGTGTGCGTAGAGAATGGAAATGAAAATAAATAAAAACAAAGAGAATATGGAAGGGTGAGAATGGTGTTTAAAGTGATAAATAAAATGGTGGATAGGAGAGATGTATGAAAATGGTCACACAAGGTTCAACAAGTTCACCATACATAAGTGCACAAATAGTTGATTGTTAGGCATTAAGCACATCCAATTTTAGTTAAGGGTTCGCTTTTGCCTCAATTCGATTTATACCCATTCATAGAGCTAACGGTTGAAGAGTGTGTTGAGAGCCTTTTAAACATGAAACCGCAACCAACATTTGTGAACACATTCTACAAACCAATGCTAAATTGAGTCCCAATATTAACACGGTAATGTAAAATGGCAACGTTAGTTACAATGAATGTAGAAAGAGTAATTGTATCTCTAACCATAACTCACCTAGAGTCCCTAGCGTGAGAAATAGTCTAAGACCAATAATTGTAACTCCAACCATGACACCTAGAGTCCCTAGCGTAAGAAATAGTTAAAGTCCAATTGTTAACAAAAACATAGAACCAAACCTTTTCTGATATGGCAATTAATAGGTTCATCCATTCTTCCTAGCTAATTAGCCAAGACTATGCCCGGAAAGCCCCTCTAAAAGCACAATCCTAACTCTAAGTCACTCAAACCCATCCATACAAGTTAATTTTGACCTTCCATCAACATACAAACACAAAATGGGATATTTGATTACAACTACTCCTAATTCACATTAATCTACTCCTAATCCTATCCATGAATACATATTAATTTCCAATCTCCATACACAAGCATTTCAAGATAAGAGATATATTCAATAACAATCAAGAATGAATCAAAACACAAATTGGATATAAAAACAACCATCACATATATTGAGCACAAAATAGGATTACAAATATTCCTAAGTAGGGATTACACATTCAAGAAAATAAGAAATACATAGAGAGTAAGAATAGATACAACCCTTGAAGAAAACCTCCTCTAAGAGCTCCTTCCCTTGCTAGCTTGAAATTGGCCAAAGTCCACTCCTATCTCTATGCAATCTACTCCTAAATGTGTTGGAGGATGGGTAGAAGATGAAATGGAAGACATCCATTGAGGAAAAACCTCCATGGATGCCCTTGAAAGCTTCTCTCTCTCTCTCTCTTTTGGTGTGGAAAAAGATGAAGAAGAAGAAGTGTGGGGTGTGTATTATGTGGAGAGAATAGGTAAAATGGTGTTTATATAGTGTTGGGAGGTTATGGCTGAAAGCTGGGTGAAAGGACAAGATTGCCCTTCAATTTTCGGGCAAAAAACGACTCTTTGGAGGCAATCGGTGGCCAAGTCGCTAATTGAAGTAGCCGTTTTAACTTGACAGCGTTTCAGCATCACGCACCATTACTGAAATGAGCATAACTTCCTGTAAAAAAGCTCGGAATTGCAATCTGTAAATGTTGTGGAATCTAGACTTCCGAGGCTTTCCAAATATATGAAGATATCATCGTGGTTCGATCTGATGAGGAAGATATGACGTTCCAAATTTGATTGTGTTGTACGAGCATATCAAATTTCAGTCTTTTTTGGCTCATTTTGTCTCTTAAACTAATCTTTACGGTCAAAACCTTATTGTAGGGAATATGTACCTACACATGTCTCAAACAAAACATTATATACAAAAATATACTCGAAAACGAGACAAACGATCTGAAATGGGGGACCTAAAATAGGTATAAAATAATCTGATCATTATGCTAAAGTTTATGGCTAGTTATTTCCTTCTAAATCTTGTCTTTTGTGGATGATGGATAAGTGAAGATATACCATCCAATAAGAAACTGTAAAGCATACATTGAGTAAAGTTAGATTATTAGAAACAAGATGTATATGTGTTTGAACAATTTTGGAGTTAAATACCTACACACTGAGTTTGCATGGTAGCTTAAAAATGTACTCCATGATGTTCTAATATACACTTGAGATCTAACTAGGTTTTAGTGTCCACAGTTTTCCTCAATGATTCGGGTTATCGTTAATAATCATGATGGTTAGATGAATAATATTTTAGCAAATTATATTCATATGATACTCGATAGTTGTTCAATGGTTTTATAGTATTATACGTCAGTTTGGACGGTTATAATTTTGCTTGTTTTTCAATCATTGCAATGGTGATGATATTGATATTTTGGCATGTTAAATTAAGTCTTGTTGGACTAGATAGAATGAGTTTATTAGTCAGAAAGGACAAATTAGACTCATTTATCTAAAAAGTCATGCAAAATTATCTAGCAATAAAAACAACTAGAAAACCATTTAGTAAGGAATTAGATCAAGAATTCCATTGCAACTAATTCATTAAAACATTTGTGATTGAATGAGTGTAAAGGCTAGACATGAAATTTCATATCTAGTTACATTCATTGATATCTTTAGACGTCTCGATCATGTCTATTTGATCTGCCATCAATCGAAAGCATTGGATTGCAATAAATTGTTTGGTTGATGATCAAATTAGATAATAAACTTTTGAGTTTAAAGAGTAAATTGAGTACGTAAATATCTTTCTGAATGATTCAAGGAATTGTTTAGCAAGAAAGGTATGAAAAGATATTTATTTATTCCTAGGACTCCATAGCAAAATAGTGTAGAGGAAAGAAGAAATAAAATACTATTGGAAATGGTTAAGTCTGTGATGGAGCAATTTTTAGTATCTTACTAGAAAATAGTTTAATTGATTGCTGCGTACTAAATCATGTTCCACTAGATCAGACACTTCCACACCTTACAAATTCTGGACAGGTAGTTAGCCTAGTCTAACTAATCTACAACCCTGGGGGGTATATAGGTTATGTTTATTATCCATCTCATAGAAATGAGAAATTTGATGCAAGAAAAGAATTGTGTCTTTGTTTGATACTCTGTGCATTCTAAAGGATAAATAAACGACCGTGTACAATTAGATAGAAGTGTGACTGAATTAGAATCACAAGATGTCATTATTAGAGAATGAATTTCTTAGTAGAAGCGAGTTTAATATAGATATCTGATTTTAGGAATTGGATTATCTGTGTTAATAAGCGAGTGACAGTAAATTAAAATCTAACTTAATCCTCCATTCCTAGTAGGAGTGGAATTTTACATGGATCTTCCATCCCTAGTGGGAGTGGAAGTCTACACCCTAGTGGGAGTAGAAATCCACATGGTTTTTTCATCCCTAGTAGGAGTGAAACAACTGTTGAATCAGCTATCGTGATAATTTACCAACTTGTCGAAATAATCATAAAATTATCTCATGACATCTTTCGGAGATTGAAATGGAAGATTTAATGATTACTTCACTTGACAGTGATGAGCCAAGGATTTTAGAATTGAGTTATCACTTCTATCTACTAAGTGAATATATTAATGAAAGCAATGGAAAGGGAGATGAAGTCTAGAAAAGTGATCATGTCCGGGATTTGATTCACTTACCGCATGGTCATTAGGCCATTGTGAACGTATGGGTTTCACATATTGTACGTAAGGCCAAGTACTATTGAGAGGTATAAGAAGCAATTAGTCACAAATGGAGAAACTTATTATCTGGAGTAAAGTTTTCTTCTATACGCCTTATTCTAGCATTCGTCACATATATGAACCTAATATTACATCAGATGGATGTAATGATTGTACTTCTCTATAGAGAACTAGGGGAAGAGATTTACATGGAACATCTTGTAAATTTCGTTTCAAAAGACCAAAGAGCGCATAAGTGTGTTTGCTTTATTAATGTATGGTTTTAAACGATCCTCTAGAAACTGGTATCTTTGATTCTGTCAAGCTGTAATGTCTTACAGATTATTGATGACTAAAGATAGCCATGGTAAGTACACTAAAAGGTTGAAGATAATTTTTATATTATCTATATCTATAGACTATATGTTTTGGCTAGAAAGAATAAAGAGTTTGTAAAACCATAATAAAATGGTAATTCTGAAGTTTCGTTGAGATTTTATATGAGCAAGGTGGCTTATATGTATTAGGAGTAAGAGTTAATTCGAAATGAGCAATTCTAAGCTTATAGACACTCCTATTGTGAAATCACAAACTCTTAGCCTCAATAAGTACCCTAAAACTCCATAAGATCAAGAAATTGATGACAAGTTCCTCATGTTAGTACCGTACAGAGTCTCATGTACATTGTGATATGTACAAAGCCTATCATTAGTTACGTCATAAGATTGGTGAGTGGGCACCGATATAATCCTATATTACAGCATTGAGATGTTGTCATGAGAATTGTGACATACCTTGAAAGTACGGCTAATTACTTAGTGTACATTGTGATATGTACAAGGCCCAACAGAAATTATGCCAAAAGATTGGTAAATATATACCAATATAATCCTAGATTGAGAGGATTGTGACATAACTTTAATAGTAAGGAAATTAGTATTTATGCTAGCATAATTACACACATAATGTAATAGAAATATGTCGTCAGGTTGAGACCGGCATTCTTACACGTGCGGTCGCCTTAGTTACTGAGATGAGACACATATATATTAGAGAATATGTAGGATATATTCTCGCGGAGCTAATGTGTATGAATTTGTCGTCTTGACTGGGTCAAGATGAGGTTCATAATAAATATACAAATATTTTAGAACCAATCATGATAGACCCCACTATCATTGATACCTAATCAAGCCAGATGTGAGATCTTAATGTGGTGCCGGAGAGAGGCGAGCTTTTAAGAATTCAGGTTAGTCACGAGAGCTGTGACTAGACTAAGATCTGTACAGTGAATAATATAAAGACATATGCATTCTTATTTAGAATGAAATTCACTGTAACACACGTTTCATACCGTGTGTGCTATAAGTGACCAATATGGAAAATGAGAAAATGAATCCCTGCTTCCTCATTGTGTAAGTTCCACTAAAGTTTTACATAAACTTCAAATGGTGTCCTCATGACCATTCACTCTATCTTGAAGTGACAGGATAATGTTAGCACCTTTAGCGTGTTATTTCTATGGCTATGATAATTCAGCCTATGAAGCACGTCTAAGGTAACAGTTGTTCTGGAGATCGAGAGATAAAGATGGAATGGGAATATTTAATGAATTTTTTATCTAACTTATGTATTCACTAGCCGGCCAATTGTATTTAGAGATACAATTGTGAATACATCAAATGTGATAAAATCAAGCATAGCTTTTCTGAGGGATTAAGTATGCTTTGGATTGATAAAAACAAAATTATTAAATTAAATATTGGATACAATAATAAACAATGTTATCTTTTGTAAATAGGGAATTTACAATTGAGATTTGAGATTGTTAGCTCCCTTTTATATATATTGATTGTTCATAGGTCATACGATGCATTTACCCATATGAACACTTTGTTGATGATAATAATGATAATACTTGTGTTTAAAGTCTCAAAGACTCCTCTGTATATATCACATCCTGTGCCATTTTGGGGATGGCAAATGTTGATTAATAATGGTGCACCCATGACAGGCTTATGATAATTGGATTACGTTGGCCCCACTTGTGCGAGTGGGAGATGTTAGTATATTTGGGTATGGGTTGGAGACCCATTGTACACCCAAGTGGGCCAAGATAAGCAATACATAGAGAGCCCAAAGTCCATGTACACCAAGCCCAAGCCTTCATCATTATTACAGCTGCATGAGCAGTTTTGTATCAGTTTTTGAAATATGCACAAGCATGACAAATACATAGAACGTATATATTTGTATGGGTGGTTTTTGCTATCTAATTAAGAGTGAAATTGTGCAATATTATGCATGAGTGTGTGCAATACAAGGCATGATTTTGTTGTATGTGCTTCGGTGTAAGTGCAACAGAGAACTTTAGAGTTTGTGTTAGTGTTATAGTGATTAACAAGAGACACAAACATACAGAGAGACACAACAAAAGCATATGGAGAAAATCTTTGTAGAAATTTCTCCTGCCAGAGTGTGGGTACATGCATTGTGATTGGAGGGGAATTTCTCATCGCGTGATCGTCCTTTGACTAATGATACAGTTCTAAGTGTTCGATCCACTTCCGCTATAGAGATTCGGATTCCGTATGGTGAACGGTAATGATCCGAATTTCGTTTATGTTTATTTGTTTCCTTAGAATAATCAACAGATATCAATTCTATGAGGTCTGTGAGCAATTTGACATGGTTGAGTGATATCAGAGATGGACAAAGAAGTGAAGCTTGGATAAGTTATAATTCCAGTACACAGAATTTGAGTGTTGTTTTCATTGGAATTAGTAATAATTCCACAGTGATACAACAAGGCCTTTATTATAATGTCGATTTAAGGCTTTCTTTACATGAGTTCGTAACAATTGGCTTCTCAGCTGCTACTGGAAATTTAATTGCCATACACACACTTTACTCTTGGGAGTTTAGTTCAAGCTTGGAAGTCGATGGTAATTCTACTGATCAAGCTCCACCACCTATTGATCAAAGAAGGAGAAGAAGAAGGCACTCTAAGAACATGAAACTAGGATTGGGGTTAGGGCTTGGTGGTGGTGGTGTTGTTTTGATCTGTTCATTGGTTTTGCTATGGTTTATTGGAATTTGTAGGGGAAGCAAAGGCAGGGACAAAGAAGATAATAATGAAGAAAATGCATTAAGGGGGAGTGTTGGAATTAATGCAGTTGAGAAGTTTGAGAGTTCATCGGTTCCCAAAAATAATTGTCATCGGTAATTATTTACTGGAATCAAAGTTTATTTATTTTTATTTTTTTTGACAAAACAAACCGAAACTATTAACGGTGTGTATAAAACTATCTAGAGAGGGATGAATAGATTTTAATTAAGTTAATTACCAAATTTTCTTGATTAGTTAATATTCAATAAAAACCCCTTTCTAGTTAAAACAACAATCAAGTGTAAAGTGCGGAAAATAAATAACACTTGATTTTTACGTGGAAACTTTCAACAAGGAAAAACCACGGGCTAGTATGTACGCCACACACGATTCTCGAATCCATTATTTGTAATGGTGTTTACAACCTAGGTTGATCACGTCAAACCCTATACGGTCACTAACCCACCACTACTACCTAACGGGCCTTTTGATAGCTAACCTAGATTAATTTGCTCACGGACTAAGCAACCTTAGTCACAAAACTTAGTTTTCACTAAAGAGATCAACAACCAAAATGAATATCATGATATTTAAACATGCAATTAATGCTAGGTTACACTAAAAACTTATCTAGGATGAAAGATGACAATAATCACAATCCTAGATACTAATATTGCTATATGACATAGCTATCAAAGATAAAATAATTCTAGATGTTATAGCTATCAAAATACAACTCACAATCAAACAACACAATAATCTCAATCTTGTATTTAGAATATGATCTAAAAGCATACAAGTTATAAAAGAGATTAATTGCTAAGTAAAAACACTAAATTGAATGAAGATAGTGTTAAACTTACTGAACCATGTGTGTTGAAGAAGACCCATGCATAGATACATCCTAGATGATCTTAGATTATGTTTGATGCACATGGAAATAAGTTTAGAGAATTAAAGAAGTAATCTTGATGTTTTTTCTCTTAAAAATCTCTCTTTCTCTTTTAGGGTTCTTGATGATCAAATAGTGTAATGAAAGAGAGTGACATAATGGTGTATTTATAGGAAGCAATAAAAACTTGGTGAAAATTCAAGTTTGCCCTTGAAACGCGTCGATCGGCGGTTTCATTCAGCGGCCACCAACCGCCAAATTGAATCCCGAGAGAACAGGGGATCAACGGCGGTTTCATTCAGTAATTTCAAAATCGCCATTCACAATCGCAGAAATAAACCCGAGAGATAAAATCAATCATGTATAAAAGGCTGTTTTGAACGGTGGTCGATCATGGCCACCGATCATAACCACATAATCCTTCCAGAGACTTTTGGAATCAAATGACGGTTCCATTCGGCTGTCAAGGCTGCCGATCAAACCGTCGTTTCACCAGTTGTGGTGAAACCAAAAGAGCAGCCAAGGGCAATCTTCGAAGACAATTCTCACGCTAAACCAAGCACACATTGTGCATGTATGGACGTTTCCGAACAATATTCGGGAAACGAATTACTAGACACAATAACAAAATACAACAAAAACGTGCAAGTGTGAAATGTGACATGTGAAGAGAATGCACACAAGATATGCAAGCATGGCAAGTGTATGTGTGCTACTAAATCTCTTCAATGAAAACTAAGCATAAGAGATATAGCTTTGAATTATTTATCAACTTGAGGTTATGAAAGGGCATTTGAGCTTGATTAGCAACACCTAAGCTACCCTTACATTTCAAACCTCAATTGTGGTTTGCCACCGAAATAAGTCAATCAAAATTTGAGGAACTTACACAAACAATCAATACAAAGACTGGCAATCCGTTGGAACATATATAACGCCTAACACATGAAGGGAACTCCTCCAACCAATAACAGTTGAAATCAATAAAAAGCGCATTCTTAGCAAATATGTAATTTATATTTCATAGGTAGAAATCCTAGAGTCATCTAAGTCTTTATATTGAGTTGTAACATAGTTTTAATTATACAGAAGAACTCAAGAACATTAGAGCTCTGAAGCAGCAACTCAAAATATATTTCTCAATTTTTTTTTTTGTTTAATCAAATATTTCTCCAACAAATTGGTATCATAGCAGTGTTTACTGGTCTTGTAGAGCACTATTTTCGTTCAGTACTTTGAAATATGTCATCGTCTACTGTACAAAATCCATCATCTCCATATTCTCTCATTCAAAACTTTGCTGGAGAAAATTATGGTTTGATGGGGATAGGGGACCAATATTCATCCACATTTCCTTGTGTTGTGTTTTTTGGCTCATCAAATTGAACCCATGAAGGAATCCTATTTGGATAAGAAAATAATAAAGTGTGCACATAATTTCTTAATGGATTAGGAAATTAGATTTTCCGAAGCATCCAAAATCAACTAGGAAAATAAAATCAAAGGATTTAGGAGTCCTATTCTTACAAGGAATGTAACCAAGTCCTATATCTATATATAAATACGGTTATATAAGAAAAAATGGTAAACATACGAGGGGTAGAGACTCAAGAGTGATAGAGAGATTCTAACAAAGTTTTGGGAAATTATTCACATATCGTTATCCTTTGAGTTTATCACTGGAGTTTATCGAGAAAATACAATCAATAAGGGAATTAAAATCCACACCCCGATGTCCATCCTATCGAACTTTCATTCCTAAATTGTAATAATTCTTAATTGATTGGGTATTTATGTCCTTACATTCTTTTGCACTTTTTCCAAAACCTCCTTCAAAATGTAAGGATTAATTAGCAATTTCAAACCTATTTTCTAGATATCGAAGATAACTTGGCAGCTTATTAGCAGAAGCACCATGTTTCTTCTTCCAATAGATCTAACCACTAAAATACTTTCTCGACTTCCAGTTAAGTCTCTATGTAGATTCAGGTGCATATCCAAGTTATGGTAAGCTTTGTTAATGATTACTACAAGTTTCTTCAAGGTGATCATTTGAGAAAATGTTTTGATGTGTATTCTCTCAGAAATGAATCTTCGACAAGTATTCAAGTTAATCTTCTTTCTAAAGATTATACGTAAGTCATTCATTGAGAATTGATTTATGAGTGAAATCGCTCTGAATGAAGTTATCCATTAGTTTTCATAAAATATTGAGGGTACATTATTGATTGGTCCGTTTGATTTGGTGCAAGAGAAGTTGAAAACCTTACCTCCACCCGACATTATACCAAAAAATGTTTGCATGTATTGTTTAATTTTGGATATGGCAAGAAAGGATCTTGGACTAGAATATTGATATACGAATCTTTCTATTGCTAGAAGTCATTATTGTATTCGAATAATTCTGAAACAATGTTATTTTTAGGGAGAACTTTAAAACTAGCCAAAATATTAGTGAGTTTATTGTTTTTGTCCAAGATTATCGTTTTTATTATTTTTGTCAACATATCCACTTTTTGAACAAGATTGCCCTTCTTTATAAAAATTTTTTCTCTATTTTCTTTTTCTTTTTCTTCTTCTCTCTCCCTTTCTCTCTCTCATTTTCCAGAATCTTTTTTTTCTCTCTCTCTCTCTCTCCTTCTCTCACGTGTTCTTCTTCTTCTTCTTCTTCTTCTTTCTCTCCTTCTTCCTCCTCTCTTTCTCTCCTCTCTTCCTCCTTTCTTTCTCTCCTCTCTTCTCTTTCTCTTTCACCTTTTTTTTTCCAGATTTAAAAAAAAATTTAGATTTTTTTTAAACAAAAAATTTCAGATTTCGTTTTTTTTTTCAAAGAAAATCTTCAAATTTAAGAGTGATTGTTGTGTTTATTAATGGTGGGAGTTTTGTTTGGGTTTGAGTTTTGTTAAAAAAAAAAAAAAATTCAGATTTGTATTTAAAAAAAAAATTCAGATTTTTATTTAAAAAAAAAATTCAAATTTGGTTTTCTAGATTTTTGTTGTTTGATTTCAGATTTGATTTTTTTCAAACAAAATTTTCAGATTGCATTTTGTTTAAACACACCATGTCATCAATTAAACACATCAGACAAAAACAATTAAATACACCAGACAAAAACAATTAAACACACCAGACCACCAATTAAACACACCATACCACCAATTAAACACACCAAAGCAAAAATAATTAAACACACTAGGGCAAAACGAATTAAACACACCAGGGTAAAAATGATTAAACACACCAGACCCTATGTTTAATTCGTTTTGCCTGGTGTGTTTAATTGTTTTTGCCCTAGTGTATTTAATTCGTTTTACCCTGGTGTGTTTAATTTATTTTGATTGGTGTGTTTAATTTGTTTTGCCTTGGTGTGTTTAATTGTTTTTGCCCTAGTGTGTTTAATTCATTTTACTTAGTGTATTTAATTCGTTTTACCCTGGTGTGTTTAATTCATTTTGCTTGGTGTGTTTAATTCATTTTGCCTTGGTGTATTTAATTGTTTTTGCTCCTGGTGTATTTAATGAGTTTTGTCTAGTGTGTTTGATTCATTTACACCTGGTGTGTTTAATGAGGTTGCCCTAGTGTGTTTAATGGGGTTGCCCTAGTGTGCTTAATTGATTTACACCTAGTGTGTTTAATTAGTCTGGTGTGATTTAATTGGTCTGGTGTGATTAATTGATTTATAACTGGTGTGTTTAGTTGGTCAGCCTTGGTGTGTTTAATTGGGTTGCCCGATATGTTTAATTGGTTTACACCTGGTGTGTTTAATTGGTCAGCATTGATGTGTTTAATTGGGTTCTTCGGTGTGTTTAATTGATTTACCATGGTGTGTTTAATTGGGTTGACCTAGTGTGTTTAATTGATTTACACCTGATGTGTTTAATTGGGTTGCCCTGGTGTGTTTAATTGATTTACACCTGATTTACACACACTAGTTCAAACCATTTAAACATACTAATATTAACCAATTAAACACATCATTAGCACCCAATTAAACACACCAATAATAAACAATTACATGCACCAGTCATAACCAATTAAACACACCAGTAACACAATTAAACACACCGTTTTGGAAAAAAAATCTAAAAAATCTGGACTCTTCAACTTCAAACGAAAATTTAGAAAAAAAATATATACAAAAAAAAAAAAAACACAAACAACACTGAAAATCTGAAAAATCTGGAAAAAAATTTAAACAAAACAAAATATGAAATTTTTTTATACAAACAATACTCAACTTAAACACAACAACAACCACAACCTTGAAAAAAAAAAAAAAACGAGATCTGAAAAAAAAAAAATGAAATCTGAAAATTAAACACAACCACAACCACAACCCCAACCCCAACCCAAATTTAAATACAACCACCCAAAAAAAATTTAAATAAAATGAAATATAGAAAAAAAACAAGATCTGAAAAAAAAATTAAAAAAATAAAATCTAAATTTTTTTTAAAATAAAAATATGATTTTTTTTTTTTTTTAACAAAATCCAAACCCAAACATCCCACTATTCATAACACAACAACCACCCTTAAATCTAGAAATTTTCTTTGAAAAAAAATTGAAATCTAAATATTTTTATTTATAAAAAATTATGAAATTTTTTTAAAAATCTAGAAAAAAAACCTTGAAAGAGAAAGAGAAGGGAGGAGAGAAAGAGAAGAAGAAGAAAGAGAAGAAGTGGCTGAAAAAAGGAGAGAAAGAAGAGGAACATGGTGTGAGAGAAGAGAAGAGAAGAGAAGAGAGGAGAGAAATGAGACGAAGAAGAACGTGTTAGAGAGATAAGGAGAGAGAAAGGAAAAAAAAGTGATTATGGTGAAAATGATAGAGAGAGGAGAGAGAAGAGATTAAAAAAAAACAGGAGCAATTATGTCCTCATAGCCATATTGTTGACAAAAATAATAAAAATGATAATTGTTGACAAAAACAATAAAACCTCATAATATTTGACTAAAAACCCATATTTCCTCTTATTTTTATTATACACCAGGGAAACTTAATTAAACACATTAGGTGTAAATCAATTAAACACACTAGGGCAACCCAATTAAACACACCAGGGTAAATCAATTAAACACACCGGGGAACCCAATTAAACATATCAATGCTGATCAATTAAACACACCAGGTGTAAACCAATTAAACACACAAGGTGTAAACTAATTAAATACACAGAGCAACCCAATTAAACATACCAAGGCTGACCAATTAAACACACCAGTTATAAATCAATTAAACATACTAGGTGTAAATCAATTAAACACACTAGGTGTAAATTAATTAAACACACTAGGGCAACCCCATTAAATACACCAGGTGTAAATGAATTAAACACACTAGACAAAACTCATTAAACACATCAGGGGCAAAAACAATTAAATACACCAAGGCAAAATGAATTAAACACACTAGACAAAATGAATTAAACACACCAGGGTAAAACAAATTAAACACACTAAGCAAAATGAATTAAACACACTAGGACAAAAACAATTAAATTCACCAAGACAAAACAAGTTAAACACACCAATCAAAATAAATTAAACACACCAGGGTAAAACGAATTAAACACACTAGGACAAAAACAATTAAACACACCAAGTAAAACGAATTAAACACAATAGGGCAAAAACAATTAAACACACAAGATAAAACGAATTAAACATAGGGGCTGGTGTGTTTAATCGTTTTTACCTTGGTGTGTTTAATTCGTTTTGCCCTGGTGTGTTTAATTGTTTTTGCTTTGGTGTGTTTAATTGATGATCTGGTGTGTTTAATTGTTTTGTCTGGTGTGTTTAATTGTTTTTGTCTGGTGTGTTTAATTAGTGACATGGTGTGTTTAAACAAAATGCAATCTGAAAATTTTGTTTGAAAAAAATCAAATCTGAAATCAAACAACAAAAATCTAGAAAACCAAATATGAATTTTTTTTAAAAATAAAAATCTGAATTTTTTTTTTTAACAAAACCCAAATCCAAACAAAACTCCCACCATTAATAAACACAACAATCACTCTCAAATCTGAAAATTTTCTTTGAAAAAAAACGAAATCTGAAATTTTTTGTTTAAAAAAAATTTGAATTTTTTTTTAAAATCTGGAAAAAAAAGGTGAAAGAGAAAGAGAAGAGAGAAGAGAGAGGAGGAAGAAGGAGAGAAAGAGAAGAGAGGAGAGAAAGAAGAAGAAGAAGAACACGTGAGAGAAGGAGAGAGAGTGAGAAAGAAAAAAAAGATTCTGGAAAATGAGAGAGAGAGAGAGAGAGAAAGGGAGAGAGAAGAAGAAAAAGAAAAAGAAAATAGAGAAATTTTTTTTATAAAGAAGAGCAATCTTGTCCCAAAAGTGGATATGCTGATAAAAACAATAAAAACGATGACAAAAACAATAAACTTACTAATTTTTTAGCTAGTTTCTCCCATAATATATAGTTTTAGATGTTTGTCAGTGAAGCTTAAAAAAAAAAAGAAAAAAAAAAAAAAAAGACGTTTGTTAGTGAGCTTTTTTAAAAATTTCTTGTCTTTTGAAGAGAAAAGGTGCCAGAATATTGATTCCAATAGAAGAGCAATGGAAGAATATTACATAACATAATTTGCTTTAATGGTCCGTCTCTCCATATATTTTTCACTTTTTTTCTAATTAGACATTAGATATTTTCTAAGCTTTTTCTAGTTTGGAAACCAATTATACCTTGGTTGTTTATTACTATCCTTTTGAATTAATGATATTTTTATAGTTTCTTCAGCTTCTTAAGTTTCTTCTAATGTATGGTTTTTGCTTTGTAACCAGCTTTCGTACAAATATCTTATATTGTGTGATTTTATTGTTGGTTCTTTTGTATCCCAATTGGTTATAAGCTAAATGAACATGTACTTTCACTTCAACTCTGTTATTTCATATTTTATGTTAGATATAGACTCAAGGTTCGAATATTAATTAATATAATACAATCTACTTGCTTCAACCAAAGACATAGTCTTATAAGTAAGGCTCGAATATCACATAATAGTGAACAAAGATAGGACAGCATTTTTTCTATTAGGCCGATGCAAAAACAAAGTCAGTCACAAAATTCTAGATGTTATTTTGTTTGAAAGCATTAAGCATTAAGCATTAAGCATGAAGCTCTTTTATATAGAAATGGATAAAATCTAAGAATTATGTTATATATATATATATATACGGTCCCGTTCACATTGGTGCGTACTGATGTAACTACATCAGTACCAATGCATGTGAACAGAGCCGTCTCTAGACATTTTGAGGCCCCATCCAATTAATAATATTAATAAAAATCGGGACCCTATATAACAATTATTATCATTAACATAAAAAACTTAAATCCGTTTGGCCATAAAAGAACATCTTCTCTCTCATAAATGATTCAAGAAAAGCTTAACAAATTGACTATACAATAAACATAAAGATCTGAGAATTGAGATCACTAAATCTTAAAATCAGTGGATACTATTGTAAATAAAATAAATAATTAAAAGATAAGTCAAAATCAACATGTAGAAATTAATTGAAAACAAAAACCATACCTTCAAATAGCAATGACTTCAATATTGACAAAGACATAGAGTTTCAAACTTTCAAGAAAAAGAGAGAGCCAGAGAAGTTTTAGAGTCAACCGAGAGTTTTCTTCAAAGTAATCAAAAATGTTTTTGATTTGTTTAGCACTTTAACCTTTAGATCATTAGGTGTTGTTGTTTTTGATTATTGGGATAATTACCCCCGTGACCATCGAATTGATGATATACTATGAAAATGACCACTAGATTGGAAAGTTGTTCCAAAATGACCATTTTTGGCGAACTTTGTAACATTAATGGTCATTCCATCCAATTCCATATAATTCCACCAATGATTGGCATTTTGGTAAATAAGGGAATAACATTAATTTATTTTTAAAAAAAAATTGGAAATCAAATTTTCTATACAAACTCATCAACTTTTTCTTTCACATTCTATAAATCTTTTTTTTTTTTGGTAATATTTTTAGTCTCCATTAAGAATATTTCAATTTTTTTTAAATGAAGACGTAATATTGCAATCTCTCTCTCTCTTCTCAATTGTCTCATCTTCTACCTCTGCCACTGGTAAAGCCTCCGGCTAGCTTTTGTCACATGTGCTCATTTCTATATATTCGATACACTTAACAATTTTTATTTTGACTTCTGTTTAATACAACCTTTTATTTTATTGTAGCTTGGAGGGAAAAGATTTCTGGGTTGTGATAGGATTGGAGCAGATAGAAGGAAAAAAAAAAAAAAAAAAAACTGGATGGAATTGATTTCCAAAAAAAATTGAAAAAATTGATTTAAAAAAAAAATCTAAAATAAATTAATGTCATCCCCTTATTTATCAAAATGCCACTCATTGGATGTAATTGGATGGAATGACCATTAGTGTCACAAAGTTCACCAAAAATGGCCATTTTGGAACAACTTTTCAATCTAGTGGCCATTTTGATAGTGTATCATCAATTCAATGACTACCGGGGTAATTATCCCTTAATTATTATATTGTTTGTTTTTGTTTTAAATAGTGAAGTCTTAGAATCACAATTCAATTGGGATTTTGAAGTTTATTTTTGTTTAGTTGAATTAGGTCATTGGGCCTTGATTTGAAAAAGAAAATAAATAAATAAAAGTAATAAAATGTTTGGAATTGGACTATGTTTAAACTAAAATAGATTGAGTCCTGAGGTCTCTAATTTTCCAAAAGAAGAAGTAAATTTGGGCTAGTTGGGGGCCCAAACAAAATGCTGGGTTTGCTGCCCCCATAGGCAGCCTTGCATGTGTACCACTGATTATGAAGAAGATTTGATAAATACATACAATTTGAGTCGAAATATGTAAATCTAATGGTTCATATCCAACGCACTGATGAAGTTATAACATTCAACGTACTGATGAAGTTATATCAGTACGTACTAATTTAAATATTTATATATATATATGCAATAACCCAATCCCAAAAATTTACCCAAACACATGACTCTGATCTGAGTTCGAATCCAAGCTCGAGATAGACACTGACCTTGTTGCAGGTAAGTATAGAAAAATAAAAAAATGAAAAGTTAAATGTTTGAAGCGGTGCATGACATGATTTGGTTGATAGGTGGCAAGGTTTGGTGGCGAAAGCAAGAGGTGAAGTATGTGTGTTGGTGGCAAGTGTAAAATGAATGTGTGTACTGTGTTGTTATATAGATAATAATATATAAATATATAAGTGAGAATTGACTCAATTGAGACACTGGGCGTAGTATATAAGTGGGAATTGACTCAATTGAGAGACTGGGCGTAATATATCAGATGTGTGCCAAGAATAAATAGAAGAAGAAAAATAGAAGAAAAGAAAAGAAGAGGAAGAAAAGAGGGAAGCAGGCCGAGAGATTATAGAGAAATTAAAAAAGAGAATCAGACATGTGGTGTGTGCGTGTGAGAGATAAAAGATTGAGATTTTGAAAGAATAATTATTAGAGTGCAGCAATAGACTTGTAGAGATATGCACAGGATATGCAGGGTGGATCCAGAAAGTGATGAATTCAGGAGGGAACTCAGTCCCATATCAGATTTGAGCACAGGAATTCTGAGTGGATACTTTTTAATAAAAGTTATTTATTTCAGAATTATATGTTAGATTAAGTTATTTAGAGAATTATTAGAAATAAATGATTTATTCATTTATTTAGAAAACAAATTAACATATGATATATGTCTTTAAGAAATATGTAGATTTTTAGAATCCAGAAATAGATTAAGAATTAAGATTTAGAAGGAAGAAAAGTTCACGTATGTTCAGATAGATTTTCAAATAGATTTTCAGATTTTTAGATTCCCAGATTTTCAGACAGACTTTTAGATTGTCAGATTTACAAATTTTTGATAAGTCCATTTATACGCTTTGCGTATCCCCTATTTTTCTAAGTTTTGATCTCATTTTTCTTGGAATTACCATGTTTTAATGTTTAAATAAGTGTTTGCAGGTCTATTTTGATCTAGGAGGAGTCTATGCGCGATAACGGGGATTTTTCGGGCAAATACGGGACTTTCAAGTTAAAAGAGCATTTTCGTAGTACGTGTTGTTAAAGTGTACCACGCTAGTTGAAGTTGCGTACCGTGAAATCCAGTAGGAGGAGTTCGTCAAACTAGTCATCAAAGTGAACCGTAGTTTGCGAATAGCGAAAGTTCCTAAACGATGTTCGAGGTTTAGGTTGTTAAAGCGAATCGCGTCAAGCCAAAAGGCGTACCCCAAGGCCTTTCATGAGTCATTTCATGGTACGTTTCGTTAAAGCGTACCGTGAAACGTACCGCGAGATGACTGTCACCGCTTGCTTTTCACCTTTTTTGGGACCCACTATTGACCTACTTATATATATCCCTTTTCTAGATATTTCAAGGGTGTTGCTTCAAATCTAGATCTGAGAATTTATCCATTCACTCCTATCTTTACATCTCCACATATTCATCCACAAATTCACCAAATCCAACACTTCCATTACATAACCTTCCCTTACACCCCATACCCATCCTCAATCATCACTTTGGAGTAGCAAATGTGAAATTCCCTTAACAATATAGTATAATATATACTTAGAGAGAGAGAAGGGGGGGGGGGGGGGGGTATAGACTCAAATTCTTCCAAATTCATTTTTTCTCAAACACAACAAAGATATGCACACTTGGTGTGTCTAACAAATGAATTTTTTTAATCAACACAAGCGGAAATCAATATACAAGTAATGCAATCGATACAAGATATGGAAGATAATAAAACGTAAAGTGAAACTTGACACAAATATTTTTATGTGGTAAAACATCCTAATAGGAAATGTCCACAGGTTGATACCACAACCAACGACAAGCAATTCACTATAATGAAAATGAGATACACACTCAAGACAATCAACACATGATATACTCTCTAAGCTATCAACTCCTAGTCTACCCTCGGGCCTAGTGAATCACCTAGCCTACTTCTTATCTAAGATGTGTCCTACACCTCAGGAAGCAACTTCTTATATATCCAAGATGCTTACGTCTCTAGGAAGCTTTCGTGCTTATCTATCTGTATCCCCTTGATCCTAGACAAGACTTCTCGCTTAGTTATCCGGATCTCCTTGATCTTAAATAAGACTTCACACTTGACTATCCGGACCATATTTCCTAGCCAAGTCTTCTTGCTTTAAACAAAGCTTCACTCACTTTGAAAGAGACTTCAACTTTTTGCTAGGAAAAATGATCTAAGTGATGCAAATGATGTAAACACAATCAAATAGAGAAAGTTGATCACATAAACTCTGTGAACATGCAAGAGATGCCTAGAATATGCTTTCAACAATCAATTAAAAAACTATCTAGAAATCAAAGCATATGAATCAATAAGAACTAGATTAGAATATTCAATATCACACTCAAAAATCCTAATTCTTAGATCATGAAATTAAATCTAGAAATCATCATGAAACATAACATACAAGTTATTTCTAGAATCAATTTCATGTGAATCAAGTTTAGCTAAAAGATATACAAATAAGATAACAAAGCTAAAACTCAATCAACAATTGATCAAACAAACCTAGAACATGAATTAACATCATCTTTAATACATTTCATCTATCAAATAAGAAGGTTCAATAAGATGATAATAGAGAAAGTGAGAACAAAATGTTTCACCTACAAATGATGAACCATGAACTGAAATCTGTTCGCTGCTCAAAATCACGACATCATTTGGTTCTGAAAATGCTTGGGTTTGTTCCTTTCTTCAAGACCAACATTTTTGGATTTTGAATCACTTGATTCGGAGTTCAAATGAGATAGATATAATCAAAACAAAAAATCAAAAACTTGAAGAAATTTCTGCACTCTTTCTTTTTTAATTTTTTCTTCACTCTAATTTAGAGGGAAGGATGAAGATATTTAAAAGAGAGAAAGAAGGAGAATTGGTGGCCAACCAAAGGAGGCCATATTACCCATCCCCATGAGAGGTGCGTGAGCCTCATGGGGCAGAGGGGTGTTGAGGCATCGAGCCTCACATGCCCCTCACGGGCTTACCCTCCAATGGCCTTTGGCCATTGCATGTCTCTCTCATGCTCCTCTGACGTTTTTCAGCCGTATTTGGGCATCCGAACTTCGAATTCGAATCTGTTTTCAAATTACGAATCGTCACTCTCTTACGCACAAGGAAGACTACAAAAATTTACTAAAAGCTTATGAATTCGACTCGATACACAATGACGAAGACAAAAAAACGTATAAGAACGTAAAGTAGCGTAGCTTCCTAGTTTGGACTCGAAACCTAATGAATGAGTAACCGAAACGATCGGGACTCAATAAGGAATCATATGAGATTATGTTCAAGTCCAAAATAAATAAAAACAAAAACAAATAAACACAAAGTCACAGAAGAATACTATTTCCTAGAGATAGTCCTAGAATATGCAATTTGATAATGTTTGTCAATATGAGACTAATGCATATGCATACTTTAACAAGTGTGAATGTGTTATACTAAATGTAGCACAACAATACAGGGACAAACATGTATGAATTGTGTGTATGTGCGCTTACGCCTTGCAAGAGAAAGACGTGTGTCTTGATACCTTAGTATCCAAGTATATGCTTTTCCTCTTGAAGACGATATTTGCATGAGAAGTTGCTTTTCTCCTTTGAAGCTTCTTTCACCAAGATTCACCTAAGCAACTAACCTATACAAATAAATAAAGTTTTGCAATGAAATCAAGCCAACACAAATCTAAATCCTAACAAAAGGAATCTTGGAAAAGACAGGTCATTGGAGCCTAGCACTTGCAAAGAAGAAGTTCTTCATCTTAGTTCATTTCTTGCAACTTTATCTCTTATACTTTTGTATTTGCTATGGTTTGTCTTAATTTATTATCTCAAATGACTTGGATGTGTAATATGAGCTAAACACTTTTATGCTAGAGTTATAATGATACCAAACCTTTAATCTTTCGTAATGATTTGCCTAATTTCTCTTAAAGTGCTAGTGTTGTAATATGGATATTTTGTGTGCTTAATGCTTTTGTTTGATTGATCATCTTGTAAATGATTTATTGGTTGTATGAATGAACCGAGAGGTGACGCGCTGAACGTGCTCATCACAATATACACTATATATGATTAGTAAGGTAGAGATACGCGAGGCTGGCGTATAGGTATTGTGTGTTTGCCCCATCGTGCTAGATTAACCTAAATATATTGTGCATGTTTGGGTGTGATTTTTATAGCTCGAAAGAGATTAGCAGTTAGTCAAAGGGGGAACGAACCTATAACATATACTTGCGTAATTTGGGAGATCAGACAGGTCGAATTCTTAATTAGAAGGGTGAAGTATTCTAAATTCTAGCATTATTTAATCGTATTACAAATATCGTTCTCTTGTGTGATTTACTTAATCTGTTGAATACATGTTTATAATTAGCTTTAAATTAATTTAGTGATAAGTTTGGAAATCATTCAATTGTATTGTTCAAATAGTACACGTGTCTTCGAACTCCAATAATCATTAAATCCCTTAGTCTCTGTGGGACGTTTCCATACTCTATCATTGCACTACATTTCGACTTCGTACTATTGTGAGCGTGACGATTTGTAGCGATCAATTTTTGGTGAAACGTATCACGAAATGATTCATGAAGAGCCCCGCGGTATGCCTTTTTGCCTGACGCGATTCGCTTTAACGACTTGAACCGAGAACATCGTCTAAGAACTTTTGCTATTCGCAAATTGCGGTTCACTTTGATGACTAGTCTGACGAACTCCTCCTGCTGGATTTCGCAATACGCAACTTCAACTGGCACGGTACACTTTAATGACACATACCGCGAAAATACTCTTTTAACCCGAAAGTCCCATATTTACTAGGAAAATCCCTGTTATCGCGCGTAGACTCCTCCTAGATCAAAATAGACCTACAAACACTTATTTAAACATTAAAACATGCTAATTCCAAGGAAAACGAGTTCAAAACATAGGAAAATAGGGGATACGCAAAGCACATAAATGGACTTATCAATTTTTAGAAAGATTACAAGATTTTCAAAAAGTTTTCCATATTTTCAGATTAAAGTATTTTATGAGATTTTAAGAAAAGAAAAGAAAAGTATTTAGAAAGAATTATATATGTATATTTAGAAAGCTAAAAGAGTTTATAAATACTAATAAGATTTTAAGGTACTAGATAAGTACCCTTTCCAGCAGTTTCAGATTCAAATTATTAGCCTTTGGGGCTGCTCTGCACGTGGATGTGAGATTACTCTGCACATTCGAGCAGATATCGACGTGTATGTGAGATTATGTTTAGATTATTAGCCTTTGGGGCTGCTCTGCATGTGTATGTGAGATTAATCTGCACGTTTGATCAGATATTGACGTGTACATGAGATTACTCCGAACATCTGATTAAATATCAACATGTATGTGAGATAATCGCTCTGCACGAGTGATCAGATATCACCGTGTATGTGAGATGTTTTTCCCCTACTTTGCGTGTGCATTGAGATGCTTTGCCACGTATGTGAGATATTCCCTTGATTACTAATTTGGTAAAGAGTTTTCAAATTAAATATATTACTGATTATGATTAGTAAAGAAAAGATTTCAGATTATCAGAAAAGATATTAGATTAGCAGATATTTTATATTTTATAAAATCAGAAAATGTTTTATTAGATCATATAGTTTTTACAGAAATGTGTTTTATTTAAAAAAGATTTTGAATTAGTTCTCAACTTGTTTTATAGAACAGTTTCAGATTAAATCGTGATTAGTTTCATAAATGGGATACAAAATTCAGAAAGAGCCATAGAAAAAGAGATACATAATTTAGAAAAAGAATAGATATGTGTTCTACAGATTAAGTTTAGCCTAAGAAATATAGAATTCAGAAAGAAATTGAGAAAATTTTTATATAGCTAAAAGTATTTCAGATTGTTTTTTTTTTTTTTTTTTTTTTGGGCTAGCATAAAGTTAAATGAAGGCATTTGGGTTGGATACGTAGGCGTTTGGGTTGTAAATCTCAAACTCAAACCCACAAGAGAAAGAAAGAGATAAGATACTCACAGGATTACCTCGTACTCAAGATAGGAGTCGGGGTAGGTCCTGTCAATATATATACACAATTTTCCTATTGTCAATTCGTCCTGATATAAAATATATCAGGATGGAGAATGTGGACCATTAGATTTGCATACTTTGACTCAAAGTGTATGAACCTGTCAAAACTTCTCCATAATCTATGGTTCACATTCTTCGTCCTGATATATTTTATATCAAGACAAACTGATAGTAGAAAGACTGCATATATATATATATATATAGTAGCATTTCTAATGAATTTATTTAAAAAACATACTTCTAAATAGAGTTAGCAATCAGATGGGATTTGAGTATGGAAAGGTTTCGCTCATTTAACTTCTGTTCAATTAGCTGTGCACCTGTAAATGTTTCGCATTGAATTTTTGTTCATTTGTTTGTAAGAGTTGGATGGTTTGTGTTTTGTTTAGCATATTGTTACATGTGACAATTTTCTATTTAAATTTTTGATAAAAACAATTGCAAACTTCTACAAAAGAAATTTAATATCGTTAATGATCATGGTTGTAAATTGTAAGCTTGAGAGATTCATAGAGAATGTTCAGAAGTCTTGTGACATGAAACAAGTTCTTGAAAAAGAGATGAATAAAATTAATGGTTAGAAGAATGTCAACAATCTTTTAAGGTCTGTCTATCTCGTTCTATATATCATCATTTGTGTTGGTATGTTTTTACCCAAATTTCTTTGTAAACATATATATTCTCCTTTTCGGTTTGTTTCATATGTTATGGGTGCTAATGTATATAATGTATATATGTTTAGGGGTATTTTGTCTAGTTACAAGTAGAGGGTTCTTTAGTCTTTCCATCTACTATTTGCTTTATCTTGTTTTTAGGTTATATAACTACAGCCGCTCTTTTCAATTGCCTTAGTGTATTATTTTTTTTTCCTCTCTTTGTTTTATCAGACACGGTTTTACAAGATAATGTGAGATAGCATTTTCTATGTTTTGTTACTGTATTTGAGCTGATTTTACATGGTATTAGAGCTAAGGATTTAGGGAGTAAGCTTCTGATGCAGATATTGTGTTCAACCATTGTTTTTGGGTTAGCTATCTTAAAAAAAAATTCTGCATTTCTCTATTACAACTAGGTTACAGTTTTCTTGCATTATTTGTCAATTGATTGTTGTCTTTGCTATTGAATTGGTTTGTTAGAACTTGTTTGGAGTTGGATTTCTAATTAACTATGGATTCTTCTAACAATGATTTTAAAGCAATTTTTGTTCGCTTGAATGGCTCGAATTACATGTATTGGAAATTTGCTATGAAATAATTTATTATTGGCAACGAGATGTGGGAGTATGTCAGTGGTACTGTGATTTGTCCAAAATCCATTGATAATGATTATGACAAGTTAAAACATCGGTGGAATACTGTTAATGCAAAGATTATGACTTGGATAAATAACTCTGTTGAGTCTTCTATTGCAATTCTTTTAGCAAAGTTTCAGAATGCTAAGGATGATTGGGATTATCTTGCTATCACATACAGTCAGTCCAATTTTCCTAGGAGGTATCAGATTAACATGGATCTTTGGGAAGAAAAACAAGGTGATCAATCCGTTCAAGAGTTTTATTTATATTTGACTTAATTATGGGACCAGTTAGCCTTAATGGATCCTAATTAACTGGCAAAAGACACTATGTAGCAGAAACTACGGGAAGAACATTAGTTGGTGGAACTTTTGATGGCTTTATGTGATGATTTTGAAAATCCACGTAGCTCTATGCGTCATCGATTACCTTTACTTACTGTTTCTATTGTTGTCAATGAGTTATTGGCTAAGGAGACTCGTCTTAAGTATCTTTGTTTGATGTCTGACTCTGATTCTTCCCAAGTTTTCGCTACAGGTTCACAAGGATTGATACATGTCATTAGTAAACCGAAATCGAAGGTTGCTATGGATGAGTGCAATTACTATCATAAGAGTGCCTGCCCGAAGAGTAACGCAAACTAATCTGCCCACAATGGTTCTAGGCAATTTTTCAAAATAAAGGCAGCAATAAAGACAACTAATGTTGAGTCTTCTTCTACCACCTCAGATAATCAATCTTCTCTCAATATTTCGTCTCTTGCAGTTGAGGTAGCTTGGATTCTTGGTGTTTTAGCATCCTTTGGCTCTCAGTTTGCATCACCAGTAGGTTTGCCTAGTACGATGTATACATGCTCGTCTACTACTTGGATCATTGATTCAGGTGCTACACATCACATGACTAATGATAAATATCTTATCTCTTAGTATCTCACCTTCAAAATTCACCTCAATTATGGCTACTAATGGAGCTTCTATGCCTCTAGGCTCAATTAGTTCAGCTACTCAGTCTACTTGGTCCCTCCTAAATGTTCTTCATGTTCCTTATCTTTCTGTTAATCTTTTGTCGGTTAGTCAACTTACTAATATGGAATTAAATGTTATTTTTTCTTCTCATTCTTGTATATTGTAGGATCGCACCTCAGGAAGGCAGATTGGGATCGGCCGTAGGGAGGGAGGTCTCTATATTTTGAAACAATTCTTTTTTCCTCGACCAGTTGCTAGGTTTGTCCATTTGTCATCTTTTGAATTATTATCTGCATCATCACTTTTTTATCTTTGGCATTCTAGATTAGGACATGTGTCTAGTTCTAGGCTTCGGTTTATGATTAAGAAAGGTCTGTTAGATTCTAATGTTAGCTTTCATGATATCTCGGATTGTAATGGTTGCCGTTTAGCTAAACATTCAGCTTTACCTTTTAATAGCAATACTTCATCTAGTCTTGCACCTTTTGAACTCCTGCATTCTGATGTTTGGGTCCATCTCCCTTGCCCACTAAAGGGGGTGCACGATATTATGTTATTTTTGTTGATGATTACAATCGATATTATTGGTTGTATCTCATGCACAAAAAATCTGATTTTTTTAGTTGTTTATACTTTGTTTAATGCTATGGTTAAAACTCATTTATCTACTATTATTAAAATGTTTCCGATTTGACTATGGAGGTGAGTATTTGAGTACAGCTTTTCAACAACTATTAGACACTGATGGAACCATTCATCAAACTTCTTGTGCTCATACATTTGAGCAAAATGGAATTGGTGAGTGAAAACATCAACACCTTATTGAGACTGCTCAAACACTTATTCTTTCTATCTCTATTCCTACAGTATATTGGGTTGAAGCCGTTTTAACAATAAATTACCTTGTTAACCATATCTCTTATTCTGTCATCAATGGATTTTCTCCTTATGAGCTTTTTTATGGATCTGTTCCATCTTATAGTCATTTATGAGTTTTTGGTTGTACTTGTTATGTTTTATTACCCAAATCAGATCATACAAAACTTTCTTCTCGATCTGTTATGTGTATTTTTCTAGGGTATGGAATTACTAAAAAGGGATATCGATGTTATGACCCCATTTCAAGACTATTGTATGTTTTTGGACATGTTATTTTCTTAAAAAAGTTACCTTATTATAAAATTTTACATCCAGTCAATCATCTTTCTTCATTTGAAATGGTTATTATTGACATATTCCATTCTGATATGCCTAATGATAAGTTTTCGTCTACTTTATATATGAAAGATCTTACTACTATAGGTACTTAGCCTTCTATCCCTCAAGTGTATTCCCGTCGGTCTATTCATATCACGTCTACAAATATGCCACCTCTTGATGGTGACATCCCTACAGCCTTTTCAGTGGATGTTGATCCTTTATCTTTGTCTCCATGTCGCAATCCTCTTCGTTCTCATCGTCTTCCTACTAGGTATGCTTTTCCAACTCAATCTTTCACTTCTGAATACTTGTTTTTCCTAACTTCTATTCATTCCTTTGTTGAGCCTACTACGTATAAAGAAACCTCCCTAGATGCAAATTGGCATCAAGATATGGAAGATGAGCTTACTATATTGCATAAGACAGGGATATGGGAGTTGATACCTCTTCTAGAAGGCAAAGGTGCTATTGGCTGTAAATGGGTCCACAAAGTTAAAGCTTGCTCTGATGGGACCTTAGAGCGATATAAGGCTCACCTGGTGGATAAAAGATATTTTCAAGAATATGGTGTGGACTTCGATGAAACATATGCTCTTGTTGCTCAAATGAAAACTGTGCATACTTTGATTGTAGTTGCTGTTGTTCGTGGATGGGATTTGCACCAAATGGATGCGAAAAATGCATTCTTAAATGGAGACCTCCGAGAAGAAGTTTATATGCAACCTTCATCTAGTCTTACTCATCCATCATGTATTGTATGCAAGTTCAAATGAGCTTTATATGGCCTCAAACAAGCTCCACAAGCTTGGTTTTAGAAGTTTAGCATCGTTATTCTTCAATTAGGTTATGTTTGTTCTGATTATGATCCAACTATGTTTTATCGTCGCACTTCTACTGGGTTTGTTGTTATCCTTCTTTCTGTTAATGAGATGATTATTACTGGAGATGATAGTACAGGTATCCAAGGTTTAAAGTCTCAGCTGCAGTTTATGTTTGAAATGAAAGACTTGGGTCCTCTTAGATATTTCCTTGGTATTAAGGTGTCTGCTTCGCCTTTTGAGGCATACTTAGATTGAGATACCATTTTGTTTCAGATCCTCGCACTCCTCATTGGACTGTTGTTCTTTGTATTATCTGATATCTTGAGGAACCTTGTTTCAAAGTCTACTTTTCTCCTCCAAATCTGATCTTGTTTTGCATGCATATTTTGATTTTGATTGGGCTGGTGGTACAGTTGACCATAAGTCTACTACATGTTATTACGCTTTTAAAAGCAAGAAACAAACTAGTGTTTCTCGTTCTTTATCAGAAGAAGAGTATCGTGCTATGGCCACAACTGCAGCTGAAATTGTTTGGTTACAGTGGCTTTTGGGTAAACTTGGTGTCCCTTAGTTGAATCCTACTGCCATGTATTATGATAACCAGAGTGATTCAAATTCCTCGCAATCCAATCTTTCATGAGAGAACCAAGCATATTGAGATTGACTGCCATTTTGTTCTTCATCAGTTTCTCAATGGTGTTCTTTCTCTGCCTTACATTTCTTCTACCTCTCAGCTTGCAGATTTCTTTACGAAATCTCATACAGTTCAACGTTTTCGATCACTTTTAAGCAAACTCTCATTGGTTCTCCCATCTTGAGTTTTAGAGAGGGGGGGGTTGGGAGAGGGTGTTAATGTATATATAGTTTAGGGGTATTTTTTTTTATCTAGTCACAAGTAAAGGGTTCTTTAGCCTTTTCATGCTTCTATATTGCTTTATCTGTACATCAATATAGATAAATGTATATATAGTTTTTTTTTTTTATTATTTTTTTTTTTTATTTTAATCTAGTCATAAGTAGAGGGTTCTTTAGTCTTTTCATGCTTCTATTTGCTTTATCTCGGGGGTGGGTGGGTGGGTATGTTGATGTATATAATGTATATATAGTTTAGGTTTTTTTTTTTTTTTTAAATTTTAAATTTTTAATTTTATCTATTCACAAGTAGAGTGTTCTTTAGTCTTTTCACTTCTATTTGCTTTATCTTTTTTTTTTTTTTAGGTTATATAGCTGTAGCAGTGCAGCCGCTCTTTTCAATTGTTGTAGTGTATTCCTTTTTTCCTATCTTTGTTTATCTGATATGGTTTTGCAAGATAATGTGATATAGCATTTTCTATGTTTTATTACTGTATTTGAGCTGATTTTACAATTGAAGGTTTAGAGTTGTTTAAGTTTGATCTTGATTTTTGTTTTGTTTTGGGTAATAGATATATGTCTTGGTGAATGAATTGTTAATGTTCTTGTTCTGTGTATGAATTTATATGGGAATTAAATTTGGGGCCTATTGTTGTCTTCTGTAGTAAATTTTCTTTTTGTCTGAAGATTTCACATGTATATATTTGGAGGGGCTTTTGTGAGAATGTCACCGGTTTACTAATGTAAGTTTAAAAGGCACCTATTTAGGTGACCAGACAAAAATACCCTTATTTTTGTCATTTTGCGTCTGAAGAGAAAAAAGTTGAGAGAGAGAGAGAACAGTGGAAAGAGAGACCTTGGGTGCAAGAAATCCGGTACTAAATCTCATGGGAAACCTGCCGGCGGTGGCGATACAGTCTTGAAATCGACGAGAAAATGATATGATTTTCTGACGCGTTTTTGTTGTTGAAACTTTTATGTGCGTTTGATGTTGGATGTTCGTTAGACATGTATATTAGATTTGATTTGATTTGTTGTTGATTAGGTTTGTTTGATTAGGTTAGGATTTAAATTTATGAAAAAATTCTGTTGAACACGATGAAGTTCTGGGTTTTCGAGCCTTTTCCGAGCTTTTCACATGTAATTCGAGCCTTTTCCTAGCATTTTGAATAGGTTTCTGCAATTTGAATAGGTTTCTGCTATTTGAATCTCTGAGCCTTTTAAAACCTTTTCCGAGCCTTTTTCAAGCTTTGTCATATGTAATCCGTGCCTTTTACAAGCAATTTAAATAAGCTTCTGCAATTTGAATCTCCGAGCCTTTCACACTGGCTCCGAGACTTTTAAAACATTGTCCGAGACTTTTAAATAATAATCCGAGCCTTTTAAGGAATATGAATAGGTTTCTAGAATTAGAATCTCCGAGCCTTTCATATAGTTTCCGAGCCTTTTCATATAGTTTCCGAGCCTTTTCATATATTGTCCGAACCTTTTCATATATTGTCCGAGCCTTTTCATATAGTGTCTGAGCCTTTTCATATAGTTTTCGAGCCTTTTCATATAGTTTCCGAGCATTTTCATATAGTGTCCGAGCCTTTTCATATAGTTTCCAAGCCTTTTCATATAGTGTCCGAGCCTTTTCATATAGTTTTCGAGCCTTTTCATATAACGTTCGAGACTTTTCATTTAGTGTCCGAAACCTTTCATTTTTATATTATTTATTTTATTTAACTAGATATTTTTTTTTTATGTCAATATGCAGATGAGGAATCAACTAAAAGATTCGCTTAAAACTCCAAAGGAAGAAAGGTATTCGGGGAAAATAATTCGACATGACCATTTTGATGACCTTACAGATATCGACAACGCACTTAACAAGGTACCTGAACAGCTTGCGGTCGAAGAACGACGTCGGTATACTGAGTCGTGTTTTGGACACCTCCTTCGGATGGATCGTGGGATGAAGTTTTCAGCTGGCATTGTACATCGATTGCTTATTCGCGAGTTGCATCATGATAGGCCTGAAGATGAGATGAGATTTCTGTTAAGAAGGCATTTGGTCCGGTTCTCGAAGGTTGAGTTTTGTCTAATCACCGGATTGAAGTTCGGAGAACTTCCTGACACGTCGACCTATGATATGGTAAAGAATGGCATACACCAGCGGTACTTTGAGGGTCGAGATGAGGTCGAGTATGCAGAGTTGAAAGCCATTCTACGGATTGGTGTTTTTTCTGAGCAGTATGATGCGGTTAAGCTGTGCTTATTGTATATGCTTAACTGGATACTGATGGGGTTGGACGAGAGAGAGAAAGTTCCAGTATGGCAGTTTCACCTAGTCGAGGACTTGGACGCTTTTGATGCATTCCTGTGGCGTGCACACGTGTATAGGCGGTCTATATACGGTTTCAAGCATGCATTGGATGGTCGACGTAGGCGGTTTGAACAACTCCAGCGACGAAAGGGCGTTGATGTACACACCACGGAGACATACAACATATATGGGCTAACGCACGCCCTGTTGGTGAGAATTTTGAATTTGTTATTTTTTCATATGACTGATGTATTGTATTGGATTCTTATTGTTCTTAGCTGTTTCGTAGATATTTGCTTCCGAGGTTATCCCCGAGCTTGGCAACAGCGGATGTGGGAAGCGGAGGGAAATCGAGCTCTCCCCCCGAATTCTAAAATGGGAGTTGAGTACACGACCGAGAGGGGAGAAGTTGAATAGCATTTTCCTCGAAAGTGTAAATATATATATATATATATATATATAAATTTTATGTTCATAACCATTAGTAGGTATACAATTACAATGGTCTAACTGCAATTTCAGATGTTTGCGAGAGTGAAATTGGTGCCGACGGCAACTGAGAGGGCTGAACGGTACTTCGAGGGCATTTCCCAGGGAGACAGTTTGTATGATGCTGATCTTGGTGATATACCTGTTCCCGTCTCTGACCCCGAACGATATACAACTGCCTGAACCAGTGACACTGAGGGTCCGTCTTTCGAACCCAGTGATATGGAGGGTTCTGACTCGGACGGTCATCATATTCGTCTCGCGAGGACTAGGCGGGTTCGATTCACGTTGCCTAGAGAGCCTCGAACTAGAGATGACTCTCGAACTGGAGATGACTCACGAGGAGGCGTTGGAGGGCAAGCAGAGGTACGTATAATTCTTTTTACCGTATTATTTAATTTCAATCTAGTGAACGGTTTTAGTACTGACAATTTCGAAATCCTTTCAAGATCGTCGGTATACTGAACTGATGGATGCGTTACGCGAGTTACATGAGGAGGTGCGAAAGAGTAATGAGAAGCGAGATCAACAGCATCAGGAGTTTCTAGATTTGATTCGGGGGCTTCAGAGTTCGACGTCGCACGCCCGTACTCGAGGTACACGGTTCGATGACCCACCCTTCGATGACCCAGACGGACACCGAGACTTCAGTCCTAGAGGGAGGACAGGTAGTCATCAGGGTGATCAGCAAGGGCCTGGTGTGACACCACGAGAGGAGGTTACTCGTGGTACTAGTGGTACAGATACATCACCTATGGAGATAGAGGAAGAACCTCAGCAGGTTTTACCAGACCAACCTGTTCATTCTCAAGAACTGGTACAGAGCACCTCCTTACAGCACACCCCTCCGGTCGATCCTGGTGCAGAGCACCCCTTCATTTATTCCACAGAGACAGAGATCCCCAGTCTCAGTGCATCCAAAGAGCTTACACTTGCAGGCGATCGACGGCGACATAGTTCCAACGTACAACGCACCCCTACAGGCGATACAGGGGGACATAGTCCGTCAACATATCGTACCTCTGGAGGCAATACACGGGGACAGAGTTCCTCCTTACAGCTCAGCCATCCAGTGGATCACATTGAGCTGGACCGGATTACCCTACCCCTTCAACGTTAGGATCGGGTTCGCAGGGCAGGTTGGCAGCAACGGACCCCATACACTGACCCTTCTCGGCCGAAGAGGCCAAGGATTAGGCCACAACCAGCACATGTATGGGCGCCCCACGCATTGATAAATCCTGACCACCTTGCGGCGTACCAAGCCTATAAGAGGAACTCGACTGGGGAATTGTAAGTATAATCGCAGATATTACAAAAATTATTTTGTATTTTGAAACTGCTAAGTAAAACTACTTTCTTATCTAACTTCTTCAACAATTATGCAGGCGTGATGTGGATCTACTCGAGCCAGTTGGTGTCCCTTGGTTCCATCGATTTCAAACCAACATCATGGAGTTGGAGGATACGGTATGGTCCTTACCTAAACATTGTGTATAAGATGTTTCTGAAATAGTAGAATGCTAACAATACAAAATGTTGAAATTGTCAGCATATGGACGCGTACTTGCATATTCTGCGGAAGCGTCAGAGATATTACTCCACTGTCTACGGTCCGAGGATCAACATACAGGATTCACAGTTCTATGTAAGTGTTTAATTTGTACGGCTTTTGAACATCTATTTATGTGTTTCGTACATCTTTTATCTAACGTTTTATAAATTTTCTTTGTACAATCATGGTTATTGAATGACTGGGAGAGATTGATGGGAAGTGGGGCCGACAAACCCCGCCACAGTTGGTCTATGTTCAAGCATCAGTGGTTCGCTGAGGACCTTGCGGTGGTACGTGGATTGGTCCCGGCAGGAACCAAACCATGGAACGAAGTTGACGTGGTCAGTGTTTTATTTACATTGTTTGAATTTGAATTTTAAATAAATTTCCCACTGATAACACTTTGTTGAAACATATACAGGTTTTGATTCCTTGCAACTTTGGACGTACGCATTGGGCACTAGCCAGCGTCGACCTCACAACAGGGAGTATTTACCTGATCGACCCGTTCAGACAGGAGGTACCATTTCGCCATAGGAAAACGCAGCTCGTTTGCTTATGATATTTTTTACAGTCGATGCTGTATGCGGTGGACTTTCACGGTCGCAGACTGAGGGGCGATATGACGTATACATTGCAGAATAAGCCCTTTCCACTCAACATTGTGTCTAGAGACCGTGTGCCCCAACAGGATAGAGGGTATGACTGTTTAAAGATCTCATTCTATCCTAATCGGTTTCAATAACATTCAATTCTAACGGTTGTTTATGTGGTGAATTGCAGTGGTAACTGTGGTGCCCATACTTTGAGATTGATAGAGTACCTGGTAGCGAACAAGATACGTTCGACTGGTCAGAAAACAAAATGGGCACCATCCGAGAGAAGATGGTTGTAGAGGTTTTTTGTAACTCAAAGGATTGGTCTTCCAGTTAGTGATTTAGTTGATGTACATAACATTTGAGTAATGAAATGAAATTATTTTTAAAAAATTTTTAGTTGTTTGCAATTAACACTTGAACACACATTTGATATATTGAAATCCATAAACAATACAATGAATTGTAGTCACTATAACAAAAGATACAGTATGGCATTAAACGAACAACCAATAAATATATCATAATAGTTCAACATAAAAAAGCATAATAACCAACGGTCTCATAACACAACTGTATCGAGCATGGTTCCCAACGTCTGGACGATGTTGGAAGACATCAAGTTGGAGACATGTTTCTCTTGTACTGCCTTGTTATGTTTGATCGCCTTCCTTAACGGCTCCATTCATTCCACGGTAGAGTCTTTCTCAGGGCACATTTGTTTATTGTGTCCAATTGAATGACAGATGCCGCACTTGCGACGGTATTCATCGGGAACACTTATGCTGGGACCTTCATTAACCATCGGTGGGTTGGAGCACCGCCTGCTATTATGTCCTGATTGTCCACATCTTCTACACGACTATGTGGTTGTCCTCTCCGAAGACGAGGCATGTCGACCCTCTATTGGGCGACCTGATTGTCTCTTCGACTTGGGATTTAAAACCACCCGAGATGCGATGTCGGATGGCACTCCCCATGAAGAAGGATGGCCAACAGGCATAATAGGAACCGAATATGCATCAATAAGTGTCTCTCTCTTGTAGTAGTCCGTACACAGAGATGTGAAATCCAAGTTTCGCTCCCTACAACAATGAAAACAATGAGATTCACGTACCCAAATAATATAAATCATTAACTGTAACATCTCATGTACCTTGCCGCTGCGAGTGCATGAGAACATGGGAAATGGTCCATTTAGAATTTGTTGCATGTGCAAGTCTTCAAGTGTAAGTTAACCGTCCATTGGTTTCCCTTCAATTTGACGGAGAATATGTTCCAGTCAACCGGATTTACGGTCATATAATTGCACTTCTCGACACGTTTTAGGATCACAAGATGTGCTGTGTCGGTCAGTTGATGATGCATGGACCGTGCAGCTGCATGACGATCGTGAAACCACTTTTGTAGCATATTCATAATGAACTCCGCCAGTGTCATCATTGGCAGTTGCCGTGCGAATTTTAGGCATGAGTTTATGCACTCTGCAACATTTGTGGTCATCAGCCTGTACCTTCTTTGGGGACAGTGTACGCGAGACCACTTGTGTGGACCGGCAGCAATGGCATATTCGAATGCACCCTTGTGCAGCCTATGTAACTCCTCCATGTGCCTGTTATAATTGAATTCACTGTACGTCCTAGCTGCTGAATCCATTATGTCGGCAACATCCTTTCTGTGGAATCGCTTCTTCATATTTTCATCAAAATGCCAACAACATATAGTATGGGTTGCATAAGGGAACACTTTAGAAATCCCCGCTTCAATGCTTGCATGGCGATCGGAAATGAAAACCAGATCATCTATATGACCAAGGGCACCCCTCAAGCATTCCAAAAACCACTCCCATGAAAGGTTGTTTTCTGAGTCACCGTACCCAAAAGCAATTGGATACACCTGTTCATTTCCATCTTGTGTAGTTGCAACAAACATTGTACCCCCGAATCTTCCCTTCAAATGGGTACCATCAACTGCAATCACAGGACGCATACACCTCCGAAAACCTCTAATTGATAACCCTAACGACATGAAAAAGTACAAAAATGTATCATCGTCTATGCATTGTAAGTCGGTGATTGTGCCAAGATTTTGCTGTTTCAAAACGTACGCAAACGATGGTAACAATTTGAAACTTTCTTCATGCGTTCCATAGGTCAAGGACAATGCATATTGCAAGGCATCATGTGCCTTACTGTACATGACTTGGATGCCATACATTGTTTTCATATCGGTGATTATGTCCTTCGGACGCATGAGACGACCATCATGTTGTTGAAGTCTAGGTGCAATGACTTCTCCGATTATGACTGCACTAGCTTGTCTGTGGCGACGGTGAACCTCCTCCAAAGGACAACTGTGTTGGTTGACAAAACTTCTGACTTGGAAGTAAGTCCCTTCATCTCTCCTCACAGCTCTTAATTTCCACGTAAAATTGTCAATGATGCAAACTAGATGTAACGTTGTCTTATTAGAGCTTTTCACCTTCCATTCAAAGTTCTCCCGCATTGAAAAAAGGCCAACTAGCCTCTTCAAATCCTTTTTACTCGGGAAAAATTGACCTTTATAAATCATGCATGTAGGTTCTTGCGTTGCCAAGGTGCTGCTTCTACCAATACCAAACGAGTATGAATCTGCTCCAGGAATAACCCACGTTATCGTATTATCAGAATCAGATACAGTTATATTATATCGGATCTCGGAAGTCCTAGGCATATTTGGTACAGTGCAACTAACTCCTTGTACATGTCTTCCTTGTGTTTGAATTTGTGTACGCTCTTCATCCACATTTTCTAGATCATCTACCTGTTCATTATTTGCCTCATTATCCACCTCATGGTTCGGGTAATTGTTCATCTCATTGTACTGCTCAATTCGACAACCAAACACATCGCCAAATTGAGGTTCAACTACTTGGTCAACCGCTACCAGTAGGACACCACACATGTTTTCCCCACTTTCGGTGAAACTCCTTTGAGGATACAGTTGGTTGCTACCACTAAAGGATCCAAATTGTTGGGTATTTTCAGGAGGAGGAATATCATTCCCTATCACATCTCCGGGTGTCCTCTGAGTTAGACTTACACATATTTGAGGGATCACCCGATCTTCCCCTAGCATAAACTGAACATCATCGTTATTTCTTATAAATGTACGACATGTACTGCCAGGAACGATTGATACTAATGCCAGATCAACATTGAATTTGTTTACATCATACTTCACAATGGTATGCACGATTGCCACCAATTCTTCATAAGTCATATTCTTTGACACATACATTCCCTGGTTATCGGATCCAACAAACCTCTGACTTCCGTCGGGTAGTTGCTCCCATCGACCATTGTAAGATATTACTATTCTAACCCGATTCATGATGCTGTCAAATTAATCAAAACTATTAATAAAAACTCAGGAGTACAAAATATTTTCATAAATTACATTTACAAAGGCTCGGGTGAGGATATTTAAAAGGCTCGGAGAACACTAGCAAAGTCTTGGAGAATACATGAAAGTCTCGGAGAAGACATTTTTGGTCTCGAAAAAGACTTTAAAAGGCTCGATTAGTAATTCAATGAAAAGTCTCAGAGAAGACCAAACAAGGCTCGATTAGTGATTATTTGAAAAGTCTCGAAGATGACTTGAAACGTCTCAGAGAAGACTTGAAAAGACTCGATTAGTAATTTTTGAAAAAGTATCGGAGAAAACATGAAAAGGCTCAGAGAAAACATGAAAAGGCTCAGAGAAAACATGAAAAGGCTCGGAGAAGACATGAAAAGTCTCGATTAGTGATTTTTGAGAAGACATGAAAAGGCTCGGAGAAGACTTGAAAAGGCTCGGAGAAGACTTGAAAAGGCTCGATTAGTGATTTTTGAAAAGTCTCGGAGAAGACATGAAAAAGCTCGGAGAAGACTTGAAAAGGCTCGGAGAAGACTTGAAAATGCTCGAATAGTTATTTTTTAAAAGTCTCGGAGAAGACTTGAAAAGGCTCGGACAAGACATGAAAAGGCTCGGAGAAGACTTCAAAATGCTCGATTACTAATTTTTGAAAAGGCTCGGAGCAGACATGAAAAGGCTCGGACAAGACATGAAAAGGCTCGATTAGTGATTTTTAAAAAGGCTCGGAAAAATGTGACAAAGTCTCGGAGATCCACAATTGTCACAATGAAAATGTGAACAAATGAAAAGAAGTATTTGCACGAAATATTACCTTGTTGTAATGAAGCACGTCCAGTTGTTTGGATCTTGAACTTCTATTTATATTGAGAGAGAGATAGAGAGAGAGAGAGAGACTAACCCCATTATCGTTTTTGTTGGAAGTGTGGAGAGAGAACCAGACAAACAGAATAACATAAATGATTATCTAAGGGCAATTTTGGTAGTTCACCATAATAGGTGCCTTTTAAACTTAAGTTATTAAACCGGTCATAGAGTCACCAAATGAGTTAGAAAAGGTGATACTTTCCACCATTTCCACTATATTTGTATGTATCAATTAATATATGCCTTTTGAGTGCACTGTTTATTTTTTATTTTTTATTTTTTATTTATTTTTTATTTATTTTATTTTTTTATTTTAAATATTACAATAATTCAGGGTTTTTTCGGAGTTTGAAATATAAATAATTGCTTTATGTCTTATGTTCATATTTTCTATTCTTAAGATACATTAATTATTATAATAAAGTATTTACAATCCTTCTTGAAAAGAAAAAACTTATTTAAAGGTATGCTTTGGAATAATTTTATTAGAAATACTACTAAATAAACATATATTTATGTTAAATGATGATTTACTGATGTATATACATCCCTGTTTCTTGCAGCTTGAAGGACAATGGAGAGGTCATAAACCATAACTGCTTTGATTGATGTCATTTATTCAGATTGATGAAACCTTGTGTACGCAAAAGAGAAATCAAGATTAACTGCTACCATCTAGGCCGTATATCCCTATTATGTATGCTACTAATTAAGTACTTATGTAGACTATTTGAAATTCCTCCGGGTTTTATTATTTCTCTTTTAAGAATTATGAATGCTGGCTTCTTATAACAACAAAACTTTGTGTTAATTGCTGCTTGCTTACAACTCCATCTTTCTATATTTTTGGCTAAATAAACAGAGGAGCAAGAGATTGAAAGGGATATTGTGACTTGAGAGCTTCACGTTCTCTGATAGTAATTCTAAAAAAAATCGAAGTCTAGCATGCCTCCTTTAAATATATAGATCGATACTCATTTGAATCCAAATTGACATCCATTAACACTCAATTCAAATCCATAACTCCGGGTACTTCTAACACATCGAAACCCAATCAAAATCACCAGGATCACTCACAAATCATACAAATTGACGCGGGTGAAGGAGGCTGGTTGATGCTGCTAGTGAATGTTGTATTAGAAATGAAATCAAATATTGGTCTTCCAAACAATTGAAGACAACATCAAAATAGTAATTTTTAACTCATGGTGTCAAAGCATAAACGATCACTACTTACAGTCCATCACGACTCGAACTAATGACCCTTTTTTTTTTTTTTTTTCATTCACCAATAAGATAACCAATTTTTGTAATTGGGGGAGACAAGGCTCTCCAAATACACTTCTACGTCCACTTAATCTCCGATGTTAGGTTCCTCGTATGTAATGCCATCTAACCTATTTCGAATACCATGAACCTCTATAATATTCTTCATTTTTCCATCTTTTGGATTGCAGAACACCAATTCTTGTGCATCCTATAAAAGCAACATTGTGTTTCACCATTATTCCAATAACACACTAGCTTCAACTAAGAGAATTATTCATATATCAAAATTCGAGTCCAATATCCTTTAAAGCCATATTCTTCATAACCCAGACTTGGATATTACATTCATTTATCTCCATTGTCAAGCAAAGACATCAGCACAAAGGTCCAAGACTAAACATGTTATTACTGGTTGGCATGACACTAGGTGGAGGCAATGTTCTGAACTTCCCTTGCACCAAATCAAAAACAGAAATCACGAATGAACCTTTAAGATCTTTAGAAACCCAATTGATAGCTTTATTTAAAGGGGTGCCCCTTGAATAACAACTCTCTCTCTCTCTCTCTCTCTATATATATATATATATATATATAAAATGTAATCTTTAAAAGAATATCAAGTTGAATACTTGTCCAAACTCGAATATGAGAGAAGACACATCAAAACATTATCACTGAAGATCAACTTTTACCGCCATGTAGTAATTAATAGACTAGGTTTAACCAAAGCAAGATGGTGATACCGATCACACCATATATATATATATATATTATTTCCTATATTTTTTCGTGCTCATCTTGGGTAAAAAAAGGTTTTTAATGTGTTAAATAAGTGTTTCAGGTAAAAATGGAGCTTCGAAAAGGTTGGATTAATTTTGGATAAATTAGGGGTAAAAGTGTAAAAATTGAGAGACGATTGAAGTTTTTGTGATTTTAGAAGAGTATAGAGGGCGTCCAATAATTCACCGTACAAATCAAACAAACCAAAGAAGTCGCTGTGCCATTTTCTCCATGAAGGACAGCAAACAGAGCACCAGTGGTAGAGGTGGCCATGGTTTCGGTTAAACCGACGGTTTTGCCCGCGGTTTAACTGAAACCGTACTTCCAAAAACCGCCCCGAAACCGAAACCGAAACCGAAACCGGCGGTTTCAAAACCGGTCGGAAACCGGTTGAACCGGTTACGGTTTCGGTTTGGGTACTTCCAAAAACCGCCAAAAACCGACGGTTAAACCGGCGGTTTTAACCGCGGTTAAACCGCCGGTTTTTTTATAAAAAAATTAATTTAAAAAAATCGACTAATCAGAAGCTGACACGTGGCATTTTTTTTGAATTTTTTTTTGAAAAACCGAAACCGAACCGAAACCGAACCCCGAACCGTCGATTTTTAAACCGAAACCGAAACCGAAACCGTAAAACCGCCGGTTAGAAACCGTGTACCAAACCGGTTTTCCGGTTACGGTTTCGGTTTTGGGTGGCTACGGAACCGAAACCGCCGGTTTCAAACCGAAACCGAACCGAAACCGAACCGTGGCCACCTCTAACCAGTGGTATTCGCTGTCCAGCTTTCGCCGTGGAGGACAACGAATTTGACAGTGACCTCCAGGACAGCAAAATTACACACAGTACCCTTGAGGGTCTATTCGTAGTTTACTACCAAGGACCTGTTCATAATTTACCATTTTCGTGCCGTAATTTCTAGAAACACTATTTATACCTCATTTTTGAGCCTTTTTTCACCAAAACCAGCCACAAACCTTAAACACCATCCTACATCCCTTCCATCACCAAATCCACCATAGATTCCATCCTACATCATCGAATCCCACCATTCTATTCACCAAAACCATTTTTGGAAGGGGAAGAAGTTTAAGATCCTGCTTACATCAAGTGGATCTAGGACAAAGCTTGAAGAAATGAAAGACTCTTGCACATCACATGGGTTATCTCTGCACTTTTTCTTCTCTTTTCATTTTTGTAATTATGAGTAGCTAAACCCCAACACTAGGGGATCAATGTTAGGATTGTATGGATGTTGGGTATTGTCATTAAGCCTATCTTAAGAATGTTTATTCAAGTTTGTTTCATTCAAATTTCGTCAAAACTTTTGATCTCAATTTGTTATTGAATTGGATATGACTTTTTAATTCAAGTTAGGTAAAAACTAATATGAGGATTTAATTGAGTAAATATCATGCTTAATTTGAATCTAAGCTCTACTTGAATGGAAAAGAATCTATGAAGAGAATATCACTCCTAATAGATCTTGATCCTTAAAATCTTCTAAGCTTAATAGCATCCTTTTCTATTGCTCTTACTAAATATCATGGTTGTGTAGTAGTTTGGGATTAGTTGATTGATTCAATCATACTAAGTGAAGATTAGATCATAACTTGAATGAATGAGTGTTAATGAGGTTGAATTTGTGATACCAAGTTTTCATAACTTGACTCCGTTGATTCCCTATTTCTTACATCATATATTCACAACCACACACTCCTTGCTAGTTTTTAGTTGTTGGAAGTGATTAGCTAGTTGTTTGATTTCAGTACTTTTATAATTCTCAAATCTCTTGTTTTCAACAAAATGCATTATGCAATTTTACTTTTCACGCATGTAAAGTAGTTTAATTCTAGATTGATTAGTTTTAACCAATATCTTCCTGATCTCTAAGGAACCAACCTTTGTTTGTGTCGCTATACGAGCTATACAACTCATGCACTTGCAAGGATTTTCAGATAAAAAACGAAACACGATTTTATCTATCAAGAAAATTGCGCTGCTGTCGGTGATTGTCGATTAGTTTATTGGTTAAATCTAATTTCAATAGTTAGTTTAATTAGTTTTTTGGTTAAATGACTCGTTTAATTTTTAGTTTTTTGTTTTTGTTTTTTGTTTTTGTATCTTTTTATTTCTTTGGTAGTTCATGTTTGTGGTGTTTCAAGGCCACGGGTGCATACACGGTCGCCGTTCTCATGGAGGATTTATGTTTCCCACGAATGACAACATCAATTGTGTAGGCCAATTAGCTAGAGCCTTTGAGGGGATCAACATATTTGTTGATTTGGATAATATTTCAACTCTAAAAATGGCTCATCGGGGAGATCGGCCTGGTTCACTAATGCACTCACTTCATGGGGACATAAGGACAATTGGAGACTACGTTGTACCAACGGTTGGCAACCAACCATCTCAGATTGTGCTTGATGCGGTGACAAGGAGCTATGAGCTAAAGAGTATGCACTTTAATATGCTCTCATCCTTCCACGGTCATTAAAGTGAAGATTGCTTACAGTTTACGAGAGAGTACCATGCTATTTTGGCCACATTTCCTATTGGTTGACTTAAGGATGAACAGTTGAAGATGAGATGCTTCTAGTACTGTATGAAGGAGAGAGCCAAGTAGTGGCTTATGTCTCTAAGGTCGGGATCATTGACTTCGTAGGACAATGTATGCATGATGTTTTTCAACAGATTTTTCCCATCCACAAAGGCAAAGGAAATTCGGATCAAGATAGTGAGCTTCACAGAAGAGGATGGAGAAGAATTTCTCGAAGCATGGGAATGGCATATAATGCTCCCAGATCAATGTCCAATGAGGAGGTAGTAGTTCCAGGATGTGAGTGCAGTTTTGGAAAAGAATATACCTCCCAAGCTTAAGGATCCTGGGAGTTTTATAATCACCGTCACAATTAGAGAATCAAGTCAAGAAAGGGCCATATTAGATCTCAGGGAAGCATCAACTTGATGTCATATACAATGTACAAGCAGCTCGGGTTAAGTGGACTAAAACCTACTTCCATGTAATGGCTTTTAGTAGATCAATCTTCAAGATACCCACAAGGCATTGAAGACATCTTAATCCAAGTTGATAAGCTAATATTTCCCATGGAATTTGTTGTTTTGGACATATACAGAGATGGAATGAGTGACAAGGACTTACCACTTCTCTTAAGAATACTGAAATTCCCTTAAGTAATATAGTGTATAGTATACCTAGAGGTGAGGTGGGGTGGGTGCGAGGAATAAGTATAGGCTCAATTTCTTCCAAATTCAAAATATGCGGATTACAAGAATGAAATGTATACTTGATATGATTTAACAATTGTATAGTATGAGTCAATACATGTGAAAATCAATATAGAAGATATACAATCAATACATGATATGGAAGATAATGAAAAGTAAAGAGATAAGAGACACAAGTATTTTTATGTGGTAAAACCTCAAAAAGGAAACATCCATGTGTTGGTATCACAACCACCGGCAAAGCAATCTACTATATGAAAAAGACTTACACACTCAAGGCTATCATTACATGATATCTACCCTAAGCCATCAATTCCTAGTCTACCATCGGGCCTAGTGAACTTCCTAGCCTACTCCCTATCCAAGGTGTGTCCTACACCTCTAGAGAGTAACTCCCTATCCAAGACTTTCAAGCCTCTAGAAAGATTTCTTTGCTTAGCTATCTAGATCACAAGATCCGAGTCAAACTTCCATAGCTCAACCATCCGGAGTATCACACTCCTAGCTAAGATTTTTGTTTGGCCATCCGGAACACTTTCCTAGCCAAGTCTTCTTACTCAAATTAAAGATTCACTCACTTTAACAAGAGACTTCAATCTTTCCACAAGGCAATAATCTAAGTGAAGCAAATGATGCAAACATAATCAAATAAAGCAAGATGATCAATCAAGCTCTATGTACATGCTTAGTGATAATCTAGAATACACTATTAACACATAATCACAAATCTATCTAGAAATCAAAGCATGTGAATCAATAAGAACAAGATTTAGAATATTCAATATATCACACAAAAATCTTAGTTCTTAAATCATGAAATTAAACCTAGAAAATATCATAAGGCACATCATATATAATATTTCTGGAATCAATTTCAAGATCAATCAAGTTTAGTTAATATATGTTCAAGAGAAATCACAGATCTAAAACTCAATTAACAATTGATCAAACAACCCTAGAGTATGAACTAACATAATTCTTAACATATTTCATCTATCAATTAGAAAGATTAAAAGAGATGATCAAAGAGAAAGTGAGAAGAAGAAGTATCACATACAAACATTGAGTCTCGGACTGAAATCTGCAAGCTGTGAAATATCACAAACTCAAATGACTTTAAAAATGCTTGGGGTTTGTAGCTTTCTTCAAGACCAACATTTTTGGCTTTTGGATTACACGATTTCAAGTTCGTATGAGAGAGTTATGATCAAAATAAGAAATCATAAATCATAAAGAAAATTTATGCACTTCTCTTTTTTCAATTTCTTTTCTTGGAATGAATGAGAGGGAATGGAGAGTTTTTAAAAGAATTCAAGAGAGGAAAAAAATGAGCCAACCAGAGGCTACCACGTCACCAGCCACATGTGGGGTGCGTGTGGCACACGTGGGCAAATGAGGTCTCTGGCCGTGTGGCACACGTGACCTTCTTTGCTTAACCATTGGCCAAACTAGCTCCTCTCGCATTCTTTAGCCGTATCTGGGCCTTCGAACTTTGATTTTGAATTTATCTTCGGACTACGAATGTGACTCCCTCACACATGATGAAAACTATAAAACTTTGACAAAAGGTTGAGAATTCATCTCGGAAAATGAAGACGAAGACAACTCAACGAATGAGAATGCAAAGTAGCGTAGCTACATTGTTTGGACTTGAAACCTAATGAATGAGTAACTGAAATGACCGGGACTCAATGAGGAATCAAATAAGATCATGTTCAAGTCCAAAATACAAGAAACACAAAAAAATATATATATATAATGTCACACAAGTATGCCATATTTAAGCGATAGTCATAAAACATGCAAATCTACAATATTTGTCAATATGAGACTAATGTATGTGCATATTTAAATGAGCGTGAATGTGTTATACCAAATGTTTGCACAAAGATACAGGGACACACATGTATTAATTGTGTGTGTGTGCTTACGCCTTGCAAGAGAAAGAAGAATCTTGATACCTTAGCATCCAAGAATGCGATGTTCCCCTTGAAGATGATATTTGCACCAGATGTTGCTTATTCACCTTTGAAGCTTCTTTTCACCAAGAACCACCTAAGCAACAACTATTACAAATATAGAGAGTTTTGCAATAAAATTAAGCCAATACAAATCAAGGACCTTACAAAGACCGTTCATGAAAACGGCAAGGGTAATCATCGATGTATATGGAGGTAAGCTTTGTTTTGCCATGGATATGCTTCAATCAGAAGATTACTCCAAATGTTCAAACAAGTATTTTTGACAAGTTCCTCAAGATTTTTGAGGACAAAAATGAAATAGGTGTTCAAGTAGAAGAAACTAGTGAGAAGCAAGCATCCTCATAAATCAATGAATTAAAGAGTCAGAATGTGGGATTGATGTTAGAAATCGACTTGATAAAAAGGAGAAGGATTTGCTTTGGAAGAAGGCAGCAGAGACTTCCCGTGAGATTGAGGAGATGAAGGAAGAATTTGGAAGGAAGATGAAATTACTGAAGGAGGAGATTGCAACCAAAGATAATACATTGAGAATTATTAGGGTTAAAAAGTGTGACTACATTGTAGAGCTTGAAAAAGCCGAACAATCAATCAAATCATTGACAAATGAAGTAAACAATGTCAGTAATACTCAAAGGAAATTGAATTGAATATCACCGTTTAATTCAAGTTGGGTAAAAACTAATATGAGGATTTAATTGAGTAAATATCATGCTTAATTTGAATCTAAACTCTACTTGAATGGAAAAGAATCTATGAAGAGAATATCACTCCTAATAGATCATGTTCCTTAAGAGTATAGAGGTTCATGGCATTAGAAAGAGGTTAGATGGCAATATTACATATGATCAGGTACTGGACATTGGAGATGAAGGTGAAGTGGAAGTGTATGTGGAGAGTCTTGTTTCACCCAATTACACAAATGACATAACAACTAAAGGTAACTAAATTTCCATTTCCTATGTTTTATTTAAGGACTAATTGCACAAACGTCCCCTAAGTTTAGGCATAATTGCATACATATGGAACTTTTACCCATAATTGCACAAACATCCTCTGCCATTAGTTGACTTCCGTTAACTCTAACCGTTGACCATAATTTTAACCCACAATGACTAAAGTGTCTCTAGTTACCTATTTTATTATTTAAATTAATAATTAAAAAACGAAACAAAAAAGACAAAGAAAATAAAAATTTTAAAAAAAAAAATTAATCATTTTTTTTTCTTTCATTTTCTCAACCCCCAAACACAATTCAAAAATAAACTTAACAAACAAAAACCAAAACTCAATCCCAAAAATCAAATTCACAAATAAAAACCCAATTCAATTAATAACACAACCAGTTAACCACAACCATTTTAAATAATAATAATAATAATAATAATTTGAACATCAACCTAGAAAGTTAAAAATCCACCGTTGAAGTTCTAATTTTTTTTTTAAAAATTTTTTAAAAATGGATGAGGTTAACTAGTTGTGGAATTGATGGATTTGGGTTATTATTATTATTAATTTAAATAATAAAATAGGTAACTAGGGGTATTTTAGTCATTGTGGGTTAAAATTGTGGTCAACGGTTAGAGTCAATGAAAGTCAACTAACGGTAGGGGATGTTTGTGCAAATATTGGTAAAAGTTCCATATGCATGCAATTACACCAAAACTTAGGGGATGTTTGTGCAATTAGTCCTTTATTTAATTGAACTCTTTTATCCTCTCTATTGGAAAGTACTAGTTTGGATGGTGATATAGTATAGTCGAGGCAATGATTTTGCAGGTCATATATATTGCTCATGTGTACTACAGGTGTGATCATATATTGTTTCATATGTTTGTTAGTTTGTTTTATAACAGATTTGTTATATTGTTAACATAAATGGTGTTAGAATATTGGTTCAAATAGAAGAGCAATGGAAGGCTATTAAAGAATATAATTTTCTTTAAAGGTTAGTGTCTCTATACGTTTTTCTCTTCTTCTAAATAGAAATAAGATAATTTTTTGGGTTAATAGCACCAATGTCCCCTAAACTTTTAGCGTGGTAGCAAAATGCCCCATAAACTTTTTTTCTTGGTACTAAACCCCATGAACTTCCATAAATTTACAAAAATTGACGGATTACTAACTTCCGTCCAATTTTTCGTCACGTGCAACTAGACTTAGGTGCAAAGTTGGAATTAAAAAAAAAAAAAATGTGATATCCCTATAATCATTTGTCCTTTTTCTTCCTTCTAATTCGTTCTTCTTCCTTGGTGTTTGGCAAAAATGAATGATTATTGGAGTAGATAATTGTTTGAACAACAAACCCAAAACCACCACGAACAACAACACAAAGCACAAAATTACGACCAGAATCGAAGTAGGTGACCATTCAAACACTACAAATTCCTCAAAAACAATTTCGATTCCAACAAAACAGAGACTGAAGAGAACAAACATGGTCACTGCAACTCCCATTTTCCCCTTAATGCGGCCAAAACAGATCGACAGTGTGAGAGACAGAGAGTGTGAGATGGAAAGAAAGAGAAAGAAAGATTTGAAATCAATTAAACCTAACCCAGATTTGCAGATCTTCAGCCAGCTCTTCAACCACTATCGCCGCTATTCAGCCGCGTTGATGACCTCGTCTCCAGTGATCTATGCCTTGTATTCGATGGTTGCTCATCTCCGGCAGTCAACCACCAATCTCTGGTCATTTCGTGCACTTGATCAGCCATCTCTAGTGGTGTTTGATTTGTTGGAATTGGATCGAACTAAAAGGAACCCATATGTGTGTGCGTGAGAGAGATGGTGGTTTGGTGGTGGTGGTTATTATGATGATTGTTTGATTCTGGGAGGAAATTCGATCGGAGAAATGGTGGTGTTTAGAGGAGTTGAATTGGGTGCGGTCAAGAGTGTCTTTGTTGTGGAGGATCTTAAAGAAGAGTAACTAAGAAATTTCGATATGGGCAAGGAAGGATGAGGGTTAGAGTGATCTTGGTGAAGATTTTTTTTCCATACAAATATGATTTTGAATGACTCTTTGATGCTTTTGAAAAACCCTAAAAACTGGAGTTGTTGTTTTACTCGGTTTGAAGAAGATGTAGAGAGATTTGCATATTATTATTTTGGCTAACTGGCACAGATGCCCCCTGAACTCTTCAAAAAGTTACACTGTGCCCCTATACTCTTTTTTTAGGCACTAAACCCTCTCGTAAATTGCAAATCGTTGAAGGAATCTGCCCTCTGGTGAGGGGGCAAATTCCTTCAGCGATTGCCAAATTATGAGAGTTCAGAGGGTTTAATGGCGAAAAAAAAGAGTATAGGGGATAAAGCTACAAATTCGGCCATAGTTCAGAGGGCATCAGTGCCAATTAGCCTATTGTTTTTTATTTTCAATTGTTTTTTTTTTTTTTTAAATTTTGTTTTCTAAATTGATGGAGATTTCGTTTTTTTTATTTATTTATATTTTATTTTTTTTTATTTTTTTTTTTTTTATACTTCAAAAATAAATTTCAACATTGGAGATTTGATTATAGGGATATCACATTTTTTTTAAAAAAAACTAACTTTACCCCTAAGTCTGGTTGCACGTGACAAAAAATTTGACTGAAGTTAGTAATTTGTCAGTTTTTACAAATTTATGAAAGTTCAAGGAGTTTAGTGCCAAGAAAAAAGTTTATGGGGCACTTTGCTACCATGGTATAAGTTTAGGGGGCATTGGTGCTATTAACCCTAATTTATTTAAGCTTTCTCAAGTTTGTACACCCATAATATTTGTGTGTGTGTGTTATAGATCATTGTTTTTATTGTTTTCATCAACAACAAAAAAATTTCTTAACCGACAAAATTACCCTCTATATTGTTTTAGGGTTCGAAAATTATATAGCAAATTTTTTAGGGTGTATTTTAAGACTATCACCACTTTAATAATTTAAGTTTAAATGACACCTAATATGGTGAACGTACAATTTTGATTTTTTGTTTTTTGTGTTTTTTTTGTTTTTTACATTTCAGTTTTCCATTTTTTTTTTTTTTTTGTTCTTCTTCATCTTTTTCGTTAGACCTCCAATAAAGGTCAATTTGACCTTCATTGGAGGTAGAAGTCGTTTAACCTCCGTTGGAGGTTTAATCGACCTCCATGGAGGTTGAAATCGACCTTCAAATGGAAGTCGATCAAGAAGAAGATGAAAAAATATAAAAATTTGTCTAATAAGTCTGGAAATTACAAAAATACACCAGAAGTCTCAAAAAATACAAAATAAGTCTAAAAAATATCAAATAAGTCTAGGACCAAGACTTATTGGGTATTTCCGAGACTTATTTTATAGTTTTCGAGACTTTGGGGGTGTTTTTGAGACTTATTGGTATTTTCGAGATTTTTGGGATTTTTTTTTTTATAATTTCATAGACTTATTGGATTTTTCTATAATTTCCGATTCTTATAGGATGTCTCGAAAATTATAAAAAAGTTCAATAAGTCTCGAAAATTACAATAAAACCTAATAAGTCTAAAAAATTATAAAAATTCAAAAATAAGTCTCCGGAATACCTTAAAAGTCTCGGAAAATACAAAATAAGTCTCGGTCCGAGACTTATTGGGTATTTTCGAGACTTATTTTATATTTTCTAAGACTTTTGGACTATTTTTGTAATATCTTAGACTATTGTACAAAAATGAAATTTTTAAAAATTTTTTTTTTCATCTTCTCCTTATCGATCTCCGTTGGAAGTCGATTTCAATCTTCATATAAGGTTGATTTTGACCTCCATGGAGATTGATTAGACCTCCAACGGTGGTCAAACGACTTCGACCTCCATTGGAGGTCGAATCAACCTCCAATGGAGCTCAATTTTGACCTCCAATGGAGATCCAGGGAAGAAGATGAAGAAGAACAAAAAATTAAAAAAAAAATTGGAAAACTAAAAAGTTCAAAAAAAAAAAAAATCAAAACTGTTGGGACATTTTTGTCCATTCACTATAATATGTGCTATTTAAATTCAAATTATTAAAGTGGTGATGGTTTTGCAAACCCACTTTAAAAGAGTGAGAAAACCCCCTATTTTCACCCTTGTTTTACTGTATGGCATATCTCTATGGATTAATTGAGGTCTGCAACAAACCTCCTTAATTTCAAAAACAAAAAAGTTCTTAGTTTTTTTCTTAAAAAAAAACCCTAGCGAGTTTAGTCAACTAAAATAGCATGTTTAATTAAATTAAATAAAAAACGTTTAGCTTGTTTAATCCAAAGCCCTAGCGTGTTTAATAATAAATAAATAAATAACTATGTTTGTAGAAAACCTCTATCATGTTTAATCTATGTAAAGAGTTCTGTGAGTTCAAAAAAATAAAAAAAAAAATAAAAATAATCTGAACAAGAAGAAAAGGAGGACGAAATTTTCTAGCACTGCATTTCAATATTGATTGAAATTGTGTTGCAGTGTCAGAAGAATGATAGCTATACTTATTCGTTAGATTCTAAAAGTAACCTCGGTACTATATTGACAATCTCACAAAGATTGCAATTCAGTGAATTTCCATTTACTGATGTTATCTTTTACGGAATCAATCCCTAACTTTTGAATAATACATACTAGCATGTTCAATCAAAATATAAAAACTAAAAAATAAATAAGGCTTAGCTTGTTTAGTCAAAAAAAAAAAAAAAAAAAAAAAAAAAAAACCTATATTGTTTAATTAAAAATAAAAATAAAAATTGGAAGTGTGCAATCACCATTGAGGTGTATTGACCTCCAATGGAGGTATAACAGGGTTGATCCTGAGATTTTGGGGGCCCAAGACAAACTACAAAAATGGGGCCCCAGAGTCCCAACTTTCCGTATATGTTTACTTTATTTTTTTTTTCTTTAGTAAATACTTATAAAAAGTATTATAATAACGAAAAATCAAGACTGCAACCCAACAAAATAGCAAATAAAAAGTCACTAAAATAAAAATTTATAATTACATCAAATAACATATCACTTCAATATTACTTGTCTCACATTTTTAGTAGTAAAAGTACTAATTAAGCATATATAATCAAGTTTTTCAATCATATTTTTTTTCAATTGATAACATAGCCAAGACATTCAATCTTTCTTGTGACATAGTTGACCGAAGATAGGATTTAATCAACTTCAGAAAAATTCAAGAATAATTTTTTCTTGGATAGTTGGATTAATGGGTTCATGAACTGATGAACTCCTGGTTCCATAATACATAATAAATACAAAATTCTAACAAAACTAAAATAGAAAATCGCAAAGAGGTTTTTCGGAATAAAAGAAGAAGAAGAAGAAGAAGAAGAAGAAGAAGAAGAAGAAGGAAAACAGGTGTTAAGTTACCTTCTAATACAACAACAATTGATTTCAAGAAGATAGCTTCCAAAAACCAAATTACAATCCAAGAACAATTACTTTCTCAGTTTCACAAATCGTAAGAACAGAGGTTACAGAGCTGCCAAAGCGAGAAAGAGACAAAGAAGTCGAATGTCTGATATAATGAAATGCAATTTGTAATTTGATATATTTGTGGTGGGTTAAGTTTAATGTCAGAGTGAGGAACCTTGATCAGATAATAATCTTAATGGTGATAGGAAAGAGAGGAGTGTTTAATAGGTTTCAGCGCCATTTTGTGATTTCGAGCCTCTTTCGGTCAGATTTTGATCTTATGGTCTTCATCAAAGTTGTAGATTGTGAAATGTCATGCAATTTGGAATCAAGAATATCATGAGTTGGAGTTTTTTTTCACAAAGTTACGTCAGTTTCAAGTTTTTGAACTGGTTTATCTTTTATTTTAGGGGTTACACCACCGTTTTGCTTTTTTGGCCCTCTTCTGGTAGATTCAATTCATTTGTCCTTCTTCAAGATTGTAGATCATGATTTTTTTATGCAATCTAGTATCAAGAACTTTGTTATTTGGGGTTCACGGCATTAAGTTATGTTTGTTTCAAGATTTCTGTTTTGGTTTGTTTTTTGGAAAGATGAGGGAACCCTAGAAAAAAAGTGAATAGTGGTCGTTGCTACAGTATTTCCATCGCTGCTACGGTGCCCCCACTATAGTTTCCGTCAATGCTATAGTGCCGCTACAGTGTTCTATCACTGCTACAGTGTTTCCACTACAGTAATTCCGCTATAGTATATTGAGCTCTATGGATCCTATGTGCATAGAGGCAGCTTTGTCTCTTTCATCTCCGATAGTGGTGTCTTCAACCTCGACTAGTCAGGTTGGTCTGAGTACGGTGAGTGGAGTGAATTCCTCTTATCGGGTTGTTCCTCTAGAATCTAGTGGGGTGTGTTCATTAGTTGGTGAGCCGATTCCTCCTCAGCCTAAGGTGGGTGTTTCAGTGATATTTTCAGATTTTGTTGCATGTCTCATACAGAGTTCAGTGCCTATAGTCCAAGGTGGCAAGTCTTTTGTGGCTCTCTTCAAATCTTCTCGTATTGAGACTTTACCGGTGCCATCAATTCCCTCTAAAAAAGGGGTATGTTTCTGTTCGAGTGGATCCAATTGCTTATCAGGCCCGTCTTGAGTTGTATAGGAATGCTCTTATTGTTATGTGGTGCTTTCTAGTGGTGAGCGGACTTAGAAGCTTGTGGATCTTAAGGCAAGACTTAGCAAGCATTGCATGCTAAATTCTGATTGGCGACTTATATCTATGAGGGGAGGCTATTATCAAATTCTTTTGAAGTCTCCTGTTGAGATGAATCATGTTTGGGGGTTCGGTTCGGTTCGATTCATCTAAAGCCAAGTATTCTACGCCTACAGCCTTGGGTTCTAGATTTTAACCCATCACTACAGAAGTCCACAAATGTTCAGGTTTAGGTTAGGTTATGTTATTTGATCTATCGTGGGAATACTGGCATCTGAAAATTATTTGACTTGGCTAAAGGGATTGGGGTGCCATTGCGGTTGGATAATGCTACCAATGATAAAGATTTTGGTCATTATGCTAGAGTTCTAGTTGATGTGGATGTGTCATCAGTTCTGCCTACTTTAGTGTTGCTGGAGAGGGATGAATTTCATAGTTCTTTTATAGTTGTTGAGTATAAGAATCTCCTGGCTTTTTGCTCCACTTGCTCTTCTATAGGTCATTTGCCTTGTTCTTGTCGATGGAACAAGTCTTCTAAGCTTTCTCTGACTAGTTCTACAAAATTGACCCAGGATATAGCAGGGGTTTCTAGAGTTTTTGGGGATGATGGTTTTCAGCCTGTTCGAATCCATTCCTTTAAATCAGTTTATCGCCATGTTGTTGCATCTTAGAAGGAGATCCTATTATCCAATATTTTTTCAACTATTCACCAGGATATAGGTGGTCATGATTCAGCGGTATTCCATACTTCAGTAGGGTCTAACTTGATCTTGGGTTTCACTTTGTCCGCTGGTTTGGTTTTCTATTCGGATCCATCTTCGTCTACTGTCTCAACTTTTTTGAAAGTGGCTTCGAGTTCAGTTCCTCCAATGATTTCCCAAGCATTGCAGATTAGCAAGGGTTCAGGATTTGATAACGGGGTCACTGATTCATTTCTGGTTTCTAATTCTTCGGTTGTTCTGTCAGTTCGACTGTAGAGGTGGTGCATGATTCGAGGACTGTTGTTCAGGGTTCTTCAGTGGTCAATCAGGTTTGCCATATGGTCTCTACCATTTTATCTAGGTCATTTTCTTGTCAGACTCACACTACTCGTCAGCAAGTTAGGGTTTATGAGGTTTCAGACAATCAATCATCTGAGGAGGCAGTTGTGTCTTTAGCTTCAAATGTCAATGTGGATTAGAATAGTTTACGAGATGGATCTGGTTTTTCTTGTTCTTTAGTTGTGGATCCTAGGGTTCAGATTAAGAGCTCAAATTAGTGGTCAACATCTTAGGCCGAGCTTCGCTTCATGGTAGATTCTTCATAGGCTTCCCAAGTATAGGAGGGTGAGTTAGCTAATGTTGAGGTTGCTCAAAAAGCATTGAAGGTTGAGCATAAGCTAGCTTCTTTAAAGTCCGGATGCCGGGATCCTTCGATGGTTTCCGATGATTAATGTTCTCTTTTGGAACTGTTGTGGGATTTAGGGCGAGCCCACGAGGCGGGTACTTAGAGAGTTGTGTCATTTACATAGACCTGTTTTAGTTTGTATTATAGAGCCTATGGTTGATTTTTCCTCTATCTCTTCAGGTTTCTGGTCTTCGCTCGGTCTTCGTTTGGTGGGCATGAATGATAGAGGTGGGTTGATTCCGACTATTTGGGTTTTCACTTGTGCTTCATTTCTTGAAGCTTAGATAGTTCACTATTATGATAAACATCTTACTGTTTCACTCTCGATCGGTTCTTGGGTGCACTGGTACACTTTTGTTTATACGAGCACTTCTACAGTGGTTCGTAGATCTCTTTGGCAGTCTCTTCGAGATATGGTTAGTTTGGTTTCTTCTTCCTGGTTGGTTGTTGGGGATTTTAATACGATTTTGGGTGCTCTTGACTTTGGGTTCTCGTTCTCCTGCCCATGGTTCTTGTGAGGATTTCAGGTTGATGATTGAGGATTGTGATTTGGTTGGAATTCATTCATAGGGCGCCCGATTCACTTGGGTTAGAGGTCACAATAACCGCATTAGAGTTGAGAGACGATTAGATAGAGCTTTGGTTTCAGATGGTTGCATTTCCTGTTGGCGAGAAATTTCATGTGTGGCTTTTCCCTGTATCTGTTATGATCACTGTCCGTTGTTGGTTCAGTTATTGGATTTTGAGGTTTTTAGTCATCGATCATTTCAATTTCAGAGCATATGGTTAGAGCATCCTGATTTTATAGCTATTGTTCGCAGGATTTGAAGCTCTCCTGTTGTGTGTAGGCCTCATCAGGTTGTTTTCTATAAGCTGAGAAGCTTGAAGAAGGCTCTCAAGTCTTGGAATTGAGTGGTTTTTTGAGGATATTAACTTTGTCATTGCTAGGAAGTATATGGAGCTTCATTCTATTCAGCTGAATTTGTCTAACCGGGGTTTCTCAAATGATATTTTTATGGCCAAGGCAAGTGTTCATTCTGAGCTAGATGTGTTGTTACGCAGACATGAGTGTTTTAATCGTGATCGATCTAGAGTTAGGTGGCTTCGTGATGAGGATCGAAAAACATCATTCTTTCTTGCCTCTATCAAACGTAGGCAGTATCATAACACTATATCAGCCCTTTTGATTAATGGGGTTCTCTCGGAGGATCAGCCTATCATCAGGTATCATATCATTAGTTATTATTTTGACATCTTTTCCTCGGATGTTTCTCAAGTTGATAGAGATTTATCTATTGTAGATGATGTGATTCCTTCCTTGGTAACTACCGTACAAAATGCTTTCTTGACTAGCGTTCTATCTGCATATGATATTCATGATACGGTCTTTGCTATAGATGATGCTTCTGCCCCTAGGCCAGATAGGTTTTCTTGTAGATTTTGTAAAAGATGTTGGGATTTTGTAGGTAGTGACGTGGTCCTCGCTGTTCAGGATTTTTTCATCACTGGAGTTATTTTCCCGAGTCTCAATTCCAACTTCATTGTTCTTCTTTCGAAGCTGAAGGACTCGATTTCGGTTGATCAGTTTCTACCGGTTGTTCTTAGTAACTTTCTATTTAAAATTTCTTCAAAGATTTTGGCTGATCATTTAGCTCGGGTTGCCGCTAAGATTATTTCTCCTCAGCAGTTCAGATTCATTCGAGATAGGCATATTGGGGATTGTATTGCTTTGTCTTCTGACCGTGTGAATGTGTTGCAAAAGAAGTGCTATGAGGGGTAACTTGGCCTTGAAGATTAACATTTGTAAGGCTTTTGACACCTTGGATTAGTCTTTCCTTTGTAGAGTGCTTTAGGCTTTTGAGTTTTCTTCTGTTTTTAAGCACTGGATAGACAACATTCTTCGTTCGTCTAGGCTTTCAGTTCTATTGAATGAGGTTCTAGAGGGATATTTCTGTTGCTCTATAGGGGTTCGTCTTGGAGATCCTCTCTCTCTCTCTGCTTTTGTTTGGTATTGGAAAGGACTTCCTTAGTAGATTATTGACGAGGTTAGTGGGTTCTTCTCAAATTCTGCCGATTTCTTCCCCAATAGGTTTTTTGGCTCCAATTTATTTGCTCTATGCAGATGATGTTCTGATCTTTTGCAAGGGCACTCAAAAGAATCTAAAGCATATCATGGGTGTTTTTGGGGATTGTGGTGATATTTCAGGCTAGTTGGTTAACTGGGGTAAGTCTTCGATTTATTTTAGTTCTTCTATCTCCCCCTCTCGGATTTGTAGTTTGTAGTCTCTGGTTGGTATGTAGATTAGGTAGCTTTTGTTTTATTATTTGGGAGTCCCTTTGTTTTAGGGTAAACCTCGAAATGCGGTGTTACGACCTATTGCGGATAAGATCTTGTCTAAATTCGCTAAATGGAAGGGCAAGTCTCTCTCTCTGGCCGGTCATGCTACTCTGATCAGGTCGGTTATCACTGGTTCATTTATGCAATCTTTCATGATTTACAAATGGCCTTCTTCTTTACTATCACTGATTAACCGCAAGCTGAGGAACTTTTTATGGTCTAGTTCTTGTGAGGAGACTAACTTGGTTCAAGTCCCTTGGGATCGCCTTACTCACAGGGAGGTCTTGGTTTGAACGATCTTGGGTTGCTGAATAACTCGTTGTTGCGAAAATTCACTTGGAAGTTTATAACCTCTGATGGTTTTGCTTTCTCATTTCTTCGGGAGAGGTATCTTAGGCATTTGTAGAAGCCTCATGGAGGGTATGTCACCTCCTCGATTTGGTCTTCTCTTCGGATAAATTATAGTTCCCTTCTTAAAGAAGGTATCTGGCTGATTAGGTAGAACTCTCAATGGGACTTTTAGCGGGATAATTGGTTTGGGGTTCCCATTTTAGAGCCTTTTGGGATTCCAGATTATTTAGCTAATCTGTTTTGGGCTAGGGTCTCAGATTATATTCATGAGAGTAGATGGGTGTTGGACGATTGTTTCCAAGCACGCTTCATAGATCTGTGTTTTCGGATTCATTAGATTGTGATTTCTCCTGTTGTGGATTCTCTGGTTTGGGCTAATTATCGGGATGGTCGTGTTTCTTGCAAGGCTGCTTATTCCCAGTTTCTCCGTGATATTTTTCCGATTGTTTGGTTGAGAGATTTTTGGTCCTTTTTTATCCCCTCCTCTCGCTCAGCTTTGACCTAGCGTCTTATGTTGAACAGGCTTCCTATTGAGGATCGTCTTTGCAAGTCTAGGTTCCAGTTGGCTTATCATTGCAGTATTTGTGGGGTTAGTAGTGAATCTGCAGATCATATTTTTCTTCATTATCCCTTGGCTGTTGCTCTTTAGGAGGCAGTTTTCTCGGTTTTCTAGTGACGTGTCTTTACCGAAACTTAGCAATCATTCTTCTTGCAGGCCATATCAGTTTCCTATAGTGAGCAGGCCGTGATTTTATGGAAAGCGGCTATCCATGCAATGATATGAGGATGTAGACTGCCCGTAATTAGTGGATCTTTGAAGGGAAGTTGGTAGACTTTAGATCCGTCCTTTTTTTGGTTTGGTGTGCAATTTCAGAGGCTAATCACCTAGATATTTGTTGTATACGTAATTGTATGGATGACCTTTTGATTCTTCATCGTTTCGGTCTTCGGGGTCGCCCTTCTAAAGCCATGGTGATCAAGAGTGTGATTTCGTTCCTAGTTGGATCAAAATGAATACAGATGGCACTGCTATGGGCTCTCCAGGGGTTGGTGGTTATGGTGATATCTTTTAAAACTGCAGAGCCTTTGTGAAAGGTTGCTTTACTATTCCTTTTGGTCAGGTTTTCAAGTTTGAGGCCGAGCTTTTGGCGGCCTCATTGGCCATTAATTTTTCATGGAAGTATGGGTGGCATCGAATCTAACTTGAGAGTGATTCTTCTTATGTGGTTCAGCTTCTTTCTTCTCGTTCTGATGGTTACTTTGAGGGTTCGTTAGGCTTGGTAGTGCTGCATCTTCCAGATCTCATAGATGGATTTTCAGGTTTCACATATTTTCAGATAGGGGAATCAGGTTACAGATACGCTTTCTAAGCTTGCTTTGGAGCTTCAGGCTGATTCTTGGTGGTTCTCTGCCCCACCGTTCTGTTTTTCATTTTTCTTGATGTTTTCTTTTTCTTTTTTGGTGTGACCTGTATGCCTCTTTTTGTTTGGGGTTGTTTTCCTCCTGGTTCTTTGTGCTTTGTTGCTTTTACTTACTATTTACTTTTCTTTTCTCTTTTATATATATGGATACTGTCTAAGGGTTTTTCTGCATATAATCGCTTGTGATGTTTTTTCCTCTTAAATCAGTCTAATTTTATTATTAAAAAAATAAAAAATAAAAAATTTTGTTTCTTTAGTGGGCCTTTTCTTAATATATATATATATATATATATATATATATAATATGGGCTGCTTTTAAGTTTTAAGTATAATATTTCTTTAATGGGCCTTTTAAATGATATTTGATATGTAGACTGTTTTTTTTATTTTTTTATTTTTTTTATTTTTATACTCAAACCATCAGATATAAATATAAAATAAAATGAATTTTAGGGGCCTTTCCAAAATGAAGGCCCTAGGTGGCTGTCTCTTGGACCTATGCTCAGAGCCGGCCTTGAGGAATGCACTGCATATTGGAGTAAGGCTAGTATATCATAGAAGAGTGAAAAAAGAGAGGACAAGATTTTCTTTACTAGGCGTATGCAAAAAACAAAGCCAATTCACAAGATCCCAACAAAACAGAGTATCATAGATATTACTGTGTTTATTTATGTGTTTAGGTTGCCTAAATTTATAGAGCATTGAGCAATGAGCCCAAAGCTCTTCGGAACATATTTTATTATTTTATGATATTGTGCTTCCAAGATGGGGTCCTCTAATGCAGCATCTAGTACTTATGTTTTACTAATGTATGTGTTTCTTTTCTTGCAGCTTGAGGGGCAATGGAGAGTCCAGAAACTATAATTAGTTTGATGATGTGAGAAATCAAGATTAATACCATCAGGGTCCAATATTTTGTACTTTGTATGCTTCTAAAACATTATTCTAAGCTATTACTATTGTAGACTGTTTGAACTGCTTCAGGTTTTATTATTTCTCTTTTAAGAATTATGAACGCTGGTGTTTCAGAGCCACAAAACTTTGTGTTAATTGATTGCTTGCAACTCCATATCTTTCTCTTAATCGATGGATTACATATATTGAATTGTGGTCTTTCTCTATTTTTGGATCTATAAACAGTGGAGCAAGAGAATGAAAAAGGATTATAAGAGAGCTTGAAGTTCGTGTTCTTATTAATAATCTCATCCTTTTGAACATCACATGTGGGCGGTTTTCTAACACCGCTCACATGTGAGCCCGGGTGGACGGATTGGCTTTGATTAGCCATTTATTTTTATTTTATTTTTTTTTATTGGGATGTGACCTTCATTAGTGTATATATATATAAAAAATTCAGTTAGTATTTTTTTTGTTTTATTTTATTAGCCAGTTTAATCTTCCTGATCTAAAATTCACACTTCTTGTTTTAATTTTTTGAAGGTTAAACTTTATTCAACACAAAAAAACAACACCATCAATCACGATAATCCTCCTGTAAAAACCTCTCCATACACAGAGGGTAATATACCTCCATCCAATAACGATTCTCTTCAATTGACCGAGCCATCCTAGAAAAGGTATGGGCTACAAAATTAACCTTCCTTGAGACATGAACCGATAATACCCCAAAATCAGTTCAAGCCTTTTGAACTTACTCGGTCCAACAAACCCACATAATACCCTAAACTGATACAAACCGAACTGACCAAAACATGTTCAGTTCAGTTCGGTTTTATATCAAATCTCGGATCTATTCGGTTCAGAAAATTTGAAAACTGAAATTTTTTCGATTCGGTCTGGCATGAAACCGAACTGAAATATGCCCACCCTTATGTCTATATATATCTTCACACTAAAGAATTTAAAATAAAATTGTGGTGGCAGGGAAAACACACACATACACACCATGGAAATTGAAGAAGGGTCAAGCACATGAATCACATGTGAACATTTAAGAGAGATTCCATAGCAAAATAGGCAGCCTACAAGCTACAACGAAAAATAGTACTTTCATTTAATAAAAAAAGGGGTCCAAAATTTTTTTGTCACTATTTGAGGGTGTTTTTGCAACAATAACACCGCTTTACTAATCTAAGTTTAAAAGGCACCTATTTAAGTGACTAGACAAAAATAACCTCATTTTTGGCAGTTTGTGTGTTTGCAAACGTGGAGAGAAAAAGGTTAAGAGAGAGAGAGAGAACAGTGGAGAGAAAAAGCTTCGGTGCAAGAAACCCGGTTGTAAATTGGACGGAGAACTCATCGGCGATGGTGCTACAGTGCTAAAGACGATGAGAACTTGCAATCTCACGGTAAGGTTATGTTTTGATTTCGTTTTTGTTGATAAATTTATGTTGGTTGTTGTTAGTTTATGTATGTTTGATTTATATTATGTCTGTGGGTTAGTTTAGGTTTAGATTAGGGTTTGAATGTGTAAAACAATTGTGTAGAAGACGATGAAGTTGTGTAGATTACGGTTTTTCGAGCCTTTTAAAAGCTTTTCCAAGCCTTTTTGGAGGCCTTTCAAACGTTTTTCGAGCTTTTTTAGGGAATATGTATAGGTTTGTAGATTATGAATCTCCGAGACTTTTAAACCGTTGTCCAAGCTTTTTCCGATCCTTTTAAAACGTTTTCTGAGACTTTATAACAGTAAACCGAGCTTTTTCCTTTTTTGAATCTCCAAGACTTTTTAAACGTATTTCGAGCCTTTTTCGAGCCTTTGAAATAGTTTTCCGAGACTTTGTAACAGTAATTCGAGCATTTTTCTCTTTTCAATTTCTGAGACATTTAAAACATTGTCCAAGCCTTTTAAAATGTTTTTCGAGACTTTTTAACAATAGTTTGAGCGTTTTTCAATTTTCAATCTCCGAGACTTTTAAATTGTTTCCCGAGCCTTTTCTAAGACTTTTCCGAGACTTTGTAACAAATTTCCAAGTGTTTTTCAATTTTCAATCTCCGAGACTTTTAAAACATTTTCCGAGACTTTGTAATATTTTTTCGAGCGTTTTTCTATTTTCAATCTCCGAGATTTTTAAACCGTTTCAAAGTCTTTTCCGAGCCATTTCACACGTTGTCCAAGACTTTTCAAATGCTCTCCGAGCCTTTTCATATACTCTTCTACCTTTTTCATTTTTTCTCCGAGCCATTTCATATACTCTCCGAGGCTTTTTAACGAACTTATAAGTTTTTTTTCTTTGAATATGCAGATGACGAATCGGCTGAAAAATTTGCTTAAAACTCTAAAGGATGAATGGTACTTGGGAAAAATAACTCGACATGACCATTTTAATCACCTTTCAGATATCGACAACATACTTGACAGGGTACCAGAACATCTTACGGTCGAAGAACGATATCGGTATACCGAGTCGTGTTTTGAAATTCGGAGTCATTCTCGACACGTCAACCTATTCTATGGTAGAGAATGGCATACAGCATCGGTACTTTCAGGGGTCAAGATGACATCGAGTATGGATAGCTGAGAGACACATTGCGGAATAGTGTTTTTACCAAGCAGTACGATGCAGTTAAGATGTGCCTATTGTATATACTTAACTGGATACTGATGGGGTTGGACGAGAGAGAAAAAGTTTTAGTATGATAGCTTCGCCTAATCGAGAACTTGGATGCTTTTGATGTATTCTTGTGGGGTGCACACGTGTATAGGCTGTCCATTTATGATTTCAAGCATGCATTGGTCGATCGACGGCAGCGGTTCGAACAAAGCCAGCGATGAAAGGGCATTACCATACACAAATAGGAGACGTACAACATATACGGTCTAACACACACATTGTTGGTGACAATTTAGAATTTGATGACGTACTTTAATTTTAAATTTTTTCATATGACTGATGTATTGGATTCTTATCGTAATTATCTATTACATAGATATTTGCTTTTGAGGTTATCCCCGAGCTTAGCACCAGTGACTGTGGGACCCGCAGGGAAATAGAGCTATCCCCCCGTATTCTTAAGTGGGAGTTGAGTCAGCAACCGAGGGGGGACAAGCTGGATAACATTTTCAGCGAAAACGTAAGTATCTTTTTTTGTTATTGTTCATAGTTATTAGTATGTGTAAAATTACAATGGTCTAACTACGATTTCATATGTATGCGAGAGTTCAATTGGTGCCGACGATAGTTGAGAGGGTTGAATGGTACTTCGAGGGCATTTACGAGGGAGACAGTCAGTATGAAGCCGATGCCGCTGATGTACCTGATCACGACGAAGATCCTGATCGATATATGACTGCTAGACCTAGTGATACTGAGGGTCAGTCTTCCAAACGCAGTGATATAGAGTATTCTGACCCGAAGGGTGGCAGTGGGAGGCATAGGCGGGTTCGATTCTCATTGCCCAAACGAGGAGGAGTTGGAGGGATGCACAGGTACGTTAAAATATTTGTACCACAATATTTAATTTTAATTGATTGACCGGTTTTAGTACTGACAGAGTTGGAAATCCTTTCAGGATTGACGAGACCAAAACTTAGCTAAAGTGATGGATGCCGTCCGAGAATTACAGGAGGAAATTTGAGTTTTAAAAGAGGATGTCCGAAAGGGTAATGAGAAATGAGATCAACAGCATACAGAGTTGTTGGGATTGATCAAAGCATTACAGGGTTCGACCCCGTAGTCCCATTAGGATGGTCCACCGTTCGATGACCTAGACTTTACTCCCACAAATAGGCCAAGTGGTCATCAGGACAGGACAGACTATGACACCGGACGAGGGGTACTGGTCCTATGGAGACAGTACCTGATTATCGGGGGCCAATTATGACCGAAGGTGAGCAGGTGTGTGGTGGTACACAGATATCAATACTGGAGCAGGTACTGCCACAGGACCTCAACGTGGACCACTCATCGCAGCTGCTGCATGATCCTATACATTTCTCGGACCTCACACCGCATGGCGAGTTGCAGCTGCTGCATGATCCTATACATTTTTAGGATCTCACACCGCACCGATCGTCACAACTCACCCCTCCAATTGACCCTCTGGTCGATCCCAGTCGTGCACACCTCTCAAGGCGATCCGAGTCACAGCGCAACCCTCCGATCGATCCTAGCCATGCGCACCCATCCAGACGAAGCACCCCTCCAGTCTATCCCAGTCGATCAACGAAGAGAGAGTTCCTCCTCACACCGTACCGATCCTAATGATTTGGACCAGAGTTCCCTACCCTTAAGGCGTGAATACCGGATTCGACAACGAGGTTGGCAGCATCGAAGCCCATTCACAGACCCGTGTCGACCGAGGAGGCTTAGGATGATGTCGTAGCCACCACATGAATGGGCGCCACACGAGTTGGTAAATCCAGAACAGCTTCAAGAGTACAAAGCCTACAAAAGGAACTTGACGAGGGAAGTGTAAGTATAATCATAGAAATTACAATTTTTTTATACTAATTTCAAGGATCTATGTCAAATAACCTGGTTATCTAACTTTTTCAACAATTATGCAGACGTGATGTGGATCTACACTAGCCAGTTGGTGTCTCTTGGTTCCACCGGTTTGAATCCAACTTCATGGAATTTGAGGATACAGTATGTTCTTTACTTTAACTGTCTGTATAAGTTTGTTTCTTTCTTTGTATAATGGTGTAATCCTAACAATAGAAAATGTTGAAATTGTCAGCATATTGACGTGTACTTGAAGATTCTCCAAAAGCGTCAGCAAGCATACCCTACTGTCTACGGTTCGAGGACCAATATAATGGATTCATAATTCTCTGTAAGTGTTTTTATTTTACGGTTTTCAATACTGCATTGATGTGTTTCATACATCTTTTGCCTAACGTTTCGGTAAATTATTTATGTACATTCATTGTTAGACCATGCTTGGGACAGAATTGCAATTGGTCAAGACAGGAAACCCCCAAACGGTTGGTCTATGCTGAAGCACCAGTAGTCTCCTGATGACCTTATGGTGGTACATGGAGAGCTCCCGTTAGGAAACCGATCGTGGCACGATGTTGACATGGTAAGTGTATATTTTACATGGCGTCAATGTGTATAATAAAAAAAATTGACACTGTTGAAACACCTATAGGTTCTGATTCCTTGCAACCTTGGACGTATGCATTGAGTCCTAGCCAACATCGATCTCACTGCATGGCAAATTTTCGTTTTGACCCGTTCAAATAAGAGGTCCCATATACGCACAGAAAAAAAAAAAAAAAAAAAAACAAGTCGGGTGCTTAAGGTGGTTTTTACCCTCGATGCTGCATGCGGTGCACTTTCACAGGAACAGACAGAGGGATGATAAGACGTATAAAAAGAGGGATGGGCCCTTTCGGATGTTGCTCGTGTTTGCAGATCGTGTGCCCTAATAGTGAATAGGGTATGAGTGTTGCAAGATCTTATTCTATCCCAATCAGTTTTAATAACATTCCATTTTAACAGTTGTTTATGTGGTGAATTTGTAAGGGGAAATGTGGTGCCCATACTTTGAGGATGATAAAGTACCTGACGACGAACAGGGATACGTTCGACTAGATGGCCGTGGAGGTTCGACGAACAGGGATACGTTCGACTAGTCGAAGGACGATATGGCCACCATCAAGGAGAAGATGGCCGTGGAGGTTTTTTGTAACTCCAGGCCCATGTAGTTGATGTACATAACATTGAGTAATGAGTAGATTTAATTTTTTTTTTCTCAAGTGTTTACAGTTAAAAGTTCAACACATATTTCATATATTTAAATCCATAAACTATACAGGAAATTCAGGAATACTATAAAGTCAAATCTACTTTTCGAACATAAAATCAATAAGAATAGTTCAACATAAAAGCATAAGAACCAAGGGTATCATAAAACAATTGTATCGAGCATGGTTCCCAAAGTCAAATCTACTTTTCGAACATAAAATCAATAAGAATAATTCAAGATAAAAGCATAAGAACCAAGGGTCTCATAAAACAACTGTATCGAGCATGGTTCCCAAAGTTTGAATGATGTTGGAAGACATCAAGTTAGAGAGATGTTCCTCAATCACAAGCTTTTCTGGTGGCAATTTGTCTTCCTCTTGTACTGTCTTGTTATGTTTGATCGACTTCCTCTTGTACGACTCCATTCATTCTACAGTAAAGTCCTTCTCAGGGCATGTTTGTATGTTATGTCCAATTGAGTGACAGATGTTGCACTTGCGACGGTATTCGTCGAGGAATAATTCTGCTAAGACCTTCATTAACCATAAGCGGGTTGGAACACCGCATGCTATTATGTTCTAGTTGTCCACCTCTTCTACACGACTGTATGGTTGTCCTCTCCGAAGACGAGGCATGTCAACCCTCTATCGAGCGACTTGATTGTCTCTTCGTCTTTGGATTTAAAACCACCAACGCTGCGATATCGGATGACACTACCCATGAAGAAGGATGGCCAACAGGCATAATAGGAACCGAGTATGCATCAATAAGTGTCTCCCTCATGTAGTAGTCCACACATAGAGATACGAAATCCAAATTTCGTTCCCTATAACAATGAAAACAATGAGATTCACTTATCGGTAATATATAACGTTAACTATAACTTATCATGTACCTTGCCGCTGCAAGTGCATATGAACAAGGTAAAATTTCTATTTGGAATTTGTTGCATGTGCAAGTCTTCCGGGCTAACTTAACCGTCCACTGTTTTCCCTTGTGCTTGACGGAGAATATGTTCGAGTCAACTGGATTTACGGTCATATAACCGCACTTCTCGACATCTTTCTGGATCATAAGATGTGCTGCGTCGGTCAATCGATAACGCATGGACCGTGCAGCTAGATGATGATCGTGAAACCACTTTTGTAGCATATTCCTAATAAACTCTGCCAGTGTCATTAGTAGTAGTTGCCATGTGAATTTTAGGTAAGAGTTTATGCACTCTGCAACATTTGTGGTCATCACCATGTACCTTTTTTGGGGACAGTGAACGTGGGACCACTTGTGTGGACTGGCAGCAATGGCATAATCGAATGCAGTCTTGTGCAGCTTACATAACTCCTCCATGTGGCGATCATACTTCATTTCATTGTACGACCTAGTTGTGTTATCCATTACGTTGGCAACATCCTTTATGTGGAATCGCTTCTTCATATTTTCACCAAAATGCGAACAACATATGGTATGGGTTGCATAAGGGAAGACTTTAGAAATCTCTACTTCAATGCTTGCATGCTGATCGGAAATGAAAACCAGATCATCTATATGACCAAGGGCACCCCTCAAGCATTCCAAAAACCACTCCCATGAAAGGTTGTTTTCTGAGTCACCGTACCTAAAACCAATTGGATACACCTGTTTGTTTCCATCTTGTGCAGTTGCAACAAACATTGTACCTCCAAATCTTCCCTTCAAATGGGTACCATCAACTGTAATCACAGGACGCATACACCTCCGGAAACCTCTAATTGAGGACCCTAACGACATGAAAAAGTAGAGAAATTTACCATCGTCTGCGCATTGTAAGTTACTGATTGTGTCAGGATTTTGATGTTCCATAACGTATACAAAAGATGGCAACAGTTGGAAATTTTCTTCATGCGTTACGTAGGTCAATGACAATGCATATTGGAGGGCATCATGTGCCTTACTGTACATGATTTGGATGCCATACATTGTTTTCATATCAGCGATTATGTCCTTGGGACGCATGAGACGACCATCATATTATTGAAGTCTAGGTACAACGACTTCTCCGATTATAACTGCACTAGCTTGTCGGTGGGGAAGATGAATCTCCTCTAAGGGACAACTATGTTCATTGACAAAACTTCTGACTTGAAAGTAAGTCTCTTCATCTCTCCTCACTACTCTTAATTTCCACATACAGTCAGCAATGATGCAAACCACATGTAAAGTTATCGTATTGGACCTTTTCACCTTCCATTCAAAGTTCTGCAGCATTGCAAAATAGCCAACTAACCTCTTCAAATCCTTTTTACTCGGAAAAAATTGACCTTTATAAATCATAGTTCTAGGTTCTTACACTGCTAAGGTGCTGCTTGTACCAATACCAAACGAGTATGAATCTGCTGCGGGAATAACCCTCGTTGTCGCATTATCAGAATTAGATGTTGTTATATTATACTGGACCTCGGAAGTCCCATGCTAGTGCAACTAACTCTGTCTACATGTCTACCACGTGTTTGAATTTGTTCAGTCTCTTCATCCATATTTTGTAAATCATCAACTTATTCATTATTTGCCTCATTATCCATATCATGGTTTGGGTTGTTGTTCTGCTCATTGTACTACCTATTGTAATGCTCATTGTAATGCTCATTGTTCTGCTCAATTCGACAACCATACACATCACCAAATTGAGGTTCAATTACATCTGCATGGTCGATCGCTACCTGTGAAACACCACACATGTTTCCCCCACCTTCGAAAGCACTCATTTGGGTGAACGCTTGGTTGCTACCGCTAAAGGATCCAAACTGTTGGGTATTTTCAAGAGGAGGAATCTCATTCCCTATCACATCTCTAGCTGTCCTCTCAGTTACACTTACACATACTTGAGGGATCACCTGATCTTCCCCTAGCATAAACTGGACATCGTCGTCATTTATTATAAATATGCGACATGTACTGCCAGGAACGATTGATATTAATGACAGATCAACATTGAAGTTGTTTACATCATACTTCACAATGGTATGCACGATCGCCACCAATTCTTCGTAAGTCATATTCTTTGACACATATATTCCCCGGTTATCAGATCCAACAAACCTCTGACTTCCGTCGGGTAGCTGCTCCCATCGACCGTTGTAAGATATTATTATCCTAACCTGATTCATGATGCTGTCAAATTAATCATCACAAACCATTGATAATAACCCAAGACTACAAAATATCTTCACATCTTACATTTACAAAGGCTCGGGTGAGGATATTGAAAAGCCTCCAAGAATATTTTAAAAGTCTCGGTGAAGGCAAGAAAAGGCTCGGAGAAGTCAAAAAAAGGCTCGATACTTATTCATGTAAAAGGCTCGGAAAAGTCTCGGTGAAGGCAAGAAAAGTCTCGGAGAAGACTTCAAAAGGCTTGATACTTATTCATTTAAAAGGCTCAGAAAAGTCTCGGTGAAAGCAAGAAAAGTCTCATTGAAGACTTCAAAAGGCTCGATACTTATTCATTTAAAAGGCTCGGAAAAGTTTAAATGTTTTGGCAAGAAAAGGCTCGAACATAGCTTATAAAGTCTCGGAGATCCAACAAAAGACTCCTATAACAATTTTCTTTATGAACAAATGAAAATGTGAACAAATTAAAAGAAGTATTTGCCATCAATATTACCTTTTATAAGTTGAAGATGAAAGCCGAGGCAACCTTGAACTTTTATTTATAGAGCGAGAGAGAGTCAATGAGTTAAAACTACTGTTGTTTTTGTTGGAAGTGTGGAGAGAGAAAAGTACAAACAGAATAACATAAATGATGAAGTAAGGGCAATTTTTGTAGTTCACCATAATTGATACCTTTTAAACTTAACTTATTAAGGTACTGACAAAGTCACCAAATCAGGTCAAAAGGATGACATTTTCCACTATTTCCACTAAAAAAAATATCTATTTCATAAATTTGGACAAAGTGGTATTACTCTCGATAAATATCTATATTGTTATGAAGTATACCGGCATACCACACATTAGATGGAGTTCATCGATTTTTTTACAAAGGAGTTTTTGGGTGAATATTTGAATCATTTGCATTTGTGTATATTCAAGTCAAAATTCAAAGGAAGCCAATAATATGTGCAAATTATTCATAATTATTGCAAAATTAATCACCCAAATAATGTACTCTCGAAGAAGCAAATATGAAGTAAAAGTTATGTATGCTAAAAGTTCAACATTCAGTTCATGGCAAATGCCAGTTTATCCAAATTATAGAGCGAGTTAATGCTTTCAAAAAAATAAAACAAAAACAAAAAAACAAAAAATAAAATTGTAGAGCAAATGTTTTTGCTTCTTCAAGTATAAAAAATCATCTGCCAACTCCTATACCGTAACTCTGGTATAGATTCTTGCAGTGGGCTGATCTACTACACAATTTAACGAGGGACGGTCAAGGACATCAAAGACTGACTTGAACATGAGCCTACTGTAGGGGCAGTAGGCACATCATAATTAGGAACAGGCATCTTACAAGGAAGAATCGGCAATGGTGACTCGAAATTAAGTACCTGTATAGCCTGTCTTATGGATGGTCGTAGATTTCGATTAGGATGAGCGCACCACAATCCAACAATCATCAAACACTCTATTTGATTCTGGTCAAAGTTCATGCTCAACTTCTTGTCAACAACATCAAGAAGCCTTTCTTTTCCATATGAATCCCAAACCCAAGCTACCAATGAAATCTGAGCTTCCTCGTCTCTTTGTTCTATCGATCTTCTCCCACATGCAATTTCCAGTGCAACGATTCCAAAGCTAAAGACATCAGATTCCTTGCTAGCCTTGCTTGCTGTGAGACATTCAGGAGCTATGTATCCAATGGTTCCAGCTAAAGCAGTGGTTTGTGACCCTTTTGCATGGTCAACAAGTCTAGCCAGCCCAAAATCCCCAAGTTTGGCATTGAATTCTGAATCCAACATAATGTTGCTTGATTTTATATCTCTATGCAGTACACATTGATCCCCTTCTTCATGTAAATACAACAACGCCGAGGCCAAGCCTTGTACAATTTTGTATCTGACATCCCATGTCAACAAGCTTTTCCCTTTGAAGAGATGAAAATCTAGGCTGCCATTAGGCATGAACTCATAAACAAGAATCAATTCTTTTTCATGGCACCAACCCATAAGCTTTACTGTATTTTTGTGTCTCAATCGACTGATGATTTTGACTTCTGCAGCATATTCCTTACTCCCTTGTTTTGACTGCCTTGATACCTTCTTCACAGCAACAAAACTGTTTAAGTCCCTTAAGAATCCTTTATACACCGCCCCAAAACCACCCACTCTAAGTTTGTTCTTTTCTCCGAAATTGTTAGTTGCATTAGCCAATTCCTTATACGAAAACTTCTTAGGCCCTATTCCATTTTCAAATTCATCACCAAAGGGTACATCAAAGGTGGGATAATCAGTCTCACGTCGCTTCTTCTCCCATCTTAAAACAAGCCAAATTATCCATGGCACAACAATTAGCGCACATAGCCCAACAATTAAGCCTACCACAAGTCCTACCTTCTTTCTTCTATCCTCGGAATTTGGTTCGACTCCTCCTATAACTGGAGGATAAAGAAAAGGAGGAAAATCATGATTTGGTGGGACTGCTTCAGCATCTACATTTGGAGTAATTAAAGGTGGTAATAAAGAAGCAGAATTTGGTGCTACTGCTTCAGGAGTAGGAGCTGTATGATTGATTTCAAATGGGTATGGGCGTCTACCAACAAAGATGCCAGGTGGATCATAATTGCAACAGATGAAAGATCCCCCAGTTTTGCACTGCACTTTACCGCATCCAAGATGTTGTGAGACTTCCGAGACAAGCAGAGTATAATGCCCACACACTCCGTCATTAATGCAGGTATTCCGTTCGGGGTCATAAATAGCCTTCTCCGAAACCCAAAGACCAACAGCTTCTATGCCAGAAAGATTACCACTGCCCCAAGCCAAGTTCTCACCATATGGCCCTTCTGAATGCACAAGGTTGCAATCTTCCATCCTCTGATTGGAAAAATTTTGTGCATAGCTTGCTACCGTGTTATTCCAAGTCAAATTACGAAGACCCACCTCTGAACGAGCCTCATTATGTGCATTTAGGAAGTCGTCGGGTGAGTCTTGGGCATAATTGGGATGGATAAGAGCTAAAACCAAGACGTAACCAAGAGATAACTGAATCTTAGCCAACATATTACTTCCTCTGGAAAGAAGAAGCATTGCCCCGGCCCCAAAAAACCAAACTAAAAATTACAAGCATACATGCTCGTACACAATCAAATAGTAAAAGACTTGAACAAGAAAAGATCGAATTACAAAACTAGATAGGAGGAAATTAACGGTACATTGTTTGCCAAACCATGCTAAAATTTACAGATCAACAAAGCACCAGAACGACTCTGTTTATCACCTATAAGTCTTTGATTGTGACAGACAATGGAGGAGTAAAAAAGTCATCACAGCAAGAAAATCAAAGGGACACCGTCCCACAGTAAATAATAGGCCCCATTTGCTTTCCTTCCTGTCATCTTCCACATCCCTGTGTGCAGTAGCGAATCCAAAGCCCAAAAAAAAAAATATATATATATATATATAGTATACGGCCCTCAAACAAATTATTTTTCTGGCTCTGCACGCATATATAAGTGCAGTGTCTTCCTTTTCTCATGCCCTGTTACTGAAAAAACAAAAGATAATATGGAGAACCCTTTATGTGAATTCTTGCATCAATTCTTCCAATATCGTCGATCTCATATAACAAAAATTCCAATTGAAACTAGTGGGTTCAAGTGCAACAACAACCATCACTCTGTTAATTTCCAATCTCATTCTTATATCAGTGGCTTTGCAAAATTTAAGAATTCTAAATTTAATCCTATATAGTTGACTTAAAGTGACTTTAAATTCCCAAACTAAATTTACAAGTAATCTCTCAACGGAGAAAATGCATTGCCCCCAAAAAACCAATACATTGTTTGCCAAACTATGCTTAAATTTACAGATCAACAAAGCAGCAGAACGACCCTTTTTATCATTGCTTTTCCACCAATAAGTCTACCGCTACTCTGCTTAGTAGTTACTAGTCTTTAGTCTTTGATTTTGACAGAGGAAGGAGAGTAGAAAAGTCATATGAGATATGAAAGCGAGAAAATCAAAGGGACACCATCCCACACGGCCACACATTAAATAATACGCCCCATTTGATTTCCTTCCTGTCACCTTCCACATCCCCTAGGAAGAACGGATACTTCATTTGTTGAAAATAACTCATATCGAACTCGTATTTGGTTCAGATACTCTCCGAATACTTCAGGATACATATCCGATACACCAAATGGTGTATCCATTGACTTTTTCATAAGTTTGACTAGATGATACTTAGATGACAATTTAGGGATACCTTAAGGATATTTGAGGGATACATTATGGATACTTTTGGGGCAATATTATAATTATTTTAGTATAAAACGTGGTCAAATTATAATTTCAAAAATTTAGGTGTCAAAATGAAATTGTAAAGAAATTGTAAAGAAATTTTGGTTTTGATTCCATTGACATAGAGAATAACGAGATACATAATATTGAAAATCTTTATCTTGATGAACCAGAGTTAGAGGCCGAATTATCTAGATCATTTAACAATGTGAATGAAGATAGTGAAGTTAATTAGGAATTTAGAATATGTTTTATGAGTTTTTTTTTAATGTATTATTTAGATTTTGTAATGTGTTATGGCTTATGTAACATATGTTTTATTTGGATTTTGTAATATGCTACAACTTATATGACATGTTTTATTTAGATCATGTAATATGTTATATTGTTATGACTTATATAGATATATGACATGTTTTATTTGGATTCTGAATATGCATTGATTTTAAATGAATTATCAAGTTTATATATATATATATATATATATATATATTTAAATATAAATATATATTATTTTAATCAACGTATCCTACCGTATCCGTATCCTAATTTTTGAAGATTTACCGTATCCTCGTATCGTATCGTACCGTATCCGTACTATATAGCACATCCCTGTGTGCATGCGCTGTATTTTTTTTATTAATTTAATATGTAAATATTTTAAAAATTTTACTTATATATTAGTATACAGGTCCACAAATAAAATTTTCGGGATCAGTACCTGGTTTTGTGAGCAGTGTCTTCCTTTTATCATACCTAGACCTGGCAAGGTTCCGGTTCCAACCGTGGAACCGGATCGAAACCGAAACCGAAACTGGAACCGATTTTCTGATTCCGGTTCCAATTTTTTCAAAACCTGGCGGTTCGAACCGGAATGGAACCGGCGGTTCCGGTTCGGTTAGAACCGCCCGGTTCCAGTTTTTTTTTTTTTTAATAATTTTTTTTACTTTTCAAAATATTACATTTTATTTATAAAAAAATAAAATGTTAGAGTGGACATTGTAAAGTATTGAGCCATGGCCCATAACCCTTGTCCAAACAATTATGTGTTCCATTCCCTTCTCCTCCTTTTTATATAGGTTAAACATCTCATTTATTTTTGTATTTTTCCAATGTGGGATGTGGGATGAAGGATAAGAAGTCATATTATGCATTTTTAACAAACATTTCAATTATTTCTTTTTGTGTTAGTTTCGAATTATACCACAATATGGAATATTGTAATAGTTCAAAAAAAAAGTTAATGATTCCAATAGGTTATTAATATATGAAATTAGTTAATAATGTATCACAAAAAAAAAATCAGTTAATGACTTCTTTTTATCCCACATCCCACATTGGAAAAATAGAAAAGTGAATGAGATGTCTAACCTATAAAAAAAGGAGGAGAAGGGAATAGAAAACATAATTACTTGGATAAGGGTTATGGGTCATGGCTCAATACTCTACAATGTTCTTTCTAATATTTTATTTTTTTATAAATAAAATGTAATATTTTGTAAAAAAAAAAAAATTTATTTTAAAATTTTTTTTTGGCCGGTTCAGAATCACCGGTTCGGTCGGAACCGGCAGTTCTAGGCCGGTTCTGGTTCTGGTTCCACCAAAACCGGGAACCGGAACCACCGGTTCGGAACCGGAACCGGAACCGCCGGTTCGGAACCGGAACCGAACCAGAACCCTGCCACCTCTGATCATACCGTGTTACTGCAAAAACAAAAGGTAAAATGGAGAACCCTTTATGTGAATTCTTACATCAATTCTTCCAATATGCTCGATCTCTTATAACAAAAATTCCAATAGAAACTAGTGGGTTCAATTGCAACAACAACTACTGTATATATCACTCTGTTTCAATATCATTCTTATAGTAGTGGCTTTACATTCCTCGATCGTTTAAGAACTTGACAAAATTTAAGAATTTCAAATTTAATCATATATAGTTGCCTTGAATTGACTTTAAATTCCAAAATTAAATTCATAAGTAATTGATGCAAGAGATATTATTGAAGATTTTGAGTTTTAAAAATATTCTTGTAACTAATACATTTTATTTTATTTTCATTTATTATATATTTAATTAGGTAGTTAATGAGAACTTGATTTTTTTTAGAAGAGAAGAGAGAAAAAAAAAAAAAAAAAAAAAAAGTGACCAAAAGACACCAAACACTGATACCAAATTGATGCAGCTGAAAAATCGACACTAACAAGAATTGATAAAAGAAAGGGATAACTGATTTGACTACGTTGTTTCGTGCATATATACCGAAAGCTAAACCTTCTATTCTATTAATATGTTGATTCACACACGAATACCAAAATAACATGCATCAAAATTGTTGACCCTTTCAAAGGTACTGACATGGGCGTACCTAGGATTTTTTGTTAAGGTGGACTAAAACAAAACTACAATTTTTTTACGAGAAAATTTCATTAGTCGAAAAGCGAAGATACATTTATATAAGGAAACAGAATGAGCATTATCCCTCAAGATGCATATACTAATCAAATTACATAAACTTTCGATAAAATAACATTTTTTTAATTTTTTAAAAAAAAAAAGTACAAATTTTTTTTGACATAGCTCACCATCAGTCGACTAATCGATGTGTCTAAAATTATAAAATTTGGGTACTATTTCAATTTTTTTTTTTAAGTATCACATAAACTTTGGGCTTTTTTTTTTTTTTTTTTTTTTTGAGGTGTATAACTCAAACTCACAATATTGTGGTGCAAGTGTGAGAGGTTTATAATCAGACCAACCTTATTTCATCAATAGTGTTTTATTAGAAGTAATAAAATATGGAGTTAAAATTATAAATAACAAGCTCAAAACTCTAACTTGTTAAATAGAAACCTATTAAAAATTAAGAAAATGTCCTCTAAGAGCAATAACAGCGGATCCATTTTTTTTTTCTTCAATTGTGATCAAAGATGATTGATTGTTAACATTCAAGAGAAAGAAGATTTTAGATGTGTGGGTTTTGTTTTTTAAAAAAAGTTGTGGAATCGGAAATTAAAGTAGAAAGGACCGAGGAGAGGGCTAGAGGAGGGATGGTATGATGTGATATGAGATGAGGTTTGATTGGTTTGGTAACTATGTCTCATTTAGAGATTTTTTTTTTTTTTTTTTTTTCAAAAAGCTAACCTGGGATACAACTCGGGTCAGCCTTCTAACATGTCCGCCCTTAGGTACCGATATTTGGATAAATAAAAGAAAACTCTCTGAAATTTTATTAATTATCATAAAAACTCTAATAAGCATATCTAATACGGAAATTAGATTTGATTTAATCAAATCAAATCATAACATAATCAACTGCCTAATTAAATATAAGGAAAATTGCACAAACACACCCTGACTTTAATACATATATGAGGTATAATCCAGTTTTGTCAAAATTACAAGAAAATACCCTTGACTAACCCTTGACTGACAGTTGACTAACAATTGACCATACTAAATGATAAAATGACCAAAATGCCCTTCTTCAATGTTTTATTAATTTTTATTTTAAAAAAATACTATAAATATTAAAATAATTAAAACTAATTAATTAACAATATAAAATTTAGAAGTCAAATATTACAAAATATCCAAATAACCCCTCAATATTATAATATTTTTAATTTTTTAATTGTTTGATAACTGTTAATTATATATTAAAAGCCAACCAAAACAATTTAAATATATATTTTTATTTTAAAGAAAAGCAAGTCAAATTAAATGTTAAAAACAAAAAAACAAATAGCAATTGATCTCCATGGAGACCTATGAAATCTCCATTAGCGTAGGTCTCCATGGAGATCAATTGCTATTTATTTTTTACTTTTAACATTTAATTTGATTTGCTTTTCTTTAAAAAAATATATTTATTTAAATTGTTTTGGTTGGCTTTTAATATATAATTAACAGTTATCAAACAATTAAAAAAATAAAAATATTATAATATTGAGGGGTGCTTTGGATATTTTGTAATATTTGACTTCTAAATTTTATATTGTTAATTAATTAGTTTTTAATTATTTCAATATTTACAGCATTTTTTAAAAATAAAAATTAATAAAACATTGAATAAGGGCATTTTGGTCATTTTATCATTTAGTATGGTCAACTGTCAGTCAACGGTTAGTCAACTGTCAATCAACAATAAGTCAAGGGTATTTTCTTGTAATTTCGGTAAAACTGGATTATATCTCATATATATGTTAAAATCATGGTATGTTTATACAATTTTCCCTTAAATATATATAACAAATAAAAATAAAATAATATATATTAATTACAAAAATATTTTTAAAACTCAAAATCTTCATTAATATCTCCTGCATCTCGGTAGCGAAATAAACAACACAAGCTAAGCTATCATGAAATACAGAAATAGTAAGAACAAAGAAGAAAAGAATTAAAGTAGGAAAGGTGGGTGCATGTACCATAGGTGAGTATAAGTATTTTTCGTTGATGTGAGATGAGTTTATATTCCAAGTCCTCGTTCACGACTTGACTTTTATAATGGAGACAGAAGCCGTTTAGGGCCTGTCCGGTAGAGAATTTTAGAAGGTATTTTTATTTTTTTATTGATAGACACACAACTGTATCTACAGAGAAAGAGATAGGTGGGGGCCAACATAGGCCATGGCCTCCCAACCAAAATATTTTCAACAAACTTTCCATGTATAAAATTGTCATAATATGTTATATAGGTAAAGATATTTTCGAGTCATCACATTATTTTTTTAATTATAAACATAGTTGTTACCCTTTAAAGTATTGTCTAACCAATATATCTAAGAAAGTTTAATGTGATACATCATCTACAACTATGAGTCTGTGACTATAACCGTTTTAAGAATAAGTTATTCAAATGTTCTTATTTAATAATATATTTAATGAATAGATATCGTGAAGATTATTAACTATGATCACTAAGAAATATATGATGTGATAGATTGTTTACTAAAATAGTAAGTTCATTTTGTAAGACATGCATAGTAGATGTTCCATATATTAATCCTTATTATATTGCAATACGAGGTCGAACTTAATATCAATAAGATAATTTTACAATTAAACAGTGCTATTGGGTATTTATATATTTTATGTTGTACTTGATTCTCAATTAATTACAATAATTAAATATGAGTATAAGTTCGATTATAAATGATATTTTAGATTTTAAAGAGTGACATTTTGATTCATAAAACTTATGTTTATTTTATTTATTAATTTATGAGATTAAACGGTATTACATGTATTTTTTGTATTTTTTTTAATAAATTAGGTTTTTAATATTAATATATTTGTCTTGCACAAAATTGAATTTCTTTTTGTCTCGGCCCCCTCAAAACTAAAATATCGGCTTCGCTCTGTGAACATACTTATAATATATCTATCCACCTTATCACTTTTTACCATAAAAGGCAATGGAATTGGGTTAAATAATGCTTACATAACAAAAAATGATGATGTGGATAAATGTTCTATTATAAGTATGCTCACAGTTGTGTGTCTACCAAAGAAAAACTCAGAATTTTATGACCATTTTCATTTTTGTTTTCTGAAAACGATTTCGAATTCGCGTTTCTTAACTGATTTTCATTTCGTTTTCAAAAAACAAAAACAAAAACAAAATAAAAAAATAAATAAATAAATAAATAAAACTGTGTTAAAATTGAAAACACAAGGAAAACAACTAAAAAATGTTTTTCATTTTGTTATTCAAAAAAAAAATATATATATATATATATATATATACAGCAGTTTTTTTTCTTCTTCTTTCTTCATGTTCTCCTTCTTCCTCTTCTTCTCCCAACTCTCTAAACCATGAAAGCAAATTTGGAGGGGCAACCAATTTGCTACTCCAATACCGAAGGAGGTAAGATCCTCCTCCGTGAATGCCAATCGAGCCAAGTCAGTATCGTCGTCGGAGGATCTCACCTCCTCCGGCGTTGGAACAGCCTATTTGCTCCTCCAAGAGCAAATCAACGACTCTCTTATTTTTTTATTAAAAAAAATTTACTTTTTTTCTTTTGCTTTGGAGGAATAGATCCATCGATTTGCCCTCTTCTTTTTTTTTAGTTTTTAATTTTTTTTCCTTTCTTTTTTTTTTTTTTTTTTGAAAGATTTTATATTCAATACAAAAATTAATTTTTATTTAAAAAAAAGTGAATATAATTATGAGTTTAGTTGATTATTATTCGTGATGAATTTACAAATTATAATTGTAAAATTACTAATTATTTACCAAACTGTTCAATCATTTTAGGTTTATTTTTTCCCTTTTTTCTTTTGAAGATTTTCTCAATTTTTTTTTTTTTGTTTATCATTAATCGACACTCACATCCCCTATTGACTTTTTCTTAACTTTAAAAGATTAAAATACCTCTATACCTAAATTAAATAAATAAATGGGTAATTTCATTAAAGTCCCTACTTTTTAACGAAATGTCACTTATTTAAACGTTTTTATCAAATTAGAAACATAAGTCCCTTGTTTTTTTTTTTCAAAATACATCACTTAAGTTCATTTAAACAAAATACTACCAATCAACTCTAATTATATATAAGTACAATTTTACCCTTGTAAAATGATTTATTAAGTTTCAAAAATAAATAATATTAAAAAGGTTTATAAATATAAATTAACAACAAAAAATTATTTTCTTAAAAAATGTATTTAAAAAAAAAATAATAATGGCTAGATAATGGAAAATATAAAGTTAAAATAAATAATAAATTGAAAGTACGATTATGAATACTTTTTTATAAAAACTAATTTTTTTTATATCCAATTTTATCAAAAAAAAATATTTTTTTTATAATAAACATTTTTTTATATCTAATTTTGTCACCAAAAGTTTTATTTTTTTCATAAAAAATTTATTTTTATATTTCCCATTATCCATCCATTAGTTTTTTTCATTATCCATTCGATTTAAAAAATTAAAATTAAAAACTAAAAAAAGGAGGGATATTAAGCCGATTTTTTTTTTTATAGTTTTTTTGGCAACAAAATTGGATATATATATAAAAAAAATTAGTTTCTATAAAAAAGTATTCACAATCGTACTTTCAATTTATTATTTATTTTAACTTTGTATTTTCCATAATCCATCCATTTCTTGTTTTCTGTTTTTAAATATATATTTTTAGAAAATAAAATTTTGTTGTTAATTTATATTTATAAACCATTTTAATATTATTTATTTTTGAAACTCAATAAATCATTTGAGAAGGGTAAAATTATACTTTAATACATATAATTAGAGTTGATCATTGGTATTTTGGTTAAATAGACTAAAGTGATGTATTTTGGAAAAACAAGCGACTTAAATTGCTAATATGGTAAAAATGTTTAAATAAGTGATATTTCACCCAATAGTAGGGACTTTAATGAAATTACCCATTCATTCATTTAATTTAGGGATATGGGTATTTTAGTCTTTTAAAGGTAAGAGAAAGTCAACATGAGGCACTACTAGAAAATCGTTCATCTACAACGAGCATTGCATCTATAACGAACACATCGTCCGCTATCTATCTAGCTGTTATGGAAAATATCATGTTTCAACAACGGGTGTTGTCGGTAATAAATAATGTCATCTATAACAGACAACAACAGTAGTGAATGAAGTAACTACCACAGTCAACGAGCGTTGTCAATGCTTTATTAACAAGAGGTTTTGCCCGTGTTAGAAACTCTCACGTTTTTTTTTTAATAAAAAAAATGGGGAAATTCATATTTTGCTCATCTGCAAATTCTAGAAATTTTCATGATTTTTATTTTTGTTTTTTGAAATTGAAATTTATATGATTTTTTTATGGAGAAATTTATATGATTCTAGAATCCACATTTTATTCACCAATACTTTCTCTAATTATATATCAAGATTTTTTTTATAGAAATCTTGTGTGTTACCTAAAAAGAAAAAAAAAATCTAAAAAAAGGGAAGAAATAATCATTATTACACATAAAAATAAATAAAATAAAATAAAATAACTACAACTTACATAATTGAAACAAAATTATAAAATAATAACTATGAATTATGAATAGTATAAAAATAAGAGAATTAATAGCAATTATATATATATATATATATATAAATTAAATGAACTTACCTTATACAACAAAGTACCAAGAAAAATATGATTTCTTTCTAATTAAGCACACATCTTAAAAACCAAACTATAAAAATGATTATCCTTTAAAATCTTGAAGATGAAGTCTATGTATGTGTAATGTGTTAGAGTAAGACACAAAGGAGAAGAAGAACATAAACCCAAAATAATCGAAATAATTTTTAATTACACAACAAGAAAATCAAAGCAATAGAAATATGGAATTGAAACAAATTTTGGAGAAAATAAAGAGAAAGTGATTAAATGAGAGAGACAAAAGTGTGATCACTTGGAGAAAGTGATAGTTTTTAGAGAATAAAGAAGTATAAATAAACGATTTTTGTTATTGGCATAGCGGGAGATGAAAATTTTCGAATTTTTTGTTTAAAGAACGGAGAAGTATAAATAAAAGGTTTTTATTGTTGTTGGTGGGAAATAAAAAGTTTTGAAATTTTTTTCCCTCCATTTACCTTTTACAACGGGCCTTTTATATGTCCATTGTAGAAACAATATAAATAAAATAAAAAAATAAAATCTCTTTTTAATTTTAGCAGGAAATAAAAATTTTAAATCATTTTCCCACCAATTATCTTTAACAACGGATATTATCCGTGATAATTTATAAAAATCTACAATGGACATAGTCCGTTGTAATGTGAAACTTCTACAATAGGGCTTTACTTGCCTGTTTTCAATGTATATTTTAGATAATACAATTACAATTGGCAATAAAGGCATGTTGTTAATGTGAATATATACAATGAGTCTTTATGTGTCCATTGTAAATAATCATTTTTACAACAAGCCTTTAATGTCCGTTGTTAATATGTTGTTATCTTTGATAATTTTTCTAGTAGTGAGGTGTAAGTATCAAAAATTGATAAAGTTATTTCTTTGTACAATAGACCAAACCTGAGGGAGGTTGAGTGCAATTCGCTCTTTCGAAAAACAGTAACCAAAAAACATTACCAGTCGCACCATAAACGTTTTGTAGCTTTACAAACCAATATTTTCCTTGGCTTTTTTGTCTATCAACTATTGATCTTTTATTGAATCAGAAAATGTGTAAGACTAGATTCAGTTTCGTTTGAAGGGCAGCATATAGCGTTGGATTGGATTTGAAATATAAAACAATGGAGGCTAAATAGTCGACACACGTTATAGAGAAGAAAGCAAATAATAGAAAGGTCCACATGTGGGCTAAAAAAAGAAGGATGGTTTGATTATCTGGTGTGAGACTTTTAATTAATTGCCCCTACTTTCCTAAGTCCACACGTTATAGCAAACAGATGTTATAGTAATCTCCATTGATTGGAAGGTCTACACGTTATGGAGGAGAAAAGCATGATTTAAGGCCATCGAAAGCGACATTGAAAACCCGGCCTGGTCACATTTTGAGTTAAAGTATCCAATCTGCTTGCAAGGCCACGTATAACTGAATCATTGTGTTGAGGAAAAAACTGTTGCGTCTGCTGCGGGGTGAACGTCAGTAGTGGTCCTGGAGGATAGTAAGGTGGCGGGCGCCTCGAGGGGTAATACCGTGGAAAACTTTGGTATCCGGTGAATAATATGGTGGTGGCATGTATTGCATCTGATAAAGTTGTTTCTGTGTGCAACAGACCAAACCTTAGGGAGGTTGAGTGCAATTTGCTCTTTCAAAAAATAGTAATTGAAAAACGTTACTAGTCGCACCATATACGTTTTGTAGCTTTACAAACCAATATTTTCCTTGGCTTTTTTGTCTATCAACTATTGATCTTCTATTGAATCAGAAAATGTGTGTGACTAGATTCGGTCTCGTTTGGAGGGCAGCATATAGCGTTGGATGGGATTTGAAATACAAAACAATGGAGGCCAAATAGTCGATTAGAGAAGAAAGCAAATAATAGAAAGGTCCACATGTGGGCTAAAAAACAAAGCATGGTTTGATTATCTGGTGTGAGATTTTTAATTAATTGCCCCTACTTTCCCAAGTCCACACCTTATAGCAAACAGATGTTATAGTGATCTCCACTGATTGGAAGGTGTACACGTTATGGAGAAGAAAAGCATGATTTAGGGCCATTGAAAGCGAAGTTCACCATCCTAATATGACTTTATGATAAGAGCATTCACAGCTACATGGCATGTACGTGTTATTTCAAAAATTAATTAAATAAATAAAAACCTTAGTGGAGTAGCCATGTCAAAATGTGCCTGGTCTGGTGGGCCCGGCACGGCTGGTCCGCCAAGGATGGTAGGGCATGCTAGGCCAGGCACCGCCCCCATGCTTGGCACGTGTCGGGCCCTAAATCAAGGCACGGCGTGCCATCCTAGCCCGGCCCGCCAGGCTAACGTGCCATGCCCGCCGGGCCGGCACACATGCCAACACGTTGGGCCTGTCCAAATTATTTTAAAAAAATTCATAAAAAAAAAAAAAAAAACACGTTATTTATAAAAATAAAATGTTTAAAAGAGAAATGATATTGTAGAGTATTGAACTATGGTTCATAACCCTTGTTTAGGTAAGTAAGTTTTCATTTGCCTTTCCCTCCTTATATATAGGTTAGATCTATCTTCAATACTCTTATTTATCCGATGTGGGATGTAAGATTGAATACAACCATGGTTATAAGCAATTACTATGACCAAGATTAGGGAAGAATAATATGTGAATGAGATTTAATAATTTATTTATATATATATATGATTTTTGTTCATATATGGAAAAGATGGAAATTATTGCATAATATCAATAGATTGCTTATTTGATTTTTTGTTTTTTTTTTTACAAAACCAATAATAGACCTCCCAACTCTCTCCATGTTTTCTATATTTAAAGAAAAAAAAAAATGAGACTCAAGAGAATATCATTATGTTATATCAATGAATAGAAATAGAAATTCAATCTCACATCGGATAAATAAGAGAAATGAAAAGAGACATAACCTATATAAAAATGAGAAAAAAGCAAAGGAAAGCATACTTACTTGGACAAGGGTTATGGGATACAACCTAATACTCTATGATGCCATTTTTAACAAATTAATTTTTTTTTTAATTTAAAAAAAATAAAATGGACTGGTCTGGCTTGTTGAAACAGCCCGTTAGGCATGTGCCACCCCCCCTCTCCCTGCGTTTTTGAAAACGGGTCAGGCTAGGCCCAGCATGGCAATTTGCGGTGCCGTGCCAGGCCGAGCTCGTTTTCAAAAACGAGTCCCATCGGCCTGTCACAGATGGGCCGTGCTGGCCCATATTGACACCATTACAGTGGAGAGACTAGTTATATCATCTTGCATTTGTTTGGGGCCACAAAAATGCACTCAAAAGTACCTGGGTTTGGTACATTGACTAGTCCACCTTGCCTTGCCCCAGGATTCCCCGACTCTGGTCTTCAATAGTCGGGGTTTAGGCTAAATGATGTTGTTCTCATCCCGAATCCACACTATTGACATCCCAAACTCAAATTTATCTTTTGTAAGCTTTGAAATTTTTTATTTTATTCAATTTAGGAATCCTAAGTTCTAGAGGAAGAAGTTTAGATCTCCCGGAAAAAATCATGTTTAGATGGTTGTTTAATAAAGATATAAAGATTACGTATGGTGGTGTTAACAAGTCAGCTAACAGAAAATGTGTAAGATGATCAGTTTCGAAGAGAAGTGGAAGGCTATTAAAGAACATAATTTTCTTTAACGGTTATTGTCTCTATATGTTTTTCTCTTTTTTGTATTAGAGATAAGATATTTTCTAAGCTTTTTTTTAGTTTGGGCATCCATAATACCTTCGTTATTAACGAGATTAGGTTGGTTTGGTGGTAAAACCCCCTCACACCTACATCATGAAGTTGTGGATTCGAGTACTCCCCCTCCTCTAAAATACCCCGATTTATGTAACAGTGTAATATTAAGAAAAAAAAAATAAAAAAAATAATAACTTCGTTGTTTATAATTATCTTTTTCAATTTAAGGTTTTGTATATAATGATATGTTTGCAGTTTTTTTTTTTTTTTTTTTGATACGCCATATACAATGGCACGACTCGAACTTTTGAACCACATTAGGCAGTTTTGTAGTTTCTTTACCGTCCTATGCATGATTTTTGCTTCCTAAACTTTTTCGTATAAGTGCCTCATATTATGTGATTTTAAATATATATATATATATATTACAATAATTTAGAATTTGAAAAAAGCAATGAGACTCAAACCAACAACCTCATGTTATATGTGTGAATGGTGGATCAATGGGCCAATCTCATTTTGTCTTGTGATTTTATTGATTGTTCTTGTGTAAGTCAATTGAGTTAAAATTTTAAATAAACATGTCGTTTTGCTTCAACTATTTTAATACCAAATTCGAATTAGGAAAAATGGAAACATAAATAAAAGTCAAAATTCCTATTCAGCCTCTCAAATTAGTGGAATTTTATAGTTTAGCCAAAATATAGTTTCTTTTTCTTTTTCAACTTTTACCGCCTTGACTGAAATACCCTCAACTTTACTTATGAGTTGACTTAAATACCCTCGACTTTTACTGCTGAGATTTAAAGGTAAAATTGCATATTTACAATAAAGTATTATAAATTGACCTTGGTACAATTTTTTATTTATTATTTTTTTTTTTTGAAGGGAAATTTCATTAAAAGAAACTATGCATTACAATCATTCCTTATAATCGACTCAAGGCAATGAGGACAAGACTCCTGCCATCAGAAATCCTCAAAGGAAAGAAAAGCCATCTTAGCCAAGGCATGAGCAGCCTCATTGGCATTTCTGGGAACAAAAGAAATAGAAAATTCAAATTGACTCATTAAAGCCACAATATCACTAATGACACCACCAATATCAGCAAAGAGACAAGAACCAGAGTTAATCATGTCCACAACTTCATTAGAGTCGCTCTCCAGAACAGCAAGTAGCATACCCTTGTTGATAACCAAACGTTGGCCTATTAAAATTGCAACAGCTTCCACCACTGAGGGGTCATAGCATGTAGCAATCTTTTGCACAACAGAAAACAAAACCTTTCCATCAGAATCCCTGATAACAGCACCAACACCAGCCAAGTTATCAGCCTTCCTAATCACAGCGTTAGTATTAATCTTGAAGACCCATCCATTAGGCTTACACCATTTCACATTACAAACAATCCTAATCCTAGAATTTGAGTAGAGTTCAATCAGATTAGCCTTCCTAAACTCCACAATATACTTAGTGGCCCAAGCCATAATATCCTCATTTCTAGGAAGAAAGGAGTTATGAATAAACCAATTATGCTAATGCCACACCCGCCACAACACAACACAAAATAACTCCATTTCATCTTGCCGCAAAATACTGCTATAGTAGGCAAGCAAATCCTGTATCTTCATATCATCTCTCCAGTATAACCCCTTCAATAGGTAGCAAGACCTACTAATGTTTTTAATGCTATTGCATCCCCAAAAAGCATGCTTTGAAGTCTCCTTATCCTTATGGCAAACAGGACATAGCTCTTCCACCTGCATCCCCATGTCAGCCAAATTCCCCATTGTTGGAAGCCAGTTGTGGTAAGCTATCCAAGTGAAAATCTTCAGTTTTTGAGGGAGCTTAAGTTTCCAAAAAGACTTCCACCACTCAACAACATTAGACGCAGCAGGGATATCCCGAGAGTGAAGCAATTTCCCTAATTTATACCCACTTCTCATAATATACGATCTAGATTTTTCAAAAAGCCATATGAGTGAATCAACCAAATTGGTGACACCTAACGGTAAGCTAAGAATGGCATCAGCCTCTTCCAACATGAAGGACTCACGGATCAACTGAGTGTTCCATTTACCAGACTCAGAAAATAACATTCTAACAAGAGCTGCATCTCTTAACACCATTGGAGATTGGACTTTGAACGAGTATTGCTGTGGTATCCACCGATCAGAGTAGATAGATAGAGAAAATTGAGCACCAACTCTCCACCTTGAGCCAGCCAATAATAACTCCCAACCCCAAATAAGGCTTCTCCAAACATACGACTCCTTGTTACAAATATCATCATGTAAAAAGCTAGAAGTAAGGAAATATCTTCCTTTAAGAACCTTCGCAACTAGTGAATTAGGATTAGTAACAAGTCTCCAGCAATGTTTAGCCAACATAGCCTGGTTGAGCAATGACACGGAAACTCAACCCACCTTGATCCTTGATATCACATAATTTGTCTCATGAACACCAGTGCATCTTCTTAGCTGTATCCGAACTACCTTACCCAAATCTGTTGCAAACACGGTGAATATCCTTAACAAGGCTCATCGGAAGACGAAAAAGGTTCATGGCATAAGTGTTGGGGATTTGAACTGATGAACACGGAAACGTCGTGCCTAATATTCACCTATAACTCATAGCAATTAATAACGTCAATATAGCAGAAAAATATATGAGAGAGAATAACCAATCACACAACAAGATATACGTGGAAAACCTAAAACGGGTAAAAAACCACCAGCTATCAGGACGATAAAGAAAGTTCCACTATATGATAAATTGTTACAACCAAATGCTTCAGGATTCTCTCTCACACCTAACCTCAAACCACGGTCACAAGATCCTCACCGAGTACCCCAAAATATCCCATAGGTCTCCCCTGAATATCACCCACAGATCTCTAACACGATCCATTAATATTCCCTTTGATCCCTTCCTAGATATTCTCATGGGTCTCCCCGGATCTCACCACTATCTCTCTCTAATGCTACATGGTGTTCTTTTTACTCCACAACCTTAAATCTAATAACATAGATATTAGGTCTATTTATACCAGTTACAGAGATTTTAAAATAAAAGGAAATCCTACTCCTAAACGTACAAGACTTACTTGTTTCATATAAATACTATTTCCTTTTATGACAAGTCTTCTTGTAATGAGTAAATCATTTTTCTTCAAGCATAAGAATTTCTAGAAAGAGAACGTTTACTTTTTCGAGCAACATTCCCTATCTCAGCAAAATACATCGTCTTCGTGATATGGGTCGCGGTGTGCACCCCACTTCTTACACCACAGAACACTTATGGAATCGATTGCTCCGGATACCACGGTCTGTGTGTCTTGCCTCCGACGCGGTCTGCGCCACTCTTCCTTTAGGAATCCATTTCTTCTATTCTTTTTCGATCTTCAACCTTCAACCTCCTTTAAACACCACCTTCAACTTCCAAACGTTATTCCACGTCTCTAGGAAGTAACACATCAGTTTAATCTTGTTTGGTTCACATTTTGTTCGCTTAGGAATACAAGTCAAAACCTAATAATAAATGGGGATAGATTGGACCACCGCTTTCAGTAACACCTCTTTCCCACCAGCTGAAAAAAGACGACTCTGCCAACCCTAAACTCTTTTCCAAATTCTCTCTTAGATATTGTTGAATAGGTGTTGTTTGTTTCTACTCGCAAAGATCGACAAACCTAAATATCTCTCATGGCATCTGACAAGACCCACACCCACAACATAGGACAACTGAGAGCCCACCTGCTGAGAAACAAACCGGCTAACACATAACACCGACTTATCATAATTAATTACTTGACCAGACGCATCCGCATAAGTATCCAGAATTTTTTTTTTTGAACAAGTTTATTAGTAGAAATATATTAAAAACATTTTTCGTAGAAATTAATTAAAATAAAAAATAAAATTATTTTTTAAAAAAATATATGTATACCCTTTTAAGTCTCTCCTCTTCTTCACCCCAACCAATTTCTCTTTCTAAAACCTAATATTTTCTCTCTCTAACATCAATATTGCAAATTCGTAAAAGATTTATTGGATTTGGTTTTGGTTGTTTTGCAGTAGCTTGACTAGTTTAGGGACTGAGGAAATTGAAAAGAAAAAGAGTAGCGCTATTTGCATAATTCAAAAACTGTATATATACCCTAAATTAGTATATTTTTGAAAATCCAATAATACTCTTAAGTAAAATTACCAAGAAGACTAAATAATTTGTAAGGACACACACTAATAATTATTAATTAGTTTCCTATTTAATCTTTTGTGAAAAAAAAAGTTTCCTATAAATGATTAGATATTAACATATATCATTAAAAAATCTTTTTATTTTCTTAATCCCTAGATTCTCTTTTAAATACTAATTTCAAATATATTTGTAATTTCTTTTAAAGAAACACAAATTGATTGTTAAGTACGGAGAATGAATCAAAATCATTCAAAATTGGTTGTGAAAAAGTAAATTTTAAATTAATTATTACTTGTTTCAAAATCGGAATCGCTTTAGACTTTTTTTGTTATCAATATTAGTTGTTCTTCAATTTCATAAAATAAGAAAAATAAATAAATAAAATAAAAAAAATTTTCTACTTCCGAACCAATTGGGACATGGCACAAACCTTAAATCTCCACAACTTTCACAAACAGAAAATGGATCTCCAACCGGAAAAATCTCAAATCGTAGTGATTTTGTGGATAGAAAACAATCAACAAGAAATGAAGAGAGTTGCTTGACATGAGAAGAGAGATAAAAAAATAAAAAATAAAACATAGAAGAGAAAACGTGAGGAAGAGAAAGAACAATGATAGAATTAAAGATAACAATAAAATTTTTAATAATAATAAAGTTGATTAAATAACATAATAATAGATGTAAGTGGTGTATACTTGCAAAAATATAATGGGTGACTCTATTGCCACCCACAAAATATTCTCCTTTTTAATGAAACTTTTTTATTTCTAAAATACCCTTACATTTAATTACTTAAAATACATGGCTTTATAATTGGAAATTAAATTTACTTCTTACGCCCATACGTTAAACACCTAATCAAAATAAACCCTAATAAAATATACTTAATCAAACCCAACATCAATCTAGAAATATAATTTTTTTTTTTTCACATATAGTCAAGGAATGGATAAACAAATGACTGATTTCATGGATTCCGAATGCATTCAGGTATATTTACATTCATTTTTATTATTGTTTTGTGGTTGAATAAAAATTTGTTACAGTTATAGTCTTGTAGAGCTCTTTATTATTATTTTAAAAAAAAAACAGTTGTAGAACTCAATCAAGTCTATTACGGTTCTCAACTCACTCACTCACTTTACTTTAATTCGACTACAAATTCATATTAGTTTAATTGGTTTGTAAACCAAAAAAAATGGCGGATGAATTTTAAACAAAAAACATCATTTTTAAATTTAAAAAATCGATTTTTTTAGTGATTGAAAAAATTATTTTTTATTAAACAAAAGAAGCTGCATATTGTTGTTTGTTTAATTATTATTATTGTTGTTTTCTATAACAATGATTAAGTGTGTAAACTATTATGATTTCATTGTTTTTTTTTCGATAATTCAATACATTGATTCCGCAAGCAACAACAAAAAAAATATAATTAGTTTTAGAGTTGAATTTATATTTTATTTTTGCCCAAGTAAAATCTTGATTGTAGAATTTTATTTGAATATGATATTTTTTTAACTGAGTAAATTCTATAATATTTGTTAAAGGGAACGAAGAAACTGTACTTTTTTTTTTAAAGAAGAAACTGTACGTAAAATAATTTCATTTTTCTGGCGGTGGAAGCAAATGAAGAGAAATTGGTGTAATGAGAAAAAATATATATTTAAAATTAAAAACAAATACTTAAAGAATAGTTTCGGTATTTTAAAGGGTGTAGGGAGTAAAATTAATATTTTTAATTTTTTAATATGGGTGCAAGAAGATATTTTGTGGGTGGCAATAGAGCCACAAAATATAATTCAGCATAATTTTAAAAAGAATATTTTTGATATTAAGTAGGGTTTATTTATGAATTATAAATTTTAAAATAAAAAAAAAAAAAAATTTTGATGAATTTGATTATGAAAGGTTGGACCGTGAGGCTGGGCTATTAGCTTCAACCATGATCAACCCATATATCACATTAAACTAGTCGTTAAGCCAATTGAGATATTTTAAAGTTTACTTATCTATTCGATGATTATTAATGACAATATGCAATATTTTATTTATTTGATCATTATTAATGACAATATATAATATTATTACACCAATTGTCATGATTAATCTGATTAGAATATAAGGGTTTGGCCGAGTTGTTGTTAACAACAATGTTACTTAGTAGTTTCCAGTCATTAGATTTCAATCCAATGGTGTATAAAAATTAAGAATTTAAAAATTACAAAATAATTAAAACAAAATTAAACCAACTCTCTCACACATAACTATCTAATAACATTGTTGTTAACAATAACTTAGCCAAACCCTAGAATATCTAATACGAAGACCATATGAGGTTGTGTATTGTATGATTGTCACACCAAATTGATTAGGTAGACTCATGTTGCAATCTTCCATTCCTAAATTTTAATAATTCTCAATTGACAGAATACCTATGTCCTTAACATTTTTTCTAGAACCTTTCTCAAAATCTAAGGAATTATTAGCAGTCTTGAACCTATTTTCTATATATTTGATCATGCCAAAATTGTGTTACATTTTGGCCCTCATTCCACATCTCTTGTCTCGCTTCCTAGTAGATTATGGTATCTAATGACTCTATTCTAGTCAATGCAGGCATTCAGTGTATTTCAGGCGTTGGAGATTCAAACGAGAATTTTCAGGTGAAGAACAAAGCAGATTTTCAAAGAAGAGTGCCCAGTTCGCTAGTGCTTCGCAAATCTCAGACCAGCGCAGTGCAACCCGCGAATCTAGGGCCAAATCACCATAAGAAGAGTTCAAGGCCATGGTTCACCGATCACACCAGCGCAATGTTACTCGCGAACTGGTAGCAAATTGTCCACAATGGACTTTGCCAAGAAGTATTCGCTGGTCCACACCAATAAATGACCCATAGACCGAGAACCAACAGAATCAAGAAATCGCCAGTTCGCGGGTCTAGACCAGCGAACTACCCGCAGACCAAGAGGTAGAAAATCTCCAAATTCCAGTTCAATGGTCTACTTCACTGGTCCTACCCGCAAATATCGGGCCGCGAAGTTGCCCAGACCTGATGGCATCAGCATTTCTTTAGACATATTTTTGGCACCCTGTAAATATAACTTTTCACATGTGTACAAGAGGGCCCTGACACAACCAACAACCCTCTTAGCTCATTCTCAGATCAAGGAATCTCACTAATATCATCCATACCCATTCCACTCATCCAAACCCATTTCCACACCATTTTCTTTCATTTTACTCAAGGAGACATCAAGGAGATTGGATTAAAGCTTCAAAAAGGAGGATTCTCTCATGGGTTTTCTTTCACTCATTTCTCCTAGTTTTTATTTTGTAATCATCATGAGTAGCTAAATCACCCACTAAGGGGTTGATGTGATACACTTGTGAATATCGGGTGTTTGTATTTGAACTCTATCTCTAATAATCTATCAAATATGTTTCATTCATTGTTTTAATTGTTTTCAATAAACAATTTGTCTTAGATTGAATACCACTCTTTGCAAGTTATTTGAGGGATTATTTGAGTGATTAACTTGGTATATGCCCTACTTGGTTTTCAAAAGCTCAATTGAATGGAAGGATTAACTTAGAGTATATCCCTTAAGTGAAATCGGGTCTCTACAATCTCAATCTTTAAATCTGAAATGAGTGAGCAATACTATATACCCTAGGTTGTCGATTGTAAAGGATTCATAATCAATGCTATATACCCTAGGTTGATTTATTTTATGAAGAGATTAGACCCTTATTTGGTAGATGTTCATTAATGAGAGTTATTGACACACCCATTATTTGCTTGTTGGATCCATCAACTCCTTAGTTCTCATTATCATACATTCACAACAATTCTCACTAATTGTTAGTTTAACTTTAGTCTTATTAACATAATTGTAGTTGCATCTTTAGTTGCTAATTTCCAAATCAACAATCACTGCATTTTTACTTTCTAGCTTACTAGTATTAGAATATTAATTTGATTACTATTCCCTTCGATCCTTGTGGGACGATACCTCGCTTACCACGTTACTTGTCTTTTAACATTTTTTAGGACAAATCTAAGGTTTTACAAATTATCTTTTTAACGTGCAATTTGTGGTAATGGCACAAAAATGAAATGGCACCGTTGTCGGGGATCGACGAGCGTAATAGTGATTAGATTAGTTTTGATATTAGTTTTTGTTTTTTAGTTTGTTGTTTTAGTTTTTGTCTCTTTTTATTTCATCTGGTATTTGTTGTTTTTTGCATTTTCAGGTTTTTAAGTATATGCATGGACATCGTTCGTTGGGAGGTGTTCTGTTTTCAGCTAACAACAATATTCACCGTGTTGGTAGACTTGTTCGACAGTTTGAAAGAAATCAACTTGAAGAGGATATGGCAGACTTACCTGAGCTAGGTTCTCCAAGGCATGAAGCTCAGAAACAAGAAGATTTGGGACTGATAATAGGATAGTACACACTCCCATCAATTGGCAATCAACCCATAGCTATTGTGCTTGATGATGTAGCTAGACAGTACGAGCTGGAGAGAATGCACATCAACCTACTATCATCTTTCTTTGGACTAGCTGCAGAAGACTGTCTACAATTCATGAAGAAGTACAATGCAGTTCCAGAGACCTTTCCTATTGTAGCCCGCAATGCAGTTTTGACAAGGGAACAACTACATTTGAGATGCTTCCAGTATTATCTGAAGGATAATGCTAAACAGTGGTATATGGCTTTGATAGCTAAATCGCTTACTACATGGGCTCAAGTCTGCAAGGCTTTTTACGACAAGTTTTTTTACTGCAACCAAAGCTATAGATTTGAGGATTGGAATTGCTACTTACATCGAAAAAGATGGTGAACTCTTTCACGAGGCATGGGAGAGGTTCCGGATTCTACTTACTCATACATACCTTGAGGAACTCAAAGTTACTTCATTTTACAGTGGCCTAACTCCTGTTACTCAGATGATTGTTGACAATACGTATGGGGGCACCATTGCAGACAAGAGAGCAATTAAAGCACATGACATTTTGGAGAAGTTAACTCAGAACTCACGGCAGAGGTGAAATAAACAAATACAATTAAATTGCCTAAGAGTGTGTTTGGTATGGCTTTTCAAGTAGAACTTCTAGAGTAGATCGTTTTATAGTAGAGCTTCTAATGAGTAAAGCTTCTACCAAAAAAGGGTTTTGATTGTTTATATTACAAAAAATAAAGTGTTAACAATATATTTTTAGAAATAGCTTTTGGTTGAGCAAATTACAAAAAAAATGTTAACAATGTATTTATAATAAAAGAGTTATGGTGGAATATCTAAAATTTATAAATGGTAATTGAGACAATTCATATGTTTTAAAAAAGCTCAAAAAAAAACTTTTTGGAAAAGCTCAAATTTCGGGCTTCTCCAAGTAGAAATAAAATGGTTTTTTAAAAGGGTAATTGAAACAATTCATATATTAAAAAAAAAACTGTTTTGAGTTTTGCAAACAACTAAAAAAAAACTTCAAAATAGCTTCTAGCATTAAAAAACGCTTTTGATCATTTCAAAAGCCATACCAAACATACACTAAAGCTAACCTAGAAGGGGGCGGGGTGAATAGGTATTTATAATGAAAGAGTTATGGTGGAATATCTAAAATTTATAAATGGTAGTTGAGACAATTCATATGTTTTAAGCTTTTTGGAAAAGCCAAAATTTTGGACTTCTCCAAGTAGACATAAAATGGTTTTTTTAAAGGGTAATTGAAACAATTCATATATAAAAAAAGTTTTGAGTTTTGCCAAACAACTAAAAAAAACTTTAAAATAGATTCCAACATTAAAAAAGTGCTTTTGATCATTTCAAAAGTCATATTAAACATACACTAAAACTAATCTAGAGGGAGCAGGGTGAATAGGTTTTTACACCTTTTTCAATTTCTTAGAAACAAATAAAAGTTTGTCCCTATAGATAGCTTGTTTCACAACACATGATAGATATTTGAGCACACATAGACTATTATAAAACATGTTCAACATAATCACATCAATAATGTCTATGACTTGCAAGTGAAGTAATCAAGCTAAAAACTAAAATCAACTAATTACTTGTATTGATGTTTATGTACACATATACAAGATTAAATGAAAGAATGACAATGTACAAATAAATCATTTTTATAAAGATAAAACATATAAACAACTTTGATTAAAATGGATTCGCATGTATTCATTTTCATGTATTCGCATGAATGCAAACATCAAAGTTTATAGCACATTATATTGAAAGTTTAAACATCAAAGTTGTCTAGTTATTATACATGAACAAAATTCTAAAACATGTGAAACACCAAAACACATTCAATTTCTAGATTTATTCATGCAATTAAAAATTGAATCAAAATATATACATTAAGCACATATTCAAGATTTTAGTAACAAACAAAAACATACTAGATTCATAAGAAATGATCAATGAATATTCTAGCAAATATTTAGAGCATGTAATCAATCAATCAATAATCAATTAAATCATAATTAGCTCTAAATACAAAATCAAATGTGCTAATCCTAGATTTATTCAACTAATGAGTCCTAACACATGATAAGGCTATCAATCATGAAATTAAAGTCAGTCAAAGTACAAATAGCCCTAGATAATAAGCTAATCACAATACAACTCACAAACACGTGACATCCTAGATTAATGAAAAATCTAGTTCACAATCAAGTCTCTAATTAGATAAGATTAGCTTATAACTGAAGCTCTACTTCTCAATATCATTTGTTCAAGTAACATAAACATATAGAAAAAGAAAACCCAAGGTAATTAAAGACTTTAAAAATCAAAACACAAAGAATGGATCAATACCTTGGAAATTCTCACAGTACCGATTTATGGTGTAGAAGCACCACAAAACTTGAACAAAGGCTTCTAACTTGCTTGGAGAAGATAGAGAACTACAATACGAAGATACTCCAACTTGAATCACTTAAATCGGATAAGAAATGAGAGAGATATGGTATTTGGAAATTGAAAAAATCTAGAGAGAAAATTCTGGACTAATTTTCTTTCTTTTCTTCTTATTTGAAAAATGAAAGGGGAAATGGAATTTAAAGAGAGGAAGGAAGAGAGATTCAAGACCACCAATGAGGGGCTACCACCTCTGCATCCCGTGGAGGCATGTGTCCTCTATGGGAAGGGATGCCAAAGGGATGCGAAGGGCATCCCTTCCCGTGGAGGCCATGCTCCTCCACAGGGAAGGGGTGTAAGTGGCAATTCCCCACTCTCTTCCCTCGCGCACCTTATACGTTCTTCATTCGTATTTCGGCCTCTGAATTTCAATTTCGAATCTGTTTTCGGATTAAGAACCGGGACTCCCTCATGCACATGGATGACAACAAAACTTTCACAAAATGTGTGGAAATAGACTCAATAAACAAAGATGAAAACCATGTACAATAAATGTACGGAAAGTTTCGTAACTTCCAATCGAAACTCGAAAACTAATGAATGAGTAACCGAAACGATTGGAATTCAATAAGGAATAATATGAGAACACATTCAAGTCCGATATCACAAAAAGACAAACAAACAAGCACATAACACACAAGTATACCATTTCCTATATATAGTCTTAGAATTTGCATTTTACAAAATTTGTCAATTTAAATCTAATACATGTGCATACAATGATAAGTGTGTGTATGTGTTATATCAATTGAGCACAACGATGCAGGGACACATATGAATGCAATGTGTGTGTGTGTGTGTATCTAAAGGCCTTGCAAGAGGATTGAGGTCTAAGTATATCTTTGATATGTAATAATGCTTACTCCTCTTTGAGGCTTTACTTTACTTGATGTGTTGTATAACTTCCTTGAAGCTTGATAAACCGTGAATCCTAGACAACTAATCAATACAGAGAAAATGTAGTTTTGATATAGAATAATGCCAACATACCTCAAAATCCTAATAAGAGGACTTCAAGTAATAGAAGAGGAAAGAAGATTAAGATCAGTGCTGATATGGGAATGGCCATTGAGATGTCCAGAATGGCCAATGAGCTTCAATCCTTGAAGAAATACATGAAGTCAATGACCAAGCAGAATCAGAGTGCTAACCAAGTGATCGGAGAAGGAGTGAATAGTGGAGAAGGATTTTCGGGGCAGTAAGAGGAAGCCCAAGTTCTTAGGGGATTTTAGAGACAAAGAAATAACCCATTCTCCAACTCAAATAATTCTAGGTGGAGAAATCACCTGAACTTCTCGTGGTCAAACAATAACAACACCAACACCAACACCAATCAAGGATACAACAACCGAAGTTACAACAACCACGCAAGTGGAAATGGTAACAATTAATGGAATAGCTCAAACATAAATCAAGCCAGAAATTTCAACAACAATCAACCTCATTTGTTTCAACCAAGAAACAAAACTTTTGAAAAGGAGATGAGAGAGTTTATTCAAACTTCTCAACATGCATCACATGCCATCTTAGCCTCTCAAAGATCAATTGACCAAACCATGAACAACTATATCCAATCCAATGACCAAAGACCAAACGGGATGGATGCATCAATTAGGAGGCTTAAGACACAATTGGGATAAATTTATGATAATTTCCACAAGCAGGAGAAGGGAAAGTTTGATAGTGCTCATTTGTACACTCGGTATAGCCCCCATTTCTTATCAACTATACTCGTTTTCGAGCGTATTTATATATTTAATGTTTTTTGTGAGTGTTGTGTATGTTATTTGCCATAAATAAGGTATTTGAGATTAATTGATGAGTTTTGGAATTTAAAAGGGCTGAAATGGGAAAGACTTGTGCAGTACACCTATATTTCAGGGGCCATATCTCCCATCTCAGATAGAACTAGGTTTCGTGCGACCTATTTTCAGAAACCCCAACTGTCCACTTTCCAACGGTTTTACGGATCACGATTCCGATATTTCTAGAGAAAGTTATGATCATTTTCGTAACAGTGCGCGATGCTGAAAAGCTGAAAACTGATGAAGAAAGGCATGGTGCTACTCGACCAGCGCAAATCCGGTAGAATGTCGCCGCTGGTCATGCGCCTGACCACCAGCGCAACGGAGCTTCAGCTCAGCTTTTTCTTGGTTTTTGTGCCCTAATTTCCACACCCTATATATACCTCACTTCCTATCTTTTCCCAACACCTCTTGCACGATCCTTCCACTCTAAAACACTTCAAAAACACATTTTCACTCTTCAAATCCACCAAATCACCACATCCAACCCTCAATCCATCAACCAAACTTCAATTCCATTTCACCAAACACCAAATACCCAACTTTCCCACCATTATCCACCATCAAAACCCAACCTTAGAGCATTGAAAGGGACTAAAAAAGAAGAAGCAAGCCAATCACACCAACATACCAAGAGAGGAGGAGAGCTTCACATATAGTTTTCTCTACACTTTTCTCTCTTTATTTCATTTTTAATTTGTTATGGCTTGCATAAAAATCATATCTTTTGTTGCCATTTCTTGTAATATGAATTAAATCCATCTTGGTTAAGGCCAAGATGAAACCTTTTTCATGAATCATTAGTAAAGGTCATCACTTTATTACAAATGCTTGTGTTATGTATGTGTATTTCAATTGCTTAATGCTTCTAGGTGTCTAACTAACACTTAGTTGATATTTGGTTGTTGTGTGAAGCACCGAGAGGAGAAGCACACAATGTGCTCGATGAAATGCCCGATACAAGTCTAGTAAGATAGAAATATGCGATGCTAGCTTGTAGGATTCCATTTGTGTGCCATTATGCTTAATGAATTTGTGTGTAGTTTGGATAACCATTGAGAAATAGGTTGTTGGCGCACATGAATATTGTTTTTATCACTTGAGAGAGGTTAGAGACTAATTGAGGGCATATGAATCTACATATACACTTGCCTATTTTATTTCAATGATGTGCCTAAAATTGATGATAATTGGATAGGTGGATTCAAGATCTTAGCCTCATTAACATATAATCACATCCAAGTGCTTGAGTTTGTTTGCTTATTTAGTTTCATTAATTGTATTTTAGTTGTATATTTAATTTAGTTAATTTTGAGTAGTGTAATCCAATCACTAAATCTTTACTAGTCTAAATAGTAGTTAATCAATCAATTATGGTAATCAATACCTCAATCCCCGTGGAACGAATTCTATTCATCATTGTGCTACTCCTACGGCTTCGTACTATTGTAGATGCTCATTTAGGAGTGATCAATTTTTGGCACCGCTGCTGGGGATTGAGCGGTTTATTGATATCACTACTAGTTGATTCATTACTAATTTAGATCATTTTCTTTGTATTTATTTCTTTGTGATTTCAGGCGGTTGCTCTTGTATGCATCATCGTACAAGGAGCAACAACTAACAGAATTTGAGATTCGATCCGAATATAGAAGGGACGGCCCAAAGGAATAGGAGAAACTGAAGACTAGCCATGGGGGATAATTTGAATCAAAATCCAATACCACCAGTAGCCCAAGAGGGGCAACATGGGCAAAATGAGCAAATCGGGGAGGATAAAAGAGTCATGAGGGACTATGTCATGCCAAGGGTGAATCAAAACTTGTCACCCATCCAACTCCCAACGATAAATGCCAACAACTTCAAAATCAAGTCTCATGTCTTTCAACAATTGGTGATTATGGGGCTATTTGGTAGTAAGCCGACGGATGATCCAAACGAGCATTTGAGGAACTTTGACCAAATTTGCTCAACATTCAAAGTCAATGGGGCTTCGAACGATGCAATTCGGCTAAGGATTTTCCCTTTTTCATTGAAGGACCAAGCTAAGACTTGGTATGATACTCTTGCACTAAGGTCGATCGCCCATTGGGATGTGTTGGCCTAAGCCTTCCTTAGCAAATACTTCCCTACCGGAAGAGCGGCTCAATTGATGAACGAGATTCACGAATTTTCCCAATTTGAGATGGAATCTTTGTATGAAGCTTGGGAGAGATACAAGGAGATGCTAAGAAAATGCTCATGCCATGGAATGCTGAAATGGTCAATTGTAGAGAAATTTTATCGGGGAATGAACTTGTCCACTCACCAATTTGTGGATGCTTCAGCGGGAAGCTCTTTGATGAACAAGTCTATGGATGCGGCGTATGATTTGATTGAAGATATGTCCGTTGCAAATTGTCATTGAGGTAGTGATAGGAAGACACCGAAGAAAGCACCCAGTATGTTAGATGTTGATCAAGTGACAGCAATGCAAGCACAAATTGATGCCTTAACAAGACAAGTGAACAACATTGGGGCAAGCTCTAGTATGGCCCAAGTAAAAATGTTGAGTTGTGATTTATGCTTGGGGCCTCATGAAAGTGTAGATTGTCAAGCGGGGAACCCATTTGCTCCCGGATCCTTGGAGCAAGTTTCTTTTGTGAACTATAATAGAAACTTTGTTAACCAAAATGCCGACAACCAAAATGCCAACCCAAACATCAACCCATACTCCAACACCTACAACCCCGAGTGGAGAAATCACCCTAATCTCTCATGAAAAGGCAACCAACAAACCCTTCAACCACAAGCAAATTTTAAACCACCCAGATTTAACCAACCACAACAAGCCTTTCCCAACCAACAATCCCAATTCCAAAATCAAGCCGAGAGAAAGCCTACTCTTGAAGATTTGTTCTCCAAATTCATGACAAAGATAGATGTCCGGATGGAGTTTCAAGATAATTCTTTAAAAAAGCTTAATACCAATATAGACCAAATTGCACAACATTCTCAAGCATCAATCAAGAATTTATAGGTGCAAATGGGACAATTGACGAGGGTTATTCAAGAAAGACAACAAGGGGCATTGCCAAGTAACACGGAGATCAACCCAAAGGAGCAATGCAATGCTATTTCATTGAGAAGTGGCAAGATAGTTGAGAATCCAATTAGGGTGAGCAAGCGGAGAAAGAGTTAAACAAGGATATGACACATGAAGATTCTACCTCTCAATTCCATGGAGAGGAAGACAAGAAAAAAGATGATCTACCCAACACATCCTTCGATCTACCTTCTCCACCACAAGTAAAGGCATGTGTACCCCTAATCCCATACCCATAGCGCCTCAAGAAACATAAGGATGCTCAAAGCTTCACAAAGTTTTTAGAAATATTCAGAAAGATACATATTAACATCCTGTTCACCGAAACGTTGGCTCAAATGCCAACATATGTGAAGTTTTTGAAAGAGATCCTATCAAACAAGAAGAAGTTGGAGGATTGTGAGACAGTAGCTCTCACAGAAGAATGTAGTGCCATTCTCCAAAACAAACTCCCTTTAAAATTGAAAGACCCCGGAAGGTTTACTATCCTATGCACCATTGGAAATTTGGAGTTTGGAGGAGCATTGATAGACTCGAGAGCAAGCATCAACTTGATGTCGTATTCCGTATTGAAAAAGTTGGGATTGGGGAAAGTGAAGCCTACAAGAGTGACTCTCCAATTGGCGGATCGATCTATTAAGTACCCACACGGAGTTATAGAAGATGTTTTGATGAAAGTGGGTAAATTTTTCTTCCCGGTTGATTTTGTAATTTTAGAAATGGAAGAAGATATTGAGATCCCGTTAATTCTTGGGAGGCCATTCTTAAAGACTAGTGGGGCCTTGATCCATCACAAGGAAGACAAGTTGACCTTGAGGATTAAAGATGAAAAAGTTGTGTTCGACATGTTCAAGGCCATCGAGAGCCCTTCATTATCCGAAGCATGCTTAAGAGTTGAGGTTGTTGATCCTCCTGTGGGGGAAGTTTTCGAAAGAGACATTCCGAAGGAGCCGCCTAAATCTACCTTTGAGCATGGGTTTACAAGAAATAAGAAAAAGGCGAGCCATAAAATAGGTTCACATGGAGTCGTGAATAAGATCCAAGCAACTCCTCCGGTTAAAGATGAGAAAAAAAATGGATAAAATGGAGAAGAGAAAGAAAGCTTGTGCGGTGGAGCAAACAAGAATGGTAAATGGGTTTTGGGTGAGGACATTCTATGCCTCATATAGGTTGAAAAGGAAAGGGGTGTTTGATGAGCCCAAGTCAATGGCCTTGCATGAGGACCCAACTTGAACAATCACAAAGGGAGGTACAACTCTTGTAAATAGTAGTTTTATTTTCATGCTTTTATAAGCAATTTACATTTCTGTTTAGCATTAAGTTGTGGAGTTGTATTGTGCCTAGCTTTTAGGTTTAGTTTGTGTTTGGGTTGCATTTGGCTTCCCTCCCGCTTCCAAGCTTACATTGTCCAATCCTTTTTATGTGCAAACATTGGGGACAATGTTTTGGTTAGGTTTGGGGGTGTAGCCAATTAGTGACCGTCTTAGGTTTTGTGTGTTTTGCATGAGTATCTTGTGTGCTATTATTATTTATTAAAAAAAAAATTGCACGATTGTGTGGGCTTAGAGCCAAATTTTGTCAAATTTTATCAAATTTTCCACCATTTTGAGTCAAAATCTGGAGCAGCAAAGGCTGCTTGTTGAGATACCTTTGGGTTGAGCCGTTGAAGGCACTTTATATATGTCATGTGTTATTAAGAGAGGCCGTGTTGGTCAAAGTTGCATCACATTGCTTGCACACATCCTACCGGACTCATTTTGTGTTTTAGTGAATGAGGTAGCGCGCTTGAGATGTCCAGATCATTAGTGGAGACTACCCTTGTGAGCTTCATTGCCCAAATATTGCGTCCACAAGAGTGAATTTTATTTTTATTCTCTAAACACTCATTTTGTAGATATTAGGCATGATAAAAAGGACATATTCTCATTGCATTGAGCATTAAAGAACATCTTTTTAGCATTGTGCATATACGTGTTTCCCTTGTTGGCTTGCTAGACTCATACCTTGAGAGATAACGTAGGCAATATGTGTTAGTCACTCAAAATGACCCAAACACATCCATAGACCTTGTGTGTGTGTGTGTGTGTTTTAAGGTCCAAAGAATAGAGACCTACACACTACATTACCCGATCACCATATCCATCCATGTTACAATTATACCACACTAGACCATCCCATAGCAATGATCATGATAACATGAATGGATATGGTGATCGGGGTAAAATTATACCACACTAGACCATCACAAGTAGCGTGTACTTAGGCCTATTACTTTATCATCAGAAAAATAAAAATAAAAAATAAAAAAAGTTGCCTAATTGTTAAGCAACTACATATTGTACAAAGTTTTTAAGTCAATAAAATGCCTAAACGCTAAAAGGGGATTGCAAAGTGTACCATGTAGAAGAATCATGATCATTAGCTCACCAATGATTCCATATCCACCTAACCTCTCCATCACCATCCAGTCATCAAACTCACTTGCACTTAAAAAGAAGTCATAATTGATCTTTAGGAAGTGTCTAGCTTGAAAACAAGGGTGTTCTTAATGCTTGATTCCTTTCTTGAGGTCCATTTGAATTAAAGATTGCGCGTTCTTAACAATTTTTCATATACGTTTTAATTTTGAAAATTCTTGTGCATAAATTCCAACTCGCATATGTTTGATGAGTGAGCCTAGATTCGATATAATAAAATAATGAGAGAACCCAAGAGAGGTTTAGAGTCAAAGTGAAATGTTATCTAATGACTCTTGTGTTCGATGCTTTTGAAACTAAATTCACTAAGAAGTCCGGAATTGCAATCATTAGTGTTGTAGCACCTTGGCTACAACACCTCTAGAATGCACTCAATGATCTTAACATGCTTATGTCTACTTTTACGATTCTCCCAATGTTGCATCTCACCTTCAGTTGACTCGGTAGAAAATACGTTTGTGGGTATCGTTCTGTAAGCCCTCACGAGACTTCACTCATCCTCTAGGGATCGCTAGGGGTTTAAAAGAATTTAAAAAGCTTGTGGCACGTGCCAAGTGCCATCGTGTCACCCACGAAAGTGATGTTTTCTTTATTTTAATTTTGATTAGGTTAATCTTAATTTTGTTTGCTTTGGTTTTGCTCGGAGACGAGCAAAAGATAGGTTTGAGGGTATTTGATAGTGCCCATTTGTACACTCGGTATAGCCCCCATTTATTATCAATTGTACTTGTTTTTTAGCGTATTTATATATTTAATGTTTTTTGTGAGTGTTGTGTAGGTTATTTGTCATAAATAAGGTATTTGAGCTTAATTGATGAGTTTTGGAATTTAAAAGGACTGAAATGGGAAAGACTTGTGCAGTAAATCTATATTTCGGGGACCATATCTCCCAGCTCAGATCGAACTAGGTTTCTTACGACCTATTTTCGGAAAGCCCCAGCTGTCTACTTTCCAACGGTTTTTACGGATCACGATTCTGATATTTCTAGAGAAGTTTATGACCATTTTCGTAACGGTGCGCGATGCTAAAAAGTTGAAAACTGATAAAGAAAGGCATGGTGCTACTCGACCAGCGCCGGACCAGCGCAAATCCGGTAAAATGTCGCCGCTGGTCATGCGCCTGACCACCAGCGCAATGGTGCTTCAGCTCAACTTTTTCTTGGTTTTTGTGCCCTAATTTCCACACCCTATATATACCTGACTTTCTATCTTTTCCCAACACCTCTTGCACGACCCTTCCACTCCAAAACACTTCAAGAACATATTTTTACTCTTCAAATCCACTAAATCACCACATCCAACCTCAATCCATCAACCAAACTTCAATTCCATTTCACCAAACACCAAATACCTAACTTTCCCACCATTATCCACCATTAAAACCCAACCTTGGAGCATAGATGGGAACTAAAAGAGAAGAAGCAAGCCAAGCACACCAACATACCAAGGAGAGCTTCACATATAGTTTTCTCTACACTTTTCTCTCTTTATTTCATTTTTAATTTGTTATGGCTTGCATAAAAATCATATATTTTGTTGTCATTTCTTGTTATATGAATTAAATCCATCTTGGATAAGGCCAAGATGAAACCTTTTCTATGAATCATTAGTAAAGGCCATCACTTTATTACAAATACTTGAGTTATGTATGTGTATTTCAATTGCTTAATGCTTCTAGGTGCCTAGCTAACACTTAGTTGATATTTGGTTGTTGTGTGAAGCACTGAGAGGAGAAGCACACAACGTGCTCGATGAAATGTCCGATACAAGTCCAGTAAGATAGAAATATGCGATGCTAGCTTGTAGGATTCCATTTGTGTGCCATTATGCTTAATGAATTCGTGTGTAGTTCGGATAACCATTGAGAAATAGGTTGTTGGTGCACATGAATATTGTTTTTATCACTTGAGAGAGGTTAGAGACTAATGGAAGGCATACGAATCTACATATACACTTGCCTATTTTATTTCAATGATGTGCCTAAAATTGATGATAATTGGATAGGTGGATTCAAGGTCTTAGCCTCATTCACATATAATCACATCCAAGTGCTTGAGTTTGTTTGCTTATTTAGTTTCATTAATTGCATTTTAGTTGTATATTTAATTTAGTTAAATTTGAGTAATGTAATCCAATCACTAAATCTTTGCTAGTCTAAATAGTAGTTAATCAATCAATTGTGGTAATCAATACCTCAATCCCCGTGAAACGAATTCTATTTATCATTATGCTACTCATACGACTCCATACTATTGCGGGTGCTCATTTAGGAGTGATCAAAGTTCCAAAGGAATATAGAGCAGGCAAAGGTGATTGAAACATGTTACAAGGAGGATGATCTCTCTTTGAAGATGAGTCAAATGAAGTGGTAAAGCACAAAGAAAAAATTGATGACACCCTTCACAATGTGAGGGTGTTCCTCTCAGAGAGTGTCTTCTACTATGCCATTTGGAGTTTTCACAGAATTGTCCTCCAACAACAGGATAATTTTGGTAGGCTTGATCTTTCTAATGTTCAGTTGCTTGCACAATGTGAAGAATATCATGTTGATGCTTGCTCCCATGTCAAGCGCAGCTTCTATTGCCTTGGAATACCCTAATGTAACTAAGATTATAAAGCTACTTCTTGAAAGATCATTCATGGCTACCGCAAGCATGAAGGTAGATGTGATTACAAGGATGTTATCATTTAGTTTTCTTGACAAGAGTGTGAAATTCTATGTCCACAAGCCAAAAAAAAGAGTTAATAAAGAAGGTTGCTTTGTGATTGAAGTTCACAAAGAAAGAAAGAAAATGAACCATGTAAGCGATCTTATGCAAGCTTTTAAGAAGGATACCAAGAAGAATGGAAAGAAACAAAAGAACCAAGTACAACAAAAAGAGGTGAAAAGGATTGAGCAACAAAAAGAATTACTTCAAGACAAAGTAATAAAATTGAAAAGATGGTTTTTGATCAATAAGTGCTTGAGAAGGTTGATGAAGTTGAAAAGGAGAACAAGAAGCGTATGCTTGAAGTGAAACTACTCAAGGCGGAGAATGGGTTGCTTAGAAAGAAGGTCCAAGAGTTCTCCTCTATCAATAAGGAGTTGGGAGAAAAAGTCAAGAGCCTTGAGTTGGAGAAGAATTATGCATCAAAAGAATTAGAAGACCTTGCAAGACTATTAGAGGAATTTGAAGAAGAGTACGTAAGGAAAACAAGAAAGTTGCTAATTGAAGTGGAAAGGAAAACAAATGCTTTAGAGGAAACAAAGGAGGCACTAGGTAGGAAAGAGGAGACTCTCAAGATAGCAAAGGTTAAAGAATGTGACTATATAGTCCAACTTGACAAGGTTGAGAAGGAGGTTAAGACACTTCAAGTTAAGCAACACCAAAGGTGTCCAAGTCACTCACCAAGAGGGAGTTTCCTTTACGGTCCTCCTATTTGCTATTTTTGGTCAAAAAAGGGCACATTAAAGCTCATTATTTTAAATTTCAAAAGCATAGAAAAATGAATCAAGCTAGGGGTAGGAGGTACCCAACAAAGGCTAAGAGGATTTGGATGAGAAAAGATTTAATGAACCAAGTGAGGACAAATGGTAAAGATAAGCTAGGAGAGTCATTAGCACCCATTTTGGAGGATTTGGATGAGAAAAGATTTAATGAACCAAGCGAGGACAAATGGTAAAGATAAGCTAGTAGAGTCATTAGCACCCATTTTGGTTGTGAAGAAGAGTGAAGTTCCCAACTTTGCTAAACCACCCTTACAAGATTCTAGCCCCACCCAAAATGCATGAATTGATTATCTTGTTGTATTTTAGATTTACACAATTCATTTTTCTTTTAATATCAGTGTTGTAAAAGTCGGCGTCTAGGGTCAATTAGTCGCCGACTAGGAGCTCAGCGGCGATCGACCTCGGAAATCGTCGTGTCAAAGTGGTTCCCGTCAAGTTGCCGACTAGTCGGCCTAGTCGGTCAAAGTTGGCCAAACCGCCGTTGACCGACTTGGTTGATTCAATAAAATAAAAAAAAAAAAATTTAAAAAGCCTTTCATCGACCAACAACCATCTCTTCTCGCCTCTTCTCTCGTCCAAACCACATCGTCCGGTCGCCGACGCCGTCGCCGTCCGCCACCATAAAAGGTCGTTACACAGTTATAAATTGAAGGGGTTTTGAAATCAAACCCATTTGAGGTCTGGTTTAAATGGATCAAATCATGGCAGTTTTTGGGATTTTTTTTTTTTTTTTTTTTTGGGAGGATTTGAAAAAGTGGGTTCTCTTCTATTTTTGACTAAATCTCAAGAAAAATTGTAGGGATGTGTTTTGATGCTTTGGTTTCTGGATTTTTTTTTTAAAAAAAAAATTGCTCTAATTTTCGATCTGGTTTTGTGGTGTTTGGACTGGCAATAGCTCTGGCTTTGGATGGCCTACCTCTGTAGATGTGAAGAGATGAGGAGAGAGAAAAAGCAGTACAATGAAGATGTGCAGAGATGAGGAGAGAGAAAGAGCAGTCTAAATGTACATGTGTACAACGAACAATTATTTTTTTTTTTTGGAGTGACTAGTGAGGAGCACAAACTGTACGATGAACAATTTGATAATAAATATATTAAATATTTATTTTTCTTCAAATTGTGATTTTATAATCACTGTATGTTTCTTTTTTTAATATTTAAAGAGAATGAGAACAAAATGGTTGTGGTAAAATAATATTAAAAGTAAAATAAAAATATATTCTCTCTATTAAAAATCTTTAAATTTTAAAAAATATTATAAAAATATATTCCGGTCAGCTGCCGGTTTACCGTCCGACGCCGAATTCCGACCATCTGTCTAGTCCCCGATTAGTCATCCTAGGTTCTAGACGGTGAGTCATCGCCCAACTAGCGCCCAACGACTTTTACAACACCGTTTAATATAGACTAATTTCTTTGTCCCTGATATTTTAGCTTGTGCATTGTTAGTGAATAGGGGAAGATTTGGGTTTTGGGGAGAAAAAATTATTGTGGAATTCTCTTTGAATGGTGATTTTTAGTTCAAATTTTTTGTTTTAGATAAATAAGATAGGAAAGAGATAAGGTAAGATCAAGAAAAAGACGAGATATTAAAAGGATTTAAATCCCTTACGATTATATGGAAGAGGAGGAAAACTATATATTTAAATATATAAGGACCGACCATGTGGGCAAGTGCACCAGGTGCAACTGCCGGGTCCCAAATTTTTTTTTTTTTTTTTTCACTTTAATGAAAGGCAAATTCTGGAAGTGAAAGATCAAGTGATCCAATTAAAGTTAAAGATCAATGGTCCCAAGTAATGAAAAATAAATAAATAAAATTAATGGCCTTAAAAGATAAAGGATCCAATTCATTTTCTAGAATACTTCTCTGATCAGAACTCTAATTAGAACCGTCCAGATTTTATAATTTCATGACGTCCGACCACAACCACATATTCACAGTGGGCTTACAGTCTCACATTAATAAATACCCACACCCAATATGAATGTATAAATGTGATTGGATGTCCTTAACTTATAATTTCAGGATATCCTTACTAAAGAATCACTCTCGTTTTCTAATATATATATATATATATATAGTCTTTCTATTGTCAGTTCGTCCTAACAATAAATATATCAGGACGAAGAATGTGGACCATAGATTATGAATAAGTTTTGACAAGTGCATACATTTTGAGTCAAAGTATATAAATCTAGTGGTTCATATTCTTCGTCTTTGATATATTTATTATCAGGACATCTAACCACAACCACACATTCACAGTTGACTCACAACCAACAAATACTTATACCCAATATGAATGTGTAGCTGTTGTTGGATGTTCTGAACTTATAATTTTAGAACGTCCTTACTAGACAACTAGAGAACCACTATAAATATATATATATATATATATATATATATATATAATCATGGAAACTTAAATGTCATTTTCACTTGAAAATCAAATCATTTTTATATACTTAGAAACCAAATCTTGCTAACAAAAAATTATTAGGAACAATACAAATACCGTTTCAGTGTTGGTTTTTGATTTTAAAAAATAAAAAAATAATAAAAAATAAAAAATAAAAAAATCAAGCTTTTGTTATTCACTTTTTCTTATTATAACCAAATCTTGCTATGAAAGAAAATTCTTAAGAGCAATATAGACACCGTTAATGTTTGATAAAAAATAAATAAATAAATAAATAATTTAAAATCAAGCTGTTTAGTTTGCTGCCACGATAACCAAGCTTTTAACAATAATGAATTATTTAAAGTTTGTATGTCTAGACAAATTTTGGTTAGAGTTACAAGTTAATAAAACTAAGAATATGAATAAAAAGGTCCATTTCAAAATTTTCGCCACGGGATCGATGTATGTCCACTAAACAAACATCTTACCAAGCACAAACTACATCTTGCATTCCATAAGTATCGCATTTAGAAATGAAAGTGTTGAATTCAATTTAGATGCAAAATAGTAAACAACAGCATACTCAAATGTCTCCATTGGCTTTTCGGTTTCAGTCTGAGGATAATTTTACATGCAGCTATGGTAGCATAAATAAGTACCTGGATCCATATGAAGAAATAACTTAAACAACATATCGATAGGTGACGTAACGGCCAGCAGTTTCACTTGGCCGGATAATCTTCACAACTTGTGCACGCTTCAGCCCATAATATCTTGCAATTGGATCACTCACTTGAATACGAGGCAACTGCATTCCAAACCACAAAGAATATAAGAATCACAACAGAAACAAACTGATCTACATACTAAAATGCATAATCCGAACCAAACATCCCAAGTCCCAACCACATTCTAGTTAATCACATTATAAAAAAAAAAAACACAATAAGCAAGATTGAAATGCAAGGAGGACCAAATTAATACAAATGGTCAACACTCAACACATTAATTGATATTATTTGATTTTTTTTGGGACAATTAACAAACAAATTTTAATAGCTTACCCTCCAAATATGGTTGTCATTACAAAATCAAAACAATTTCTCATTAGCTAATTTATGAACAGCTCCTTAAAAAAGAAACATAACCAGCATTTGTAATTTTACCTAACTCTTTGTTGCTACAAAATCATCGGTGAGCTTTATTAACAATAAAAATGCCTAAACAGTTTAAATCATCACCTTAAGGAAAATTAATTTTTTACAGTGATGAACCTCCCTCTAATAGCTGCAACAGTGAATCAATGCTGCATCTAAAAGCACATATTTTAATATGAATCCCCATCAGCTCTTCCTCTTGAATAAATCCTCAATCTGGGTTGCAAATATATATCCATATAGAGGTAGGCATAAAAATTCCAACCGGCCCAAACCAACCCGAACCGAACTGAAATTACATGTTTGGATCGGTTTTGCATTTCAATTTGGTTTGAATCGGTTTCTTAAACAAGGAATCGAAGTTTCTCGGTTTGATTTCGGTTTGGAGGATCCAAACCGAAACCGAACCAAGCCGAAACCAAACTCCAAACCAATATATAAAATTTAAAAATAAAATAAATAAAAAAACCTACATTTTCCACTTTTTTCTCGATCAGCAGCCACTCCTCTGCTCTTTGTCTCTCATCTCTCAATTCTCAACGTCCCTCGTTGACCTTCATCTCTATCATCTCTCAACTCTCAATGTTGATTACTCATCACTCGATTTCAATCTCAATCTCTCGTCTAAAATCATCGATCCATAAAAAATCTCTCAGATTGGGAGATCTTAAAGAAGAATCGAAGCTTTTGACAGTTTTTTCTCTACTTAAACTCTTGTTTTATAGCCTTTCAATTTTCTGAAATATGTTTTGTAACAGTGTTTGGTGATAGTTATACATGTGTTGGATTCTATTTTTCTTCTTTATCTTTCAATTGGTTTGTGATTTTGGGGAACTTAGAAAGTTAACTTCATTTCAATCTCATGTCTGTGTTTGGTAAACAAGAAATGACAAGAAAATCTTTTCAAAATCAGTTCAAGCATTCTGAACTTACTCAGCCCAACAGACCCACATAATAGCCCAAACCGATACGAACCGACCCGACCAAACATGTTCGGTTCAGTCCGGTTTTGTTTCAAATCTCGGTTATATTCGGTTCAGAAATTTGGGAACCGAAAATTTTTCGGTTATAATTTTTGGTTTGGTTCGTCATGAAACCGAACCGAAACATGCCCACCCCTATATCTATATATATCTACACTCTAAAGATTTTAAAATAAAATTGTGGTGGCAGGGAAAAAACACACACACACCCTGGAAATTGAAGAAGGGTCAAGCACATGAATCACATGCAAACATTTAAGGTAGTTCCATAGTAAAATGGGCAGCCTACAAGCTACAACGAAAAACAGTACTGTCGTTTAATAAATAAAAAAAAATACCTGTTTCATAATTTTTAAGTATCGAAAGCATCCTACAATTTTAAATAATTTATAATGCCAAGCCTTATGCATGGAACCTAATTCGTTTTCAAGGCGGTAGGTAAGCACATAAGAGCATATGACTCAGTAGAGTAAACAATGTACACATTGAACAAGATGAAGATATCAAGATTCTCAAAACTGACCTGTGTTTCCTTCACCGTATACCTTTTCAGCAAAGTCTTCTTCTCTTCATTTGTAAGCACCTGATGCTCAGGAATAAGAACATGTTCTTTGATGTTAACCATGAGTTCTGCCTCCTGTTTCAATGAAAAAAAAAAAAATGCATTAATATCCTTCTTCAAGTTCAGAAAGTAATGCATTACCATTAACACACACCAAAACAGAAAATAATTCTTTAGACTGCAGTGCTTCAACCTTGTCATCGCAAGAATTGGCCACAAGTAACATAGATAATAGTCAGGTGAAAAATGCCATCCAATCTAACCATAATCTTGAGATGGAGTACCATATTTACACTCATATTTTGAAGTACATAGGTAAAATTCAACTAGGAGTTAAAGCTATCAATATCATGGAAGTAACTGATTTTACCTGGAATACCTCCAAGTGAAACTTTGACGATATCTCACTTATACATGTCCGAGCGAAGGGAGTCAAATTCTGTTGAACCACCAATATTGCTCTAAAAACATTTTCTGATTTCATGCGATTAGTATAAGTCTTCATAGTCTTAACGCCAACTTTTGGTTCTTCGGGAAAGAAAACATAAATCTTGTAAAGAAGAAATAAAAGTGTAAGGTAAAAAAATCAGAGGAATATACACGAAGAACATAACTTTAGAGTATATAAGAAACACACTGATCTAATTCTACTTTAACTTCGGGCATATCATGCAAACTTTAATACAATCGTAGATGTAAATCCAATTTAAAAATTAAAAACATTTGAAAAAAAAAAAAAAAACAAACAAACAAACTTTCAGAAGCTGAAGAGCTGCTAAAAGTATGATTTAAGGGTGCATGGCTTCGGATATCCAGCACAATCAACCTCCCAAAGTAAAGATAATCAATAAATGATGACCTGAGCTCAGGCCTAAATTTAAGCATAAAAGTAAAAACCCTATCACACAATCCTTGAGCCTGCCTAAATTCGTCAAAATCGTATCTTTTAATTGGGTTCAGGTTCATAAGCCAATTATTCTGGTTTGTTTGCACCCCTAATGATAATAAACTACTACTACCCACATGGTTCATTCTATTGAAAACCAATATTTTGTAAGCAATCCTATATTCACAAATTCTCAAATTTCAGATTCAATCTCAAGCCTCTATATTAAGCTCAACACAAACTATTGATATTTTCCAAGTGACAAACACATTTGTGGGTACTAATTAAACATTAATGTAAAAAATAAAAACTAATGATATTAATTAAAGATCGAAGTTAAAACCTGATCAGAGTTGCTGTTGCGCAAAGCTTTATTGATAACAAGGTCTTCCCTTTTCATATTCTCGCCATATTTGGAGATGAACTGTTGTTTGGTCATGTTTATCTCGAATTCACCAACAAAATACCCTCTATCTCGAAGCATCTCCATCACCGTCTTCCTTATTCTGACTAGCCTTTTGATTTCTTCCTCCGTTAATGCCATCTTCTTCTCACTGATTGATAGTCACTTTCCAAATCAAAAATTAGCAAATTCAACTTTCAACTCAAAAGGCAACGAAGGATTCGATGGTGTTGCCTCGAACTCGATTGGATGGATCTCTGCAACTCGATGGATTGCTTGGGATCGAAATTAAGAAAAATCCAAAACAGCAGTCCTGTTATCCATACGACTAACGAGAGGCGATCGATCGGGTCGGGTTCAACCCAAGGAGGTTCCTAATCGTGATTGGGACGACCCGGACCGGCAATGTTTTGGGCCAAGTTTAGATATCGAGCCCTTTGCGTAGAATTCTTTAAAACCGCTGTAATTTTTTTTTATTTTTTTTTAAGTATCAATTTATCCATCTATCTAGATCATTTTATTTTATTTTTATTTTTATTTTTTATAACTTTTACCATTGGTAAGATTTGAATTACTGACTTGGAAATCATTTATCCAAATCTCAAACCCGTTTATCTACCAACTGAGCTACACCATTAGAGACTTAAAATCACCACAAATATTACATGAATAAACGAGGTTTTAATGTTAATGACCGCATTGTAAATTTTATTTCTGTCTATAACCAAAAATTTGTTGAAATATCCCTCAACTCACTTAAACCTCCTTCTTTTTCTTTTTGCGATTTTTCACGTACATTTTTTTAAATATATTTCTCGTTTCTTTTCTTAGATATTTCATATTTTCTCCCTTTTATGTGAAATTTGGACATTCAAATGGATTCAACATTTATAAGAAACACTAAGGAATATTTATAGCACATGTTATTAACACCATGTTATTAACTTAAGTTTTAATAGCATCAAAAATATGTTTATGACAAATACCTGATTTCCGAATTAATAAATATTGTCAAAAAAATATATATATATATATATATATATATATATGTGTGTTTGTGACAAAAATACTTATTAGACACAAACATGTGAGTTGAAGTTTAAATGGGAGAGATTACCTTGTGGGAAAAGTGTTATTTCTCTCTCTTTTTTTGTTTCCTCTTTCTAGCAGTTCTTTTTCAACATTTTATACTCCCGCTACGGTTCACTTACATATTCTGAGTTTTTTTTGTGTGTTTATCTCTCTACTTTCCTTCTACCATTTTCTTTATCAAATTTCAAACTAGCTACAACCAAAAAAGTTTTAGAGATTTACAAGATAAAACTTTTCAAAATAGATCGAAAATGTTGATAGAGAGAGATTGAAAATGTTGATAGTGTTTGGTGTGAGAAAAACAATTTTTCAAGATATATCGTTTTCAAGTTGAGAGAAACTATTTTTGTGAGAAAAACTTCTTGAATGTGTCCGGTGTGAGACGAAAGGGAGAAGGAAAAGGAAATGAACAATGCGAATAAAATGAGTGATTTAGAGAGGTTTTTTTTTTTTCGACACACATATTATGGTGCTATTAAAATTCAAATTATAAAGTGAATGATAAGCCCCCAAAATCAACTATATAAAGTGTTATTTGCAGCCATTTTCACTTCCATTTAAATGCATTCATTAAATAGTTTTAAAAAATATATATTTTTTAATTGTTTTAAATCTGGAATACATTTACATTTATTTTAAATTGAACAATAGAAAATAATCGGCAAGAGACTTTTCTTAAATAGTAAGTACACCTAGGAGAACACACGTGAAGCTAATCTATTTCTATTCCTTCTTCTTCTTCTGTTGGTTGGATTTGGATCCAACACGCGACAAATTTGAGGAAGAATCCCATCGCTCGAACAAGAAGAGATACTGCCTGCATCTTGAAAGTCATATACCCACCAGTCTTCAACCGAATTATTATTACTAAAATAAACACAATCGCTCTTGCTTCCCATTTTGCTTGCACATATTGATATACAACAATTAGTCCCCAAAAACAGAGTCCTATCTCCAATTCTCTCCATTTTAATCCATAAAAGTTTACCATTATCTAACTGGAAAACCTCTACATCATCCACAATGTTAGCTGACTTTCTAGAGACCAGTAAAATCAGCAAAATCTTCCCATTTGATTCCACCAAATATTCCTTAAAATACCTAGATTGTACACAAGGAACAGCTCTCTTCGGACCTAAAGCTGTGATTTTTAGATGGGAAGAATCAACATCGGGTTCAATAACTGCAAGTGTTCCTTGCAAACTCAATGCAAAGAACTTCCCTTGATAGCCAATCGCATTCGTAAATCGCATGAAATTTTGCTTTTCTGATGAACAATGAGGGTCAGGAATTGTGCAATCTTGCTTTGTCCATGCATATATTTCTCGATAACCTCTTCCTCTGAGTCTACAAAATGCAAAAGCTGGATGAGTAATGCCTGTTAAAACCATCATAACCGACTTATCCGAACACGAGGACACGACAGGGTGTCGAAATGGAACCATTGGATCCCAAGGTGGAAGAGAATAGAAGCTTTCGCAACCATATGGATAACAAATTCGGTAATACACTGTCGGGGATGATTCTCCTTCGGCTAGTTTTCGCGACCATACTCCTTTGGCCACTATAGCACCATCGGAAAATCCTTCGTAATATTCCCAAGGTTCTGGCCATGGCCTTCTCGGATACCAAATCCACTCGCCTCGGTGAAATTTTATATTCATTTTGAAATTTGTGTCATGAACATTGTTGCCATGATCATCATGGAGTTGAAGCCATATTTGTGGTTTTGAAGTTCGATTGCATTGCTTTGATAATGATCTCCATGACTTGGTCACTCCACCATCACCGATATTTTGCACTAGAGTTGACTGCCAAGATATCATTTTGATAAGTTGTAGTGGAAGATCTGGCCATAACTCTGTAGCTTTCTCGCCATTATTGCTGGTTTTTTTCTTCAGCTTTGGAGCCATAAGATTGATTAATTATGGTGGTTGAAAATGAGGATATTATTTAATTATCTCATGTTTCTATCTATATATATATATATATATATATATATACATAGAAACGTAGCTTCCAAGTTCTAAACTTTATCTCAGAACACAGAAATTGAATTTAATACATAGTATTACATGTAAAGTTGACCTCAACTTTTTGTGAGAGACTATACATACATACATATATATATATATGCTTGGGACAACACGGCGGATTTGTTTGGGTAGAAAAATGAAGACCAGATGTTAAACTTAATAAGAAAACCACCGTCGACTGTAGCGTTATGGTAAATAATGTCCATTTAGCTTAACAATATCATATGTTTGAGTCGTTATATTATTGGCGGTATGTTAAAAAAAATCTTCATAAATTTTTTAAAATTTTTTGTTATAACTTTTTTAGACGGTTGATCTGAAACTACTAAATGTCATATGACATTTAAAAAAATAATTTCTCAAGACAGAATTTCAATTATTTTATGAAATTTTAGAAGGTATTTATAGTAAAATATAATATTTAATTTTTTTATAATATAGACTATTTGAAAAATAATGTTGAGTGTCATTAGAACCTCTTATGAAAAATTTCGATTGCAATAGTTATTCCAGTCTTCATATTTATACATTATAATATTTTATAATTGGATTGAATTATATCGGATCTAATTGTAATTTGATTAAATCAGATTCCTCTCTAAGATTGGATCGAATTGGATCATAATATCTTCAATCCAATCGGATCAGATTGAATCATATCTTGGATAATGACAAATCCAATGGATCCGATTTGCCCCATACCCATAATATGAGTTATAGAACTCAAGTATATACAGCACATGGCAAAATTCAATTACAGTTAACAAATTACAAATTAAATGCTACAACAATTCAATTATTCATTGTAAAATAAAGAACCTACAATACAGAAGTATCCATGTCATCATCAACAACGTCATCTTCCAGGGTGGAATTGAACATGCTCATACTTGCATAATCAACTCATCCGATTCATCATCCTTAACAACATATTGTTTCAACTTTTGCCTGCATGACATCAATTTCTCTTCTAACAAAAACCTCTCAGACTCATGTCTCATTACAATCCACTGCAATGACTCAATCACTTCTTTATCAAACTCCTGTTTTTTCTCAGCCAATTTACGGTACTGATTGGCTTCAATTTCGGTTGCACTCTTCTCATTTTGAAGCCGAAGAAGCATGGCCATTGATTCATCAGCCGCTGATGAAGATGCCATTCTTTCCTTCTCAAGCTCCAAACAAGCCATACTTGATCTTTGTTTCTCAATCTTAAACAATTTTCTGAGTGTTAACACATCAAATTCAAAGTCTTCTTCACAGCATTCTTGTGACTTTGAGTTCTCCAAGAATTTTTTCTGTGGACCACATTTGCAAGACACAATCTTTGCATCACACTCTTCAACATCACCAAAACCAATTTTTGAACCCAACTTGTCATTTATATGATGACTTGATCTACCTCTAATGTCACACAAGAATTGAACAACACCCCTCCGGGGTGGACCCACCAGGTGGGGTCCGTGACCTATCTCAATTTTTTTTTTAATAAATTTGATTTTGATTTTTTATATATAAATATATAATCTAACTTCAACTATATAATATTGACTTACAGCTCAGTTAGTAGTTTGTCTATCTTCCTTATTGGTTATAAGGGGTTTTATGCTCATCATTTACATTTTACAAACATAATAAATATCTTCTTTCTTTAATTCAATTTTATCATGTAATTTTAATATAAAAAATTTATGTCTTTTTTATTTTACCATCTTTTCCGATTCCTTTCTCAAATTTTTGTCTTCTTCTAAAACAAAATAATTTACTTACTCTTTTTCGGCAGTGTCAACTTCTTAACAACATTTAATTTGTGGCTACTTAATTCAATTTTATTTTATATTAAATAATCTATTATTATTTTGAACTTTTATTATTTTTAATAATTTTAGTTTGACATACCTAACACAACCATCTAATCAATAAACTCTAAAATCTCAAATTTTAATTTATTAGATTAAAATAGTTCATCTATTATTATGGTTCATTTTAGTTTATCCTTAGTATTTTTCTTTATTTTATAGTTTTTAATGTTTTCATAATCAATAAATTAATAATTTACCAATAATTAGAAGAATAAAAAAAAACATGTTTAATAATATTTATTAATAAATTATTTTTATATAAATTTAAAATGAATTCATTATAAATATAAAACAAAATTCTTATTATAAAATTAGATTATAATTTATTATTTTAAGAATAAACATTGTAAGTTTTTAATTGTTTATATTTTTTTTTTGTTATTATTTATTTTTTAATATCATGTTTCTTGTTTTTATTTTTTTAAAATATAAGATTATTTAGTTTATCTTGAATAAGTGTTCTATTTTTATTTTATTTTATCTAAACTTTATTATATCATCAATTTTTCTTTATATAAAAAAACTCATTAAAAAAAAAAAACAAAAAAGTCATTTTACTATAACCTTAATTATTAAGTTTTTTTATATATATATAATTATTATTTTGTTTAAGTACTCTACCTGATTAAAATTTCTGGATCCGTCGATACCCCTCTCACAAAGACCGAATTGTAAAATCTTTAGCCCTGAACAGAAAATCAAAAACAACCCAAAAACATTAAAAACTTGTGAGAAAGAACCAAACACCAAGAACCCACATCCGAAATCCCTTGTTTGAATGAGTGACTTGAGAAATAAAGCAAAATGGATCATCAAAAACCCAAGAAAGAAGAGCAAGAACCGCTAGTATAAGTCAAAAACAGAGCAAACAGCAATCAATAAACAGAAACGAGCCGCAATCCGCATGTGGGTCTAATGGCTAATAAAGCTATTTGAACTGTAATTTTTGAATCCAAACTTTAACAAATCAAAAACTTAGAATACAAGCGAGAAATAGAAGGGAGAATCGATGGTGGGAATTATGAAATATAAGTAAGTTGCTTCTCTTAGAACTCCTAAAAGAAGAAAATACAGAGAAAGTTCACTATACAGATCACTGACTAACCTCCCATATAGAGACAGCATTGAATTACGTGAACAGAGGGGATAAAAAAACGAAAAAGAGAAAAATAAATAAACAACGAGTCTGTCACAATGTGAGAGTGTGGGTTTATTGGGTGACGAAAGTGAGGCGATTAAATCGAGGCGCTAGTGTATCAGTGTCATATTATCTAATACAGAGAAGATATATGATATGATGTATTACTTAAAAGCGTCTTCAATGGTATAAGTAAATTTGGATCTTCAAAAGTTACCACTTCAGTATTTGAAGATTGTTTTAGAGATTGTTAAATTTAATGATCGTATAGTCCACAATAATACACTTGAAATTGTACCACAATGGTATATTAGTTTTTTTTTGCTAAAAAAAAAAAAAAATACGAGCTATAATTGTATAAGAATGATCCAATAACATTCTAATCCACACGGGCCTATAGCCTGGTGGTCTAGAGCCTTTCCCCAGCTCTCACCACCATGGTTCGACTGCCCTTGGTGTGTATTGGGAGGTTTTCCCACCATCCCACCATATATGTGGGTCTAGTCCCACTTTAGTGTAGGTGCACTCTTCCTTTTGTGGGAGTTGCGTTTCGGGTCGTGCTAGTAGAGACCTATCTCGCTGGTCCCGGTAGTTGTTGTAATAATAAAAAAATAAAAATAAAAACATTCTAACCCATATTAACATTTAACACATTATTGTATAAGAATGATCCAATACAATCAAATTCAATAGAATACGAGCCTCGGAGGATCGTTGCTTTATTTATTTTAGTCCACAAGCAATTCATTTATATTTCATGATAAATAAATTATTAAGAACTATTTATTACAAAAGAACAAAAATATTACTAATATTATAAATGGACATACTAATTCCCGATGCACCTACTAATTCCGATCACCAATTATCAAAAAAAAAAATTCTTAAAATAAATAAAAATATTTTAATATAATAAAAAAAATTACAAATTTCAACAATATAACATAATAAAAACAATTTCATAATCCATGACCCTGTAATATTACAAACATTTGAACACAGTACACAGTGGAATAATATTAAAAAATTTCTAACAATTACATAGTACATTTGGTTTAAACTTTAATTATATCATACAGTACACTAAAAAGGAAACAGCTAAACGCGTATCATCCCTTTGTATTATCCTAATACAATACCCAGACCACTACCAAACATGTGTGCTGGATTGTTTAATACTAAATTGGTCTGTTCTTCAATATAATACAGCCCATCAATGAGGCCCTAAATTGGTAAACTTTTTACAAAGTATTTGTAATATCGCTCCTTTAATCTTGTCCCAAAATCTGTACACCAAGCCCAAGTCTATTATTGATGAAATAACTGCCTGAGCAGTTGCATGAAGTGCAAAACTGCTCATGCAAAGTCGCTACAAGAAATTTAGTCTTTTCAGACAAAATTTTAGGAGACAAAGTAAGATTTGTAGATACAATTAACTTTTTCCCACAAAACAAGTTTCGTCAGGAAAGATAACGTTTCGTCAAGAAAGGTTACATTTCCCCACAAAACTCAAAATTCGTCGGCTAAGAGTACAAAATTTTCCCAACTTTTCCCCATAAACGAGTTTTGTCGGGAAAAGTAACCTTTTCCCACAAAACAAAAAATTCGTAAGGAAAAGTTAACGAAATTTTTTCCCAACAAACATTGTATTTGAAGGGAACAGTTAATTAAAATTAAAATATTTATATACTAAAATTAATTAATTAATTAAAATATATATATACTAAAAAATATTAAAAGTTAATTAATTAAGATTAAATTTTTTTGATAAATCCACCACCACCAAACTAATCAGTAGTGGGTACATAAAACTTTGATTAAATAAAATATATACTGTTTTGAAATGAGGATGGGGATGGGGGAGGTCATTTCCCCATTTTCACTCAAACATATATTAATATAATTATATATAAATATATGGAATGTTTGTTTTTTTATTGTTAATTTATAATTTTTAGTCAAATGAGGAAATGGAGGAACGGGAGAAACGGGAAAAAATGGGGAACTGGAGTTGGGGATGGAGATACCTCCCCCCAAAATTCCCCATCCCTATTTTTTCCAAATGGGGGGGGGGGACCTATATCCATACTCATTTCCCCAATGTGCAACCCTAAATCTGTTCTTAATTGTTAATTAATTAACTCTTATCACATTCTCAATTAGCACCATCTTAATTGATTACCACTTTGAAGTATTCATCATTTAATTAAATAACAGAAATTAAAAATTAAAAAATAAAAATCATTATCACCAAACTCGATTTGCAATCCAATAAATATTTTTCAATATGTGTTTGTCATTCAAATTAGATTTTTGATTAGTGGAATAAATTTAAATTTATCTAACAATTTTTTTATTATTATTATTTATTTATAATTTCTAACAACTCATATATGTTATATAAAAATATAATGCAAATGTTAACAAATTAAATGTTGTAGTACAACGGTAAAGGTTTACCACTTTGATATGAGGTTGCAAGTTTGATTCCTCATAATGACAATTAATTGCCAAAATTATCAAGGGTGGGCCGGCGGCGGTCGACGGTGGGGTGGCCGGATGGCAAATTAATTTTTAAAGTTTCAAATTCTTTGCAAACGAATGTATACTCTTAGCAGATGAATAAATTCGTATGCTAAGGTTTTAGCCGACGAATTTGTTTCGTCGGCTAAAACCTATTTTCGCCGACGAATGTATTTCAATTCGTCAGCTAAAACAGGTTTTAGCCGACGAAACTCAAAATTTCGTCGCCTAATACCCTGCCCAACCATAATGTCCCCATGAAATTGCTGACGAAATTTTTTCGTCGCGTTGACCTTTCCAAATGAATTTCGACCTTTCCCCACGAAATTAGTTTGTTTGGAAAGACTAAATTTCTTATAGTTAGTATAATACACAAAAACGTGTATTTTGTATTAAGGATAATCCAAATAATCTGGTTTGATGATTTTGAATTTTGTATTTATCTAACTTTGTTATCATCAGCTAATAGTTAGAGTTATCAAAAGTTATCTTTTAGTTTTTTGAATTTATGTAGTTTGCTTCTACTACAAACACTTCTTGTATATATGTTACACAAAACTCATAAATAAAGTAAAAAGAATTATTCTCTACATGATATCAAAGCGTTCTTAACTCAAACGAGTTCTTCGATCAATCATGACTACCAATACTACTTCTTCTTCTTCCTCCCACCCTGTAACCGTCATCTCTTCTTCCTCTTCATCCTATGGAATCAACTCCCCCTCACTATTGTTTCTATCAATATTGCCGCCTAAGCTCCTTTGATCACAGCAACAAATTACCGATCATAGAGACTGCAGTTTCATACACTTCTTATTGGGTTTGACCTCATGGGTTTCGTTGAAGACCAGAATCCATGTCCACCAGCAACTGTAACGACATATGACATCATTACACTGAATCCGACTCACTACATCTGGACCAGACAAGATCAATTGCTCATAAATGCAATTCTTGGATCTATATCCCCATCAATCATTCCATTCATTACTTCCGCTCAAACTGCTTGTGATGCATGGACTGCACTTGCCAATACCTATGCAAAGGCTTCTAGAAGCCTTCTAGAAGCCGTATTATGCATCTCAAGGGTGTTCTTACCAATGTCATGAAAGGAACACAAATCATTACTGAGTACATACAACACGTTAAAAGCATTGCCAATGAGTTAGCCATGTTTGACACCCTAGAAAACTCTAAAGACCTAACTGTAAAAATCCTGAATGGTTTAGGTGATGAGTTCAAAGACATCTCCTCCATTGTTCGTGCTCGTGAAACTCCAATATCTTTTTAGGAACTTCATAAGAAATTTATCAACTTTGAGACAATCTTGAAACAAAATGCCTTTAAAAATAAAAAATTTCCCATCACGGCCAACTACGTTGTCAGGCTTTAATCGGACTATTTTATACATATTTGAGGTCCCCCAATTCCGATCGTTTGTCTCGTTTTCGAGCGTATTTTTGTATAAATATTTTGTTTGAGCCATGTGTAGGTACATATTCCTTATAATAAGGTTTTGAGCTTAAAGATTAGTTTGAGAGGCAAAATGAGCCAAAAAGAGCTTAAATTGTAAATGCTCGTGCAGAACACTCAACTTTGGAAGGTCATATCTTCCTCCTCATATTGAACTACGATGATATCTTTATATATTCAAAAGGCTCTGGAAGTCTAGTTTCCAGAACATTTTATGGATTGCAATTCCGAGCTTTTTGCAGGAAGTTATGCATATTTCCGTAACGGTGCGCGATGTTGAAATGCTGAAATACTGAAATGCTGCTAGGTCAAATTGGCTACTTCAATCGGCAGCCTAGCCACCGATTGAAACAACCGATTACCACCAGAAGGTCGTTTTTTGGATGAATTTCAAAGGCAATTTCGTCTTTTCACCCCTAATTCGTGCCCCAACCCCCAAATACTATAAAAATACCATTTTGCCTTTTCTCTCCACAGAATCCACACCCTACACATTTCCTTCTTCATCTTCTTCACCTAATAAGATAGAGAGAAGCTTTCTAGAGCTTCCATGGAGGTTTTTCCTTCATGGATGCCTTCCATTTCATCTTCTACCTATCATCCACCCATTTAGGAGTAGATTGCAAGGAGAAAGGAGGGTCTTTAGACCAATTTCGAGCTAGGGTTTCATGGAGGACTTAGAGGAGATTTTCTTCAAGGGTTGTCTCCTTTAACTTATTTCTTTGTATTTCTTGTTTTCTTAAATGTGTAATCCCCACTTGGGAATATTTGTAAACCTATATTTGTGCTCAATTATATGATGGTTATTTTTATATCTAATTTGTGTTTTGATTCATTCTTGCTTTTATTGAATATATCTCTATCTTGGAATGCTTGTGTATGGAGATTAGAAATTAATATGTATTCATGGATGTAATTAGGAGTAGTTGTAATCAAATATCTCATTTTGTGTTTGTATGTTAATGGAAGGTCGAAATTAACTTGTATGGATGAGTTTGAGTGACTTAGAGTTAGGATTATGCCTTTGAAGGAGCTCTCCGGGCATAGTCTTGGCTAATTAGCTAGGAAGAATGGGTGAACCAATAATTGCCATATTAGAAGGGTTTGGTTCATTGTTCTTGTTAATAAATTGGACTTTAGCTATTTCTCACTCTAGGGACTATAGGTGAGTCATGGTTAGAGTTACAATTATTGTTCTTTGACTATCTCTCATGCTAGGGGCTCTAGATGAGTTATGGTTGAAGATACAATCACTCTTTCCATATTTATTGTCACATTACTGTGTTAATATTGGGACTCAATTTAGCATCGGTATGTAGAATGTATTCACAAATGTTGGTTGCTATTTCGTGTTTGAGAGGTTCTCGGCACACTCTTCAACCATTAGCTCTATGAATGTGTATAAATCGGATTGAGGCAAGAACAAACCCTTAACTAAAATTAGATGTGCTTAATGCCTAACAACCAACTATTTGTGCACTTATGTATAGTAAACTTGTTGAACCTTGTGAACCATTTTCATACATCTCTCATATCCACCATTTTATTTATCACTTTAAACACCATTCTCACCCTTCTATATTCTCTTTGTTTTTATTTGTGTTCATTTACATTTTCTTACTTGCTCTCTCTCTCTCTCTCTCTCTCTCTCTCTCTCTCTCTCTCTCTCTCTCACACACACACACACACACCGAATTGTACATACGTTTCACACACACCATTCTCACCTTTCCGCATTCTATTTACATGCTTACAATAATCACTAGAACTTAAAACGGTTGACGAATCACACCTCCTTGCGGAACGATACCCTCGCTTGCCGTTTTACTAGTCTTTTGCTAGTTTAGAGCACATTGCGTAGGAAACCCTCTTTTACATAGAAATAATCTTTTGATCCTTGCGATTTCTTAATGATGGAAAAAGCGGAGTATCAGGCCCTTTTCTAGTAATCACTACAACAATTCCAGTCGATCCAACCAATCCTCAAATCAGAACAATAGTCACAACAAACAAGTCGAGCCTCATTCTCCAAACCACAATTTTCGGCAACCACAGAATCAATCGAACAAACCTCAAGCTTACCGTGGTTTTTGCCAACTTTGTGGTGAACAAGGTCACACAGCGAAGCATTGCTCTATGTTTACACTAAGTCCTGTGAACAATCGATCTCAACCAAGCCACTCTCCTAGACAATGGAAGCTGTGTGCCAACTATGCAGCTTCGAACTCGGTCACTTCTTCTAAATGACCCATTGACTTTAGCGCTTCACACCATGTTACCAACGATCTCAATAACCTGTCACTTCACTCTCCGTACGGTGGTTCCGATGACATTATGATTGGTGATGGTTTAGGTCTCCACATCCCACACACTGGTTCCCTTCACTTATCTAATGTTTTGTGTGTTCCATATATGAAACAAAATTTAATATTTGTATCTTAGTTTTGTATCTCAAACCAAGTTTCCAATGAATTTTTACCTTGCTCTTTTTCTGTGAAGGATCTTTGTACGGGGGCGTAATTCCTACACGGATGGACTGGGAACAGTGTCTACGAATGGCCGACTCATTCTTAGCCTCAATACCCTCTGATTATTGCTTTTTATGGTATTAAAGTTTCAATTCGCGATTGGCATCATCGTCTAGGTCATCCATCGTCAAAAATAATAAGTCAATTGTTGTCTTCTCAAGTGTTGTCTGTTTTGTTGTCTACTAAGTCTAGTATCCTATGTAATGCATGCAAATGCTATAAAATTCATAAATTACCTTTTGTGGTTTCAATTGTTTCAAGTTCAAAACCGCTTGAGGTTATTTACTCTAATGTCTGGAGCTTTCTAGTTATTTCTAATGATGGTTTTAAATACTATATGCTCTTTGTTGATCACTCTACAAAGTATATATGGTTGTATCCGTTGAAAAATAAATTTGATAAGGATACTAGACATCACTAATTTAATGAGAACGAGTTTACCCCCACTTATTAAGGAACGTCTTTTTCCAAGGGGCCATACGGTTTTCCACACACCTTACCAATTCTTCCCAAAAGATCTTAAAAGATGAACGCCCTCCCTCCCAACAGAAGCCCTAAATAGGAAAAGAGAAGCAAGCCTTTATAACACCTAAAAATGGCATCCCAATCTACTTCACTGTCAACTACTCTCTCGACTCTCACTACACAAGATTTCTGGAAATTTAACCCCAAGCTTGACGCTAGTTCAAAGCATCTCAAGATCCTCCTAGCGCTCAAAAGAAACTCCACTTTAGGTTGGAGGAAAAGTATCGTATCGTCTACGAACTGAAGGTGCGAAATATGAATAACATTTACTCTAAAAACTGCCCCTTTCACCATACCTATATCTACGGCTTTCCGAAGCAAAGTGCTTAACCCTTCCACTGCCACATTAAAAAGAAAAGGGGAAAGGGGATCCCACTAATGAAGGCCCCTTTTGATGCCAAATTGCCTCATAGGACTCCCATTTACCAAAGCCGAAATCTCTAGAGAGAAAATACAACAACCCACCCAATGTCTCCACTTCCAGCTGAACCTCATATCCTTCAAGACATTATCTAAGAATGAGTAAGCTATCATAAGCTATCTCGAAATCCAATTTGACCAATAACCCTCCCTCTTTCGACTTCTTCTAGTGGTGGATAATTTCTTCTGCCTCCATAAAGCTGTCTAGAATCTGCCTATTGCTAACAAAAGCCGATTACGTTTCGCCAATAACCGAACCAATAACCTTTTTCATCCTATTAGCCAAAATCTTAGCCAAGATTTTATAAAGAGAACCAACTAAACTGATAGGTCTGAAATTTCTCATGCTATCGGGCTTTACACACTTAGGGATCAAAGCAATGAAAGTTTTATTGAGCTCTTTTACTACTGAACTGTTGCTTAGAAAATCTTCCAGGAACTTTAAAAAATCGCCCTCAACCACCTCCCAATTGGATTTTATGAAACTTAAATTGAAACCATTTGGATCATGGGCTTTGTTACCATCACAACTAACAAGAGCAGCCCACGCATCCTCCTTAGAGAACTTTTCCTCGAACAACTCACTATCAACAGTAGAAAGTCTCTGAACCGGGAGACCACTAATGGCAGGTCTCCGCCACGTCACATTTTTATAGAACGTCTCAAAATATTTAGCCACCTTATCCGGAATAGATTTTTTAATCCCCTCAAAAGATATGTCCTCAATGAGATTAAATCGTCTTCTCCCACTAGCCACACTATGGAAAAACCTAGAATTCTTATCCCCTTCAACCAACCATTGAATCCTAGATTTTTGTCTCCACTCTTGTTCCTCTAACCGGATGGTTTTCCAAAACTCAACCAAAATTGAGGTTCTCTCTTGTCTATTATGAACAGACCAGCCATCCACAACAGCCTTTTCCTCTAGCTTGGCCAGTCGAGCCTCACAATCTTTGGTCGATACCTTCTCCTTATCTTTTTCCATTTCCCACCTTTTAATCAAAACTTTTGCCGCCTTTAACTTGTCCTGCAACCTGATGCTACTCAACTTTTTAGACTTGCACCCGCACCACACTTTCTTAACTTCAGCTATCAATTTTTGATCTTCTAGCCACCTATTGAAAAACTTAAATAGACTAGGACCCCAAAATTTCTTAGAAACTCCTAAAGAAATGGCATTATGATCAGAGATAGACCTAGGTAAACCTTTTTACTATTTATTTGCTCAAGTACGTTAATGAGATTATCATAATATAATTTTTGCTCAAATCGAGTAATTGATTTTCTTTGGAAAGTTATTGATGAGTGGTTCTCTCGAATTATCTTTCTTTTCAATTTATCTAAAATTCTATTTTTAGAATTTTTGTGTTCATGTTATCTCTTATTTGTTGTGATTTTCTTAAATTTTAAATTTTTATATATCATCTATCATGTGGATAAGTAACTATGCATGTTGGCATATCGTTTGGACATGAAAACCCCAATATTATATACCATTATAAGAATTTATTTGTACAAAATAAGAAAAGCTAAAAGAGTAGGAAGAAGAGAAGACAAAATGGAGAGCTATATTAGAGAAGGAAGTCTTTACTCTTTAAGCTTGAGAGTTGTTGAACCCTATGTCCGAGTTAGGAGTGGTTCTTAACATCTTAAGGCTACGTTTGGTGCGCGTGATTGGATTGGATTGGATTATACTATTTTTATGGGATTTGATTGGATTGAATTGGACCGGACTAAATTAGTACAGTTATGTGTTTGGTGCAGTACGTATTAGACTAAAATAATATTGTCTCTTGTAGTCATGTTTGGTATAACATAGGACTAGATAAAAAATAATTGTCTTTTGTAAGAGGTTAGTATAAAATTATATTATATTATTTTTAAAATAAATAAAATCATTTTAAATCAATTCAAAGAAAAGAAAAATAAAATTATTTAAAATTAAATTTGGTTAAAAAATTATTTATTTATTTTAAATTTAAATTTCCTTTTATTTTTTTTAATTCATCAATCGATTTCTTCTTCATTTGTTTTGTTTCCTACTTTTAGTTTTTAAACGATATTAGTTTCACGTGTATGAAACTAGTATATTTGTAAAACAATTCTAATTTTACATGTATGAAACTAGTGCATTTGTAAAAACAATACTAGTTTCATGTGTATGAAACTAGTGTATTTATATGAATATAGCAATAAACATTACAGAAATGTGATAAAAGAATAGCCCAACTTTTCTATAAAAAAAAATGAAAGCTTTTGGGATGAATTTGTTTAGTCGTGAGGAATAAAATGTTGTAATTATTTTGTTGGGAAAAAAATATTATTTTTTAATATTTGAATAAAATATATTAAGATTAAAAAAGAATAACATATATTAAATTAATTTTTAATACAAATAAAATAAATTTAATATTTTATTTATAAAATAATTTAAGACTAAAAAATCTTAGCCTTTGTTGCAAGACTAAATAGTCCTGCCACAACATCACTAATTGTGGCCTCACATGATTGGTTCTCAAATCTGATGAATTCGTCAAACATGGAAACATGGCTGGATATAGTCTAATCATGTCCAATCCCAGGAAACAAACGCACCCTTACTATTTCTTCTATTCCTAGGGATTCTAATAAAGTGGCACAACCGTTGGCAAAACTAGTGCTTAATTTCTTTGGATAGCAATTCCATATGATGGAAGATTCACTCATGTGTGGAGAGTTTCATTCTTGATGATTATCCAACTCAATTGTAATCTTCGTTTTTTGGGTTTTCATAATATAATTTCCCCTTTCAAAAGAAATATTAATTTTTTATTTGCATTTTTTTTTTGGAACGAGTACAGTATTTCAATATTGAGGGAGAAACATGACTTGAACCTACAACCTCTTGAATGTAGGTGTGAAAGGTTTACCATTGAGCCAACATCATCTTATCATTATTTGCTATTTTACAAAGAGTATTACTAGACTGTCCAAAAAACTTATCCAAATTCATACCCAAATGATGTGGATGTGAGTAGAGGCGAACACAATAGAGGGCTGCCCCGGGCTGTAGCCCGTGCAGCCCAAAAAAAAAAATACATATATAAATGGTTAATTATATTAATATCCCTTAAAGTTTAATAATATTATAAAAATATGATATTTTTTATAAATTTAGTGAAATATAAATATTTTATTTTTCAAAATAAGTTATAAAAATATACATAATATTATGGCTTCTAACACTATATAATTAAATCATCCAAAAGTTTAAATAATTTTTTTAACTACAAGTTTAAATAATTGTTTATGCATAAATTTTACGATATATTTAATATGCTTAAGTAGTCTATTATCAAATTGGTGTCATCTTATTATTCAAAAAAATAAACAAACATTCATTGAGAATTATATATATAAAAAAATATTTTTAATCAACGACTCGCATATCTCGCGCCGACTTTATTATATATGTGTGTATTGAAAATGAAAATCACAAAAGTTTTTTTCACAATACACACCGAATTTAAAAATGTAGTGTGAGAATTTGTTGAGTCATTAATAAATCATTATAATATTTTGACTAAACAAAAGTAAATAGATCCAACTATTTACTTTATAGTGTTAGTGTGTAGTGGGGAAAAAAAAACTATATATATAAAAAATAACCCGGGCGGCTAACTTTTCCTGGGTTCGCCCCTGGATGTGAGTTATCAAAAGAGTAATGCTAAAGATCATAACCATTATTACAACTTTTCAATCACAACCCATGTGGCTAGGGATGGCAACGGGGCGGGCAGGGGTTGGGGAATGTTTTTCCATCCCCATCTCCGCCCCCCAAAACCATCCCCATCCCCGTTCCCGTTCCCATCCCCGTCCCCGTCCCTATCCCCATATTAAGAGAAGTGGGGCCGGGGATTCCCCGTTGAAGGGGTCTTCCCCATACCCGTTCCATTCCCCGTCTAATATAAAAACAAGGAATAATATAGAAATTCATATTTAATTCAAAATCAAAGATTCTATAAAACAAACCAACTTCTAAAGTTTAGTTTTTTTAAAAAAAAACTATTTATATTAAAAAAATTAATATTAAATGATTTTAAAAATCTGAATATTATATATTATATATTTTTTTCCAAGAAAAAATAGCATCAATTATTTGTATTCAGACGCAAATTACCAATTAAACAATCTAAAACTCATCACTTGCTCAGTTGTAAATGATTCAAGAAACAAATAAAACAAAGATAAAAAGAATCTAGTACTAGGGCATCAGTAGTTTTTGGGTCAACTATCGTGATAAATGTTTTTTGTATGGTTCATATTTTATATATATATATATCTTCCCCCCGTCCCCGTCCCCGCCCCGCGTCACTTTCAGGGGCAAGACTTTGTCTCTATCTCCGTTCCCGAATATTATCCTCTATCTCTGTCTCGTTCGGGGTTGGGTCTCACGAAGCCCCGACCCTACGGGAAATACTGCCATCTCTACATGTAACAGCTGAGATGTCAATCGGTAAATGGATACACATTAATAATAATTTATTTCACTTACACATGTATCCACTCACTAATTGACACATTAGCTACCACATGGGTTGTGATTAAAAATTTGTGATTGTGGTTGTGATGTCTAACATTACTCTTGTGAAAGGATCAAGATTCCCTACTCATCTCATTTTTGTTCATCTTTTAAATATCAAGTGACATGTGGCAAGAAAGAAAAGAATGGATAGGTTTGTTTTATTTATCCTCTCTCACTTGAAAAAGTCAGCTCAATCCTAATTGATGTTTTAATTTATTTGTCACTTTTCAAACAGCAACTCAATCCCTAATTCGGTTTCAAAAACAACAACAACAACTCAATCCCTAATTCCATTTGACTCATCTTTTCTCATATTCTAAATTTTTCAAATTTTCAGTCGGAACCACTTTCAGATATTGCAATCGGTTCAAAAACTATATATTCAATTTGTCCCTTGACTAGTGTATCTTGATTTTTGCTATAGTTTCTGGGTTCACTTCTGATTCCTTACTTCCGTACGTGTGAAGAATAGAAGAAATGTTTGAATGTCTCTGTTTTTTTTTTATTAACAAATTTTTTCTTCATTATAAAGTGTTGTTGTTGTGATTCATGGATTAGACTATATGTATATTATAGAATTGGAGGAACCAAGTCAAAAACTACAAAAAGAAAAATCGAATTTTTTTTTTTTGAAAATCAAAAGAAAACTAAAGGTAAGTAGAAAAAAAAAATGGAAACACCGGAAAATAGATACAAACTGAAGTTGTTGTTTGTAAGTGAGAAAAAAGATAAAAGGAAACAAATATGGTCTTTGGTCCTGTGACGACTCTTGTCCATTCATTTTGAATCAAAGAAAAATGAAAAGACTTAGTCAAATGAAGCCAGGGATTGAGTTCCTTTTTGTAAAGTGACTGAGGAAAAGAATAAAGAAAAAAATCGATTGGGATTGAACTGGCTTTTTAAGTGAGAAAGAATAAAATGGACGGATCCTGTCCATTCATTTACTTTCTTGCCGCATGTCACTTGATCTTTAAAAGATGGACAAAAATAAGATGGGTATAAGATCTTAATCCCTTGTGGGAATCATATAAATCATTAGATTATTGGATAAGTGATGAGATACAGACAATTCATATACCATATCATTTAGTATGAACTCGTGGGTAGCCTAACATTACTTTTTTAAAAATTTGAACCTCACTGTGTGCATTTTATAAGGTTTTTTTGTCCCAATATTATGAGATCGATTTATAATATACCTACCAAAAAAAAAAAATGCAATTTCCAATTAGGTTCCGGACTTTTTTAAAAATTCCAAATTATTTGAGACATTTACAAAAGTGACCAAATTGGTCCTCATATTTTTTTCAAGTGCCAAAGCAGTCCCTCTCTTTTTAGAAGTGACCAAACTGGTCCCTCTAACGGTTTAACAGTGTTAAATATATCAGTTGACTTCAACAATTTTAGTAAAAATACGTAAATACCATTTATTTGTCATATTAGAGATAAGTTGTTTTGTCTTTTATGTATTAAATTCATCATTATAATTACAACAAAATCCAAAAATATTATTAATGAAATGCCATATGTACCTTTTTTAATTAAACTTTTCTATAAAAAAAAAATCTAAAAATATTTTAATAAGACAATGTCAATTATACCCTTATTTTATAAACAAAGTTACCATTCATTCCCAGTTTAATCTTTTACTATTTTTATATAATTATTTTTTTTGTTAATATTATATAAGCACTGTTGTCAAAATTAATCAAAAATCAAAACCCACAAATAAAATAAACAAAAATATATGTGTTAAAAAAAACTGTGCATGTTTAATTATTATATTGTTTACAATTAAAGTATAATTTTACGCATACGTAGTTAAAGTTGAGAGAGAAAACCAAAACTAACCATTATAAATATTAAACTTTTGCTAGTAACTACTTTCGAAATTTTAATTGTTAATAACCACTTTTTTTATAAAAAAAATTCAGTGTACGTAAATTACAAGAGTACCCCTGAAATTAGTTTTTTTTTTTTTTTTTTTTAAAAAAAAAAACCTCGAACTTGAAATCATGGCTAAAAACTTGAATGTTGAAACTTGAAATTATGACTAAAATGAAATGTGAAACTTGAAATCATGATTAAAATGAAATATGTGAAACTTGAAATCATGCTCAATTTCCCTTCTTCCCCAAATTCCCAAAATTCACAAATTAGGTTTTTTCGTTTCCCTTTCTTTTTGGCAGATCAAATCGCCGGCGGAGGGGGGCTCCAACAATTGTGAAGCCCAAGCAATCGACACACGAAGCAGCAGCGAATCACGATGACGGCGATGGCTGGGCCTGAAGCGCGACAGGTGCTTGGTTAACGAAGCCACGCAGCACACGGCAGTGAATCACGATGGCACTATGGCTGTCGTGAAGCCAAGAAGCACGTCGACGCTCACCTTCGTCAGCGGTGCGCTTAGGCGACGACACCGGCGATGACTTTAAGGGAGAGAAAGGAGAGGAGAGGAGAGAGAAAGAAAAGAGAGAGTGTTTTGGGGATGGTTTTTATATGAGGACTTTCTAGTAATTTCTCAAAAACATGGTTATTAACAATTAAAATTTCGTTGTGGTTAAAAACGAATTTCCCATTATATATGTGGTCATTTTTAGCAATTTCCACTAAAGTTGATTGGCGGAATTTAATTAGAGAAACTAATTTGACACTTGGGAAAAATGTAAGAACCAATCTAGTCACATTTGTAAAAGTAGCAATTAACTTGAAATTTAAAAAAAATGTCCAGGATCTAATTATTAATTGCCATTAAAAAAATAAATAAATGAAGCGGTGATCCTCTAACTCGGAATCCACGTACAATATCTCTGAAATTGAATAAATTAGAGCATCTCCAATGCTATTATGTATTTAGAGAAAATGGAGTACCACATAGGATAGATATTAAAAAAATTAGAAAAACTTTCTCCAATGCTATTATCTAAGTTGAATATGGAGATGATGTGGCCAAAAAAAAGTTAGAGAATATGGAGTTGGGTTTCTAATTCTAGAAACTCTCCTAGAAATACTGATTAGGATTTCTAAATCTTTCCACCAATAAGATTAAAGCTTTCAACTCTTTCCACCAATAAAATTAAACCTCATTTAATTGTAAAATAAAAGAAGAGAGAGGGTATAATAATTGTTTTGTTATGATTGTACATAAAATAGATGTATATTTAACTTTAAATAATTACAATATATATTTTTCTATATTTTTTTTTAAAAGTGGACCCATAATAAATAAAAATATTGATATAGCATTATCTAGAAACTCTAAAAGAGAAGCGATCAGTGCCTCGATTTATTCGCCTTCACTTTGGTCACCCAATAAACCCACACTCTCACAATGTGACAGAGCAACAGATACTCACTGTTTATTTTTTCACTTTTTCATTTTTTTGTCCTCTCTGTTTATGTAATTCAATGCTGCCTCTATATGGAAGGTCTGAGGTTAGTAATATAGTGAACTTTCTCTGTATTTTCTTCTTTTAGGAGTTCTAAGAGAAGCAACTTTCTTTTATTTCATAATTCCTACCATCAAATCTCCCTTTTATTTCGTGCTTGTATTTTAAGTTTTTGATTTGTTCAAGTTTGGATTCAAAAATTTCAGTTCAAATATCTTCATTAGCCATTAGACCCACATGCAGATTGTGGCTCGTTTCTGTTTTTTGGTTGCCGTTTGCTCTGTTTTTGACTTTTACAAGCGGTTCTTGCTCTTCTTTCTTGGGTTTTTGATGATGGTTTGTGCTTCATTTCTCAAGTCACTAATTGAAACAAGTGATTTTGGATGTGGGTTCTTGGTGTTTGGTTGTTTCTCACAAGTTTTTAATCTTTTGGGGTTGTTTTTGCTGTTCTGTTTAGGGCTAAAGATTTTACAATTTAGTCTTTGTGGAAGGGGTTTGGTTCAATTCTTGTGTGACATTAGAGGTAGATCAAGTCATCATTATATAAATGACGAGTCGCGTTCAAAAATTGGTTTAGGTGATAGTGAAGAATGTGATTCAAAGATTATGTCTTGCAAATGTGGTCCACTCAAATTCTTGGAGAACTCAAAGTCACAAGAACGTTGTGAAGAAGACTTTGAATTTGATGTGTTAACACTCAGAAGATTGGTCAAAATTGAAAAACACAAAGCAAGTTTGGCTTGCATGGAGCTTGAGAAAGAAAGAATGGCAGCTTCATCAGCAGCTGATGAGACAATGGCCATGATTCTGCGGCTTCAAAATGAGAAGAGTGCAACCGAAATTGAAGCCAATCACTACCGTAAATTGGCTGAGAAAAAACAGGAGTTTGATAAAGAAGTGAATGAATCATTGCAGTGGATTGTAATGAGACATGAGTCAGAGAGGTTTTTGTTGGAAGAGAAATTGATGTCATTCAGACAGAAGTTGAAAGAATATGTTGCTGATGATGAATTGGATGAGTTTGAAGGAGTTGATCATGCAAGTATGAGCATGTTCAATTCCACCCTGGAAAATGTCGTTGATGATGACATGGATACGTTTGTATTGTAGGTTCTTTATTTTACGATGAATAATTGAATTGTTGTAGCATTTAATATGTAATTTGTTAACCGTAAATGAATTTTGCCATTTGTAGACTTTAGTTCTATAATTCATCGGATGGGATCCATTGTCCAAGATCCAATCTGATTGGATTGAAGATATCACAATTCGATCCGATCCAATATTAGAGCGGAATTGAACCAAATCCATTTACAATTAGATTTGACTTGATGAGCGGAATCGAATTGAATCCAAATACAATTATATCCGATCTGATTCAATTTGATTATAAAATATTTAAATCTTATCCAATCTGATATTTGCACATAATCTGATCCGATATTTAAATCTTATCCAACCCAATGGATCGAATTTAAATCAATCAATTTATATTATAGGCTAAGGGACAGTTTGATATTACTGTAACTTTTATAATAATCACTATTAACTGTGCTGAATAAATAATCAGTTGTGAAGTTAATTATCAGCAGATGTTTGGTTAATTATACTTTTAAAACTACTGTATAGCTCAAAAGTAATATATGTATGTTTGATAATTTTATTTCAAAAGTGTTGAAATTAGTTACAATGACTAAACTTGACATGATTTTATAAACTTTATTTATTTTTTTCATTAATTATATATATTAAATCAATATTTAAATTAGATAAAAAAAAATTCCATAAGAATAATAAAAAATATTTTTAAAAGATTTTATAAATCAAATCAATATTTAATTAGAATCTTTAATTTTAAGATGAAACGAGGAATATAAATGATTTTAATTTAATAATGATATTTTAAAAGATTCATTAAATGTCGAAAGTGAGATTATTCCATAATCACTTTCAAAAAGTAACCCTTCACATACTTCTCAAAAGTACTGTCAAAATTTGTCAGATTATCAATTAATCATTTTTAAAAGTTTTACTAAACATTATTTTATGTCAAAATTATGAAATAAGCTGATTTTAACATCTCAAAAACAATTCCAAACTGGCCCTAAGAGTGACGATATTTGCACCCTTAAAAACTGTTTGTACACCCTAAATTAGTATGTTTTTTAAAATCGACCAGATGAGGTTAGTACAGTGGTAAACCTCTCACACCTATACCATGAAGTTGCGGATTCGAGTCTTCTCTCTAAAAAAAAATCCTGAATTTATGTAATAGTGTAATACTTAAAAAAAAGAGTATGTTTTTAAAAATCCAATAACAACGTTAAGTAAAAGTAAAATTACCAAGAACACCCAAGAGTAAATATAGTCTAAGAGTAACGATATTTGCATCTTTTAAAAATTTATGTACACTAAATTAGTATGGTTTTTAAAATCCAATAACACTATTGAGTAAAATTACCAAGAAGACTAAATGGTTTGTCAATACACCCACTAATAATTATTAATTAGTTTCCTATTTTAATTTTTTGTGAAAAATTTAAGTTTCCTATAATGATTTTATATTAATATATATCATTCAAAACTCTTTTCATTTTCTTAAACCCTAAATTCTTATTTATGACATGTTTACTAATCAGTAATTATATTCAAGAAAGAGAATTAGGTTACTGATTTGAGAATTCCAATGTTAACTAATTTTTTATGGATTTAAGTTTCGAGGACCCTATTCTCAAATCAATAATTAAGTTATTGATTGAAAGGGAAGGAATCAAGTTCCCTTTCTTAGTTAAAAAAATGAATTCGTATATTTTTACTAAAATCTCGTCGCTTACAATAATTTTTTTATAAAATAATAAAATAAAATAAAATAATAAAAATGAAAAAGAACCGTCTTTCCACTTTATTGCTTCTTCTAGTGATCTTTATCATTCTCTTCTATTCATCATTTTCAAATCCGGTATGAAATCATGGCACACGCACGCCCGTGCTCACACATATTGTATACCTGAATTACAAAAAAAGTACACACATATATACTGTATTAAAAAATAAAAAAAAAGTACACATATATATTGTATACCTGAATTACAAAAAAAGTGAAATGGTGTTGATAAATGATGTTGATGCGTTATAACCTGTATTTATTTTGTTTGTTTGTTTTCTTTTATACAGTTAATAATGAATCTATGTAAGCTAATGGTTGTATATTCTGAGAAATTAATTTAACATCTAATTAATTATGTTTTCAAATCCGAATTACTTCTCAATTTTTAATTATTATCGACTAATTAGTTCAAATTTTACAATATAAAGATGTTAATTATTATAGTTATACTGTTATGAGCAATATAAAAAAAATATTGTTTTCATAATAAATAAAAAATTTCAACATGTTATATATATAAGGGTATTTTTGTAATCAACTCTGTATCATTCAGATTCCTTAGTAAAGTAAACATTAGAAATGGAATAAATTTGATTCCGTTTCCAATTCCTCAATTATTAGTAAACATTGGAATGGAATTTATTAACTTCATTCTGATTCCCCTCCATTCTCTTTCCAATAGATCTTGATTCCGATTCCATCAATTCCTGCTTAGTAAACGCGCCTTTTAAAGCTTGTTTGTTTGAGCTTTTGAAAAACATCTATTTATAAAAAGTCTAATTGTAGTAGATCTATTAAAAATAGAGTTTTTGAGAAAAATTTTATTGTTGTTTGATTGATAAATTTTTTTTTTTTTTTTTAAAGATATATTTGTAGAAGCTCCTTCCCATGAGCTTTTTGCCTAGTAGATGTTTAAACTCTACTAGCCTATACTGAATTTAAAATAGATAATCTCAAAAGTCCAACAAAACAATTTTAACAAACCTTAAATAGAGGTTTGTAGAGCTTTTGATGCAGTAGAAAGCCCAACCAAACAAGCACTACAAATTTCAAATATATTTTCAATTTTTTATAAGAAAATACAAATTGATTACTAAGTATGGAAATGTTAGGTCTTTAAATGTCCCATCTTTCATATCATAAGTAACAAGAGCTCTACATTTGTACTCTAGCAAGACTTTATCGTTTTTCAGAAGGCCTACGTCACGTTCAGAATAACTGTTTAGAAAGAACTTTGAATTCTGAAAGGGTTCAATTGAATTCCAACTAACTTATTCTAAGCTTCCTGGCATATAATTTCCAATGTTGAATTTTGTTGAACATAATATTTTCCTAAAAGACATGTCATCAAACAACATGGACCAATCTTGCCATGTAAGCAGAAAGTCAAAAATCAGCTAGAAAGGACACGTTTCCGTGTGGATAGGCAACCGGTATTAGCACAGTATTAACGAAAACAGACCAGGCTAACGACGCCAAATAGAGTCGAGCATGCCGAATAGAAGATCATGTTTGTTCGGCTCCACTCGGCATAAACATGAATGATCACATTAAGGGTTTTCTCCACCGCCTATAAGGTATATAGCGGTAACAAGCAATCACAAGTCAACTATTATACAGCTATCAATAGTCCAACAAGGAAACAAACAGATCTTCTCTCCTAAACATCAAGCTATCAGAGTCCAAACAGATTCAGATTCAGTGGCATTAAATACATGATAATATCAAATAGGAAAAGAATCCTAAAACCAACTCTGTAATCTTCTGTTTGTACGCTACGATATCAAACCCTAACGATACCTAAAAACCCTAGCGACATTATGTATAAATACACCTGCAAAACATAGTAAATGGTGAAAAAAATCTTAGCAAAAGAGAGAGAGAGAGAGAGAGAGAGAGAGAGAGAGAGAGAGATCAAAGTGTATATTATTTAACAAAATAGTGGATTTGACTCAAAAGCCAAGGCAACAACCCGTGGACGTTTCTCCGGTCATTGGAGTTTTACCATGTATTTTGCTTTCTTTATTATTTACTACTTACGTCCTTTATTACACTAATATTTGCAGGTTTCACTAACCTAAACCATTAACTGGTTGTCTATCAAGAAATCACCGTCAACAATTGAAGCTAGAAGGAGGGGGCACATGACTTAATTCTGAGATCCCTTGTGAAACAATGGCTGACGAAGGAGATGGTAACGATTCCAGATACAGCCATGATTTACCAGACGATGGGTTAAGAGTTGACACCACGCTCAATGCCACGGATGCCTTCCTAATGGTTGAAGATCAATTAATAACCGTGGCCGGCATCCAACGATTCCCTCCAACCATCGAGGAGATTGCACAACAGTTTCGGGAATCTTTGCAACAACTTATATCCGATAAGGCTAAGTAGGGGGTTATCTTTTCCACCACGAAAGGCCTAACCTTACCGCATAACCTGCGTACTCCGGACCAACAGCAAGGCAGATTACATTCTGTGGTAGTTGGCCTAATGCTGGATGTGCTTCTAAAGATGAATCGAAACCTGATGGATCGGCTTGAAACATTGTCAAAAAGATGGGCCGGAATGATAGAGAACCCAAGGAAGATGAGTACCCTCGTATGAGGTATAATCTCAATCAAACAAAACAAGATCGAGACCAACCAATGCGCCGTACCCGCCGGAGAGATCGGTCGTCATCATTTAGAGAGAGTGACCAACACCATTCCTATAGACGCTAAAAGAGGCATAATCCGATTGCATGGCCTAGACCACGAAACTTAGAAACAGGATCCCCAAAGATCAAAGACCAAGGCTAACCATCAGTCAAGGTTTCAATCCTATAGGAGAGCTGGAAGGCGACATGAACACACTCATACAAAGTTTGACCCAAGAAGTTCAGAATAACCGTTGGTAGATTGATGCTCTAGTCAGGTGTTACAGGCGTAATGAGCTGTCAAATGAAGAATTAGGCAGCCCCTTCATCAATAGCATCCTCCGGATGCCCTTCCCGAAAAGGTTTAAGATGCCACACGTGAAATAGTTCAAAAAATACATGGACCTAAAGGAGCACGTCAGGAGATATAAAAGTGCCATGGCCAAATACATTCACAATGACGCCTTGCTATGTCTCAACTTCCCATAGACACTCGAGGATTCAGGTTCTCAATGGTTTGGTAGACTGCCAACAGCAAGCATAAGTAACTTCAATGAGCTGAGCAAGGCTTTCTTAAGGCAATTCCTCGGGAATGTACATAGAAAGAAGTCGGTGGCTCACCTGTCTCAACTCAAACAAGGAAAAGATGAGTCGCTCAATAAGTATTTGGGAGATTCGGTCAGGAAGTGTCAGGAATTGAAAGCACGAATGACGAAGCCATCATCGTAACATTCATCAATAACTTACAAAACGGCCAGCTATCTTTCGATCTAATGAGAGCCCGCCTAACCAATTATGCAAACATGATGGACATGGCTTGGGGTATGCGTTGACCAAGGAAGACAAAATTGCAATAGGCAGCTACTTTGTACACCATGGATGACTTGAAGGGCCCAAAGCAAAGAATAATGTGCCCAAAACTCAGAATCAAAAAGGAGATAAGCAAAAGAATAAAGCTTGGGATAGACATCAGAATTATGACCTAAAAATCGATTAAGCATATCAAAAGTTTTGGGGTAAGTACACGAAATACACCCCACTGAAGAAGAATCAGGAAGACGTGCTTGCAATCTTAGAAGAAAAGAACATGTCAAAGGAACCTCCTAGATAGTCATATTTTGCTCGGAGGGACACTACAAAGTACTGTCGGTTTCACAATGAGAATGGACATGAGACCTCCAAATGTTTCCAACTCAAAGACCATATCAAAACCCTTATCCGAGAGAGACACTGGAAAGATATCATCTTGAAGAAGGCCAAGAAAGCAGACGGACATCAAGATAACCAGCAAGAGAGCTAAGAAGAAAGCTAAGTCCGAAGAAGGCAAAGGATGAGAGGGCAATAAATACCATATTTGGCGGACTAGTAACTGGAAAAAGCAATAGAGAGAGGACCTACGAAATCCGGGAAGCCAAGAGGGACCTCTACGTGAACTCAGTTGAGCATGACCCGAAGAGAATTAAGGAGGGCTCGGACCTAATAATATTCACTAAAGCCGACTCACACGGCGTGGATGTTAGGCCAAACGATGCGCTAGTCATAAGTGCTCGGATCGGCCACAAAAGGTTCACTGAATCCTGATCGACAATGGAAGCTCAGCAGACATTCTTAGTGCAGAAGTATATGACAAGTTTAGGCTAGACAGGAAGGACCTGCAACCTTTTCATACCCCACTCCGAGGATTTGGCGAAGTAGAAGTAAGATCTCTGGGTACAGTAAAGCTGCCGGTCAAAATGGGAAAGGCCCCTTGCTAAAAAACAGTACCACTCGATTTTGTGGTCGTAGTTGGCCTTACAACGCCTTGCTGGGCCGACCATTCCTGAACAAGGCAAAAGTAGTGACAGCTACTTACGCCCTGATGATGAAGTTCTCAACAGAGTATGAAGTAGGCGTGATCAAATGGTCACAAGAGATGGCATGAAGGGCGAACCTTTCGGCCTATAAGGATAGCGAAGATAAGAAAGCTCACCAAGTGTGTGAAATTTGGTCATCCGAACAAGACATGAATGGATCAGAGGATCGAGCATAAATACCTGAAGAATTTGAGCTTGACCCACCTAAAAAGGATGAGCCAACAGAAGATGTGATTCTAGACAACAGCGAGCCGACCAAAGTAGTCATAATGAGTGCAAACTTGCATGAAAACATCAAAGTCGACTTGACCTACTTGCTAAGAGAATACAAGGATGTGTTCGCTTGGAGCCATGAAGATATGCATGGGATAGACACAAAAGTGATATTACAATACCTAGCCATCGACCTAGAATTTCGACCAATCTTGAAGAAAATATGGTTGTTCAACCCAGAAAAGAACGCAACAATTAAGAAAGGGGTGGAGAAGTTGCTTGTCGTAGGGTCGATAAGAGAAGTCAAATACCCACAATGGGTAGCCAATGTGGTACTAGTCAAGAAAAAGAATAATTAGTGGAGAATGTGTGTGGACTTCACAGATTTAAACAAAGCCTGCCCGAATGATAGTTTTTCCCTGCTAAGAATAGATCAGTTGGTAGACGCCACTGCGGGCCATGAGCTGCTCAGTTTCATGGATGCTTACTCGGGATATAATAAAATCCAGATGAACAAAGCAGATGAAGAAATAACAGATCAAGGATTGTATTGTTACATGCTAATGTCATTCGGCTTGACAAACGCTGGAGCAACATATCAGAAGCTAGTGAACATGATATTTGCTCGACAAATTGGAAGAAATATGGAAGTCTACGTGGATGACATGCTGACTAAAAGTGTCACAGTAGAAAAGCATACAGTGTACTTGAGAGAAACTTACAACATCCCGAGGAAATATAAGATGAAGCTTAACCTGAACAAGTGTGTGTTTGGTGTTCCATCGAGGAAGTTCTTAAGCTTCTAAGTTCACCAAAGAGGGATCGAAGTAAACCTTGAAAAAATCAAGACTCTGGTAGACATGGTCTCACCAAAAACGTTGAAAGAAGTACAAAGGTTAACCGGATGTCTCATTTCACTTAGTCGATTCATATCCAAGTCAATAGACAAGCGTGCTCCGTTCTTCAAGGCAATAAAGAAAAGGAACGGGCTCAAGTGGAGTGAAGAATGTTAAAATGCCTTTAATAAATTAAAGAATACTTGGGATGAGCACTAATCCTCTCAAAACCAACAGTCGGGGAAACCTTGTATCTGTACTTATACCTCACGGAAGTAGACACCAATTCTGTGCTTATTCGGCTAGAGGATGGAGTGTAGAAACTAATGTATTATACAAGCAAAGCTCTGCTACCAGCTGAAACAAGATATTCACCAGTAGAAAAAGTGGACCTTACGCTAGTAACGGTGACGAGGAAGCTAAGGCCATATTTTCAAGCGCACACAATAGAAGTATACACCAACTGCCCACTCAAACAAATCCTATAAAAGCCAGAATTGTCGGGACGGTTGACTAAGTGGGTTATAGAGCTGAGCGAGTTCGATATCAAGTACACTCCAAAAACAGCGTTCAAGAGATAGGCACTAGCAGATTTTGTGGTCGAATTCACCGAACCAGACACTGAAGTAAGAAGAATGATGAGGTAAAAGTAAGACAATGACTTCCACAAGAAGCTACATGTAGATGGATCATCAAACACCCATGGAAGTGGGGCAAAGATAGTGATATCAACCCAAGAAGAAGATATTGTAGAATGTGCCATGAGGTTCGACTTCAAAGCGACCAATGATCAAGCCGAGTATGAAGCTTTGTTTGCCGGCTTAAGGGTGTGCATAGCATTATGAGCGGATGAAATAGAAATCTTTAGTGATTCACAAGTTGTGGTTAATCAAGTCTTGGATGAGTACTAGATAAGAGATGAGTGCATGATAGTTTACTTATACGTAGCAAAACAGTTGCTCAGGTGTTTCAAAGAATACAAAATTACTCAGATCCCGCGAGAGGAAAATGAGAAGGCAGATGCTCTGTCCAAACTAGCATCAACAACAACCTGCATCAGATCTAAAATAATACCAGTTGCATACCTAACCAGGCCAAGCACGATGCAACCAAAAGAACTCATAATAGTAGAAATCCGACCACATCCAAGCGACTGACAAAACTAAGGAAGTACTTGGAAGAAGATATTTTGCCAGAAGACACCTTGGAAGCAAAACGCATAAGGTATAGATGAATCTGGTACACGATCATCAATGAAGAATTGTATAGAAAGGGGTTTTCGAAAGCATTGTAGAGATGTGCCGCAGGTGAAGAAACCGAGCAGATTCTGTCCATAGCGGCGTATGCGAAAACCACATTAGGGGTAAGAGTCTGGGGCACAAGATACTCAGGCAAGGGTTCTATTGGCCGACCATGTTCACCGAAGCTCAACGATTTACAGAAAGTTGTAAGACTTGCTAGAAAATCATTAATGACATTTTGTAACCACTAGAGTTGCTCAGAAGCCTCACATCCCCTTGGGCATTCGTCATGTAGGGCCTTGATCTTATAGGGCCGATGCCTACATGAGTAAGAGAAAGAACGAAGCACGTTATGGTAGAAGTGGATTATTTCACCAAATGGGTAGAAGCGGAAGCACTCGGGCACATCATTGAGGCAAACACCACTAACTTCGTCAAGAAGAACATACTCTACATGTTTGGGATCCCGATTACCATCATTATTGACAATGACACCCAATTTGACTACAAGAAGTTCAATGAGATATGTAGAGAACACAAGATCTCAAATTACTATGCCTCGCCTACCCATCATCAAACCAATGGTCAGACGGAAGAGGTGAACAAAATAATCAAACATACTCTGAAGGCAAAGCTAGATGCTAAGAAAGGAAACTGGGCAGACAAGCTCCAGAAGTACTATAGGTATACCAAACTACCAGAAGGACCTCTAAGAGAGAAACACCATTTTCCTTGGTATACGGAACTGAGGCCGTCATCTAAGCAGAAACATCTTTTACCTTACCAAGAGTTCAGTTATATAGCCCAGATCACAACATCAGCATGTTGCTACAAATTTTGGATGAACTGGAAAAAGCTAGAGACAAATCCCAAGTGAGAAACACAGTGTACCGGTAAAGAGCAGTAAGGTATTACAACTCCCACGTCCATGTACGTAAGTTTCAATTTGGAGACCTAGTACTAAGGAGGGTGTCCCTAAACACCAAGAACAGGGCGGCAGGATCTCTCGTCGATAAATGGGAAGGACCGTACATCATAGACGGTATAGCAGAGCATGGGCCCTACATAATTGCCCGACTCAGAGGAGGTGTAGTACCCTAACCATGCAACGCGCAATATTTGAAGACATTCTATCCCTAAAGGGTTCCTTCCTTTATTTCTTGATGCTTAAATCGGTTTTTAGTGTTTTTTTTTCTTCAGATTTCTAGGTTTTTTAGATATCTTCTAATAAATGTAGCAATGCAATTCACTGAAATTCATATGTTCAGTCCAGCTATGCATAATCAATAAAATCACTTGCGAAAATCTTCTCTAAGAAAGATTAGCTGATGTTTTAAAGAAAAAAAATACAAAGAAAATGCAGTCTTAAAGAAAGAGATCCAAAAAGGTCTAATAAAAATAAGAACTCGGGTGCCATAAAACCGCAAAGAGCGAGTGGATAATGATCGAGGGGCAAAGAAGCTAAAAAAACATATTCATCTAGTTGGGTCAATCAAACACATCACCCAGCGAGAAGGTAAACCCGAGGCACTAGGATACCTAGAAAACTGCTTGGGGTGCCACCGAAATAGGTCTGGTGAGATACACAGCTGTGTTGGCAGGTATACACTACCCTAACGATTCGGCAAACCCCTGTAACTGACAAAACCTTGAGACGTCCTAGGTGACTAGTGCAGGGACCTAAGTGTGTGGTTGGGGTGAGCCCTAGCGTAACATATAGGTGAGAAGAAAAGAGTGCAAAGAGCATAACTGGCGGTTAATAAGATACTCGACTCAAGTTATGATGCACTCAATTCAAACAAGCTCAATTCAAACCAGTTAATAAGATACTCGGCTCAATGGTGTGCTTAGTTCAAACAAAAGCCAAACTGCCAGTTAATAAAATGCCCGGCCTCGTTGTGGCATGCTCAGTCCGAGAAAAAAAATCTTACTAAACAAGTCGAATACGATACTTGGCATAGTAGCCACTCGGATTGAAAAGAGAAATATAAAATTCCTAGAATAAGTAATATATTCAGTACATCTTCACGTTTTACCCTTGCTTTTATTTGCATTTATTTGTCTGCTTTTTTTTTTAAAATGAGTAGGCATAGTGTTCGAGAATGTTATTAAGGAAATAGTGAAACAAATATCCGTATGGAGAAAAATGTTTCAAAGTAAACAATGTACATATATATATACACCCGAGAAGACTCAGCTGAGCTACATCAAAAATTAATGAAAATGAAACTAAGTCGACGCTAGGGGTTGAGAGCTGTTATCGCCAATGCTCAGATCTGGCACCATCTCGTATTCACTCAGCAGGCTTTCATTGGAGGGTCATACTATCCCGTCCACCTTGTCATCCATCCAGGGGTTGTAGTCTTTCCCAGTTATTGGTCTGACGTCGGGCTCCTTACCATTTATCCTAGCTTTCTGGCATGCATGGAAGGTGGAGAAAGCACTTTCAGTGGGAACTTCTAGATGCATAGGATGAGGCACTTTGCCCTTACAACAAAAATATGCATGCCACTCCTTCATTTGGATCTAAAGGGCCTTAAGGGACTTGTCCACATACTTATTGATTGATAAGCTCCAGTTAGTCATGGCCCGATCAGTCGTTTTATTCTTTAGCTTGAAAAACTCTCTAGTCGAAACCATCTTTTGCCGAAACTCTCTAAGAAGCAGGGCATCGTAGGTTGGGGACCTCTTGAAACAATCGACTCCTTGAATCTCCAATTCCAACCTAGCCTCTTTTAACAACGACAACGGTTAAGGCATGGCGCTATAAATCTTTAATCCTGCGCTCATAGGACGACTTGGCCTCCTCCGCTCTTTACTTAGCCTGCAGCATCGACTCCTGTGTGTTGGAGAGTGGGTCCTTGAGAGTTTGGCCTCTTCAACGGCTAAAAAAGCCCTTTGTTCGGCCTCCATCTGACTTGCCATGCATCGGTCCATGAACTCCTAATGAGATTTGATTTTTTTCCTAACAAGCCATCTCAACCCAAACACGACCATCTTTGCTTTCTTTCAGATGGGCTTCCAAATGTCTTATCCTATCTGCCTAAGCATTGTTAGCCTGGCAAGCCTTTGACATCTCAGCAACCATTTGCACAACAAAATAGAACAAAAACAACGAAATGATGCTAAGGAAAGAAAAATAATCATGACAAAGAAAAGGACAAAAAACTCATATAAGAAGCATTATTAAAGAAGTTTTGTAGCCGATCTGATGAAGTACCAATCCTAAACCGGTTCCAACGGTCAATGCCAATATACGCGTGACCTAGAGATGTGGCTCTCAGCATGGCTTGAGGAGTGGGTTCCCTAGATTAACCCAAAGTGCCCGAACTACTCGCACCTACATCAGGCATAAGGGGTGGATTCGTGACATTTAAATTAACTATCAGGTTCACCTTGTAGGATGAGCCAGCAAGATCCTCAACAAAACTCTTCATTTGGATTTTCATTTGGATTTTTGAAGAAGCATGTACTCTCGTCTCCGTGACCCCAACACCAACATCCTCACCACCCGAGGAATAGTTGATGTACTCCACCAATCACGGGGTTTTTGGAGCGGGTTGGCCAGGCGAGAAGAGAGCTTTCCTTTTCCTAAAATGTCTCCCACAAGTATCAAGGTCAGCAGCTAGATCCTCAACCTCAACCTCAACCTCCTCTTCAACAATAGCCAGGGAAGATTAAAGAGAAGTCGACACATCGGTACTAGAAGGCTTCCCAACCTTCTGCTTTCCTTTGGCAGCAACATAACTCCTCTACTCGCTTGCCCTGACAGCTGCCTCATCTCCAGCAGAGCCACTCGGCTCACTCGGCTCCCTCACCACACATGGCTCACCGTTAGTGTGGCAGGGGATTTCCTCAAGTGTGTACTCGAGAACGCCCCCAGCAACTTCTTCATGGACATCCTCAAAAGAACTTTAATCCAATTCATCTTTTAATGGAGCAACCCCGACGGCTTGTTAGCGAGCAGCTTTCTTATAGCTTTCATCCGACGATCTTGAGGATCGTAGACAATATCTACGTCAAACACTATAAAAATAAAGTTTGTTAAACCAAATAGTTAGCTCGAGAATCAGCAATACTGTTAAATAGAAAATTAAGAGTTAAAAGAGAAACTCACGGCATCTACATACAACAGTAATTTGAGGGAAGAGGGGAGCCTTTATCATCTTCTCCTTATTAAAAAGGTAAGGCATGCCCCTTTTCTCCAAGGAACGCACTGCTGTCCTAGTAAAATTGGCCAATTCACCATCTGTGAAGACAGGGGTTGTTCGATTCCAAGTGTCAGACAAGCAGAAATAACGAGGAACCTTACACGTGACCCGAGCATCGTCAAGATCAAAGTCGATCGATTGCCCCCAGCCTCTACCAACGAAGAACCAACTGTTCTTCCAAAATTTATTCGAAGAAGGGAAGCCCAAACGAAACCCTTCATCTTATCATCTGTGGCCACCTCAACCTCCCTATCAACTTCCAAGCTATTTGGGATCCAATGGTCGAGCTTGCTAGAGAGAAGAAAATAAGTCCCTATGACCCAACTGCCCTAGGATATAGAAGTGCCTGATCTCATGAGGAGTCGGTGGAGGCAGGTTCATCCTGTGCCACATGCACATCAAAATCCTGTAACTATTTGGGGCCAGGTGGGCTAGAGAAATTTGAGCCTTAGCAAAAAATAAAGTAATAAAAGGCTAGAGAGGAAAAGTGACACCATAGCTGAGCGTTGCCCTGTAAATCGCCACCACCCTAGACGGAGGGTTCCACGTGGCTCTACCTCCAGTCGGTTCCAACCGAACGAGATCACTGTCTAAATCGAACCAGTGCATATACTTTTTGATCTCGGTATTGCCAATCACATTCGGCTTAAGATCATAAACACACACCCGCTCAATAAAAAAAAACAGATATGGGCTGCTCGGTGCTCTTCCTCCACCTCATTCTCATCTAACACTTAAGCCCCGACCCTAATGTCATGAGAGAAAGCGTGTTTGCATACTCGACTGGGGATGGTATGTCTAGCTCTCGTCATTGGAGGACGGATATCGCTGCGAGTAGAAATAGAAGGGTCAGAAACATCAGATCGAGGAAACTCAGGAGAATCGAAGGTAGGAGAAACTTCACGGACAAGCCCCGAAACATTAGCATTCAAGAAGTTGGGTTGGTCTAGGGGTTGATCCCCTAACAATCTATGAATACGCTCGACTATAAAAGTGTCATCGTGCCCGATGACAACTATTGCAGTAACAAAAAGACGGTGTCTAGCTACATGGTTCATGGAAACTAACCTTAAAAAGATGTCTAGAGTTGTGCGAATCGAATGAATCACATGATGGAAACCTCAAGTAAGAATGAAAGAAAATCCGAGATAGAAAACTTTGGGTTTTTAAGGAAAGAAAAATGAAGAACGAAGAAACAGAAGGGTTCAAGATAAGTGAATAGAAAACTAGACTCCAATAACTAGAGAATTTGGATTTTCGGAAAACAAGGAGCAAGAAGACACAAAAAATTCGTAAAAGATACGAAGAAAAAACTCTGAGGAATACTTGGGTTTTTTTGGGTTTGAAGCTTGATAAAAGAATATCAATGGAGGTCTTTAAAGATTAAAAGAAAAAAATGATTCAAGTCACTCCCAATATAGGCGTAAATAGGTAAGGCATCATTTTAAAAAAATGAAACCCTAAGTCGAATCACAAAAGGTGGGAAACGACGGGACATGATGAGTGATGTGGGTGACGTGCGAGATAGGACAAAGGTCGTGTCCCATAAATGCCTCATGACATACCAACCTAAAAGGAGACAGATGGCAGCGTAAGAAGACTTCGAGCCGTCAAAGAAGAGTCATTAAACATCTCTATCAAAAGATTTCGATCGAAGGATAAATCGAATGTGTGCATACTCAATAAGGACATGTCATTAATATTTCGAATTAATAAGGAGACATAATTGCTGCATTTATGAGATATTTATGCGGAAAATGACAAACTCTGACAAAGCTTGCTTGACCAAGCAAAAGTCGAATGGGATCTTTAAATACCTTTCGTCGACTAGAGAGATCAAGACATAATCCTATTTCGAAGTTGAATGGGTTCACTCGTCTTAGATATTTAAGGGGGAATTATTGTACATAATATTTTCAAATAAGACAAGTCATCAGACAACATGGACCAATCTTGCTACGTAAGCAGAAAGTCAAAGATCAGCCAAAAAGGACACGTTGGTGTTTCACGTTGATAGAACACTTGGCACTAGCACAGTATTAATGAAAATAGACAAGGCTAGCGATGCCAAAAAGAGCCGAGCAGGCCGAGTAGAAGATCATGTATGTTCATCTCCACTCGGCATAAACATGAATGAACACATTAGGGGTTTTCTCCACCGCCTATAAGGTATATAACAGTAACAAGCAATCACAAGTCAATTATTGTACAACTACTAAGAGTATAACAAGGAAACAAACAAATCTACTCTCCTAAACATCAGGATATCTGAGTTAAAACAGATTTGAATTCAATGACATTAAATATGTGATAATATCAAATAGGAAAAGAATCATAAAACCAACTCTGTAATCTTCTGCTTGTACACCACGATATAAAACCCTAGCGATACCTAAAAACCATATCGGCACCATGTATAAATACACCTACAAAACACAGTAAAGGGTGAAAAAAATCTTATTTGACTCAGAGTGTGTATTATATGAAAAGATAGTGGATTTGACTCAGTTGCCAAACCAACAACCCATTGATGTTTCTCCAGTCATTGAAGTTTTACCACGTATCTTGCTTTCTTTATTATTTACTACTATTACACCCTTTATTACACTCATATTTGCATGTTTCACTAACCTAAACTGTTGACTGGTCGACTATCGAGAAATCAACGTCAACAAATTCCTTGATCCAAAATTCCTTCACATCATATTCCTTCATAATCCATATCTCAAATGTGCTAATATAACCGTTATAGACGCGACAAGGCAACCTCCAAAATCCACCAGATGCATATTAGGCTAGCCATCACAATTAGGCTTAGAAACTTCTTGGAATTGCTCATTTTCAAAATCAAAGGAGATTATCGGGTAACTTGAATTAAATCCTAACCAAGCATACCAATGAATTCTTCCACATACTAGATCTTATGATGGTCTTTGAACAGGTGCTAAAATGTTTTGGCATGAATCAAAGTCAGGATGATTGTTACTCTTTATGCAGGACTAATTTGGAATCCATTGATCACTTGTTTTTACACTGCCCTTGGACCAAGTTGTTATAGGCTGTTTGTATCGGCTGGTGGGAAGTCAGTGTTTGTCCAAATCAAAAAGTGAAGGATTTTGGTGGATTGATGGAGTGGATTATGTCTAAATTCTAAGTTTTCTCGTTCCTAGGGTTCTCTACTGCATGCGGTTGTTTGGATAACTAAAGAAGCTAGGAACAAGTTGGTTTTTGAAGGAATTCAAGTTAACATGGATCAGGCCATTAACTTAGTGAAATTCAGAGTGGTGTGGTGTGGTGGTTTAAACACTATAGCAAGGGCTCCAAGGAACTGGTTTCTTCCCTTCTCTTGAACATTAAAGAATGTTATGTGGACAACAAGACTTATAAGTCTAAAAAGATCAAAAAATGGGTTCCTCCAACTATAAATTCTTTGAAGTTTAATATGGATGATTTAGTTAGGGGCAAGCCAAATCCAGCTGGCATTGACGGTGTGTTAAGAGATTCAAATGGTAGTGTTTTGTGCATATTATCTTCATATGTTGCGATTCAAGTCGCAAACACTACATAAGTAATGGCTATTCAGAGGGCTGTCAATCTGGTGGCTTCTAAACCGAGCCTTCTCGGTCGCCATATTTTGGTGGTGAGCGACTCTAAAGTGGCAGTCTCCTAGATTAACAACAAAATTTTTGAAAATCTCATTCTTGTCAATTCTATTTATGAGATTTGTAGCAATATGGAGGCGATCAGGGATATTGAGGTTACTTTCGACTCTAGAGCTTCTAACTCATGTGCTGACAATTTTGCTAAGTTGGCTTCGAACTTAAAGAGAGAGATGTTAATCTGGTGTGACAGTTGATGTCTCTGCTCTTGTTTCCGTCTCTGCTATGCTTCCATTGCTTCTTTTGGTTTGGTGTTCTTCTGGTTGGTGGTGTTTTACTCTTTGTGTTTCGCGCCTCTGGTGCTTTTTGCTGTTATTGGCTGTGTTGGTTGTCTATTATATTATTTTGGCCATTGTTGCCTGGTTTTGCTTTTTGGGATTTTTGTTTCGTTTTTGTCTCTATGCCTGTCTCTAGGCTTTCCTTTGGCCTTGTGCCTTTATAAAATTGATGCAGTTCAAAAAAAAATCGATGGTAAGGTAGTTTCCCAAGATTTCTCCAGGCAGGGCTATCTAAAGTGAGAATTTAAACCTCTACTTGAAAAGGGGAGAATTCAATACGGCGACATCTGTGATGTAAACGTGCAATTGTTCTATACATAACCTAGATCACCTTGTACTTGTTCGTTGTCTGATTGAAACCAAATCCGAATATTGTATTTTGATTAAAAAATATCCCTTTGAATTTGGGCAGCTCAATGTAGTCCTCAGAAAAGGGATTATATACAGAGAATAAACTTATTGAAGAGGAATCACATAAGCATAACAAGCCTTTACATGACCCTACCACGTTGAATTCAGGCAACACAGGCACACAAAATTTGGTCACCCTTTGATCATCTTTGATAATCTCTAATAGTTCTAGTGAGTAAAGCTGGTTTCGGATGGGATAATCATAATGTAAGATAAGACATAGATCGCTCCCAGTTGCGTAGGAAAAATGCATACAAACAAGAAGAGGGTCTTGGACAAAATTTTGCCAAGCTTTGCATGCGAGCTTGGATTGCAGTAAAGATGTCACATGCAGCCTTGATAGTATGTTGAGGATAATTTCTCGTGGAAGACACTCAATCATGCCCTTTGATCTTGTGAATTAATGGCTGTAAAATCAAATAACCGAAAATGAGAGATGAAAAAGAGAAAGGTTGGTTTCATCAAATAAAAACAATGCAATAGTACTAAAACATGATAAAAATGTTACACGGATACAAAAAATATGAGAAAAAGTCTATTATACCCTTAATAGCCTCTAATACCTTAAAAGGCTTAAACTCACGATATAGCTACTAGAAGAATCGAGAGTTTGCTAACTAAAAAAACGAAAACATGAAATAGGATGTGATTTTGTAAACAAGTCAGAGAAAACAAAAGATAACCAAATACTATATATAATGAAAGAGAGAGAAAGTCAAATACCAAATTCAAACAGAAGAAAGAGTTGCTTAATTATCAGAGTTCCAAAAACCGTACAAGACTCTAGAAGAGATTAAACTTTCTTCCTTGGGATTATATTCTTGTACTATGTGAATAAAAGACCAAATAGGTGAGAGAAAAGAGAGAAATGGTGGCTAGAGTTGCATTAAATAAAAAGAATGTAAGAGTAAAAAATAAAACCTAAGAAAGAATACAAAGGGTTACAAGTAAAAATGAGAAAAAGTCTAGTCTACCCTTAATCATGAATATAATAATTCTAATATCCCCTCAAAGGCTCAAACTCAAGTTGCGACTTCTAGGAGCATCAAGTGTCTGACAACTAAAAACCGAAAATGCAAAATAGAATGCGATTTTGTAAACAAGTCGGAGAATACAAAGATAGCCAGATAATATAACGAATGAGGGAGAAATCCAAGTACCAAATTAAACAGAAGAAGTCGGTGCGAATCAGCTTTCTTGAAATTGTACAAGACTCATGGATGTGATTAAACTTTCTTCTCCATGAGATTATGTGAATTAATCAATGCACAAATAAATAAATAAATAAATAAAAACCAAAGAGATGAGAGAAACGAGAAAAATGGTAGTTAGAGTTTCATTAGATAAAAAGGATGTAAGAGCATAAAGCAAAACTTGAGAATATATATATATATATATATATATATATACACACGAGCAAAAGTGAGATAATGTCTATTCTTTAATGAATATAATAACTCTAATAGATCTATGTAGGGTTGTGTAGAATCCAAACCAATAGGATCCATTAGATCCAATACAATACATTTGATTATATCGGATTTGAGGATATGATTGGATTGGATATTGAATTTTCATTTAAAAATCTGACAAACCGGATTCGCTTAAATATAGGACTTAATTCATATTTTAATTTGGGGTGTAAATATTGCCACCATAAAACTAATTAATGCACCTATATTTTATTAAAAATTTTAATTACAAAAATATCCCTATAAAAATTTACCCTAAAGACAAATTACTTAAATTAAAAATAAACTAAATACTATATACACTTATTAATTACACTTATATCTTCAATTATGTCTTTTTATTAAAAAAGAAAAAAAAAAAAAAAAACACATGTGATAAACCCTAATTAAATTATAATTTTATTTCAAGTATCAAACTTTCTCACTATCACATGATTATCATATAACAAAGTAATAGAAAAAGAATTTTTAGAGGACTTTAATCATATCGAAGTAGGTATTATTTTACTTTTTTTTTTTCTTTCTTTTATGTCTAGTTGTGAACTCTATCAATAAATAAATTTTTTTAAAAAAATAAAGATAACGGTAGATATCAATGAGTTTTTTTTTTTTTTTTTTTTTTTTGATAGTTGTATATATAAGAGAATTCCATATTGAAAATCTCTTGACCCCATATATAATCCAGTTCTACATCTTCCTTTCATAAAACTCCTATATTCGAGACATTTCCAAAAGTAAATTGGACTATCATTAGAAAATGATTTGATTCCAAATATGATTATATATATATATAAATCGGATGTGTTAATAATTTAAGAGAATTTATAAATAAAATGTATTAAAATGAATATATTCATTTCAATAAGGGTACTATTGGCATTAGAACGAGTTCTTATAGAAATATTTATTTTTTAAATTTTCAACATAGTTGTACTTATAAAAATTCGTGTGCTAATTAGTTTTATGAATGACAATATCCACTCCCTTTAATTTGTCTTATGCAGATGAACATTGAGCAATTTTTTGGTGTTATTTTATTTTATTATATTAAATGGTTATATTTATATTTCAAACTTTTGAATTGTTTTCTTTTATGGTTGTGTTTAAAACTTATGTTTAAAGTTTATAATTTGTTAGACTTTTTATTTCAACAATGTTGTTTTTCTTTTTTTTGGAAAAGTCAAGATTAAACAAGAGAAAACCAAAAGTAGTCATCCAAAACATTAGAATTTCATTTCTAACCACATGAAATTTTAATTGTTAATAACCATATTTTCAAGAAATTACCTGAATACCCATATTAAAATACCGCAGAAAAAAAAAACATTTGAGAAAAATTTGGAACAACCAAGAAAGCAAGAAGAGAGAAGAAGACGTGTTGTCGGCAAGAGAGAAGAGAGAGAAGAGAGCGTCGTTGCCGTCGTCGGAGAAGCCGGAAGAGAAGAGGTCGTCGTCACAGCCCGGAGACAAACTCACAATTCGCCGGAGATTTCAACTTACCACATGATTTAAGATTTCAAGTTTTCTACGTAAGATTTCAAGCTTTCTGCTAGATATTTAAAGCGTGGTTTCAAGTTTTTTGCCAGATATTTAAAGCATGATTTCAAGTTTTAGCAAAACATTTCAAGTTTTCTGAAGATTTCAAGTTTTTTTATAAGATTTCAAGCTTTATGTGAAAGATTTCAAGTTTTAAGCCAAAATTTCAAGTTTTTGAAAGCACTCACTATTTTGGTTAGGTTTTCAAGTTTGTTTTCAAACCAAACTCCGAAATCCAGTCCTAAATCATCCAAAGTACAAGCCCTCAACCCAATCAACCCAAAAAATTGATACATTTCAACATTAGTTAGTCGATTTACAGGAATAACAATGGTGCGGCCATTGGTGTTTGATTCGTAGGAACAATGATCGGAATTTGATGATGAAGAATGAACAGAGAAGAAGGAAGAAGATGGTTAAAAAAATAACAAAAGAAAATAGACGGTAAAAAAAATAACAAAAGAAACTAGAAAAAATAATTTGGAAGTATTTTGGTAATTTATTGATATACACTGAATTTTTTTTTTTTTTTAAATTGTTATTCACGATTAAAGTTTTGTACATGGTTAAAAACGAATCTCCCATATTAGTGGTCATCTTTATCAATTTCCACAGATTAAACCATATAAACTATTTTATATGTTAAGGAACGCTCGTGACTGTTTAAATCCTTACTATTTTTTATCTGATCACGTGATGTAGATAACTAGTTAGACAATCAGAATGATTCTTCAAATTCAGACAATTTGGTTATGCAATTTCAAATAATTAATTTTGTGACCTGACAATTGATTATATGATTTAAATTTGTATGAAAATACAATAGAAAACAAGTATTAACACAATAAACACACAAATGTTTGTTTTTCTCTTATAAATTGTATAAGACAGGAGCAATCAATACCCACTAAAAAAAATCCAATTCTAAGTTAATTTTAATCATTCTAAAAAGTATCAAGTTAATCTTTTTTTTACATTGAATAATTGAATTGCTGTAGCATTTAATTTGTAATTTGTTTACTGCAATTGAATTTTGCCACTTGTAGACTTGAGTTCTATAATTCATATTAGGGGTATGTGTCAGATTGGATCCATTGGATTTGCCATATTCCAAGATCCGATTCAATTCAGTTGGATTGAAGATATTACAATCCGATATAATCTTAGAACGAAATCTAATCCAATCCAATTACAATTAGATCTATCATCCATTCCAATCATAAAATATTATCATGTATAAATATGAAGACCATAATAAATATTGCCATCAACATTTTTCTTAGAGGTTCTAATAACACTTGACATTATTTTCCACCCTTTTTTTCAAAATAGTCTATGTTAAAAAAAATTCAATATTATATTTTACTACAAATACCTTCTAAAATATCATAAAATAATCACAATTCTATCTTGAGAAATTATTTTTTAAATGTCATGTGACATTCGGGATCCGTTTGGAAGAGCTTATTCAAGTAGATCTTTTGAAGAAGATCTTATACAAGTAGAGTTTTTAAAGGAAAGTTGGTCTATTTAGAAAGTTAGTAGACGTAAAACAACCATTTTAATCATCAAAAAACTCTATTGAGTGATAACCAAACGACACAATTTTTTTTGAATAAGTGCCCGTTTGGAAGAGGTTCTCTACTGGTTAAAAAACTCTTTTAAAAAATTTATGTCGTTTGGTTATCACTCAGTAGAGCTTTTAAATAATTAAAAAAGTTGTTTTACTTCTATTGGGAGAAGCTCAAATTTAAACATTTTCCAAGTAGACTCTTTTGAGCTTTTTTTAATAACACTAAAATGTTTAATATAACACTATCATTTAATATATATATATTTAAGTATTTTGGTGATCATATCATTTAAAAGATCTTTTTTAATTGATAATCAAACGACCAACAACTTTCCTTTAAAAGATCTATTTATAAAAGATCTACTTATAAGATCAACTACTTTAGAGATGGGTCTGGTTCCTTTTATGATCGAATCAGATGCTTTGAGTGTAGTCGAGTTGATTAACAGTGGCAACCCCCTCTTGCTGATGTTGGGACTGTAATCAGTGATATTCTAGCTCTTATGGAGCGGTTTCCAACGAACTCAGTTCTTTTAATGCCAATGAAAGCTAATAATGTTGCTTATAGATTAGCTAAGATGGCTATGTCTAGTAGAGAGGATAGTTTTTGGATGGAGACTTGTCCTCCCTGCGTGGAGAATTTAGTTCTAGAAGATCTTCCAAGCTGAGTCTGCTTTGTTCTTTTGTTTTCTTTCTTTCAAAAAAAAAAAAGGAGGATAAACTATTAAAAGATCTATTTAAAGAAGTTCTTCTAAACGGACTTTTCAAGTCAACAGACTAAAAATATTAAAATAAAAAATTTATAAAATTTCTGAAGATTTTTTTTTGACATATCGCCAGTGGTGCAATGACTCGAATGTGAGACATTGACATGCTAAATGAACGTTATTTACTATCACGTCACATTGGACGATGGTTTTCTCATTACTTTTATTAAATCTTATTTTTATGTAATTACCATTTAAATTTACATTTATAGACCTAAAAGGAAAAAAAGAAAAAAACAATTGATCACATATTCACGTGAATTTTGAACATTAATATTCAATAAAAATATAAAAAATATAATATTAAAAGCACAATAATGAAATAATCATAAAACCAAATTTCGGTAAGTAATACGCTCATCCATCCTTAGTAAAGTAGTTGTGCACTTTCCTATTCACATTTGTGATATAATTGAAGTTTCACATTTACCCAATAAATCTAAAGTGTGAGGATACCCTTTCAATATAATAATAATTATAATAATAATAATAATAATAAGTACAATGCTCTTAGCTTTCGATATTCATTTACTTGGTGATTCAATTGGTGTCAGATTTAAAAAAATAATAATAACAAAGAGATTTATGATACCTAATACCGAACAGTAGGTTTTTTTTTTTTTTTTTTTTTTTTTTTTTAATTTTTAATTTTATCTGTAAAGTATTATATAAATTTGGGTTATTTTTAAGTAGTTGGAGACTTAGAGGACGCAACCTTATCTCTCTTTAAGCTGGTAGTTGAAAGTTAAATTTTGGTTGAATAGAAAGTAGGAACATCAATAATTTATTACAACAATAATTTTGTCTAAATTCAGGTTAACAGCACCAGTGCCCCCTGAACTATTAGAGAATTTGCAAGTTGCTCCCTTACCTTTTTTTCTAGACAATTTACCTCCTGGACTCTCTTTAATTGGCAAGAAGTGATGGAAAAAGGGTTTCGTCCCCATTCCGTTACTTTGTGCTCGTCACGTGATTTTCACGTGTCTATAAAAAGGGTAAAATTGGAATAAAAATAATTTCAGCTTTTATATGTCTTTCTAAATGAGATAACTGAAAAACACAGAGAAGTTTCTTTCCTCCATCAACATCATGTTCATGTTTCCCAGGCAAACATGAGTGATGGATTGGATCTTGGGGAATTTGTTCCTAACTATTTTTGTGGAAGAAGAGCTAGACGATCCACATCTTGGACAGATTCAAACCCAAAAAGACATTTCTGGGGTTGCTCCAAGTTTTGGGTTTGTCTCCATCTCCATGTGTTGCTATTCTTTCCTATATTCTGAAAGATTGAAATTAATAATTTTAATTTTTTGTTTGTGCTTGATAGGATGATGTTAATTGTGGATTCTTAAGATGGTATGACCCTCCAATTTATGCAAGGTCCAAGAAGATTATTCTTGGATTGCTTAGAAGAATAGGGGAGCTGGAGATGAGTTTGGCAGAAGTTAATCGTTTGGAAGGTATTCATAGATGAAGATGAAGAATGTAGCTCTACAACAGGAATGAAAAGAAACCCAGAAAATGACCATAGAAGAAGAAATTGGTTTGGTGTTTTGGTCTTAGCAGTAGTATTTTATTTTATTTTTTTTTTGCCAAACAATTTGTGGAAAATGTTTAACTCTTTCACAAGTGTGTCAGTTTAACAATGTAACAAATTGTTGTAGTTGTATGTTCAAGTAATGAAAGATCTTTTTCTTGATGTTATTGTGAATTTTTTGTTTCAAAGCATTGATACACTTGGAGGTAAACTACATAACACATTGAGTACAATAAAGCATCAAAAACATCTTCTCAGACAATTTAGAAAACACGTTGACATTAAACATATCAAAAAGTTACATTCAATTTGTCTTAAACATGGTTGTCTTTGGTACATTACAGTACCAAACACATCAAAAGTTGCAGTACCAAACATTACCATTAAACACAAACACATTACACTGCCAAACACATCAAAAGTTGCATATTTGTTCAAAATACAATTACAGAAAACTACAAAACCAGGCATTCATAACAAAAATAAAAAATATACAACAACCCTTAGTCTAAGCATTGGTTTGCGTCCTTTTCCTCTTCGAATTGCTATATGTTGGTGTAGTTTCAGTTTGAGTGGTGCATTGGCTTGGTTGATCAGCTTCATTCCTTACAACTGGTTCAAAGCCAGCTCTTTTGTTACAAGTGCTCATGTTGTGCCCTTGTTGGTTACATTTGCTACACCTAACCGTAATGTAATTCCTCATCATCATGGTTTTCCCTCTTATTCTAACCTCATCGGATTGCAGATTCCTAGCCTTATTTGGCATGCCTATTTGTTTTTTGAAATCTGGAATTAAAGAGGAATGTCATTGGTTTTTGGCCACATGCTTGGCCTATTGATGCCATTTATAACTGTAGTATATGCCTTTACAAACGATTTTTTTTGTACTTGTTGTCTATGAATAACATAGGATCATGGTTGGAACTTATCAGGGCAGACATTTCATGCATACAAGGAATCCTAATTAGCTGCCATTTGTTATAGTGTGGATATTAACCACAAATTGCTCATCTTTATGACCCTTGACTTGAAACTTGTAGTTTCCACTGCACTCAGCTTGGTAACTGCTACTCTCCATCCTAACCCTCTCAACAAACTTAAACAGTTTTGACCTTATTTCATAATGTCATTTCTCCACTTCTGATCTCTTCCTCATCAAATAGTTCCTAATTATCTCCATAAGAGTGATCTAGCTTGTCACGAGCTTTTAATATTGCTGCATTGAAGGCTTCACATATGTTATTGCATAACATGTCACAAAGGGCTGTGTCTTCGAAGAATGCCCTTGACCAGTGCTTAGGATCTTTGTTAGCTAACCATTTACATGCAGTTTCACTCTCACTCCTCATCCTTTCCATCATTTGTGTAAATCTATCAAATGAAAACAAGTTAAGCATTATTGTAGAAGAACAGCTGAGCAATAATATTATAAAGTTTGGTGAAAAAAAATTACCCTTGTTTTGTTGTAGACTTTGCAGCACCCCACAAAATCTGTTTTACAGCTTGCCCTTGTGTTCGACTTTGAAATTGTTGTAAAAATGTTTTATACAAAACCTATGCTTAGGATTTGGAAATAGGTCCCCAATGGCATATATTAAGCCTTTTTGTTTATTAGTGATCCACACAATCCCATGAGAGTTGTTGAGTTCCAAATCAACTGCCAACAACTTAAGAAACCAAAATCATGTTTCTTTACACTCGGACTCCACCAAAGCATAAGCCACTGGGTACATTTGGTTGTTTGGATCAACCCCAATGGCTGTAAGAAGCTGGTCAGTATGATATCCTTTGATGCAACATCCATCTAACCCTAAAATGGGCCTACATCCTTGTTTCCATCCCTCATTCAAAGCAGCCATGCAAATGTAAAGCCTCTGGAACCTAGGATTTTCACCAGCAGTCCCCTCAGAACATTTCATAATAACTGAACTACATGGGTTTGTCCTTTTCGGCTCTGCACCGTACTCCCAAACTTTTGTGTATTGTTTCTTAATAGACCCTAAGATCTTCTCTCTTGTAACATTTCTAGCACGATAAAACCGTCATATGAAAACATCCACATTGGTGTCTGTCCTTAATTACTGCGACAATCCAACAAAGTTCCAATTTGGGTTTGCTCTCCATTGACCTACATATTTATCTGCTATCAATTTGGAATTAACAAACTTATTCTTAAAACACATAACATAAGTGTGTTAATTTGGTAATGACTTTCTCTTGAAAGTCTTTTTATCACCTAACCAAGATGCAAATACAAACCATTTGCAACCCTGAGCCTTGCAAACTGCCCTAACCCTATTGGCATCATTTTTATGAAACTTAACTTCCTTCCTATATGTCACAGCATGTGCCCTGGTGGCTTGTCTAAACACATCAGCACTACCAAACACCATACCAACTCTAAAAATTGGATGTTGCATGTCACGATTTGGATTGAATTGATGGTACCTTGTGTTGATGAACTTCCTCAAATGTCTTCATTCATCATCCTTACCATCAGATCCATCCAAACTGTTTAAATCATCTGATCTATCATCAATATCAAATCCCGATACACATTCTGCACATGGAACATCTTGAAATTCTAAACTATCCCAATCCATATTAGGATCTACAAATGTATCAAATGTTATGTCTTCTAGTTCTTGATCATAATCTGACTCCACTATTTCCTCAACAAATTCTACCTCTTATACTACTTGTTTACCTTTTTTTTTTCCTCTAAAAGTTAGCCCTCTCAATATCTTCTCCAATTAACTCCTCATAACCCTCTTCATTAACTCAAGTTGGTCAATAACCAACAAAATCAGACCCATCACCAACAACATCATGCCCATTATCCTCATCAGACCCATTATCCTCAGCATCAGCTTGTGCCCCACCTTTAACATTCAAATCAGCTTCATCATCCACATCAGTTTGTGCCCTATTGTGATCATTTTGTGCCCCATCTTTGACATTCAAATCAACTTCATCATCCACATCAGCTTGTGCCTCATTGTGATGATCTCCTGTGATTTTTTGCAATGGTTCTATACTATAAAGATATAAATTTACTACCCTATTCTCAGGAATCTTATCCCTAAACCACAACAAATCCTGATCACACATTATGTTAAAAGGCTTTCCAAACTCTAACAGGTCAATCGAATACCCAACAAGTAGCTTATACCCCAAGCTCACAGCAATATCATCTAAGTCAAGTAAAGACAGTTCATCTATACTTACAAAGTTGATAAAACTGATTTTTACATCATTATACTTTCCTGTTTGCCCATCAAACCCTCCACCATCAGAGCCAGTCCTGACTTTTCTAGGGCCCGGGGCAAAAATTTTAAAAATGTGCCCTATGGGCTCTATGTGTATATTCATAGTTTTTTCTATGTATATATTGTATATAACCTGTTTTCATATATTTAACCCGAAAATAATAATTTCATTACAGATAAAATAAAATCACAATAAGGTAAAAAGTATCACAATATCACTGGAAATATCTTCTTCTAGCATTTTGAGAAACAAATTCATTAATCCGGTGCTAGAGTGCCGGTAGTGGGCCGTGGGTATTATTTTAAAAAGGGGAAATAACACCGACATCCTTAAGTTTTGGGTTTAAAACACCTAGATTGAATTGTTTGTTTATTCTACAGTAACATATAATTAACAGATCTCTGTGAGCCGTAAAGGGTTAAGTTTATCTTTATATTTTTTAAGTCGTAATTTTGTCTTTTCAACACCTGGGTTTGTGAAAAAGAAAACAACAGAGAGAAACAGATGTCCAGCCATGGTAGCCTCCTCCCTCTCCAACCTTTATAAGGGCCATCACCTCCTACGACCAAATTAGCAAAGGATTTCGGCGTCCTAAACCGATCGTCTTCTCTAGCATGGTGTTATGTCGGGTTTGTGATGTTGTAGATGGATTTGTGGGTCGTCCTAAACCAATCGTCTTCTGTAAAATGGTGTTATGTCGGGTATGTGATGTTGTGGATGGATTTGTGGGTTTTGATATGGTATGGAGGTTTTGCATTTGAAATGAGTTTGGATTTTTGGTTGAATTATGAAATGAGTTTGCATTTGAAATAAGCTAGGTTATGGAATTTGTGTGGTTAAGGTGGAATTGTATGAAAATTAAAGTATTGGACCATTGGTGGAGGATTTGCCGCTCATCTTGGGTCATTAACCACATGGAGGCCTCCACTTTCATTTTTTTTTTTGTTAATATTCTATTTTTTTTTTTTACTTAATTTTAAAATAAAATTATATATGCGTATTTTATGTGGTTTCTAGTTTCTTTATATTTTCAACAATTTTTTACTCTTTTTTTTTTTTTTCTAATTTTGTTTTCATTCTCTTTTTAATAATTTTTTTATTCGATTTTGTTTTGTTATTTTTTTTTATTTTGTCTGATCATTGTTTTTGCTTTTATTTTTTATCAGACCACAAGGGTATTTTGAACCTTACAAAGGTCAAATTGGGTCAAGTTAACATAATTGTTAACTATTGTTACATGAAGTAGGGTTATTGTGTAGATTAAGAGAACTTTTCCATCTATAAGTCTTTCACCCAAACTTTATAGGTGTCAATGTAATTTCCCCTTTTAAAATAGGTCATCATTGAAATGGGACCTTTTTTTTTTTTTTTTTTGAAGAATTGAAATGGGGCATTTTTCAAAAAAAGAAGGAAAAAAAAAAAAAAAAGAAATGGGGCATTAGAATAAAAAAATCAAACAATCAAACGAATTTGGTTTTTTAAAATGGGCCTTTTTTAGTTTTGTTTGTTTTATAATGTCTGGGCCTTGTCCCTTTTTTTCTTAAGTATACTATTTCTATTGGGCCATATATTTTTATTTCAGAACTAAACCCATATATATTAAAACTAATTTCATGTTTGAAAAGGCCCTAGAAATGTTGGGCCCTGGGCGGGCGCCCCTTGAGCCCCGGCCCAAGGCTGGCTCTATCCACCATGATGCACCCTAAAGGTGAAGAAATTGTCTATGTCATCATGACCTACCAAGGAAATCAAGGTAATGGATTAAAATCAATCACAATAATATCACTACTGTTCTTATAATTTGTAGAAGACACTGTAACCGGACATTAAATTTGGACATAAACATTGAAGAAATAAAGAAATCGAGTAGTACACCAAACAAACAAGATACTGTAACCAGACACTAAATTTAGAGGAAATAAAGAATTCATGTGGTTCACGACACAAACAGCAAGTGTAGTTTGGACACAAACAAGTGGGTTTGATTTCGAGAATCTTATAAAGAATTCCTGTTGTCCCCTCCCTTTCGTAGTTTTATAAATGTTAAAATATTCTCCTACCTACCTCTATAAATACCATAAAAACAAAAACAACCTCAAGAAAAACAAAACACATAATGATACCCAACTGAACACCAACTGAACTTACCATATTGTGGTTGTTCATCTTCGCTTGACCTTGCTTCAACCATTTTAACCCTAAATCTACGCTTCACGGTTGATCGAACCAACCTTACCCTTAATCGGCCCAATTTTCTAATCCTAAACCCCCAATTTTATCCCTAAAAATGTAGGAAATCAAGAAACTCTAGATTTCTCTAATAATGCAATCGAGAGAAATTGGGAAATTTTTTTATAAAACTAAAAAATGATTATGAATTTGCACTATACCCCTCACTTCTATCCGCAAAATGACTCAAACGCCCATAGTGCTTCACACGTGAAAATCACGTGATGAGCACAAAGTGACAGAATGGGGACGAAACCCGTTTTCTATCATTTGTTGCCAATTAAAGAGAGTCCAAAGGGTAAACTGTCCTAAAAAAAGGTGAGGGACAACTTGTAAATTCACTAATAGTTCATGGGCATAGATGCTGTTAACCCTAAATCTAAAGTGTATAATAATAATAAAGAGATTTATGATATTTATTTTATCTTTAAAATATTGTATAAATTCAGGTTATTTTTAAGTAGTCGGAGACTCGGAGGACGCAACCTTATCTCTCCTTAAACTGGCAGTTGAAAGTTAAATTTTGGTTGAATAGAAAGTAGGAACAGCAATAATTTATTACAATATATAAAGTCACGTTTTAATTGAGCAACTTCTTAATCAAATCTTGACGTCGTCTTCTCCATTTCTTACTTAATTTTGCAGTATTCTTTTTTTATTTAATTAAAATTTTCAGGCCTTGTTTTCAAAATATAAGAATTTAAATATTCATTTCTCTTCTTCTCTCATCTTCGCATTCAATTTTTCAACAGTTATTCCCTAAAAACGTCTCCAAAGCCTTCAATATAAACCCAAAATTGAAGTCTGCCACACAAACTCGTCATAGCTTTCACCGGCTTGACTCTCTCTCTCTCTCTCTCTCTCTCTCTCTCTCTCTCTCTCTCCCCGGAACGGGTGGTGATTCAGTGTATAAGAGCGCACATATACTATATAAACGTCCAGTTCCGTCAATTTGCCGACAGCTTGTTGTCGCCTGTAAGTCTCTCTTTAGCGATATCTTTTGTTTAGTCCCGAGAATCGAAAAAAGAAAAAAACAAAACAAAACGACATGATGAAAAATGTGTAGTTTTGAAGTTTAACTTTGTGAAAATCGTTGTTTTCGGCTCAGTTGGGAAATGGGTATCATTCAAAATTCAGCATGGTGCTTGTGTTGTTGAATTGTAGTATATCAAGGCTCGCTCTTTCGTATTTCTGCCCAAATTCTCCTTTGAAGAAATCAATAAATGATGTTTGTCAGATTAGAATTGGGTAATGCTGCATGTTTATATAGCTTGCAACTTAATTTGGGATTCATATTTTCATTAATTTGTTGTTTTTTTGTTTGATCACGGAGAAAATGCGATAGGGGAAGTAAAATTTTTGTTTTTGAACTTTTTGTCAATTAGGAGTTACTTGAATTATTGTGGTTAGGCTTTCATCTATGTAAAAGAAGGTTTTTATTAAAGCGGATGAATTATATGACATTACAGTGACGGTCAGTGTCCTGGATGAAGCTTGCATAATCTTTTATGGGGGCCTTAATTTTTATAATTTCATTATTATTTACAAAATCAGTTCACAGAATTTGGCTCTTTAGTAGGGTTTTACAGGAGTTGAGCTTATAACATATGTTGAGTTTAACTGTTAGAGATTTTGATTAAAGTTTGAGGGAGAGGTAGTGATATTTCTTATTTATGTTGGAGTTGGTAAACATATGTTGAGGTTCTTTTAGTTAAACATCTTATATTAGTGTCTTTGAAGCTGATTTAGCATTGATATTTGTTTGCCAAATTTCTATTTATCTGCTTCAATTGTAGAAGCCATCGAAATTCTTAGCCACCCTCACTCTTTTCTTTTTTCTTTTTTGGTTATATTCATGTTGTGTTCAATTGAATAATGATGAATGAATATAATCATTCCATGTATGATTCTCAATGTATATACCTAGGAGGATTTATTATTTAGTTTCTCTTAACAAGAGAGTTTGCCACCATAGTAGCGACTGTTATTATTCGAATCCTACATAGTTTATTGTTCTGTTTGTGCTTCATGTAAGAGTGATAGATAGTTTTATTTCCCTGGCGTTCAGTTGTAGTTTCTCTCTTATTCCTTTGAGAGTAGTCTTCTACTCTTCAACCAGTAAAGCTTAGAGAGGCTTGTGTTAACCATAATGCAATCACGTTAGAGTGAAAATGTATTAGCTTAGAAGTGTCCAAAATTATATAGAAACTTTATGGAAACATCTTATAGTGTTAGTAATGGAGAACGTGGTTAGGATTATTGAAATATTTATTTTATTAGGATTTGATTATATTAAAAATAAATCAAAAGATATCTCTTTTCAAATGAGATAAAAGATTAATTGCTTTTAGTTTAGTTTATCTTTATCTTTAGGTTTAGCTTATTTTTATCTTAATTTTTCTTTGGCACTATGAAAAATTCTATCATTGTCATTTGAAAGCATACTATGATTTGATGAAATATATTGAATTCTCCTCCTAATTTCCTCCCCTTTCTTCTACAGTTTTCCCCATTTCTTATAATTTTTTTATCTTCCCAAACCCTAATTCTCTCTTTCTTTTGTTGGTCTTTTAAGAGACTGACTTTGATCATTATACACTTCAACTACAACATACAAAACACCCACTTCAGCCTCCCACATAAACAACCCAAGATGCTTAACAAATACACGAACCACCAATTTTCAGCCTCCAACACATTCTACCACAAAATATCTCAAAACATCCAAACACATTCTGCTACACCAATGCCTCATGCTACTTCAGTTGTGAAACCAGTATTTGGTTAGAGATGAGGTGAGGCACTTCAGATTTTAAGCAAAATAGGTGTGTTTGCTAGTATATAGTATTTGGTTTTATTTGTGTCAAATTAAGCTGGAATGATATTCGGTGAAGTGAAACCAGTAATTGTATTTTGTAACAGGGTAAGTTTGAAGATATCACCAACAGTGTTGCAGATCAAATACATACTATTTTGTAGTTGGAAAATAAGTTTGTTTTGTATGTTTTTTTAGGAATGTCCTGTGGATTGTCAGTTGCTGAAGGCCTGAAAGGCTGTTCAAAAGTAGAACATTGTAAAGATCCCTCAAAATTGAGGAGCTTTGTAACCATGAACTTAGGATTCTGTTTATAAACATACCACTAGGTAGAACTCATCCTTAAAAACCAGCTTGGAAGGAGAGGGTGCCCAATAGGTTATATACCTTGGCTAATCCCATACTTAGTCAATGTGGGATCCTAACATTCAAGTTGAGTGTTTTAGGTTTTTGAAAGGCTTTTAATGGTTACCTTTTTACTTGTTTTGGTAATTGTATACATGCCTTGGAGCTAGGCTGTTTGATGAAGCATGAATCAATTGAACTGTGTAAATTTGCATCACCTTGTTGCTCACACACTCAAGCTAATTTAGATATATGTTTATGTATGTACTTTGTTTGTATGTAAGTGTAAGGAACCAAATAAATTCAATTTTTACAGTGAAATTTCAGATACCATGCTCCCATTCCTTTTAACTGAAAGTGAAGTCTTGGAAGAGGAGGATACTGACACTGTTCCATGAGGTGTGTGCTGTTATACTTTTTGGCTTTATATTTTATCAATGCATTTATGTGCATATGATGAGAGCTAAAAGACAAGAAAACAGACCAGAATTGAACTCCAAATATGAAATAAAGAAAAAAAAACAAATAGAACTCTTCTTTTGAGTAATATAGATTTTTTGTTACAGCATCAATCATCTTGTTTCAAAGCTTGATTCATTTATTTGAGATCAAGCATCAATGATCTTGTCAACATGCACCCCAATTTAGAATTTTCCATATCTTAAATAAAAGCTCAGGCAGCTGTTAATGGGCAAGTAACAATGCTAAGGGCTTCTAAAATGGTAATTGTTTGTTTAATGCAGGTTATCTCATTCGTAATTACTGATGGACATTCAAAGTTCCACGGAGTTGAATGAGGCCCCACAAATGCTTCCACCACCACCCGGAACTTTTGTAGATCGTGAAGAACTTATACAACATGTTGGCGACTTTGCTGTGTCCCAGGGATATGTTGTAACTATCAAGCAATCTAAAAGGGACAGGGTGGTAGTCCTTGGCTGTGATAGAGGAGGTGTTTATCGCAACAGGCGGAAGCCTGTTGATGAATCCATTGCCGAAAATTCCCGCAATAGAAAAACTGGTTCAAGGCTTACAAATTGTCCTTTTGAAGCTCTGGGTAAGAAAGAAGATGGCTTGTGGATACTTTCGATTAAAAATGGCACACATAACCATGAACCTTTGAAGGACATTTCTGAACATCCTTCTGCTCGTCGCTTCAGTGAGAGCGAGGTTTTTTTAATCAAAGAGATGACGGAAGCTGGATTAAAACCTCGCCAAATTCTAAAACGATTGAGACAAAGCAATCCAGAGCTTTTATCGACACCAAAGCATGTTTACAATGTTAAAGCTAAGCTCCGTCAAGGAAATGTAACAGGTGGGGCCTTTTTAAGAGTCATCCTGAACTCTCTTTTCTGTTATTGTCTTATTCATTTGTTAGTTTTTCATATAATTTTTGTGCTGTAGATTCTTTTATATATGTCTAAGCAATGAACTGGGAGAGCTAGCACTTCTCTAACAAATGTAGATTGGTTTGTTATACATATATAAATTGCATGCAATTTGGTTGGTGTGAAATGATAACTAAGTGAGTAGAATAGTTATTGACTACTTCTATGTCTACTGTATGTTTATGATAAGGTTTATCTATGATTTTGGTGCTGAGTATTGTCAATTTAGCAGGATGGATTTTATGTGGCACCAGCTTGGCCTTAGTATAAACTTCCCACTGGAATATGAATGCCAGGATTAATACTAGCTTCAGTTTTATGTATTTGGGATTATTGTCCATTAAGGCAGCTTACTCTATGACAAGTTTGATTGAGAATTTTTGATGTCATAATTTCAAAGTTATTGCTGGGCTGATTTAAATGATTGTCGCCAATGTCTGTTCAAGTGTTCGGTAATTGGTAGCACAGTAAAATGTTTGAGAGGTCACTATGGCACTAGTTGGCCAATTAGCAATCACTGCCCCACTGATATAGAACATCCTAAGGAAATGTGTACTTATGTCACATAAGGCATATGAAGAATTGATTTGATTTTGATTAGGATTCTTGATTTTGCTCTGATTAGGAATTTTGACTTTATTTTGATTTTTGATTTTTGATTTGATTCAGTTAGGATCTTTGATTTGCATATTTGCTTTCCATTGTTAGTTGATTGGAATCTTCTAGTTTTGAGGAAGGTAGATTTTTACTTCCTTTGGTTTTCTTTTGGCCACTATAAATATGGGACTAGGTTTTCTTTTTTTCTCAGATTTGAATGAATAAAAATTAGTCATTTTTTTCTCTCCAATTTCTTCTAAATTTCCCCCCTTCCCGATAAAGTTCTTTTGCTTTATTGGTTCTCCACCACCCACCCTTATGGAATAGATTCGTGGCCACTTAATTGCCCACACATATCATCTCCTTAATGATGCTTTGGATTATGGGTGAAATGATGTTCTGGTTGGTGTAAAATGGTCATATGTTTGTTGTTGCTTTTGGTTCTTGAAAATTTTAATCTTCACCATCTTTCTAATTGAAAAGCTTGAGAAGCCTGTGTATGGTAAGCAGTGAATATTTGAACATTTTTCCTTATGATGGTGATGGCATGTCTCTGTGCAGTGAGAAACTTCAAGTCATTAAGACCTCAGAAATCTGCTGTTAGAAATAATTATCAATCTGTTGTGGAGCCATCTTGGAGGCAACGCAACCCTCCGGTAAGCTTAGATGTAATCCAATGCAACTCAGATCAACAAAGCCTTATCCCAACTACTTGGGGTAAGAAGCAAATAAAGAAATGAGTCATCTTTTAGTGTTTATACTTCTTTAGTTATTCTTTGTCTTCTCTCTCTTCTTGTTGACTGTTTTCAACAAAGTGCTAATGGATTTATGTTCAATTGGTGCTATATTTCAGAGGGTTCCCAATCTGATTGGTGGTAGATTCGTTGATTCACAGTCATTTGCATCCATTGATGTTATAAACCCTGTGAGTTTAATTCTCAGAATAATTTATTTTGATGGTTTGCTTGTACAATTAAATATATATAAAAGCAAGTGTTTTCCTTTTTCCTAATTTATCTATCATGTAATGACAGGCAACACTGCTGGTTGTTTCTCAAGTTCCTTCGACTACCAATGGGGAGTACAGAGCTGCAGTATTTGCGGCAAAAAGGGCTTTCCCATCATGGCGAAACACACCAGTTGCCATTCGTCAACGCACAATGTTCAAGTTCCAAGAGCTTATTCGAAGAGACATGGTAATTCTAGAACAGTTACCTTCTTAAATTTTTATTTTATTTTACCTAAATTTTTCTGTCGTTGAATTGTCACGTTGATTCTAGGATAAGCTTGCTATGAACATTACAACTGAACATGGAAAGACGTTGAAGGACGCATACAATGAAGTGTTGTGTGGGCTAGGTTAGTGCCTTTTTGTCTCTTGTTGTGCCTGAAAAATTTCAGTTGTTGATGGCTCTGCTGTAAGAATAATTGGATTATTCCCAGTAGAGGTCGTTGAACATGCTTGTGGATTGGCAACTCTGCAAATTGGGGAATTTATATCGAATGTGTCTAATGGGGTTGATTCCTATAGCATCAGAGAGCCACTAGGTGTTTGTGCTGGGATTTGCTCTTTTGACTTTCCAGCTATGATCCCTTTATGGGTAAGCTTGCCATACTTCTTTTGTTTGCTGGCCTTTAAATAATAGCCATATTATAGTGTTGGTTTAAAGTGCACACATCGTATTGATTAATGCGATATGTAGGAACACTGTTACATGTATTATTATTTACTAATAATCAATGAAAAATGAAGAATGCACTATGTTTCTTCCCATTATTTTGTTATTACTTATTGCCATCTTTTCCCCTTATTGTTTATAAAATAAAATTTTATGTAATTGTTATACAAGATTAAACCTTATGCTGTTATATGCTGCTGAAGGGTAAAGATGAAGAAAGAAATATCACTGTAGAAGTGTGTTAACTTATTTGCTTTTTTACAAGCAGATGTTTCCCATTGCTGTGACGTGTGGTAATACGTTTATTTTAAAGCCATCAGAGAAGGATCCAGGTGATTTTTATGTCTGTCTTTCCTTATAATCTCATGTTTTTGTGGAAAATATATTACATTGGGATAAATATAAGATATTCGTGAAGGACTACTTTTCCTCTCTCTACCTGCCGTCTTAATTAATGTGTATAATTTCTCGTAACATTGATGGTCAACTAATATAAACTTGTAATACTCTAAGTCTCTAACAATATGAGCATTATAGAGACCATAGAAATGGAACATATTTGCAGTTCTCAGAAGTAGGATCACAGATCTGTATAAAATATGACTTTCCATTTGAGTTGGATGTTAATTGTTGTTTCTTCAGGGGCTGCTGTGATGCTCTCAGAGTTGGCTGTGGAGGCTGGTTTGCCCTGTGGTGTTTTAAATATTGTTCATGGTACCAATGTAAGTTGCACTCATTGATTGGTAATGTGCTTTTGCTCACATCATTAAGCTTCTTAAAAGCATTAATTCCCGTTGGGACTATGGGATTGGGAATAGGATTAGATTCTTATTCTCACATTTAGGAGTTCATGGGATTGGATTTGTCCTATCCCATGACCACCCATCCCACCCCCCCTCCACTCCCTAGGACTTTAGTCCCAAGTTTCGGAATTATATCTAAAATAATTTTAAAATAACTGAAAATGAACTATTTTATTTTTAAATAATTATATTTTATTCTTAAATAATTTTAACATTTTCTTTTTCCACTCTTCACTTCTTTCATTTACATTTTTTTGCTTGAAGCAGGACATTGTAAATGCTATTTGCGATGATGAAGATATTAAAGCTATATCATTTGTCGGTCCAAATGCTGTAAGTTATTTGTCAGTTGAGTTAAAATTACAGAATGTTGTATGATACTGGAGTAGACATGATAACAAGTATGGGAGTCTGAATTTAGAAAGTTATTATTCTTAATTTAAATTTGCTTCTGGTCATCCAAATTTTATTTAAGTTTCAATTCAGTGTATAGTCCTTGAATATATGTTATTGGTTCAAATTAGTCCAGTAAGGAGTTATCATCCATAATTACTAACAGCGTGTGGTGATATGACGATTGACGTTTTCAGCAAATGTTTGCTTTAGCAGCATCTAGGTGCTGAGCTGATAAGCCAAGAAGTTTCAGTCTTTAGAATCCAGAGCTGATGAAGCAAAAAATATAAGCATAAAAAAGAGAGCATGTGAATGGGAGAAAGACACATACAGACACTTGTCTTTGACGAGGAGAGAAAGCACAGCACTGAAAACTTGAAAGGCATTGAGGTGAAAGAGAATTAAGACTGGAGGAATATATCATACACAATGTACACAATTGAATAGATAGAAAGAGAAAGAGTAGTCCTTAAGATGGAGAAAGGAGATTCTTGAAGTTCCAAACCACTTAATCTTAATCTCTTTTAAGACAATTTTCTCTAACTCATTTTTCACCTTTTCCAAATCACAAAGTCTTGCTCATGCATCACTGCCAGTGTACAACTCCAAGCCATAATCCATCTGCAAAACAGGGTCCTGGAAAACCTTTTGCATTTCAAAATCAGTTTACCCATCACAGTGATTGATTGTTAGAGGACTATGTGCTTATTAGGTTAAAATCATGTTTCCTTTGTTTGGGGTAAAAATCAAGAGCTTTTCAGAAAATACCTCAGTGTAGGTAAGCGCTCTAGTGATTGATTGTTGAAGGGATTGTGTGCTTATCAGGTCAAAATCATGTTTCTTAGTTTGGAGTAAAAATCAAGAGCTTTTTAGAAAATACCTGAGTCTAGGTAAAGCTCTCTAGTGATCAAGTTCCTTTGATGGACCTCATTTGTAGGCGAAATTATTGTAAGACTGCAAGAGAAGAAACATCTTTAAACCCTGATTATGTGAACTTCTATGGTCAATCTATTATCTATCTACTGTATAAGATCTAGGTTCTCAATTTGTCCATTCTTCTGCCATTCTTTTGAGAGAGTAGTTTATGAGTTTGCCAAATTTTCAGGACTTAAAGTCATGATAAGTGAGTGGAAACTGTAATTGTTCCAAGTTTGATGCAAATGATAAAGTTATTGATATTGAAGAAGTTACTATGTATCCTCATGTAAACTGCTGAGGTTAGCTGTTTTGTGCTTAAGCCTGTAAATACTAGTTTTATATAGTTTTGTTGGGTTGGTTAGTTGGGACTTGGGAGTCCTTGTCCAATAGCGTTTATGTAGTAGACCCAGGCTGTTATTCAGTAGCTGAAATTGTCATACCAGCAAAAATGGCTGCATCAAAAGAAAAGCATGTTGCATCAGCAATATTGCTCATAGAGAAGAAACAAAAGTTCCATCTCAACAAAAAAAAAAACAGAAGTCATTAGACACTATTTATCGTGGTGGATCTCAACCCTTCTTGGACTATATCGGACCAATCATAAAATTTCATAAAACTAAATTAAAAGTTTCAAGCACTAAATGAAGACTTTGGTAAAACTTCAAGGATTAAAAACATATTTTAATATTTTCTTTCTTTAATATACTTCCTCATTATATTTTCTGTTTTATGCTGTGCAAGTAATTCTCGGAAAGATGATTAAAATATTCTATGATCATTTATTTGTAGTAATGTGATGCATCTTACTAAATGCCAAGGTTAATTGCATTTTTGCATGTATATTTTTCCACAAAAGGAAGGCTTAGTCTGGAATTAAGGTGAGGAACAAAAGCGGGTGGGAGGATGGTCCAAACTTCTAGTTATATAATGAAGTTTATTTTATGGTAGGAAGTTGTTGTAATGGCTTGTTTGGCAACATAAAATTAATTAATTAATAATATGATCTGTTTTTCCTTGTCTCACTCCTTAGGGCAGGCTATCATTCACTACTAGGCCTCCATCCCACTGGAAAATTAACGTAATTGTTTTGCATGAATGAACCAAAGTAAAGCCCATTTGGTTACATATAGAATGTACAGAAAGTTATGCATGGTTTTTTACCATGAAAATGATGTAAGCACCAGTTAAGTTGGTCTGATTCAATTTTGCATCCAATATTGCGGAATGAATTCATTTTAGTTAATGCTTGTAAACAATTCCCATGGATGTCTACTGAAAAGATTTAATATTTCATATGCTTACTTTTTAATTTACTGTATTTGTATATCTGTTTGAACTTTTTTACTTCTCCGTTCATTGTATTTTACATTTTAAATGATTGAAGAGAATAATGCATACTCGAGTTCAAACTACAGGGTTGTGTTACTTGTGCTTGGTTAGTTGTCAATGATTTTCTTTAAGGGCTTTTAGCTATTTAATGTTACTTATGTTGATCGGCTTTTTTTTTCTCCTTAATAGGCTGGTGCTTATGTATATGCAAGAGCATCGGCTAAAGGAAAGCGTATTCAGGTAACTTATGATAACAATCTGCAGATTTTTTTTTAATTTTTTGAATTATTATTTAATGAGCAATATGTTTGCTCTTTTACCTTTGCATTTATTGTGTTTGATGTGAGTTGATTGTCTGACTGTTTTCTTCAGTCCAATACTGGTGCCAAAAATCATGCAGTTGTCATGCCTGATGCAAGTGTAGATGCTACTTTGACTGCCCTAGTTGCTGCTGGATTTGGTGGTGCAGGACAAAAATGCATGGCACTCAGCACAGTTGTATTTGTTGGAGGCTTAACTCCATGGTATTTTGTTTCATCTTCACTGTCGTGTTATGTTGTTAGACTTTCCATTCTAGTGATTTTTGATATACTTATTTTGTAAGTTAGAAATTTTAAAAGCCTTATGAAAACCATTTGATATGTTAGTTGTTTTCACCTTAAATAATTGTGGAATTCATTAGCTGTTTGAGAAATATCTTTATTGAAGTCCCCTCCAATTGCCTCCAAACTGTAGCTGTTTTATAATTTTTGGTAAGAGGATATCGGCCATCACATCTCACTTCTTAACTACATTAACTAATACTACCCAGTGTTTGAGCGAATGTGATTTTGGTGGAAATCAAGAAAAGAGAATTTCTGTTATATGTAATAGTTTCTTTTGTATGTCATAGTATGTCAACTATCATCTACACGTTCTATGGTGCCAGTTGTCATCTGATGCTAAGTTAATTCTATTCCTAGCATGGGTTGTTTCCTGCTAATATTATTCTGATTTTTGTTGCATTATACTAAACAACTTCTCTTTTCCTATTTTGTTGTTGAAGGGCTGTTTTTGCATGCCCTCTTCCTTTTGGTTTAGGGCTCTTTTGTGTTCTTTGTGGACTTCTTTGACCCTTTGTATTTCTTTCTCTATTGTTAATAATATTTTTTTGTTTTCTATAAAATGAAAGTAGTTATGCTACTCTCGCTTATATCTTTACATGCCTTCTGACGATCTGGTCTTATCAACAAAAATTGATAACCAATTCATCGGTGTATGTCTCATTACTTTCTTAGCAAATCTCCTTTTAGTTTCCCTTTTAATAAACTTCGTTTGAAAATGTAATTAAGGTTGACTTGCATAGAGAAAGAAGCATTGGCAATTTCTGGTAGTGTCCATCCTTCCCTGAAAATTAACATTTTGGGGACCTCATATAAATGATTCCTTCCTTGTCTTGGATATTAGTTCTGCAATGGATGTGAAAGGTTTAGGTGTAAGAGGTGGTTGTTAAACATTTTTGCAGGGAAGATAAACTAGTGGAGCGTGCCAAAGCACTCAGAGTAACTGCTGGAACTGAACCTGATGCAGACCTTGGTCCAGTGATTAGCAAGCAGGTGATTCATAATTACTTAACATTAGTAATTCTAAAAAGAAATGAACTAGAAGTGATCAACTACTTTATGAAATAAATTATACTTTGCTTGTTTTGACATCTTAGGCATTGGTTAAGGTTTTAGCAGTTGCGTTTTTGGGTGTATGCATGGTGGTTTTTGAGTAGTTTTCACTTCTATTCACCTTCATTTTTCATACTGTAGTTATATGATGTACTCGTTATTTACAGGCAAAGGAAAGGATACACAGATTGATCCAAGCAGGTTTTGAAAGTGGTGCAAAATTATTACTTGATGGGAGAAATATTATGGTATCTGTTTTGTCCTTTCACTATTTTGATCCATCTTCTGTTTCATTACTTTGATATTGATGACGTTCTACTATTTTTGTATATGATGTATGACAACCTATGAATTTGATAATTAAGGTTATTGTACATTGAAATTTGTACACTAATTTAAACAAGAGCCTAAACAGGGGCTACTCTTGTAGTGAGAACAGTATCGTAAATAGTAATTAGGGTTTTCTTAAATAATATTAAGAACTTCAATTTGTAGTCCAGTATATAGGAGTTTTTATGAAAAAGTGATTAGACTGCCTTAAACTGCCTTGTAGTCCCACATAGAGGAGTTCTAATTAAATATCAGTACTCTTAAGAGGCAAATTAAGTTTTTATTGTAACACCAATTTTTTTTTTTTTTTTTTTTTTTTGACTAGGTTTTATTATAGATTTGATTTTCACCAATTAAGACCATTATCAGCTTGTGTGTTCTTGTAGATGAATTGGCTTTCTCACAAACCTGGGGTGGAATTTTATCCTGAATGTACAAAACACATTAATAAAATTGTAGTTGCGCAATAAATGTATTTATAATTGCAGTTCTGCTTTGGAGTTTTGAAAGGGTGCTATCTGGCTAGCTTACCTAATCAATTTATGAGTCACTGATAGGTTCCTGGATACGAGCATGGGAATTTCATTGGTGCCACCATCTTATCTGATGTTACAGATAACATGGAGTGTTACAAGGTATGTCATATCATATTCTCAAATTGGATTATTTCCAACTGAAAACGAGAATTGATTTCTAGACCCTACTGTAGTTTCTTAACTTGTATTGGTTTATGCAGGAGGAAATATTTGGCCCAGTTCTTCTTTGTATGCAGGTTTGCAACTTTTCTTCTCTCTTGTTTCTTCTATTAGCAATTTAGTATGTTGGTCTGCGCTTACTCTAGATATGTTTTTGTTGGCCAGGCTGACAATATCGACGAGGCCATAAACATTGTTAACAGAAATAAGTAATCTCTCTTGACCACCTTATAAAATCATAATCTTTAAAGCATTTTAATCTACTTCATGTCTGGGATCTTCTTACAGATATTGCAATGGAGCTTCTATATTAACCACGTCTGGTGTAGCTGCTAGGAAATTCCAGACTGAAGTTGAGGTTGGGCAGGTAAGACAGCCATTTACACTTTTCTCACTACTGCTTTTGACGGGAAAGGAATAACGCATATATGAAACAGTAATGCATGTTTTGTGTGTACTTGTGAGCTCCTTTTATTAATTTTTGACGTGAACTGGTTTGGCTCAGGTTGGCATAAATGTACCTATATCGGTTGTGCCTCCTTTTTCGTCCTTTACTAGTTCCAAATCATCATTTGCCGGTGATCTCAATTTTGATGGTAAATACGTATTCCTTTCAAAGTTGTTTGACCTTTTGTTGAAAAAACATTTGGGGTTAATCGGATAAAGGTGAATATCTAAAAACCGGGGGAATTCCATGAATTGCAGGCAAGGCTGGAATTCAGTTTTACACCCAGGTTAAAACAGTGACTCAGCAATGGAAGGATTTGCTAAGCAACGACTTAACATCTTTGCAGTTTCCATGTTCAAACAGCGACGAGGCATCTATGCAATTGCCAAGTTCTTAGAGAGAGCTCATAAGTCATAATAGATTGACAGTATTCAAATATATATATCAAACTTCATGTTTTTTTTTTTTTTTTCTAGATCTGTTAGTGTAAATTATATCTATATATATTGTTATTATTTTGCTTGTTTGTTTCTAAAATTATTTTGTGCATCTTTGAGCTTGCAATCGAGAGAAGCACGAAATTATATTTTGCGCTTTTCTGCTTTAATTGGCTTTATATATATTAATTTATGGTCATTTTATATATATATATATATTAATTAATAATTATTATTGATTATCCACCTATCTAAGGATCAAGAGGTCATGGAGGGGGCTCTCGCCTTTAAGATTATATTATTTATTTATTTTTCCTTTCCAAGGTCAAAAACGTAAAAAAGGCTCTGATGTTTTCTAAGGGTAATTGGGTCATTTTATATCTCTGACAAAGTAGAGGTTTTGTTTAAGGGATTTTGATTGTAATTTGCTTTATACTTCAAATTAAACAACATACATAATTAATTCAAATTTACGAAATATTCAGCCTGTTTACCGTATCACATTGACCATAGTAAATTCTTATTATTCATATAATTTTCTTTTAATTTCAACTATAAGATTTTCTATAATTATGCTTTTAGGGGCATATTTTAGCTGATAAATTTATGAGTTTGAGGTTTAGATATATGACTCCTAAAATCAATGGTTAGAATACTGTCAACAGTAAAAGGCTTTTAAAAAAAAAAAAATACCTGGATATATAGATTGTTAGATAGATATTGTGAAGAAAAAAAAAAAAAAAAGATTTTCTATAATCATGTTTATTTTATGTTGGTTAGTTGGTTTGAATAACCGTACAATTATGTATAATACACGTGTCAAATTGCAACCAAAAGAAGAGAAAAATTACGAACTCTAAAAAAAACAAAAATAGTATGCCTTTCATAGGAAAAATGTATATATGAAAATAAATGTCATAAGAAATACATGTATTTACCTTCCAAAAATGCATTTAGAATGCACTTGCTGCAATATATATATATATATATATTTATACGATAGATCAGTTAAAGCAATTGAAAAGAAAATAATACGATAGATCAGTTAAAGCAATTGAAAAGAAAATATTACAAACTAAAAACACTTTTTTTTTTTTTGTTTTGAATCTATCATGGCTGCTACTGTACTTTTCACGATCACCGGTGGGGAGGTGATACCTGAGATCGAAATGCCGGTTTCAGCAACCATTCTTGAATTGAAGAAAAAGATTGAATCGGTTTTGAATTTGAAAGCGGAAAGGCAAACTCTCAGGCACGATAATGAAGAGTTGAACAATGATCGAACCATTGCATATTATGACTTCAAGAAAAATGTTGCAACTCTTGTTCTTCACTTCAAGCCTTTATCAGGAAAACCCAAATTCGATATTACGGTGAAAGACGGTGATGATGAATTTAATGTCAAGGTGAAGGAAACAACTTCGATTGCTGGTTTGATCAAGAAAATTGAGAAGTGTATGGGTTGTCCCATCAAATATATGAATCTCTACCACCTTTCCACCAAAATAGAGGAGGAGGATCTTCCGATTACTGCATATTATATTTTTGAGGGATCCGAGATCGAAGTGAAGTATGTGAGGTTTTACTGAAATAAAAAAAATTGGAATCGGGTCATTTATGCTCCCTCATTAGTCAACTCGTGAAGGGTTAATTGCACAAATGTGCCTTGTGTTTTCTCTTTATAGCAAAATATTCAACAAAGCCTTTAATTACAAGTAGACCCCCTTTTGTTAACCAACATCAGCTCGCTTTAACCGTTGATCAAATCTAAGGAGGGTAAAATAGTCATTTTGTGTTTGAAAATAAATTAATTAATTAAATAAGGTTGAGTTGTCAACACATCACTTCCCCAATTCATTTTCATTATCAATCTAATCTCTTGCTTTTGTTTTTCTTATTTTCAACTCTGCCAAATAATACTTACCTCCTCTATTGAAGAATGAGAACAACACTGCACCCCCAAATAGCTCTGTCATGTCTTTTCTCTCATGGAGGTCTTCTCCCGTTAAAACCTCAATTTATTTACATTTTTTTTATAGCAGAATCTAAATTTACATGATTTGGAAAAAAATTGAACAACGGATCTTCACATTTTTTTTTTTTAATTAATGAACGGAGATTTTTTCATTTGGGTGATAAATGGATTTATGTTTTTGTTTGGCTGATGAATGGATTTATGTTTTTGTTTAGGTGATGAATGGATTCAATCTAAGAAAAAAAGAACAACATATCTCCATATTTTTTTTTATTGAAATTTTAAAATTTTATTATATATATTATATAATATCTATTAAAATTATTTATTTTAAGTAATAAAGTATAAAATAATTCAAATAATTAAGGACAATTAAGGCATTTTACCATAAAAGTCTGGTCAAAAGTAGGTGTAACGGAATTCAACTAACGTTGAGGAAATTTGTAGAATCAAGGGGTCCCTCCACTTGCAATTAGACCTAAAATCAGTGCCAACCTTGTGGTGGGTCGACTAAGGGCGTCCGTCCAGGGTCCAAAAAAAAAAGGCTTAAAAAAGATCTTTTTTATTTTTTTTTATTTTTATATTTTCTGTGTTTAGTGTTTACATTTTTAAACTTTGATAAATAAAATGTCCAAAAATGGTCTAAATTTGTTGTTATTTTTTAAACTTTATATAATTATATCAAAATTGGGCCCAAAATAAGAAAAAATGATGTGGAAATCAACTTCTTTTATAAAGATTGAGTTCAAAATGGACTTTCATCAAAAATATTAAAAGCAAATGAGTAGTTCTATTTGCACCCTGAAAATTTATATGTTTATCCCTTTTTGCATATATATATATATATATCATTAAGAGTTTTAAAATATATATATTTTATAAACACGTCCAAAACATTGCCAAATGTACCTTTTCTTTTATTTATTTTTTAAATTCTAAAAAAATTAAAATAAAATAAAATAAAAAAAGAGGAGGTCTCCTCATCCCTTTTCGTTTTCTAAGCAAGTTTGCCTCTCTTTATTTACATACGTTATTTCTTTGAGTGGAAACTGCCATACAGATTAATATGATCGTAACTTTTTTTTTTTTTTTAGTTCTATTTTTTCTATGTATCACGATATAAACTTGATGAAAATTACATTGATTAAGTTTTTGTAAATTTTCTCAAAAAATAATATATTATTATTATTATTATTATTATTAAGTACGGAATTTCATAAGATTCAGTTGCGAGATTAAACAAAGGGCCCCATTTTATATATTCGTCCTAGGACCTCCAAAACCTCAAGACAGACACCGTCTAAAATCAAGGGATTTATGCAAATTACCTAAAAGGAAATATATATATATATATATATATAGTTTTATAGCACTACTTATTATCCCATGTGATAATAACTGATTCCGGATATAAATTATGTTCAGGGTTTGTATCAAATAACTCATATATGTATGTAAGCATGTATGAGTGCAGACATTGCCATGAAATCTCTTATACAGAGCCGGCTCAACCACTAGGTGAGTTAGGCGGTAGCAATAGGCCTCCAAAAATTAAGGTCTAATTTTTTTTTTTTTTTTTTTTTTTACCTAAAGATAAATCTTGAAAATCTCCTAAAATCTAGCGATGAGAGATAAAAATTAAGGAAACTGTTATTTTTTTAATATATTTTAATATCTTATATAAATCAACTTCTTATTAAGCATATCTTTTTTTAAAAAAAACAAAAAAAAAATTTTGTATTTACAATTTAATTGTTTTCTAGTTCCAAGAAAAAAAAAAAAAAAAAAAAAACAACTCTAAATACTTTCCAAATTCACAAAAAAAGGAAGATATTTTTTAATAATAAAGTAAAAAAATAAAATACGTATTTAATGATACTTTCCTAGTTTCAAAACACTTCTTCAAAATAGGCAACATGGTTTGAAGAATCACTCAGGTTCTATTGTTCTAAAGTAAATTAGTTGGTCATGTTGGGTAAAAAATTTGAGTCTGCTTATGAAAATCTTAGAAAGAAAAATATAGAAAAATTAGTTCAATCTCAAAAATACTCTTGATAAATTTGTTACAAACAATATAAATGATACAAATTTTATTAAAGGTGTGTTTACTAATCAGGAATCCAACTTGGGAAAGGGAATTAAGTTCCCCATTTTCAAATTCATATGTTTACTAAATTTGTGGGGAATTAAGTTCCATGGACCCCACACACATATCAGGAATTAAGTTCCTGAATGAAAGGGAACTTGATTCCCCTCACTCACCCTAGGAATCAAGTTCCCTTTCCCGATTGAAAAGGCGAATTCATATCTTTTTACTAAAATATCCTTACTAAAAACTATATATATAATTATAAATATATATATATATATATTTATATATATATATATATATATATATTTATAATTATGTATATATATATATTTATATACACTCCTCAGTTCACTCTTTTTTTCATACTTCATTGTTCATTTTTACTATATATATAATTATGAATTATAAAAAAAAAAAATTTTAAAAAAACCTATACTGTGGCAAAAACCAAATTGTGAAAAAAAAAAAAAATAAATAAAAAATAAATAAATAAACCTTATTTATTTATTTATTATCTATACTTATACATCTCTTATATGTATATGTATATATACAGTTATTTTGTGTATATAAAGGTATTTTTGTAATCAACTTTGTATAAATTTGATTCCATTTCTAATTCTAAAAAAGTTAGTAAATACATTAATTGAATTTGCAACTTAATTCTGATTCCCTTTTATTCCTTTTCCAGTGGAACTTAATTCCGATTTCACTCATTCTTAATTAGTAAACGCGCCCTAAGAATTATTTAGTTATTGAAAAACAAATTCAAACATAATTATTGTATTTTTAAAAAAATATTCAAACATAATTATTAGATAATTAAATAAGGCCTCATTTAAAGTTTTCGCCTTAGGCCTCTAATGATGTTGAGTCTCCTCTGCTCATATATAAATACATTTTTAAGTACAATTTATTTGATTAAAGTTACTCATAATAACTCAAATATGTGAACACATTTTACACCCACTTACACTTGGTTAACACATTTTTAAATTTTTTTTAAGGACATAAAATATAAAAAAAAAAAAATACAAAAATACAAAAATTGGACACGTCATTAAAAGTAAATATGCTTTAAATAGAAAAATTGGAGACCAAATTTTGAAATGATTGTTTATCAATGCTATCTTTATACCACGTAGAAAGTAAATATCTTGATATTGTTACCATACCAACGATATAGGTATACAAACCACTTTTACATAATTGCATTGGAAATACTCTAATTGCAGTAGAATCATACATTATTGTGGGGTCCCCATTAATAACTATTATTTATTATCCACCTATGACCTATCTATTGATCAAGAGTCTTGGGCTCTCGCAGACTCGCTAAACTGCATTTGAACAACAGGAAGCTTCGTTTTAGACCAAACAAATAGAGTAAATGAATAACAATTCTTATCAGCTAGCAAGACCATTTTATTGGCAAGAAAAGAAAAAAGTAACTGCTATAATTGAATTGATAATTTTTTTTTTTTTTTTTTTAAATGGAATTTATAACTCAAAACGAACCGGACTACAAAGTACAAACCAACATGGCTATTAGCCAAATAACATTCTCTACAAAACGAGGATACCGTTACATCCAGAACAGATCCTTACCTAGCGTTAAGGCATATTTAGCTAACCAATGGACCACCCTACTACGTACGTACCTTGTATGGGAACATGAGAAACTAATAAACAAAAATCAATATGCAAGTGATAACTTCTTGACAATTTTTAATGAATTTTCATTTTTTAAGAAATTATCAATTTCATAAGGGTATTTCTGTCCATAAAAAAGTTTAATTTCATCACACTCATGGAGGCAAACTCGCCTTTTAGATTGTATTTTTAAAAAATAAAAATAAATAAAATTTTGCTTTTTCGAAGGTCAAAAACGTAAAAAAGTCTTTGATGTTTTGCTAAGGGTAATTGGGTCATTTTATATCTCAGACTAAGTAGAGGTTTGGTTTAAGAGATTTTGATTGTAATTGTGGTAGACAAAAATAGCACGGTCTAAACACTAAGCCCCAATTTTAGAAATCTAAGTGAGGAGCCAGATGGTCTGCTAAAACAAACATGATCTGGCCCAACGAAAGACAAGCCCAACGTTGGCCCAAAGCAGATCCAAACCTTTACCAAGTCTGTGAAAGACTAAGTCAGTTGTGCAATTCAAGGAATTGACCAAGTCAATACAGTTGAAACAGATTGAGATCCCAAAGATCTCGGAGGATAAAAACCACAACTTCATCTCACGATCTCAGGATCATGCAACCACTTCACTTAGGGAATACTCCTCACCCGCTATAAAAAGCCCCCACCATTTCATTTAAAAAGAGTCGGCTCTACAAGGAAAAGGGGGCAAGTTGAAATAAGCTCTCAATATCAACCTCACTTAAAAATAATAATTTGTGGGCCAGTCTCACAATTTTCTATCACCAACTTTCACACGTCTTCAATTATCATCTTGACACTCAATGCAGACTGATTTGATCATCTCCACTCACCCTAAAACAAAGGAATCTCACGTGTTGCACTTGCCACCCTACTACAGCACCACATGTTGAAGTCGATCGACCAAGTCACCTTCTATTAGACAATTCACCAACATATGAGTCCGTTTGACTTTCCCCCGAACAATTTACTTTGCTAAACGCTTAGCCCAAGCGAACCTAAGGCTCTCCGAACGACACGTCGACACCACCAAGGATTCAACAGCTTCATCTACGGTTTGATTTAGATTTTATTTATTTTAATTGTTGACTTGAAATTATTTTATTTATTGATAAATTATCTAACTCGAGCATCGGAGAGTACCCAACGGGACACCCCCCTCTCACTCCATTCTACCTTCTTATTTTTTTACAAGATCTCGTAGCACACGACTTACTATTTTTCGCTCTACCATTGTCAGTGCCCACCGACATACGAAAAATTCAACTGGAGATTTTCGGGCTCTTCAGTTTGGCGCCCACCGTGGGGCCTTGACAATCGTTTTGGTAGAACTAACCTATTTGTAGGATTGGATCTCGAGGTTCAACTAGCGCTCATCACTCTACCTTCGTGCAACCATCAACTAATCGATATTGGCACTCAAGGACAGTCTAAATCATAAACAATACAACTCGCAATTCCTCCAAAAGCGATCGACTCTATTGAAATCAAGTCGAGGTTAGTGTCCAATAAATACTTTTGTGAGGTTGTTTACGCTGATGGTTCCTTCGGTAAAGGAAAAAAAAAATACATATCCTTACCGAAGGAAAAAAAAAAATACATATCCTTCCAATTCTCTAAAGTATTGGTAAAACAAATCACAAAAATGGGGAAAGGTCGGTAAATTTCGAATCCATTCAAAGACATATTCTTTTTTACTGTTGTCAAGTGAAAATTTAGGATGGATCTTTGATATATTACTTAATACTTGTGGTATCCAAAAATGGTCCAGGGGCCCAACATGCCAAGGCCCAGTCCCTGCAAATCAAACCTAGGCCCGTTGCGTCGGGTCGACCCAACGCAGGCACTAGCAGAGACTACCGTTGAAGACACATTCAAAGCAATCAGTTACAAATATCAATTCAATCAATTACAAATATCAATTCAATCGGTTACAAATGTCATTTAACTGCCCATTGAGAGAAAATCTCTCCGAAAATCACGCCCACTATCAGATGTTGACAGTGAACGTTGGAACTACAAAACCCACTATAAATAAGAGGATTCCCTCACTTGAAAATGGGTCGAAATTCTCTCAAGAAAAGCTTACATATAGCGTATTGAAACTCTGATTCCGAGTGACTCGGTCAACCGGAATCCCTTCATCATCCATCTAATCACGTTGCTCAGCCCAAGTATACCTAAGGCTAAGAGTCCAACCCCCACATTCTGTTCCTTCTATTTTTTTTATTAAGTTCTTTTGCAGGACCAACAAAGTTCAGACGACAATATCGAGATAGCAGTCGATATCAACCAACCAGCTCAGCCTAGTTGCTTTGGGCCTGATACAATCCGACCCATTTGACGTACCAAGTCGATCGACCACCTACAATACTTATGCCATGCTCTTACTGTCATGTAATTTGCTTTCAACGATTTGCTTATTTAATGAACCACTAGTCTACATTGAGTAAAAAATATATATATTATTATAATATATGTGGCTTTTTACCACATGTGTTATACACACAAATATCACAACAAAATATCTCACATAACTTCCCCTAAATCCACTGCCTCTCTTCCTCTTCACATCTCCAATTCTCACCGCCTAAACCTCTCCCACCCACTTGTAAAATATCTCTGTCCCACTTGCATTTGAATTACTTAATGATCTGCACCTCTGTTATTTACATATAAATATATGTGATCTCATTTGTAAGTTTTGGTTCCAGAAATTAATACAAGTCATATATGTTCTCTTCTCTCATGTCTCTCTTTAATCTTATATTTATTTCATTTGTTCTTCATAGGTTCTTCAATTAATTTATAACATATATATCTATATATATATATATATATAAATGCATGATGTTGGCGAACGACAGGAACTATCTTAATGATTCAATTTTATCAAATACATGCTATTACTACAATTGTCGAACAACACGAGTTAATGATTCAATTTATCACGTGCATGCAATTACTACAATTTCCAAACCAGTGATTATGTTAAAATGGTCGAGCGACATTTTGAATTCATGCATGTTGGTAGACTTGGTCGAGCGACAATTTAAATTAGAAAGACTACATGCATGTTGATTGATTTGGTCGAAGCGACAATTTAATTACATCATGCCCGTTGATCTGTATGGTCTAGCGACATGTTATATTACAATGACTAAACATGTTGATCTGTATGGTTGAACGACAAATTAATTATGTTAAAATAATTCAACTACACTATCAAATGCATGGTCGAACAAATGCATAGTCGAATGACAAAGGAATGATGTATACCATTTTGTGTCAATCTACAATAAGTCGTCAGTCCACATGATAAAATGTGATTTAAAACAGTCAAGCTACATGTCGACTGTCGAACTACCTCCGTCGAGCTACATGTCGATTGTCGAATTACCTCAGTCGAGCTACATGTCTACTGTCGAACTACCTCCATCGAGCTACATGTCGACTGTCGAATTACCTCAGTCGACCTACATGTCTATTGTCGAACTACCTCCATCGAGCTATATGTCGACTGTCGAACCCTCTCTGTCGAGCTACATGTCGACTGTCGAACTCCCTCCGTTGAGCTACATGTCGACTGTTGAACTCACTCCGTCGTGCTACATTACTTGCACCAAATCAAACCAAAGTTTTGGGCTCACTCAACAACTCTAAGTCGATCGACGAATTGTAACAAAAAGTGAATGAAAAAACTAAAGCTATGAATAGATCACTGCTTGCCAAGTTAGCATACTACCGCCAAATTGGAATTATAAGGTATATCCTGCACTCTACAATTATGTATCTTCTCTTATCTTTTACTTTTTACATATATTATCACGACATTGTATGACAGCAAACACTTCTATCTACCCCCAAACACACATTTCACTATGTTTTTTGTTTTTGTTGTTTTAATAAAAACATTGTTTACTTGCATACTTACATTTTAAGGATGTACAAATGTCACTCTACCACGAGCGTTCTACAAATGTCACTCTACCACGAGCGTTCTACAAATATCGATCTACAACGAGCGTTATAAATAACGCAATTTTATAAATAAAAGGTCGTGTTGACCCCACAACGCATGTACGTGATTTTGTGAATAAAAAATGATCATATCGATCGAATAAGCACAAGTTTACAGGCTTGTTTCATGTCGACCCATAACGCTTGTGCGCGAATTCAATGTAACAAATGGTCGATCGACCCTCGCTCTATACTCGATAAATCTGTCTGTCGTTCGACGTAAGAGATCAATTGAAACAAACTACTCTCTTGACTTGAAGGCTTCAACTCAGAGAGTGAGGGGCTAACTGTGGTAGCCAAAAATAGCATAGTCCAAACACTAATGCCCAATTTTAGAAATCCAAGTGAGGAGCCAGATGGTCTGCTAAAGCAAACATGATCTGGCCCAACGAAAGACAAGTCCAACGTTGGTCCAAAGCAGATCCAAACCTTTACCAAGTCTGTGAAAGACTAAGTCAGTTGTGTAATTCAAGGAATTGACCAAGTCAATACAGTTGAAACAGATTGAGATCCTAAAGATCTCAGAGGATAAAAACCACAACTTCATCTCACGATCTCAGGATCATGCAACCACTTCACTTGGGGAACACTCCTCACCCGCTATAAAAAGCCCCCACCATTTCATTTAAAAGGAGTCGGCTCTACAAGGAAAAGGGGGTAGGTTGAAATAAGCTCTCAATGTCAACCTCACTTAAAAATAATAAATTGTGGGCCAGTTTCACAATTTTCCATCGCCACCTTTCACAAGTCTTCAATTATCATCTTCACACTCAATGCAGACTGATTCGACCATCTCCACTCACCCTGAAACAAAGGAAAGTCACGTGTTGCACTTGCCACCCTACTACAACACCACATGTTGAAGCCGATCGACCAAGTCACCTTCTATTAGACAATTCACCAACATACGAGTCTATTTGACTCTCCCCTGAACAATTTAATTTGCTAAACGCTCAGCCCAAGCGAACCTAAGGCTCTCCGAACGACACGTCGACACCACCCAAGATTCAACAGCTTCGTCTACAGTTTGATTTAGATTTTATTTATTTTAATTGTTGACTCGAAATTATTTTATTTATTGATAAATTATCTAACTCGAGCATCGGAGAGTACCCAACAGGACACCCCCCTCTCGCTCCATTCTATCTTCTTATTTTTTTTACAGGATCTTGTAGCACACGACTTACTATTTTTCGCTCTACCATTGTTAGTGCCCACCGACTTACGAAAAATTCAACTGGAGATTTTCGGGCTCTTCAGTAATGTGCTTTATACTTCAAATTAAACTACATACGTAATTAATTCAAATTTACGATATTGTCGGTCTCTTTACGGTTAAATCACATTGATGGTAATAAATTCTTATTATTCATATATTTATCTTATAATTTCAAAAATAAGATTTTCGATAATCATGTTTATTTTATGTTGGATTGTTTGTTAGTTGGTTTGAATAACCGTACAATCATGTATAATACACAAATCAAATTGCAACTAAAAGAAGAGAAAAATTACTAACTCTAAAAAAACAAAAATAGTATGCCTTTCATTGAAAAATATATATAAATGTCAAAAGAAATACATGTATTTACCTTCCAAAAATGCATTTAGAATGCACTTGCAATATATATATATATATATATATATATATATATATATTTATACAATAGATCAGTTGAAGCAATTGAAAAGAAAATATTACAAACTAAAAACACTTATTTTTTTTTTAATCTATCATGGCTGCTACTGTGTTTTTCACGATCACCGGTGGGGAGGTGATACCAGAGATCGAAATGCCGGTTTCAGCAACCATTCTTGAATTGAAGAAAAAGATTGGATCGGTTTTGAATTTGAAAGTGGAAAGACAGACTCTCAGGCACGATAATGAAGAGTTGTACAATGATCGAACCATTGCATATTATGACTTCAAGAAAAATGTTGCAACTCTTGTTCTTCACTTCAAGCCCTTGTCAGGAAAACCCAAATTCAATATTACGGTGAAAGACGGTGATGATGAATTTAATTTCAAGGTGAAGGAAACAACTTTGATTGCTGATTTGATCAAGAAAATTGAGTAGTGTACGGGTTATTCGATCAAATATAAGAAAATTGAGTAATTTCAAGGCTCAATGTTTCAAATTTTGATCTTTAAATTAACTTGTTTGTTATCTAGCTAAAAGGAACCATATTCGAAATCATATTTTGAAAATTAGTTTAAAAATATCATTTAATTCTCAGTAATTTGTAGCTCTCAATTGTATCAAAATAATCTTAATTAAAATATTAATAACATATTATATTTATATATATATATATATATATATATATATTCTTTTATCAAATTCAATTTGTACTAATAATTGATTAGTTTGAACTTTGAAATATAACATTATAATCGAAACAAGTGGTTTTAGAAAATAAACACCGTTGTGCCAATGCTTGATTGGCATGAAAATCCAAGTCTAATTGCAAACAAAAGCAATTAGAAATATTAGAGCTGACAATGGATAATGGATTGTGTTTTGGTATTTCTAATTGCTTTTGTTTTGGCTCTTAGTTTTGTAATTATGTCGTGTGGGATTCTTCTTTTCCTATTTGGCTCTGTGAGCTGATCCAGGATGCATAAGGCTTAATGGGTTGATCCAGTTAACAACATAATATGATAAAATTAGACTCATCGATTATTATTTTTTTAAATATGTTTGGATCGTGTTAGTGTTAGTGAACTTTTATAGTCAAAGGGGTTGTTTGCTTTGCTTTTTGCGTTTAAAACTTAATAAATCTGAATTTAAATTATTAAATTATTTTGTTTGTTTTTTAGGTGGTCAAACAATTTAAAAATATCAACAAAAAAAAAATTAAAATAAAAAGTAATAAATCATGATTTTTAACTTAATTCCAAATCACTAGATTGCATTTAATATATTTTCTTCCAATATTATCCTACCAAAAATAATATATTTTCAATTTTATCATAATTTTATAGTACACAAATTTATTTCTTTTTACCTATTACTCGTTACTTTTAATAAACATTTACCCTAGGGTTTTTCAAGCAGAAAAGAGCTCGAGTTCTCTCTCCGTTTTCAACAATGGTGAACGTTCCCAAAACAAAGAAGACACTGCAAGAGCAAGGAATGCAGGAAGCACACCCTGCACAATGTCAAACAGTACAAGAAGGGCAAGGACAACCTTGCTGCTCAGGGAAAGCGCCGTTATGATCGTAAGCAATACGGTGGGCAGACAAAGCCTGTCTTCCACAAGAAGGCCAAAACCACCAAGAAGATTGTGCTGAGGTTGCAGTGTCAAGGATGCAAGCATGTGTCCCAGCACCCTATCAAGAGGTGCAAGCATTTTGAGAATGGTGGAGACAAGAAAGGAAAGGGAACTTCCCTTTTCTAAATGCTATGTCATAGTTTTTTTGTTTCTTTACTTTGTTGCAGTGGAACTTAAGCCAGCATTGGAATATTTTGTTTTGTTTGTTTGTTTTCATTTTGAAACATTCAAGTGTTTGTTAAACACTGTTTATGATATTAGTTAACCTGATTTTTTTTTTTATTATAAACATCTCAAAAAAAAAAAAAAAAAACCATTAATCACATTGTAACTTTCAACACCATCATTTAACTTTTTTAAAAAAAATTAAATCAAAACCATTTCTAAATCATTATTTATCCTATTTTTTTTTTTTAAAAAAATTATTATTTATTATATCTTAATCATGAATAATATGTTGTACTTATTACTTAAAAATGGTTTAAGATTTATTAAATTATTTTTATTTAGTTGTTTATATCATATAAAATGAAAATACATAACAATTAATAGTAACAAGAGTATAAATGTCAAATTACTTGTTTTTAAACCATTTTATATTTAAAAACTAAGCAAGTTGATATTCTATTTAGGGGTGATAAAAAAAAAAAAAACATATCATTCAAATTCAGGTTTCAGTCACTATTCAATTTTCAATAAAATTCAGGACTGTAACAACCCTTAAGTAAATTATGAAGCGAAAACAAAAGTAGTATGAAAATATTATCACGACAAATAAAAGTATTTATTAACGAAAAAATGCTTCTTCTTTCCTTTTTCTTTTTTTTATTTGCTTTGCAAAGATCGAAAAAATGCATTAGAATAACATTGTAACATGAAATGAAAAGGGTTAAAAGAAAGGTTGGACTTTATTTCAAAGAATGGGCCAGTTATGGGCTCGACATGCATTATTGAGTAGGGTATAATACTAAGATAAGTCCTTGTTTTTTTCACAAATTGTTTAAATGTTTTTTTATCATAATGACATAATAGCATTATATACTTTTGTGATATACTTAATGCCATGTAAGGAAATAAGTCTTGTATTTGTACCCACTAATCCGAGACTTATTCTAAACTTTAAGAAATGTTGCTTTGTCTCATGAAAGTCAAAGTAAAGCTCACTTGGAAACTAAATTATTTAAGTGAAATAATATGGGAATATGAAAGTGACATAAATTGGTGCACATCGAATAAGTTGAAAAAAATGAGAAATAATAATGGAGCCAATTATGGTATACTTGTGTAATCAACTAGCCTACAATGTATTCAATATTTGCAATTAATATAAAAAACTATCGGGGGCGGGGGATTAGGTTTTTACACCTTTTTCAATCCCTTAAAACAAACACAAGTTTGTCCCTCAAGACAGCTTATATCACAACACATAATACCATATATACATGTATAGACAAGATAAACATATGTTCAATAAAGCATTGTCTATATATCAACAAGTTGCAAGAGAAAGAGTATCAATAAAAACTAACAACAAATAATATTTGTATTTCCAATTATGTCAAATATGTTACAAGTAATAAACAAATATAACTATACACAAATGTATCAATATACAAAATAATTATATATACAACTTTGATCAATATGATATGCTTATATCTCACACTTAACAAAGTCTTGTTTACAAATACATCACAAGTGAAGATTATACAATAAGATTAAAACATACACATATACAACTATACACATATACAACTATGAAATGTAGAGATAGAAAGAATTGACACAAGAGATTTTTTAACGTGATAAAACCTCCAAAGAGGAAACATCCACGGGTTGAACTACAACCATAGGGTACTATATGTATTGGATGATAGATTAGAAATTCCTTAAAAGTGACCAACACATGATCAACTTCCTATTAGAGTCTATATCTACCCAATCCCTATTGGTAGATTAGAAATTCCTTAAAAGTGCAGAACCACTTTATATTGGAGTCTATGTCTATACAACATCGTTGGAAGATTAGAAATTCCTCAAGAGTAAATACACATCCCATGCAACACTCTCTATTGGAGTTTATGTCTATCCAATTGTCTAGGCCTACCAATGCCATAGCCAACACCCTATCCAATGCACTCATGCCTCTAGAGAGCCTCTCATACATAGATATCTGAACCTTCCCAATCCTAGTCATGACTTCTTACTTGGTTATCCGGACCTCTTGTCCTAACCACCTAACCAAGACTTCCTTGCTTGACTATCCAGACCTCTTATTCTAATCAAGACTTCTTACTTGATTATCCGGACCTCTTGTCTTAACCAAGACTTCATGCATTTTACAAGGACTTCCTAAGTGTGATCGATGAATGCAAATGATGCAAACAAGTAATTCAACATAGAACATGTAATCAATACATTTCATGGAAACTAGACTTAGTCATGTGAGCACAAGTCAAAATTGTCTAGTTACAAAGACTTGAATTAAAACCTAGAGCATGTGAAAATACCTAACACATGTGGCTCCTAGTTTCATTCACAAATCTAATAATTGAATAAATTATATACATGAAGCACATATTCAAGATATTAAAAACATACACCAAAATGCTATAATCACAAAATATGATCAATGAATATTCTAGCAATCATTTAGAGCAAGGATATAATTAATAATCAATTAAATCATATTAGGCTCTAAACACAAAATCAAATGTGTTAATTCTAGATTTGTTCAATTAAAAGATCTAAGCACATGCTAAGGTTATTAATCATAAATAACCCTAGATATCAAACTAATCACAATACAACACTCAAACATGTGAAAAACTAGAATTATAGAAAACTAGTTCACATTTATCTCTAATTAGACTTGATTAGATTTGATTTGAAGCTATCATTATCAATAGCTTTCATCATACATACACATACATATAGAAGAAGAAAACCCAAGGTAATTGAAGGTTTAAAAAGATGAAAACACAAAGTTGGGTCAAATACTTAAGAATCATGAGCTGGTTTGGTTTTGAGTGTATAACCACCAAACATGTGATCAAACTGAAGGGAAAAAATAAACAAATAAAAGTGTTACACGCAGCGGAAGCGATACTAAAGACGATTTAGTGACTTTTAAAATTTTTCCTTTATGAACCTTAAACCCTTTTAATCAATAAACATGCATATATATCAACAAAAGTAAATTACCTCTTGTCGCGTGATCCGATTGACTTACGTCGATGGTAATCCGCAAGACCTTCAATCCGAGCACGAACGTGGATCACCTAGGAGCGTGGTCTCCCTTTCCTTTGAATTGCAAACCTGTGAATGGACCAAACAAATACTTTCTTTTCTTTGTTAGTCACAAAACAATCAAAAGAATGTCAAAATTATTCCGGTCACTTTTGAGTTCACAATCTTATGATCGAAACTCGCGTGAACCTAGATCGATATCGTATACACAAGCTTATTGATGTTTAAGCAATTGTATACTATCAAAGAATAATTTTTCACTCATTTTTGTCTCTCTAGAATAAAAACTCTCTTAGAATTAAGAAGAAGAAGAAAGAAAATAAAAACTCAAGCACCAATTAATTGATGTGGCCGAACCCAATAAGAACATATATATAGGTTGGCCGAATTTTTCTTCTTTTTCCTTTAGGGTTGCCGAATTCTATGTAGTATCTAATTAGGGTTGGCCGAATTTCATCATGTCACTTATATAGGGTGACTAATTCAACCCTAATTCTTTTTAACTTTATAGACTTCAAACCCTAATCCAACTCTTTTATTTTTATTCTTTTATTTGACTAAATAAAAAGACTCCTTATTTGATTAAATAAATAATACTAATTTATTTATTTACTTATCAAACAAGTCTTTTACTTTTATGAAAGATTTGTTTCTTTAATTAAACAATTAATCAATAAATCAATTAATTCTTATTTAATTAAAACAAATGAAACAAAATAATATTTTTAGGTCAAAACCTTAACCTAGCCGCCCCACTTATATATAAGATGGGCCTAATATTATTTTCCTATTTCATTTAATCCATTGGACTTTAAATAAAAAAGCCCACATGTGAACCAGACCCATTCTTACTAAAAGAAACAAGCCCACATGTCTTTCATTAATATATTAATATAATTGAGCAGCCCATTACTTAAATAATGTGCAAATTATATTCTTAATATATTAAATGCAATTCTAGATGGACCCTTAAATTGGTCCGGTAGAATATATCAAGTGATCCATGCAAGTCCGTGTGGATTGGGGATCTTGGCGGGCCATCTAAATTTAAGCTTCAATAGACATAACCTAATCACAATCAACAAATGATTCACTTAGGTCCGATCCATTAATTTTAACTCATTCCACTAAAGAGCTAAAACTGAACTCTTAAATAAAGATAGAAAAGGAAGATGCTCCTCATTCATACCCTAGACAATCATATTGGAGATAGTGTATCCTCGTGATTAATAACTAATCGCCAAGAGTTCATAGACCGCCTATAACTCTCCAAGTTACCATATTTACTCATATGACCACGTTTTGAACTTGGATATTTTGACTTGTCCAGAAGCCATGTTTTCAATAGACACTATTGAAAACTCAACGTTGAGATTTAATATCCAATTACCTCAAAACATCCATATGATGATATTATACTCTCATTTAATTAAATGGAGCCACGATGTCCATATCTATAAATGAAGTCCTCTATCGATTAACAAATGAATATCACCAAACTATCGAGGATAGACTATGCGATATAATCGTACTCATTGATAACTCAAATGATATCACTTGCAACCATAAGTCCATCATTTATCTCAGGATTAAGATAGACTCTCCGATTGTCCCGATAATGAAAAGACTATTATCTATTGACGGTTCTAGATAAAGCTTTTCATTGTGATCCAGTTCAATGCACCCAGTGCACTAGATCCTTTTGCTCGAAGACACTCCGATGATTTTAGACTCATCATATCTCATTTGATCCCACTCAAATGCTAGCAAAAGAATTCTACAACTTTAACAAGATAAAGGTGCCCAACCTTTAACTTAAGTTGTGAACAAGATTCAAGACTAACTAAAGAATTGTGTCTACCACATACATATCCAGATGTACGAACAATTCTTCTTTTCCCATAGTCTTTAGACCTTATGATTATTTACTTTGACAATTATAATACAAACTATAAATGTACGATTTGTTAAACCAGAAATCACTTTATTAATATGAAAAAGATTGTTAATTACAACATTACACTCTTGCTATTGAGCATAATCCTAACACAAACATCTACAAACTCTTTTAGAGAAAATAGGGGACTTGATTATGAAGATTCTCCAACTTGAATCACTCAATTCGGAGTCCGAATGAGAAAGTTATGGTGTTTAGAAGTTGAGAAAATTGGAGAGAACATTCCAGCTCTAGTGTTTTCAAACTTTCTTTTTCAAATGAAATGGGAGGGAAATGAGATAATTTAAATGAAAGAGAGAGACAGAGATTTCAGTGACCAATCAAGGGTGGCCACGTTACCCATGCCCATGGAAGCGCATGAGCCTCACGGGGCAGAGGGGTGGCTAGTCCGTGAGGCTCACGCGTCCTCACGGGTACCCCAAATGGCCTTCAGCCATTCTTGCCTCTTCGCGTTCTTCAGCTGTATTCAGGCCTCTGAACTCCGAATCCAAATTCAAATTATTTTTCGGATTACGACCATGACTCCCTTATGCACAATGACGACTACGAAATTTTGACAAAATGTTGTGAATTCGACTCGATACACGACGATGAAGATAACACATCGTATGAGAACACAAAGTAACGGAGCTTCCTAGTTTGGACTCAAAACCTAATGAGTGAATAACCGAAATGACCAGGACTCAATAAAGAATCATATGAGATCATGTTCAAGTCCAAAAACAATAAAACAAAAAGAAATAAATACAAAGTCACACAAGTATACCATTTCCTAGAGATAATCCTAGAACATGCAATTTCACAATGTTTATCAAATTAAATCTAATGCATGTGCATACTTCAACAAGTGTGTGAATGTGTTATATCATTGGTGTAAAATTATGCAGGGACACATATGAATGCAATGTATGTGTGTGCCTAGCCTTGTAAGAGGAATGAGGTCAAATATACATTTGATGAGCAATGTAGCTTATTCATTTTTGAAGACACCATCTTGCATGAAAAGTTGTCAAGTCTTCCTTGAAGCTTGAATCATCATCAATCTAAGACAACTAATCAATACAAGTGAAACATTGTTTTGATATGGAATTTATGCCAACACAAACCAAAAACCTAACATATGGTCATTGGGAAAAAATAAATTTACCTTTGATCAGATAAGACAAGTAATCAATTATTTAAAAACTTTATTAAATCTTCTCCATCCATAAGTCGTGCTACTATTCTTGAGTTGAAATTATCAATTGTTTTCATGCTTCAATCCTATATTAACATAACAAAAGCCTCCTATTCTATTCACACTTCACAGCTTTGCCATAAGCACTTCTTCTTCTGTTCACAAAGGACTCATGTTTCTCTTCGGTCTTCACTTCTTCTCTTAACCACCTACTTCTCTTTAGTCTTCACTTGATTTACAAAGTGTCTGAAATACTAGACACTTCTTTCTTTCTCTTTTTCTTTTTTCATCTTTTAATATGTCAATTATAATTATTTTATATCTTGGTTACTTCGTCTTGGGTTCAGCTCTTCTTTTTACCAATTATGCCCAAGACTCCCCCCAACAATTACTAGACTTGCACAATGCCGCTCGAGCAGAGGCATGTGTTCATAATCTGACTAGAATGCCACTATAGCAGCCTACGCACGAAATTATGTCAATCGGAGGAGTAACGACAACATACTTTACTTTTCAGGAAGGCCATATAATGAGAACCATTTTACAATGAGTGGTAAAATATACAGCTCAACAACTTTTCGGTTTGGCTTTCCAATAAGGATAACTATGATCTCAAAAATAATACATATATTAAGGGTCAACTTTGTGGGGATTATGCAAGATTGCAAAAATTAACTCACCACACTCAAAATATCTTGGATGCAGTAATGTGTTGTGCAAGAATGTATACAACAGTTTCATCTCTTGCAATTACTACCCTCCTAGCAGCTATATTGGTATAATCCTATATCCTTTTGAAACCAATCAAACAACTCTTCTACCACCAAACACTGCTCTTTTACCACCTTCAATTTCTCCTAATCCTCAAGTAATCCAACTAATTTCTGATTCTCTCGGCAAACGTGAGAAGATAATACTTGGGGCAAGTATAATTGTTGGATCAACTATGATAATTGTTAGTCTAGGAATTACTTTGCTTGTTGTAAGAAGGAATAAAGGGAGAAGTGAGAGCTTAGGTCTTGAATTTTTAGATGGAATGGGACCCAAAAGGCATTCCTATCAAGAATTGGCCACTGCAACAGGCAACTTTGAAGGAAAAAAAAAGATTGGACACGGTGGTTGTAGACGTGTATAAACATTTCTTGAGTTATTTGAATGGTTTTGTTTCTGTGAAAAAGATCTTAAGGAATTTTGGCCAAGGAATTAAACAATGTGTTGCAGAAATCAAGATCATCAGTCAATTAAGGCATAAACATACCGTAAATCTTATCGTTTGGTGCCATGACAGAGAATTGATTCTTATTTATGAGTTTCTGTGCAATAGTAGCCTAGATTCCCATCTCTTCAAAGAAAAAAGCTTGTTGACATGGGAAGTGAGGTACAAAATTGTAAAACATGTGGCATTGACTTTTTTGTATCTTGATAAGGAAGGGGATCACTGTATTTCGCACAGTGATATCAAATCTAGCAACATCATGTCGGATTCCGAATTCAACGCTAAAGTTGGAGATTTTGGGTTGGTTAGACTTGTTGACCATGTAAAAGGGTCCCATGACAATAGTATTAGGTGGAACCCTAGGATTTATGGCTCCTGAATATTATTACTCAAGAACAAATAAGGCTAGCAAACCATCCGATATTTTTAGCTTTGGAATTACTACTATTGAGATTGCTTGTGGGAGAAAAGCAATAGAAACAAGAACCGAAGAATCTGAGGCCGTATTGCAAGATTGGGTTTGGGAAACCTACAAATGAAAAAGACTTCATAATGTTGTTGACAAGAAATTATCCATCAACTATGACAGAAATCAAGCGGAATCGTTGATAATTGTTGGATTGTGGTGCGCCCATCCTGATCCAAATATAAGACCATCTATAGGACAAGCTATGCATGTACTCAATTTTGAGTCACCATTGCTTAATCTTCCATTAAAGATGCATGTTCTTGTGTATAATGATTTGCCTGTAAGGTCAGGTTCATCCAAGTCTTTGATGTCAATAACGATCCCACGATAATTAAATTTTGTAGTTATGTGTGACAAAATTGTGTAGATATAAATACTATGGCTAATATTTGCTTGCTTTGACTTTTAACTTAAACAAACACAAATGCAAGTAAGGGTCTCGGACGTTTTCGATACTTATTAAGGTTTTATTGTTAGTTTGCTGAAGACATGGTTATTTGTGTGGGAGACTTATTAAGGTGAATCTAAGACTTAGTAGTTCAAATTCGATACTTAATTGTGCAGATAAAAATATTGTGGCTAATATTTACTTGCTTTGACTTTTATACATACACAAATGCAAATAAGGGTCTCGGATGTTTCCGAGACTTATTAAGGTTTTATTGTTAGTTTGTTGGAGGCATGGTTATTTGTCTGGGAGACTTATTAAGGTAAATCAAAGACTTGGTATTTCAAATCCGATACTTAATGATTGCACAATATCCATTAATGATTGGATATTTGGTTATGATTATATCATAACACTAAGTTCATAGTTTACTATTTTGAAAACTTTAGGTTTATAATAAAATTCATTTTAGTAGAAGTTTAAAACTTCATTATAACTTCACGTGTATATATAAACTTCAAGTTTATAATTGAGAATAATGAATTTTAGAACTTCAAATTCCAAAAATAATCATCACATCAATTGGAATTTAGAACTTCAAGTTCTGATTCGATGGAAATTCATTATTTTGTATTTTGATTTTATTGCAATTTATAATTTCCAATAAGATTATGTTAAGCTTCAGGCTTTTTGATTTTGCAATCTCAAAACACTAAATTGCACTAAATTGGGTTTCAGACTTTTTGATTTTGCAATCTCCAGGCATTAGATCAAGCTTCAGGCTCTTTGATTTCATAATTTTCAAATATCAAATCAAGCTTCAGGCTCTTTGATTTCACAATTTTCAAATATCAAATCGAGTTTCTGGCTCTTTGATTTGGCGATCTTTAGTTTCAATTCATTCTCTTTATTATTGCAATCTTCAGGTTGCAATACATTTAATTAATTATATTTTTATTTCTTGGCAATCCAAATAATCTTGTAAACAAAATAAAATTGGAGAAGAATAAAAAACCACTATTTAGAACAAAAATATTAAACTAAAAATAGTACTTTACAGTTTGTTGGAGGGCTCGATCCCAACAAGAATGTTCTCTTTTTGTAATCACGTATCAAACTTGGATTAGATGATTTTTGTCTTTGGGTTCGAAGCTTTCAAATCTAGAAATCGAAAAAATATGGTTAAAGACTCATACTGATAACGTGTTATCAAATGAATAAGAATATACAATAATATAAGACATAAACTTAAAGTATATAAGAAGAGAGAAAGAATAGATAAAAGAGAAAAGTCTTTTATTCATCAATTGTTCTCATCAAAGGTATATCCAATACAATGGTGAGAGACCCTTTATATAGTCTCACAATCCCACATTACATTAAGTATAAATAAATTACATTATAATGAATAATAAAATTGATCATTATGGTAGAGCTAGTGGGAATACAAAAGGATGCAAGTTTCTTCCTTGGATTGATGGATATTTATTCACATGTAATTGCATAATATTTATAACAAAATACAATTATACATTTATACAAATAACAAATTAAACATACAAAATTTCAAATATACAATTATACATTTACACAATTAAACATAGTAGTTAATATATTATTAATTTCAAAAAATAATTTGGAATAAATTTCAAAATTTGCACTGACAAATACCGAGTACTCTATCCACTAAATTCTCAAAGTGACTTGTCGGTACCAAGTTTATAATCATAATCATAATCATCAAAATTAAGATTGTAAACGAACGTCCAGAGATTTTTCAACGGTATGACTCGTTACTTAATAGGACTCATAACTTTGAGAATTTTGTGGACAGAATACTCAGTATGCAAATTACAAACTATATGTGCGCAAACTTAATATTTGATATTATGATGCCAACTTTGAAAATTTTATTAATTTTGAAAGTTGACATCATAATATCAAAAATTATGATGTACATCTTTGGTTTCGAGACATGATTATGATGCCAAAATAAAACATAATCATTAATATATTTTTATAAATTATAATTATTTTTTCTTATTTCTTCAACTCTACAAGAAAACATAAATATACTCATATTAATTCTAATATATCATTAATTTCAAAAACAAATAAAAAAAAAATTGGAATTATTTTTTCTAAATTATTATTTTCTTCTTATTTCTTCAACTCTACAAAAAAAAAAATTAAAAAAAAATTAACATAATCATTCTAATATATTATTAATTTCAAAAAAAAAATTAAAAATTCGGAATTAATTTTTCTAATTTTTTTTTATTTCTTCAACTCTACAAAAAAATCATTCGAATATATTATTAATTTTTTAAAAAAATTTAAAAATTCGGAATTAATTTTTCAAATTTTATATTTTCTTCTTAGTTCTTCAACTCTAAAAAATATCATTCTAATATATTATTAATTTCAAAAATTTTTTAAAAAAATTCGGAATTAATTTTTCTGAATTATTATTATTTATTTCTTCAACTCTACGAAAAATCATTCTAATATATTATTAATTTTAAAAAAATTTAAAAAAATTCGGAATTAATTTTTCTAAATGATTATTTTCTTCTTATTTCTTCAAATCAACAAAAAAAAAACATAAACATAACATAATCATTCTAATATATTATTAATTTCAAAAAAGTTTTAAAAAATTCGGAATTAATTTTCAAAAATTTTATTTTATTCTTATTTCTTCAACTCTACAAAAACAAACATTAACATAATCATTCTAATATATTATTAATTTCAAAAAAAAAATTCAAAATTCGGAATTAATTTTTCTAAATTATTATTATTATTTTTTAATTCTTTCTAATCATTTAATTATTATTAATTTCAAAAATTTTAATTCTTCAAAAATTTTACTCTACAAAAAAAAACAAACAAATCATTCTAATATATTATTAATTTCAAAATTTTTTTAAAAAATCGGAATTAATTTTTCTAAATTAAAAACTCTACAAAGTAATCTAATAATAGTAATTTCGAAAATTTTGAAAAAAATTAGGAATTAAATTATTATTTTAAATAAAAATAAAAAATTAACATATTACTAACAACAATATTAATTACACACATACTAATCACTAAATACTAAATAATAATAATTACTATATAAAAAGTTATTAATAACAAAAGTAGAGAAGTAGACATACTAACCTTAAATTGGAGGCTTGAGAGTTGAGAGTGTTGAATTAATTAATCAATTGGATACCTAACAACATAACAAATAATAACATTAGTTATAGACATATTAATAATAGTTAATAATTAAATAACAAATGAAAGTTAATTAAAAAAAATAAACAAGACAATACCTTAGACTCCTTAGAATATGTAGGACTCTATCATACAGAGGTAGGTATTATTATTATTATTATTATTATTTATCTTTCTTTATGTTTAGTTATGAACTCTATCAATAAACAAATTTTTATTTTATTTTTTAGATTGCAGTAGATATCAATAAGTTTTTTTTTTAAAAATATAATTATATATATTAGATAATTTCAGATTAAAAATCTCTTAACCCTATATACAATATCTTCTTTTTCATAAGACTCTTACATTTGAGACACTTCCAAAAGTAAAAGTGATCATTATTAGAAGACGATTTGATTCTATGTTAGGGATCTTAATGGGTTGATCAAGAATGGGCCAGTTATGGGCTGGACATGCATATCATTAAGGGAAATATTAACGAAAGTCTTTGTTTTCTTTTTCACAAATTGTCACAACTTTAAGTAAATTTTTTTTTCTAGATACAATACTTTGCTCCCTTATTTATTTATTTATTTTAAATGATTACAATATTTTGGGATTTTAGGAAGGTGTATGATTTAACCTACAACCTTTTGGATGGAGATGATAAAATTATTCACGGATACGGATATCCGTAAGAATCCGCTCCATTTAAAGTGAGAATGGATACTATTATTTTGATGACGGAGCGGGAAAGGATGTCATCCTAAAAGGCTAATATCCATTTTATTTTTAAGGATGGGGATAGATATCGTTTATGGATATTCCATCCCCATCATGATCCGTTATAGATTTTAATATTTTAAAAATATAAAATTTTATTATGTAATTATTAATTCTAAATATATAAGTTATTATTAATTTTTATATTTGAACTTTATTAGATGTATTTGTTTCTCTTTAAATAGGATAAAATGTATCATTACATATATTAGTTACATTTTTCTTTTGTAAACTATAAAAATTTAAAGTTTTTCATCGGATACAAATATAAACTAATCGGGGATGACTATTTCTATCTTAATTAGGGGATTATCTGAATCTGCCTTGCTAACCTAGAAATGAGGATGGATGCGGGGATGGAGATATATATATATATATATATATATCTCAAACGGATACAGGGATATATATATTGGGGTATCCCGTATCCATTCCTAATCTGATCCATTGTCATCCTTACTTTTGAATATAGCTGTAAAGAGCTTACCACTGAGCCAACCTCATATTCAATCGCTAATCAAATATAACAAATTTAAGGGTATTCTTGTTTCAATACGTTATGGCCTTCATTTAACGTGAGGCAACTTACAAGAATTTATTATTATTATTATTAATAAAATAAACAATTCCTTTGAACTACTATGCCCAAAAATACTATAAATCAGGTTTTAAAAAGTTAGGCTAAAACCAATTTAAATTTGTGACTTAAAATTTTGACTTCAACATCTCAACCACTCATACTCTTAATCCAAGAGCTGTAAATGTATTCAAATCTCAACCATTAGATGAGAAGAACATGAGTGGTTGATATATTGTAGTGAAAATTTAAATTGATTTAGCTTGACCCAAAAAATAAAGTGTGAATAATCCAAAAAAAAAACTTGGCATTTATAATAATAATAAAAAAAAACTTTGTGTTTATAATCCAAAAGAAAATTAGCTTGTAAATACGCCAAACTAAACTTTTTTTTTTGGTGGAGAACCTCCATTGTTGGAGTGGTTTGTTGCAGACCTCCTATATAACTCCGACTCAGAGTCGAAGAACTGAGTAGACCTCCAATATAGGTCTATTCTGTTGAAAAATTTTACTTTTTTGTTTTGTTTTTCAAAATTTTAAATTCATTAAGAGCACTTTTGTTCAAAAATTGACAAAAACAATAAAATTTTAGGGAATTGATAAATTAAAATTTTCATATATTTACAATACCAAAAGTATAATTCAAAACATTTTTTTTTATCTAAAATTAGAGTGACCTAATGGAAAAAAACATCACAAAATATCTGAAAAACCCAACATATTATAACTATTTTAAACTATGCATATTTCACCCAAAAAAAAAAAGCTTTAAAACAAAATTAATTTCAATATGATAGGACAGTTAATTAATAGAATCACACCATCTCTCTTTCTGTTTTTTTTTTTTTTTTTTTTTTTGTTGTGAAAATCAAAATATTTATTAAATTAAAGCTAAAGGAAAAGCATATATAAGAAAATCTCATGCCATCGATATTATTGATGAGAAATTGAGAATTATAACAAAATTGGCATCGATAATATTGATGAGAAATTGAGAATTATAATTTTGTCCTAATAACTCCCAGCGCCTCTCACATTTTCAGACCTGGTGGAACTGTGTAGCCTGAAACAATAATTAAACATATCATCCACGGATTAGTATTTACTTTAATCTTAATTATAAATAATTTAAACATTGAATATAACAAATCATTAACATGTATTACTGCTATAAAATCAAAAGAATTAAATAAATTAAAAAAAGTTAAAAATCTTACTTCCACATTTGGTGCCAGATTCAATTTTCAGACCACAAGTTCGTCCAACGTACACAGCCTTGTCCATGCTAATGCTCTTCTCTACGTCAGGAGTAACAAAGTTGCAAGCACAAGAGACATCGATGGTTTTCACCACCGAACAACACCCCTCCGATGGAGGAGTTTTCGGTCCAGGAATTTTAACGTACTCCAAGCATTGTGATATAAGTTGAGGAAGATTCACTCCACATACTTGAGCCGAAACCTGACGATCACCAAGAATTAGGGTTCCGGCAACCATCAACATGGCCAAAGCAAAAAAATGTGCGTTTGCCATTGATATATATATATATATATATATATATATATATATTTTTTTTCTGCTATCACAACTCTATTTCTGTATATCTTTGTTTCTCAGGAATGATTTGATGGTGATGAGTTGTGTATAATTTATATACAAGAGAGGTGAGGTCGGTGAGGTTTAAAATCGGTTACTGAGTTGTATTTCTATATATATCAAAATATACCTTAATTCCTAAAATGGTTTAATATCAATATTCTAAAAATAGAATGATTTCATTAATTTCCATGTCAAAATAATAAACAGGTTAAAATGGCAGGAAAAAGAAATTTATTGTAGGATAAAGTTGTCCTCACTCCTCAGTCCTCACCTCATATGTCATTTAAGGTAATAAATATACAACAAAATGGCTTAATATTATGCAACTAATAAATTATATACCTTAAATGGCTTAATATTATTCAAATTAATAAATTATATACCATAAATGGCTTAATATATATCATGCAAATTAATATTATGTACCTTATTTGGTGTGTGAGATTGAATTGGACTAAATATTATGAGTGGTGCTATTGGCACTAGGGATGTCAATGGTACGGGTCGGGTACGGGTTTTCCAATACCATCCCCAATATCAATTAGTATAAGAAATATCATCCCTTATGAATACTCGCCTTAAAAGAAACGGTGTGGGTACGAGGATTCCCTATTATGGGATCAGTTTTTTACGTCATACTATCCTCATGCATTAATGTATTTTTTTTAATGACTTTTTGATAAAGATCATATAAATATTATTGAATAATATGAAAATAATAATGTGAGATATAGTATATATAATGATCTGGAAAATCTAGAATGGGGTAGTGTTTCGATGGAGGGAAAAAAATGGGAAAAAATGAGAGGGAAAATTATGTTAGTTGGAGGGAAAAAAAATGAAGGAAAATTATGTTTTCTAAAGACAGTAGTCAACGTACAAAAGAGAGCTAATTCCAATACTAATTATGTGCTTCAAATATATATATATATATATATATATATTGATAACAGGGTATGGGGACGGGGTGGGGCGGGGACTTAAAATCCCGTAACCATACTGAAATTAAATCGGATATTAAAAAAAATACCGATCTCATACCACAACTTTATTGGTACGGTTAAACCCACCCCTAACGGTTCGGGTCCCCATAGGCCCCCAGACCAATTGGTAATATTGATGTCCCTAATTAGCACACTCCTATCGAACTATTTATGCCCCACTTTTTTAATTATATAGTATTCTTTTTTTTTTCTTTATCAAAATTACTTAAAGAGACATATAATTTAAGAAAAAAAATTTTCTACAATGTAAATCTATTAAAACCCCACATTCCTTTTCATAAAAAAAAAAAAAAAAAAAAAAAATCTTTTCTTGAAAAAAAAATAAAAAATCTTAACTATTAAACCCTAAAATTATGTAGTACTAGATCTTGTTAATGATGTTATAACAGTGGAAGATAAGGAGATAATTGAAGCCATAAGACTCTGTTATGAGATTCTGAAGGTTGCAATAGAACCTATTGGAGCCATAAGCCTTGCTACGGTTTTATCAAACAATTTCAAAAAGAATCCAATTTAACAATACTATTAAAACATAGGAATTATACTTTCAGGTGGTAATGTTTATCCGGATGTGCTTTGGGATTCATTTAGAAAATGAAAGTTAAAATGCTTGTTACATAGAAATCAGATTCTTAGGGACATCTACTTCTAATTTCATTTATTGATCATACATCTTATTGTCTGCATAGCTCCTCAAACTGATTGTGTATTACTATTATGCTATCCCTCAACAATTCTTGAAAAGGGAAATTAACCATAGGCACTAGGAAAAAAACAAGGAAAAGCACTCTCCAGTTGTTTGCTGCTGTGTGTGTTCTGTTTTGTTTGGGTCGGTTGGATTGTTGTGGCTTCTTTTTTCGTTTTTGGGTGCTGTCGTTTGGGTTGGCTTTGTGCCTTGGCTTGTTGGCTGTTCTATTCTACTTTTAGCTTTGGTCTAGGGTCTATGTTGACTGCTCTGTTTTACTTGTTTAATAAAGATAGTAGTTAAAAAGAAGAAAAAAAAAAACCGTAGGCACCAAGAAATGCATTTGTATCAAGAGATTCAAAAATGATCACTTATGCACTTATCAGTTCGATATGGAACTGAAAAATCACCCGAAAAAATAAGGGAGAAAAAATAAATCGTTTAATGGAAATGAAAGAAAGACATATACAAATATTAGAGATAGAGAGATAATGTGTATTAAGTTTGAAAAATAAGTAAAAATGATAGTTTTGGAAATAAATGAAAAAGATTAATAAAAACATTTAATTTTATTTAATTAAATCAAAATTTTAAAAAATGATGCATAAATAAATTACGGGTATGTCAATAGAACCACTCATATTATATTAATATTATGTACTTTATGTGATTGGATATGATTGAGATGTGATTGAGATTATATGGGATTGTAATGTACTAAATTAATAAAGTTGGGTATCGTTAGGCTGCTCAAAAAACTTATCCAAATAATATGGTACGTGAGTTATTAACATCCCAAAAAACTTGCCCAAATGATATGACATGTAAGTTGTCAATATCTTATCACTTATCTCATAATCTCATGATTTATATGTTGTTGACAACTCATATATCACATTATTTGTATATGAATTTGGGTAAGTTTTTTGGACAACTTACTATTGAGAAACATAGGACTTAGATTGAATTAATATTATGTAATGTTAGGTGATACATGAGATTTGACTAAATATAATAATTTTAAAGTAGCATTAACCAAAAATATTTTTAAATTATAGATATATGTTATTTTTAAATAAATTTAAATATTTTATAATTTTATAATTTATTTATTTAATAAAAAATATTTATGGGATTATGGTGACTAAATGAGTTTAAATTCTCCAATCTCATCGGAGGAAATTATGATTGAAATAATTCCAGTACTTTATAATCGAATGAAAATTAAATAATAAATTATTTAAATAAAAGAATATTTTAATTTTTATATTATTACATTATAAATATTTAAAATTAATTTTAAATAAGAGAATAGTTTTATAATATTTTAAATCTATGATTTTTTTATTATTAATTTTTAAAATAAAAATATTGTTAAATGTTTTAAATATTTTAAACATTTTAAATATTGTTATTAAGTTGAAGTCCAAAACCATTAGGGAAAATGACAAAATATACATCATGGATAAGATTGACAAGCCAGTTGTGCATGCTTTAAATATAAAATATTTTAATGTGTCCAATACGGCAATGCTCACATTTGGTCAGTTCATGTGCATCATTCGTGTCATCTACTTTACACATTTTGCTGTTATTCAAATTCAAAATATTCTAAAATATACATCATGATTCTAATCACATTAAATTTGGATAATATTCCTTTTGTACAATCTTTAATGTTAATTGATAGCTCTTGCAGCTTTTTCTTATTGTAGGAAATGGCTTTGGCTGGACTTTAGTTCATTGCTAAGCTGCTCTTTTTTGTAATGTTTTTAGTGTACTTGTAGACTTTAGTTCTTGGTTAAGCTGCTCTATTTGTAATGTATTCAGTGTTCTTTTCTATCAAAAAAATAAAAATAAAATAATAATAATAATATAATCATCTGAATTGTTATTCTCTCGGTTTCGAGTCATTGTCATCCGGTGAAGTCACAAACACAAAAAGTCAAAAAACAAAAAATTTTAGGGTGCCAAGATATAAAGCTAATTTCATAAATTCTTAATTTTTTTTTTATAAAAATGTGATGACTTTTTTTTTGGAAAGGGTGTTTAGGGATGACAATAGATCAGTCTGCGGATAGATACCCCAATATCATCCCCATATGATATCCATTCCCGTTTTTATATAAACGGGACGGATTCGGTGAATCCCCGAATTCAAGTAGAGATATCCATCTCTTCTTCGTCTATCCTTAATCCCCTTATCCCATGAAAAAAAAAATTATACTTTATTATATGAAAAAAATGTAACTAGCATATGTACTCAGTACATTTTATACTATTTAAAGGGAGAAACAAAATGACGAATCACATTAAATATTCTAGATAACTCTATAAAATATTGTTCCATGTTATTTAACATAAAAACTGCACAGAAATACATTATACATCCATTAAAACTCAAATAACATAAATTCAACAAAAGAAAATCAAATCAAATAAAACATCAAATCAAAATTTTAATAACTTATATAATTAGAAGGGGAATTATCATTTTGGTCCATATATATATATATATATTGAATTATGACTTTTTTAATTATCTTTTCCTTTTTGAGTTCCCGTTGTCCCTGTGTTTTTAAAAACCCCTCAATTTGGTCTCTCAGTAAGTCAATTTTAACGGTTTCAAGAGTATTTTTCTCTTTAAACCAAGAATATGCCACATGTCAACAACAAAAAATAGAATTTTTTAAAAAAGTAATTATATAATACAAAAAGAAAAAAAAAATTATTTTTTTTAAAAAAAATTTCTTAAAAAAAGGTAGATTGATCTCCACCATCCATCTCAAATATAGATGGCAATGATCAAATTACAAAAAAATAAAAAATAAAATAAAATAAATATATTGAAAAAAAAAGGAAAAACAAGGTGGAGATCTAATCTGGATCTCTGTCTCCATTTGGATCTCCATCGATGATAGAAATCCCGGCACGGGATCTCTATCATCCATGGAGATCATGCGCACTCCATCACACGATGGAGATAATCGATCTCTCTCAACGATCCAGATCTGGATATCAACCTATTTTTTTTAATTTTATTTTTAAAAGAAAATAAATGGTCAAGGGTAAAATAGTCATTCAATGTTTTATGTAATTGTGACCATCATAAATCTGGTCAGAGGGACCAAATTGATGAGTGTTTGAAAACATAAAGACCATGGGAACTAAAAATGGAAAGATGGTTAAAAAAAATTCATAATTCAAAACAAAAAAACATAGGGACCAAAATGATAATTTCCCTAATTATAATTAATAATTATATTTACATAATAAATTTTTTATATTTTAAAATATTAAAATTGATAATAGAGCCGTTCATCTTCATCCCCAAAATATATATATATATATATATATATATATATATATTAGGATTATATCCATCCTCACTCCGCCCTCGATATAATAGTATATATCTTCATTCTAAATGAAACGGATTCTTATGGATTTCTATATCCTTAGATAATTTTTTCATCCCTAGTTCAAGTTAAATTTTTAAGTTAATTTAGCTTTACCCATTTTATATATTTAGAAATTAACAATAAAGTTTTATTTAAGATCCAACAAAAAAATCTTTCAGTCTTGCAATGTCTTGCTTCGAGTCACTGAATCGCCGTAATGTAGACGGAAGATCACACAAAACTAAATAAATTAATTAGAATTTTAAATTATGTTACAAAAAATATTTTTAGAAAGTTTTATTTTTAAAAAATGTTAAATTTGCAATGTTTTTTTTTTAGTTTTAAAATTTTAAAATTTAAAATAATGTTTAGATTCTATATCAGAGGTGTATTTAGATACTAAAACACTTAATAATATAATTAAGTTTCAACAGTTTCTAGATTTTAAAAACAGTTTCAAAATGACAAATCATTCCCTCATCAATAGTTTTTTTTTTAAAGAAGAATTTGACAAATATTTTTGGACAGCATTTAAAGATTGCATTAGTTTTTTTTTTTTTTTTTTTTTTTTTTTTTTTTTTTTTTTTTTTTTAAGTATTACAACTATTACAAAATGACTGTTATTACATACTAAGATCAGATAATACATGTATAGTCCGGATGGTTGTAAAATCGAAAGAAAACTCTACACACTTACTTGTAAAATGCGCTCGGTAGAAATGCAATTGGTGAGACCTTTCCGGGCTGTCGGTCTACCTTATTAATATGAAATTGAATATGATACTTAAATCTGAACCGTAAGATAATATCACACAGGAATATCCAACGATGATACCATAATTAAATGAGGATAATACTTGGATGTTGATCGGTCAGCACCCAAGATACTGACTCAGTGATGTGGGCCAATTGAATTGTAACACATATCTTTTGGGTTTAAATACTTGCCTAACTGTTCATCTTAGAGGAGGGGTTTAATTGTTTGGAATGGATAAAAGAAAAAAAAGACGTGTTATAATCAATTGGTTCACATCATTGAGTCCGTAATTTGGGTGCCGATTAGCACTAGGGATAGCAATTAAACATGAACCCGTGGGACCCACCCGAACCCAACCCGCTTTAAAGAGGGTTTGGGTTTTGGTTGGGTTGGGATAAGTGTACCCGTGAGCGGGTTTGGGTTTGAAAATTGTATCCCGTCATGGGTTCGGGTTCGGGTATGGATTTGGAAAAAAATTATATAATATTTTATTATTTAAAATATTATAAATTTAAACTTCAATAATTTTTTTTTAAAAAAATTATATAGATAATAAAATGTAAACATTTCAATCTATTAAGTGTTTTTATTCTTTAAAATTATAATATTTCATATATTTTAAATAATATAGAAATAATTTTTTTTAAAAAAAATTGACGGGTTCGCGGGTTTTACTTGTAGAGCCGCTTGTTTCACGGGTTTATGGGCGGGTTTGAGTTTCTCCTAAACCCGCGGGTAAAACCCGAATCCGTTTATTTTCACATGTTCGCAAATGGACTTGGTAGACACAAAATTTCATAGATTTGGGTTTGGATTTTGCCGACCCCACCCCATTGCCATTCTTAGTTATCGAGTGCCAAGTATTATCCATCAAATGTACTTTAATATTTAAATTACTTACCAAATACCAAAAGTCACACTCTCTCATAGTCAGCTGCAGAGCATTTCAGTGATCAATTCAATTCATCATCAAAATCTCAGAAGCTATCTAAACAGAAATCATGTTGACGCGATTCTCTTCGCTTCAACGAGGTTATTTTTCTAACTCTTCTTTTTTATTTAATTTAAACTTTAATTATTTGTTTTAAAAAAATTGAATTTGTTTTGAAGTGAGGAATTTAAAATCTGTGAGGCCTCAGATTTTCGCTAAGTTCTCTACATCCCCAGAGCTATCTTCAAAGCTGCGTAATCCTCCGGTAAATTCCTGTTTGCTTCTCGAGAAAGTGTTTTCCGGGAAGCTTTAATTGTGATGTTTATGGTCAGGTTGTTTGTATTCTGTTTGTTTGCTGAGAAATGTTAACAGAAAGAGAATATTGAAAATTGGAATTTCAAATTTCGAATCATAAGTTTAAACTGAAATTGATTGACAATTTTACAACCATTTATACACTGTTGCGTCGACTTTTTTTATTTTTTGACATACAGAAAAAGAAAACTGCAGTGTTGAATTTGATTTTGTAGTTTCGGAGATTTTATGATTAAGCAGAAGTGAAATTCTGAACCGAGTTTAATTCCTTGCAATCAAACAAAATCTTATGTTTGATCCTTCATGTGCACACATATACGCTTTTGTGCGTGTGTTTTGGGGAGGAGTGGGAGGATTATGTTATTGGGGAACCCTTAACTTATATGGTTTGAATGATGGAAAATTTTGTATTAGTCTCGTTGCATCTAATGTCTTGAAAGGATGAGAATTTTTGTTTTTATCAAAACTCTGTAAGTTACAGTGACCCTAGATATATGTACACATTCTCTAGTGCTATGTTTTACTTATTTAATAATTATTTGGACCTAAATTCTAATATGTCTTGAGGAAGGCAAAAAGTTATTTGCTAGTAATATAATTTTATTGTTTGTGTTGTATCAGAGGGTCCCAAATCTTATCGGTGGTACTTTTGTTGATTCAAAATCATCGGCATCCATAGATGTTATAAATCCTGTGAGTATATGGATACTATCTTCTTCTTCTTTTTTAATGTCTATATTAGCTTAATATTGTAGAACATTTTAGTTTCTTTACGGGTTCAATGAATTTCTGAATTGGCAATAGGCAACACAAGAAGTTGTTTCTCAAGTTCCTTTGACTACAAATGAGGAGTTCAAAGCTGCAGTGTCTGCAGCAAAGCAGGCATTTCCATCCTGGCGTAACACACCTATTACTACGCGTCAGCGTATCATGTTTAAGTTTCAAGAGCTTATTCGGAGAGACATGGTATGCTTGTCTCAAGTCTGGGTTTCTACTCATATTTTTATTTTACTTTTTTCAATAGGGAATTCCAAGTAATGGGAATTACTGTGATCTTGTTTCAGGATAAGCTCGCCATGAATATTACAACTGAACAGGGAAAGACATTGAAAGATGCCCATGGAGATGTGTTTCGTGGGTTAGGCAAGTGTCTGCTATTGATACTTGTTCTTTGCCTAGATTTTCATGGCCTGAAGATGGTTGAGCTCGATTTGTATGGTGGAGGACTATAAATTTTCTTTCTCTTTCTTTTTTGGGTTTTTGTTACAGAGGTGGTGGAACATGCATGTGGAATGGCGACTGTACAAATGGGGGAATACGCGCCCAATGTATCAAACGGAATTGATACTTACAGCCTTAGAGAGCCTCTTGGCGTTTGTGCAGGGATTTGCCCCTTCAACTTTCCAGCTATGATTCCCTTATGGGTAAGCTTGACATTATATTTTATTCAGTTGCTTCCATTAAATCATTGTTTCAATAAACAGTCATAACTCATTTGGTATTAGAATGTTGCTTTATGTCATTACTGTAATCAAACAAAAGGTTGGAAGTATTACTTCAAAAAATTAATGATTAAGAGAAGTTGAACGAGGTTGCTAGACTGAGAATTAGTAATTTCTTAAGGTTAACTATTTTTTTTTTTTTTTTTTTTTTTTGCCAGCACAAGGCATTAAAAGGTCTTAGTGGCTGTCAAAATATATTTAATTGCTTATTTTATTACTTTACTGCAGATGTTCCCAGTAGCAGCTACGTGTGGTAATACTTTTGTTTTAAAGCCATCAGAAAAGGATCCAGGTAAGCATGATTTTCTTAGTATTTTGGTGCTAAAATCCTCGTAGCATTATCGACTACTTAGTAGTACTGTATGCGCCGTTCTAGAGCAATAAAGAACTTCCCCCTAGAACTTGGTTTTTCAGACAAAGTTTGTTTTGACTTTTGTGATAATACAAGATTATTTATCCTGTTGAAACTTTAGGTTGAAACTTAAGCATTGCTCAAGTTTGTAAACTGAGCTTTGCAAAGTGGCAGTAGACATACATGCAATGCCGTTTGGTACCACTGAGAAACATTTGTGAACAAAACTATTCCCTAACCATCATTTGAATGGATTATTTTAAACAGTTGATATAATATAATTTATCACCTTAAATCCCATCCTGAGTTTATGGTTTCTCTTTCCATCTTTTTTTAATACACATATTCCATTGCAGTTTGATCATAGACCAATACTTCCTTCCATTTTTTACTTCAGTTTTCTTTATTTAATATAAAAAGTTTTTTCTTGAGGATTCTTGCAGGGGCCTCTATTATGCTTGCCGAGTTAGCAATGGAGGCTGGTTTGCCTAAAGGGGTTTTGAATATTGTTCATGGCACGAATGTATGTTCTTTGCGATACAATGTGCTCTTCTGTAATTTGTTAGTACCTTACCTCTTTGTTTCAGAAAATGCACTCAAGGACTACGTAAAATATTTTAATAACCTTCACTTTTAAGATGTTGAAAAATATTTTCTTGATCTTCCTTTTTAATAAGTTGAAAAATGCTTTATCGGTCTTTACTTTTAAGATATTGAAGAAAATATTATTGATCTACACTGCTAAGATGTTTAAGTTCAATTAAATCTTTCTTGAAGAATTCTAAAATGTTACCCGTCTACATCTTCTGATTTGTGAAAAATAATTTCATTATTCACAATTGTATGTCATACATGATGTTGTGGCACTTCTAAACATTGATGTCACTAATGTTGTATCCCAAAATTGGTTTTCTTAATGCAGGATATAGTTAATGCTATTTGTGATGATGATGATATCAAAGCTATCTCATTTGTTGGTTCAAATATTGTAAGCTACTATAGACCTCAGCATCTGAGAACCATTCTTTCTCTTCTCAAATTTGGTTCTTTTCTTCTTTCCGTTTTTTTTTTTTGAGTGTTCTTGGGTGATTCCACGTTTTTGTTCTATAGAGTTAAGGATTGTTGGCCTAGCAAGTGGGAAATGGTGATCATTCAAGATGGTATTCTGGGGTGTCTGTGGCCTGTGGTCTATTTGATTATATTAGAACTGTTAGATAGGACACTCAAGCTTAGTTTTTGCGCTTCCCGTAGGTTTCGGTAGCTTCAGACTTCAAAGTATTCATCTGTTTTTCATCCATAACATTTCAGAGGCTGTAATTTTGTAATTAAGGGAATCTTCATTTCTTTCCTTTTTTCTTTTCCTTTTACTGGTTTAGGAGGTCTATCATATACTTTTCTTCCAGCTCTTGATGCGACAGTGATCCTACTGTTTTGTCTTTAGTCTTCGTTTTTATAGGACTGTTTTTCCATTTCTTGTATATCCTCCCTTTTTTTTCCATTTTAATAATGTCTTTTGTTTCTGATCATGAAAAAATAAAGGCTGGCATGCACATATATGCAAGAGGATCTGCTAAAGGGAAACGCGTTCAGGTCAGTACATTTCTTACTTTAGTAAGAAGCAACTGTTCTCTTGGGCAATATAGATATGATCTTTAGGTATTTCAGTTGAAGTTGACATCAATTCACTACCTGATTAACCTTTGTGCTTAGTCCAATATGGGAGCCAAAAACCATGGAGTTGTTCTACCTGATGCTAGTGTGGATGCTACTTTAAATGCGTTAGTTGCGGCTGGCTTTGGTGCTGCTGGACAAAGATGCATGGCACTCAGCACAATAGTTTTTGTTGGAGACTCAGAAACATGGTATTGTTTGTTCTAACTTCATTCTTTTCCATTGGTGCATGTACTTTTATCTCATATCTTGTTTAATTTATCTTCTTTGTCTTGGGTTTTGAAAACATTGAGACTGCTTTGTTTTCTGACAGTTCCAGTTCATGTTTGCCAAGCTCAAATGTCACACATTACACCTCTCCCCCTTTCTGAAATTTAAATAATTGCCTGTTTTTTTACCCTATAATTTTATTTTATTTGCTATTGCTATAATCAATATGCCCATATGAGTCAAGGAGGTTGCCCTACGGCCCTACCTGGTGTTTAGGACTGAACCTACTGCCTAACAAAAATGTCATGGGTAATTTATATGGTATTCTTATTGTTGCTGAAGGAAAACTGATTTTACACTATTGAGGATTATCTGCATTTTCAAAAATATATTGTGGCTTTACATATGAATCCCAAAATAGTTGCATAAAATAAAGAATTACGGAATCTTTATAAAAGTTCATTCTAGGGTATACAATTGCAGAAGGGGAATGAATTGAGTTTTCAAAGCATTCGAATTCTTATCTAACTTGGTGTAAAATGAATTTTCTACACAGTTGTTTGTTAGGCATTGTACTATCTATATAATGGAGAAATTGGTTACTTGGTTAGGATATTATCTAAGCACGTTTTAGTTAACTACAGTGGTATCAATCTCCTTTTGCAAACATGTTTTCCTGTTATAGTGAATATCTCAAAATACAATTCCCATAAAAGATTATCTTTGGTATGTGATAGTAATGATACTCCCATGTTTTAAAATGTTTATTTGGACAAGATTTGTTTTCTTGGAAAATTAGTTCTATGACGGACATGAAACACCATAGTTGATAGGTTTGGTTATAACCTTTGCCAGGGAGAACAAACTGGTGGAGCGTGCAAAAGCACTTAAAGTAAATGCTGGAACAGAACCTGATTCGGACCTTGGTCCAGTTATTAGTAAACAGGTCAGTATAAGTTTCAAGAACTTTGCACCTCTTCTATGATATCCCTGCTTATTTGATTATCCGACTTCCAACAATTTTCTATGTGTTACATAGAAACCCTGATCTTATATTATGACTAAATGGAAACTTTTTGATACTGAGGATATATTCTCTGATTTGATTGTGTGAGTTTGTAATCTCTAAATTTTGCTTGGGAATATTTCTCGCAATCACAGGCTAAGGAACGGATTTGCCGATTAATTCAAAGTGGTGTTGATAGTGGTGCCAGGCTATTGCTTGACGGGAGAAATATAGTGGTATTTTATGATATACTAATCTTTTACAATCATTACTTGTGCTTCTTCAATACTTTGTGATGCTACGATATGAATTTTCTTTTTGGTATCCATTTTTCTTTATGCATGAACCATTGTAAATAACTAGAAATGAGTAAAGCTAGAAATATCATATATAATCATATTAAAAAGCAGTGCTGAGGGAAACAATATAAATACTAGTGTAGTACTTGAGTTTGAATTTGCTCATTAATACACAATTGATCTTCATTTTCACGTCCAAGTAACTTTGGTTAGGGTTGAATCTGATGACACATCAACTCTTAATTAGGAGTATTAAACAACAGAGGTCTCAACCTTTCTTCCTCCGCTCTCTTTTTCCCTTCTGTCCTCTCTCTCCATCAAAACTCATTTCTTCCTTTTGTTTTGACATAGGAATGAATAACTAAATTGAAAGGCATGCACTAAAATACAAACAGCCACTCTCCCTCCCCTGTGGTGATAAAGGAACCAGCAAGAAAGAAACCAAAGGCAACTAACCAGCTTATCCTTCACTTTCCATCCTCTAACTGGCATATTTGGTCTTTGATTGGGTCTTTGGTTACTAATAAGTTAATCTCTCTCACATTGTAAAATGAAATTGGTCTGCTACAATGTTTATTTATGGCTGTTGACAACAGGTTCCAGGATATGAGCATGGCAATTTTATTGGTCCAACCATCTTAACTGATGTCACAGCTGACATGGATTGTTACAAGGTTTGGTAGTTTCTGTTCAATGATCTTTTGCTATGTTTTTCAGAATGTGAAAAATTTATCATTCCAAGAGTGATAGACTTGGACATTGAGACTTAGCACATACTTAACAATTCTATATCGGTCTGCAGGAGGAAATCTTTGGCCCCGTTCTTCTTTGCATGAGGGTGCGTTGAAATACTGTTTTTATGTTTCTCTGTTTACATAACTTTTCTTTGATTAGATAGCAATATGTTGATTGTTGACATATCTTTGTCCTCTCTCTTGACATTTAGGCCGACAGCTTTGAAGAGGCAATAAACATCGTTAACAATAATAAGTAAATCCTTGAGTATAGCTTCTCTTAACCTTTAAATCATCATTTTATTATGTATTTTACATCCAAGTTATAATATGCTTACAGGTATGGCAACGGAGCATCTATATTTACATCATCTGGTGTTGCTGCAAGGAAATTCCAGACTGAGATTGAGGCTGGGCAGGTAAAACTCAACCCCTGACAACTTGTCTAGGTGTTGCTTTTGGAAGTTGGATGTAACTAGGATTGAAAATGATTAAAAGATTCAACTTTAAAGCTTATGTTTACAAGTCATGGATCACTTTTTTCTGCCACATATTTACCCATTTTTATATTAATATTATGGTTCTTAGATATAAATTTTGGTTTAGTAGTCTTCCGGCATGGGTTTTATGTAAATTCTCAGAATAGATAGTTCAACCAGCAGTGAGGTCATTTCTTCTTGGAGCTTTGAAAATGCTAATTATTATTACTTTGAAACAGGTTGGCATCAATGTTCCTATACCAGTTCCCTTGCCCTTCTTCTCATTTACCGGCTCCAAGGCTTCTTTCGCAGGCGATCTTAATTTCTATGGTAAATTTGTTCCCTATGTGGCAATTCCTTGTCCTCTCCATCCTTTACTACATTTATTTCCATCTTCATTGTTCTAGTTGCATAAAAGTTAGATCTTAATTACAGGCAAGGCTGGAGTAAACTTTTACACTCAGATCAAAACAGTAACTCAACAATGGAAGGACTTACCTGGAAGCAGCGGAGTTTCGCTGGCAATGCCAACCTCTCAGAAGTTATAAAAGATTTCAATGAGAGTAATCAACTTCTAAATTCCAGAAATTGTATGAATTATCCAATAATTTAATAATATTAATAACATGACTTTTATCTTGTATGTGCATGCTTTTCTTCCACATTTTTCAGTTTCTTTTTCTTTGGGTAGAATGCAATAAAATGTTTAGTATAGAACTCCGATTCACATTTAATGAAAATAGATATAAACATAGAGACTGAAAACTGCCGCTGTAGGGGGAAAAAGCCAAAAAAGTTTACATGTAGCCAATTCAAACTCTACATTTAGTAGGATTGATCCTCCATTGCCGATATAAACCGTTAACTTCTCGAGTCAGGGCCAAGTGCTTCTTCCCATAGAGGTGACAGTCAATGTCATATATGCTATAGCAGCTTACGTAGCAGTAGCATATTTCGCACCACCACAGAATATATTTTCCTTAGGCCTTCCAACTCATAACAGGCAGCTTTGTGTTGTCTTCCCTGAATGTGAGAGATGTATGTTATCTCTCTTCGAGTTGTTACTTGACATAAGGAGCATGTCCACTCCTCCTTGACTTGATTAGAAACTTGGATTTCAGATAACTCTCCACCTGCTTCTTCCACTTTTTCTGAAATTTCTTTGATTTCCTCGGCAGCTAACTTGTTTTTATCATTCTCTATTAGACTAGCCTGATACATACAGTGAATGCCAACTTAGAGAGACTTTATAAAAGTTACAATCTTGAGTAAAAAACTGCATGATTTGTATACATACACAGGCACACACACACACACACACAGAGTATACTTAAAAAGCTTCAAGAAAAATGGATGTATCCTAATTATTATTATATAGGTAGTGACATACCTCAGTAGAAACTAGTTTCTCTTCCTTGCAAGCTTGAAATCCATTCTCTTGAACCTCAGCTTGAATTTTGTTTTTGCTTGAATGCAGATCCTTACAATCCTTAAACTTATCGATGACAAGTTTTGTGTGGACAGAGAGACAAGCAGAGACGAGGTGTTGATAAACATAAAAAGCACCTTTGAACTTGGGCATCACCAAGCAGCAAGTAAATTATCAGCTTCATGTATGGCCAGAATGGTAGCCTAGTGTTTTGAAAATAGTACCAAAATAAGGATAATCAAAATACAAGTGAATTCAATAATGTTATTTCATTGTTCAACACATTTCATGCATTGTCCAGTATAGGAATAGGAATGGTCATAGTAAGAGTGCAGACGTTTTTTTAGTTAAAAGCAGTTTCTGGGTCTATTTCGTATTATTTGATCAGAATTTATGCACATGAAAGTAGGGAGTTTTTTGCAAACTTACCATTGAAGTAGAAAGTGAAAAGAGTGTTCAAAGAGTAAAATGAAAGAAAACAAAATGCGGTGAATGATATGATAAGAACAAATCATTTGCCATATCATTTGAGTTTGTTTTTAGACTAAATTTTTGGATTGATTAGCATTGGTGTTATTTTCAGGTAATATAATACTCATATATTTTAAAAAGAACGGTGAATTACATAATTTTTTTTTTCTTACTAGGATCATAGAATTATTAGGCATTCCTTATAATCTAAGATATCACAAGTCATAAAAAACTACATAAAGTCATAAAAAAATAAAAAATAAAAAAATAAAAAATAAAAAAAACAAAAAAAAAAAACTACATAAAGGTTATTATGACAATAATGTGAAACTTCAAGGAAAGTTTTAGTATAGACATATTCGTGGGAGAGTTTATAATAATTTTCAGAGTGGTGCCGATGTTGACACCCATAAATATAATAATCACATGAGAGCCTCTTTTGACAATCCAATTTTTTCTTTTTACACTTCTTTTCTAAAGACATTTCATTCTCAAAATTTAAATTAAAAAAAAATTCTAAAGACATTTCATTTTGTTCCAATATTATCCTTTTTATTTTTTGGCACTCAAGACACTCCATTTTAAAAAATAAATGTCTAAAGACACTCCATCTTATTTTAATAAAAGTTAGGACGAATCATCATAGCCTTTGGATTCATCTAAGGAGTAATCTTTTTTGAATTAAATTATTAAAAACAATTTTTATCTCTCATAAATCATTAGATTAAATATTATATATTAAACACTCTCTCTTAAATTTTTAATTACCATATTAAACTTTTTTTCCTTTAATACATATATCTAATTTTCTATCTCAATTCATTCTCAAGCAAGCTAACACTTAAGGAAAAAAAAAAAAAAAATAAAAAAAAAAAAAAACTTATGAATAAACTTGATTTTTAGGAACCATATATATGTACATATTTAAAAAAAATAATAATAATAAAAAAAAAAAAACAGGTACCCTATTTTTCAAAAAAAAAAATCGAAAAATGAAAATGCTTTTGTTACCTTTGTAGGTATATGATTACTTAAGGAATTTTAATTTTTTTCATATCGAATCTAGTTGCAACAAATCAAGTTTTCATATAACTTTTTTTTTTTTAAAAAAAAAAAAAAAAAAAAAAAAAAGGTATTTGTATTGACTTTTATATATATAGTCTTTTTACTGTCAGTTCGTCCTGATATAAAATATATCAGAACGAAGAATGTAAACCATAGATTATAAAGAAGTTTTGACAAGTGCATACACTTTGAGTCAAATTATGTAAATTTAATGGTCCACATTCTTCATCCCGATATATTTTATATCAAGACAAACTGAAAATAGAAATATATACATACATATATATATATATATATATATAATACTGTTAGTAAAAAACCAAAATATTCATAAGTTTTTTTTTTTCTTTTAACTATTAATTAGAGATTGATCGAGAAATTGTGGAGATATGATTTTTTTTTTTTTTTTGAAAAATGGAGAGAGTAATTAGGAGATAGTGTTTAATATGGTAATAACAGATTTATGAGAGAGAATTTAATACGTAATATTTAATCTAATGATTTAAGAGAGATAATTTAATTAGATTGAAGTGTCTTTAGATTTTTTTTGTCTTGTTTAGTAATTTTAATTAAGGTTAAAATTGTCATTAATAAAAAAAATTAAATTGGAGTGTAAATAGATAATTTGTGGATTGTAAAGAGAAACTCTCTAAGCACACCTATATTTATAAAAATTTTAATTACAAAAATATCCCAATATCAATTTACTAATAAGGATAAATTAGTTTAATTAAAAATAATCGAAATACTATATATACCTATTAATTATACCCATATCTTCAACTATATCACTTTATTAAAAAAAAAAATAATTAAACCCTAATTCAATTTTTAGTATCATATTTACGGGTATAAAGAAAAAGAGAGAATTGGCTGTCAAAATATATTGATCTCCACATGGATGGTGTGCAATAGTATATTATAATAATATTAATAATTTTTATTAAAAAGAGGTAGAATTGTTGTTTTCTTTTAGTGTATAGTGATGATAGTTAAAATAAATAATTATATTAAATTAAAAATAAAAAATAAAAAATCTCCTTGTTTGAAGGGGCGGTGTTGTAGGGAGAATCTTCAACATGTCCCTTTTGAAAACATTGTAGACCAGATTGTGAGCAACCTGCAAGAGAAGAACAAGTCTTAGCCTCTTAGAGTCTTAGGTCACCAAAATGGAAATAGCCACCCACCCTTTCTTCAAACTCTCAATTCAATACTAAACTTTTTTATTATTTTTTTCATTTTTGGATTATAATGAGTGTAAGACAAAGATTTGATTAATTATCATGCAATTGATAGATTTTTCCAACATTCCTTTTAATATAAGTTGAAAAATCTAGATTTTAACCGGTTCTACATAATTTCAGAACATAATCGTAGGTGAGTATAAAGAAAAGAATTTAAAATTTAAAAAATTTAAGAACATAACCATTTAAACTAACCCTTAAGTAGAACTTCTTGAAATTTAAGAATTTAAAAATTCTTCATATTGTGTTTTTGAGCCCAGAGAACTTAAAACTTTATTATTTTTGAAATTCCGTGTGTTAATAATTTAAGAGAGTTTATAAATAAATTGTATTAAAATAAAAACATTCGTTTAAATAAGGATACTATTGACATTAAAATGAGTGTTTATAATAATGTTTTAATTTTAAAAAGAATTTCTTTTGACAATCCAATTTTTTCTTTTGACACTTCTTTTCTAAAGACATTTAGATTCATCCAATGAGTAATTTTTTTGAATTAAATTATTAAAAAAATAAATTATCTCTCCTAAATCATTAGATTAAATATTACATAATAAACACTCTCTCTTAAATTTTTAATTACTATATTAAACTCTCTCTCTTCCATTACATATATCTAATTTTTTATCTCTATTCTTTCTCAAACAAGACTAACAGTTAAGAAAAAAAAAAAAAACTTACGAATAAGCTTAATTTTTAGGAAATATATATAAATATATATATATAAATATATATATATATATATATATATATATATATATTAAGAAAAACTCAAAAAACAAGTACCCTATTTTAAATCGAAATATGAAAATATTTTTTATTACTTTTGTATGTATATGATTACCTAGAAAACTTTAATTCTTTCATTAGTATTAGAAATTCTGAGTTTAATCGAATCTAGTTGATTCAAATCAAATTTTCATATATCTTTTTTTTTTTTTTTTTTTGAAAAACAAGGTATTTGTATTGACATAAAAACCAAAATATTCATAAGTCTTTTTTTTTTCTTTAACTATTAATTAGACTTTGATCGAGAAAATATAGAGATAGAAATTAAAAAAAAAAAAAAAAATAGAGAGAGAGAGTGTTTAATATGACAATATTAGATTTATGAAAAAGAGTTTAATAGTAATATTTAATCTAAGACTTAGGAGAGATTTTTTTTTTTTTTTTAATAATTTAATTAGTTTGGATTGTCTTTAGAATTTTTTATGTCTTATTTAGTAAGTTTAATTCATATTAAAATTATCATTAATAAAAAAAAATTAAATTGGAGTGTAAATAGATAATTTGTGGATTGTAAAGAGAAACTCTCAATTTTAAATTTAAGACATAGATGTACTTATAAATATATGTGTGTTTATTATATTTATGTGTGTCAATATTCGTACATTTTTCAGAATTTCAAAAAAAATAGATGACAGTTTCAGATGAAAAAAGAATGGAAGACTAATTTCAAAACCTACAAGAGTAGCTATAAGCCAAACACTATAGTAGATGGTTAAATTAACCAGAGAGAATATATATATATATATATATATATATGATCAAAACATTTCAGATTGTTTTTAATATAGGCATCAGCATCTTGTTGTACATTTACAATGGATTACTGAGCATTAAAGTTGGAATAAACCAAAATGTAACATAAGCTATCGGCACCAACGATCCTTGCCAAGTTCTTCTTCTCCGTAAGGTGTGTTTCCATGTTACCCTCACCAGTGCAGCTTATATTGCATATGTTGCACCACCATAAATTATCTCTAAGCTCTACACATTTACTCTTTTAACTTCTCTTCTGGACCGGTTGCTCCTGTTTAGACAGATCAACACATTTCTTAAATTACATTTAGAAGTGCTTTTATTAAAATCAAAAGCACTTTTCATATGGTAAAAGTAACTTGCTTAGTTAAAGTATTTTCAAGTAAAAACGATTTCTCTAAGTATATACTTGCAGGGGATATGTATATAGCTTAACCTCCGGGGCAGGTTTTTGGATTGCCGGCTCTTTGTTGTGAGCTTCACAAGCAGCTTTGTGTCGCTTACCGTGAAGATGAGAGTTGAGTGTCGTCTCACATTGGGTTGTGAGTTGACATATAGCACAACTCCACTCTTTCTGGACTTGTTTAGGAACTGGGATTTCAAAACATGCTCCGACTGCTTCCACTTTTTCGCTTAACATCAGATCAGTATCGGGTTTCTTGTTCTCTGTCTGACTGATATATTGCCCCATTAGACTAACCTTTTCTAGAAAAAAATGGGGAACAAATTTCTGTGTCTCACTGGTGATATCATGCTTCGTTGGACTAACCTTCTGTGGCAATTTGGGAACAAATTTCTCCGTATCATTCCCTGTTAGACTAACCATCTGCAGCAAATGAGGGGGAACAAATTTTTCCGTCTGACTACTATCGGGCCCCGTTACACTAACCTTCCGTAAATGGCGGGGAACATATTTCCCTTTTTGACTGATATCATGCCCCGTTAGACTAACCTTCTGTGGCAATTTGAGAGGAACAAATTTCTCTGCCTGACTGATATCATGCTTCGTTGGACTAACCTTCTGTGGCAATTCAGGAACAAATTTATCCATATCATTCCCCGTTAGACTAACCTTCTGCAGCAAATGAGGGGGAACAAATTTCTCCGTCTGACTGATATCAGGCCCCGTTACACTGACCTTCCGTAAATGGGGGGGAACAAATTTCTCTGATTGACTGATATCATGCCCCGTTAGACTAACCTTCTGTAGCAAATGGGAAGGAACAAATTTCTCAGTCTGATTGATATCATTCCCCGTTAGACTGGGAACAAATTTCACCTGCTCGCTTGCAGATACTTCCTTTATTTTCTCTGCTACTTGTACAGTTTTCACTTCTTTCTGCACAACATTGGGCTCTCTGCATTCAAACTGCACCGCAAGGTGCATGTGAGGATTAAGTTAAAGGGAGATTTCGTTAGCCTAGGTATCGTTAAAATACAAAAACACACATAAAAGAACTTTTATTACATCAAAAGCACTTTTTAAAATAGTTTAAGTAGCTAAAAGTTCACCTTATGATTTTATAATGGTTGATTGAAAATAAATGAACGTAATGTTTTTAAAGATGCAAAAAATGCTTTGAATATTTTTCTAGAGAAGCACTTAGCAAATACTTGACCTATTAAATAAACTTGCCTATGGGGCGTTAAAGTCTATTGACAGAATACATTTTCATACATTTTCAAGTAAAAGTGATTTCTCTAAGTACATACTTGCAAGCATATATGATATATACCTTAATATCTGGGGCAGTGGAAGCTTTGTTTTTAGATTGTTGGGTCTTTATTTTGATCTCCTCACAAGCTGCTTTGTGTCTCTTACTCTGAAGATGAGAGTTGAGTATTGTCTCATTTTCGACTGTAAGTAGACAGATAGCACAAGTCCACTCTTTCTGGACTTGTTCAGGTTCAAAAGATTCTCCAACTGCTTCCGCTTTGTCACTTACCGTTAGATCAGTATCAGGTTTCTTGTTCTCTGTCGGATTGATATCAAGCCCCGTTAGACTAATTTCCTGTAGAAAATGGGGAACAAATTTCACCTGCTCGCTTGCAGATACTTCTTCATTTATTTGCTCTGCTACTCGTACAGTTTTCTCATTGGGCTCACTGCCTAATAACTGCACCACAAGGTGCATGTGAGGATCATGTCAAAGGAAGATTAGCCTATGTTTTGTAAAATTACAAAAACTGAAAAACACAAAATAAATTTTCTAAAAATTAAGTCACTATGTATTACCATTACTTACCTTAATAGCAACAAGTTTCTCAAGAGCTTCAGTCCATTCTCTTTTATATATCTCTTTACTTCATTTTCAAAGTTACTACTCTTTGAAAAGGAATCCATCCGCAAATTGAACTTGTTGACGAGAGCTTTTATGTCGATTGAGAGGCATGGACAAACTAGGTGTTTATATGCATACAAAGCGCCATCGAAGTTGGGTATCACCAACCAGCATGTGATTACCAGCTTCAAGTAAAGCCAGAATGGTAGACTACATGTAACATATTAAGCAAATGAGTAAAGAAAACATATAAAGTAACAAAATTAGCCGAATTTATGTTTTCAATTTTAATCTAATCTATTTCTTGATATCAAATGTGAAAGCTTAAATTCAGTTTCTAAGTTTCATTAAAACGAAGGAGCCTACATAGTCACTTCGTTATATGAAATTAATCGGAAACCAAAATAGAATAAAGAACCATAATCGACTAGATGAAGTTGATCCATCCCAGCAGTACGTCCCTCACATCTACAACATTGAGGTTGTGGGTTAGACTCATATCCCTCTCTATCAAACCCGAATTATTTACAATTATTCGTACAAAAGATGATAAAATAAAAAAAAAAATAATAAAAAAAAAAACAAAGAACCATAATATTGAAGACAATATGTCCTATTTTTTTTTTCTTTAATCTCACCAAAAATTCAATTGGAACCCAGATAAATTTAATCAAATTTACTGAAATCAGACAAAAAAAAAAAAAAAAAAAACAGAGGTACATGAAATGAATGAAAAAAAAAAAAGGGAGTAGCAAAATTACCATAGAAGTAGGTTATGAAAAGCCTATTCAAAAAGGAAAATCAAGGAAAACAAAACCCAATAAGCCACCAACTTTTTATAGTCTGATGAGCTTGAATCATCTGCCTCAATTGCTCTTATTGAAGCCTTTCTGTTGCCAACAAAAACATCACCATCTTCATCATAATAATCACCATAATCATCATCATAACAACAGAAAAACAGACAAATAATTAAGGTACTTACAGAGGATAAACCAAAGCTAAAAGAGACCTGCAAGTAAATCACAAACAATATCAACAGTGAATAATTTCCTAAAAAAATTAACATAATTACATAGTCAAGGATCCAAGTAGCTTTTTTGTTTTGTTGTTTTTATGTATATTAATGTCTTCTAATCAGTAATCAGGAAATTAACTGCACTAACAAACATGAAATCAGGAAATGCAAAATCTTCTACTAATGCAAAAAAAATTCACTTGTACATTCAAACTAATTAGTTACTTCGTATCAAAGAAAAGTACGTAGATGAATACTTACCATGCAAGAATATCGAAGTATTTCACTGCAAACATGAAAAGATCCACAAAACCCATTTCGAATTCGATCTCTTTGAATTCTGTTCTCTTTGCATGAAATTACAGAGCAACAACTTTCTTATAAATAAATAAATAAAAGAGACTTCAAAGAAGAAGAAGAAGACCTGAAGTGAAACTCAAGTCCATAGAGTTAAGTAAATGAAAGCTTTTACATTTGAAAGCACAAATTCCAGCGGTCGTTTTCACTTTTTACACTCGAAACCCGAAATAACCCTTCGCTTTCACTAAAATTACGAGATTATCCCTTTCATATAAAGATTCTGTCATATCAGTTACTCTCTCTCGTAGATTGACACGTTTACTTGAGAGTTGAGACATTTCAGTACAGTGAAAGTTTGCGAGTAAATACAATTATATTCAAAAACAGCATTAAATAGAAAATTAGTTTTAAAACAGCTTTTTTTTATATTCATTTTATTAAACTCCATTAAGTTTGCATTAAATTGGTAACTTTCTCCAGAATTACAAGTTCAAAATAACAAAAAATAACAAAAAATTAATTTAAAATTACGAATAATAAACTTAAAACCTTAACTTATTAATGAGAAAGGTTAAATTTTAAAAAAGTATTTATATAAAAGAAATATTCAATTTTGTAATTAGAAATTTTAAATTGGAATGAAAATAATTATTAATTGAGAAGGGAAAAAAAATTGAAACATGAGAGGGAGAGAATTCGGTGAGAGAGAGAGAGATATATATATATAATTAGAAATATAATGTATTTGGGAGAGAGAAAGAAAGGAAGAGAGTAGTGAGATGTGGATGTTGATGCTTGATGGCTGACGTGACTAATGACAGTATATAAAAAGAAAAAAAACTATAGATACTGTTCTAACTCTACGCGTAATGCTTGTTAATTAAGTAAATAATATATTTACTTAAAATATATATATATATATATATATATTTTAACACTGATCCAACTTTAGCCCGAATCAGCCCTTAAACAGTCGTCTAATTTGTGTGTAAATATATTTATGTTACCTTTATTTCTATGATCAAAAATTATTTAATTTAAAATTTATTTAAAATGGTTATTTTGATAACAAATGAATAAATTAATGGTCACGAATTCATTAAAAATGATCATTTTAAAACTAACTTCTCATTAATGACTATATTAACATTAATCAACCAAATTGGCAATAGTCGGAATAATTATCCATTTTTCTATTGGAAAATGATTGAAATTTCTTCTCTATGACATTACGATGTGAAGTTTTTTCAAACATGTTTAATATACAGAATGCCTTTGGATATATCAGCAAAAATGTTTCATGTTTATGTTATCATTCTTCAATGTATAAAGGGCATATTTATCAGGAATCCTGCTTAGGAAAATGAATTAAGTTTCTGATTTATGAATTCCACTGTTTACTAAATTTTTAAGGAATTAAATTCCGTAGACCCCACTCACAAATTAGAAATTAAGTTCCTAATGGAAAGGGAACTTGATTCCTTCCACTTACCTTAGGAATCAAGTTCCATCTCCTGATTGAAAAAGAAATTCATAATATATTTATTAAAATAACCTCATTTAAAAAATAATACAAAAAAAAAAAAAAAAAAAAAAAACAATCTTCTTCATGATTATTTACTTTTGTTTTTCGTTTTCGTAAATTATATTAGTTTACTTTTTTTTTTTTTAATCTTCATCTTGGTTTATATAATTAACATTTTATATTATTCTAGCCGTGTGATTTCTAAAAAATTCATATATATATATATATATATAATTATAGTGTTATGAGTAATATAAAACATATTTTTTCATACTAATAAAAAAAATATTTCATCATGTTTTATACACAAGGGTATTTATGTAATCAATTATGTATCATTCTGATTCCTTGGTTTAAGTAAACACTAAAATAGAAAAAATTTGATTCTGTTTTCGATTCCTAAATTGTTAGTAAACACTGGAATGTAATTTAGTAACTTTATTCCGATTCCTCTCAATTCTCTTTCCAATAGAACTTGATTCTGATTTCATCAATTCCTAATTAGTAAATGAACCCAAAGTGAATTTAAATTTTTATTTTCGAGCTGATTAAAAAGGAATTTGAATTTGTACGCTTAATATTATAGGAACTAACTCACGGTTTCATGGAGTTTGGGACGTCAGCTTGTTTGATTTTTGTAGTAGCAAATTTTAGTAATAAATATAACTGCAAGGCAAAATTGAGTCATGGAGATGATGATTATCTTGATGTTGTTGTCTGATTTTAGTTTTTTAGTTTTTTAATAAATATAACTATTGTTGGAGAAAAAAATAGGTAGAGAACTTACGAGTTACTATAATTAAAAAAAATATTTTAAAGAGAATCTTAATCTTTAACAAAAATCATTTCCTTTAATATATATCGCCCTTTTTAATATATACTTTTAAAATGAAATTTAACCATTGGATGAATCCAGTTCTTATATTTGGAAGTCCGATGTTTTCTTTCTATCGGCACACACCGAGAAGAAAAGGACTATTACCGTGCAAGAACATCAAATCATTTCACTGCAAACTTGACAAATCCAAGATAACCCATTCCTAATTCAATTTCTCTTTGTATTATTCTCCAAGGGCCCAAGTAAAAGTGAGACTTCATGGACGAAAACCTGAAAAAGATATCAATGGACTATAAACTAAGAAGTTGAAAAAGAAGAGATTATTAGGCTTAAAAGGAAAAAAAAAAATGGAAAAAAACAGAAAGCAATAAGGGCGAATTTGGGAACCAAATCATTACGTTTCCACCGATATATTATGAACCCAAATCAGATATCGTTTACCCACGGAAGTATCCAAAGTGTACTACATCAATGTGCACATATTCCTATCAGATTTTTGCTATCATACACAAGAAACCAGAGAGTTTGAAATGTTGCTTTATTTTTAAGGTAATACAATACTCATATATATATATATATATATATATATGGGTGAAAATAGAAACTAGCCAAAAATTAAGGGGGTTTATTGTTTTTGGCCGGAATTAGTATTTTGATTATTTTTGTCAAACAATCCACTTTTGAGACAAAAATGCCCTTCATTCAGAAATGATTAAAAAAATCAAATGAAATTTTCTTCTTTACCTCTTCTCTCTCTCATTTTCTCCAGAACATTTTCTTTTCTTATTTCTCTCTCTTTCTTCTTTCTCTCTTCAATCTCATCTTTTTCTCTCTTTCTCTCTCCACCAGATCTCACGCCTCTCTCCTCTCTCCACCATAGTTTTTTTTTTTGCAACCCAAATCTCCTCTCTCATATTTCTCTCCTCTTTAATCCAAATACTAGATTTTTTATAAAAAATTCAGTTTTTCTTTTTTATTTTGAAATTTTTTCAGATTTTAAAACGTTTGGATTTGTGTTTTAGTTGTTGATTTTAAGGGTGGTTGTGCTTAAGTTTAGGTATTGTTTGTTTTTAAAAAAATTCAGATTTTGGTTTATTAAAAAAAAATTTCCAGATTTTTTTTTAAAAAAAATTAGGCTTTTTTATGTTGAAAAATTTCAAGATTTTAAAAAATTTACAGATTTTTTAAGATTAAACAGACCAGTGGAAAACGAATTAAACACACTAGCCAAACGAATTAAACACATCAAGGCAAAAACGACTAAACACACCAGACAAAAATGACTAAACATACCAGACAAACAAATTAAACACACCAAGCAAAATGAATTAAACACACCTGGTGTGTTTAGTCGGTTTTGCCTAGTGTGTTTAAGTTCTTTTTGCTTGGTGTGTTTAGTCTTTTTTGCCTGGTGTGTTTAGTCGTTTTTGTCTAGTGTGTTTAGTCTTTTTTGTCTTGGGTGTTTAATTCATTTTTTGCCTGGTGTGTTTAGTCGTTTTTGTCTGGTGTGTTTAAGTCCTTTTTGTTTAGCGTGTTTAGTCTTTTTACCTGGTGTGTTTAGTCGTTTTTGTCTGATGTGTTTAGTCTTTTTTGTCTTGGGTGTTTAATTCCTTTTTTGCCTGGTGTGTTTAGTCGTTTTTGTTTGGTGTATTTAAGTCATTTTTGTTTGGTGTGTTAAGTCCTTTTTGCCTGGTGTGTTTAGTCGATTTCCTTGTTTTGTTTAAAAATTCCAGATTTTTTTTAAAAAACTTCAGAGGCATTTTTCTGTATTTCGGTTTTTTTTTTTTCAAAATTTGTAAGTGTGGTGGTTGTTTTTATGAATGAAATTTTTTAGATCATGTTTGAATTTTTTTTTTCCAGATTTTGTTTAATTAAACACATCAGGCCACCGATTAAACATATCAAGCAAAAAAGACTAAACACACCAGGCAAAAAGAACTTAAATACACTAAGGAAAATTAATTAAACACACCAGACAAAAACGACTAAATTCACCAGTCAAAAAGGAATTAAATACACCAGACAAAAATGACTAAACACACTAGACAAAAATGACTAAACACACCAAACAAAAAAGGAATTAAACATACCAGACAAAAAAGACCAAACACATCATGCAAAAATGACTAAACACACTAGGCAAAAAAGGAATTAAACACACCAGACAAAAAAGACTAAACACACCAGACAAAAACGACTAAACACACCAAGTAAAAAAGACTAAACACATCAAGCAGAAAGGACTTAAACACACCAGGTAAAAACGACTAAACACACCAGACTAAACCGACTAAACACACCAGGTGTGTTTAATTAGGTTGCTTTGTGTGTTTAATTCGTTTTGTCTTGGTGTGTTTAATTCGTTTTGTCTTGGTGTATTTAATAAGTTTTATCCTGGTGTGTTTAATTGTTTTTGCCCTGGTGTGTTTAATCATTTTTGTCTAGTGTGTTTAATTTGTTTACCTGGTGTATTTAGTCGTTTTTGCCTTGGTGTGTTTAATTCGTTTGTCTGGTGTGTTTAATTCGTTTACCACTGGTGTGTTTAATCTGGAAAAATCTGAAAATTTTTTAAAATCTTGAAATTTTTCAATATAAAAACAAAAAACCTAATTTTTTTAAAAAAAAAATCTGGAAATTTTTTAAAACAAAATAAAGTCTGAATTTTTTTTAAACAAACAATACCCAAACTTAAGCACAACCACCCTTAAAATCAACAACTAACACACAAATCCACCAAATCTGAAAATTTTTGTTTTTATAAAATCTGAAAATTTTTAAAAAATCTGGAAAAAAAAAAGAAAGAGAAGTTGAAGAAGAAGAAGAAGAAGAAGTGAGAAAGACGGAGGAGAGAAGAGGAGAGAAAGAGAGAAGAAGGAGAGAAAGAAGAAGAAGAAGGCGTGAGATGAGAGAGAGAGAGAGGAAAAACATTCTACACAAATGAGAGAGGAGGTATTTAAAAAAAAAAAAAAGGAGAGGCAATTATGTCTCTACAGTGGATTTTTTGACAAAAACAATCAGTTTACTAATTCCAGCTAAAAACAATAAAGACCCTTAATTTTTGGTTAAAAAGGGGTATTTCCTCAAAAGTTTTTATATATCTATTACTATATATAAAAGAGAGAGAGAGTTTATTTTTTTTAAAAGTACAATTATAAATACAGATTTTAAGTTTATATAATTACTTAATAGATAGATTTAAAAGTACAATTACAAATAATACCCTTAAAATTTATAATAATTACTTAATAGATAAGTTTTAGTGGAGTTTGTAGAATTACTTAATAAATATATCTTAGTAATAGTAACACAACAGGGTAACATGTATTTGGATTAATGATTATTTTATATTGTAAAATGAGATAAGAGATGAAAATATAAATTTCTATACATTTAATGACTTGAAAAGGAATAAGAAATATTATAAGGGTATAAATTTAATTTGTCATGCAACTTGATGACTTAAGTATAAATATATATACCGGGGAAGTTTATAAGTGAAAGAAAATAAATAAATAAATAAGAGATTTAACTGCAAGCGGTGGATTCATCTGATAAGGAAGATGTGGATATCAGTTATTAAATATTTAAATAATCATTTCATCACAATTTATGCAATTAAGTTGAAAAGTACTTTTGGATGTGAAAAAAATATGATTTAGTTGTTGAAATGTTCAATAAAAGTTGCAAACAATTGTATATGGATTACTATTGTTAAATCATCGTGGGAAAAACCTCTTTTGAAGCAAATGTAGAAGAGCTTCTTATCAAACCCATGAATTTAAAACTTTCTCAGGGTATTATATTAATGTAATAACATTTACATAAATTAAAATTATACCTTGTTATATTAACATCTATTATTTTTCAAGAATATGTATATTTATAAATACGAAACTCAGATATTAATTTAAGAACATGTCTTGCATGTGCCATAAAAACCAGTATATCTATAAACGTTACTCTCTTTCTTTTTTGTTTTTGGTTTTGTTTTTTTTTTTTGTTTTGTTTTTTTTTTTTTCCGATAAAGTAAAAGATACTAATCAATGCAGATTTATTAATGACAATTAATATACAATATATACTTTGAATTCATAAGATTACCCATGTCCTTTCTAATTTTCATCGATCGTCTAATCCATCTTATTGTTAAATGTGATTTACGTGAAGTTAAAGACTCGTTTTCTACTTTCGTAATGAATATTTTTTCCATAAATGAAAATATAGGTAAATTACCGTTAGTATGGTGGTAAACCCTCACACTTATGTTACACCATCATAATGGATACGGTTTGCAAGAGGAAATAAAAAACTAATATATATCAGTCTTTCTATTATCAGTTCGAACTGATATGAAAATATATTAGTTCCTTGCATATGAGTCATTAGATTTAAATGATGCTTTGACAAGTGCATGCAGCTAAATCAAAGTATTTAAATCCAATGACCCACATGTAAGGAACTGATATATCTTTTGTCAGTTCGAACTAATAATAATAATAAAATATATATATATATATATATATCATTCTTTCTACTGTCAGTTCGTCCTAATATAAAATATATTAGGACGAAAAATATGGAGAAGTTTTGACAAGTGCATACACTTTGAGTCAAAGTATGTAAATCTAATGATCAACATTCTTCGTCCTAATATATTTTATATTAGGACGAACTGACAATAGAAAAATTATATATATATATATATATATATATAATACTTCTCCAATCAGAACCGTATTGATCGACTTTATAATTTCGAGACGTCCAAGCACAGCCACAGCTACAGCCACACAATCACAGTGGGTCCGTATCCCCACATTAACAAATACCCACACCTAATATAAATGTTTGGTTGTGGTTGGACGTCCTTAACTTATAATTTTAGGACATCCTTACTAGAGAACCATTATATATATACAAGGGCGAAACCAGAATTTTGGTTTTGGAGGGGCCAATACAAAAATTAATGTTCAAGTCGGTTATGCAAGATAAATGTAACACCCTCTTTTATATGTCAAAAATCATTTATAATTAAATTTACTTCCATTTCCATTTCAATTACATAATCTTAAAGTCCGTAAAAAAATCATTTGTTTACCTTTTGCAAAACCGATGTCTAATTTATTATTTTTATACATATCCATGTAAATCTAAACTTTTTCTGATAAGGTATACTAAAATTTGAGGGTATTTCTAGGAATGGAAGAATGAAGATACTCCAATAAAAAAAAATAATTAAAAAAAAAAAAAAAAAACAAAAACCTAAGTCAATCAAGTTTTATTAAATTTTAAAAAATAAAAATTATTGCACATGTCATTAACACACTGCCCAAAGTTATCTCTCATCTCTAACAATTAAGATCTCTTTTACTTTCGTCTCTAGCCTCTAGCGTCTACCTCTGCAAATGTCTCTACCTCTGCAAATATTATCTTTCATTTTCAATTGCAATTTAATTTCCTTCTTTGTCTATCAAAGAGATCAAGTCATCAAGATCTCTTCTTTTTTGCAAGGCTTCCAAAAACTGTAATAATCTTTCCTATTTTATAGTGGGGAATGTTATCTACCTTTTTCATTTACATTTATCACTCATTAATTGATACGTATACACTTTTTCATTTAATAAAAAGCTCCCATTTTTTGTTGCAAAACTTATTTACGTCTTTACCCCTGATGGTTGCTTCTATTATTTTATTAATAAGGGGTAAAGATGTAAACAAATTTTGCAGTAAAAAGTGAGAGTTTTTTATTAATTAAAAAAGTGTATACGGTTAAGCAATGAGTGAGAAAAGTAAATAAGAAAGACAAATGAGAAAGGTAGATAACATTCCCCTTTTATATTTAGTGCTTATTTTCTTAATCAGAGAATCAAAAACTTGAAAAGATTTTTTTTTTTTTTTTTTTTTGGGGTTATTTATGTGGGACAATATATAAAACACCGGTGTACTCGTACACCGTGTAGAAAATACTACGATCGAATGTTGGGTCACACTTTTTCAAATTACGATCACAATATTTCCTACACGGTGTATGGGTACACCGGTGTTCTATAACCTAACCCTATTTATATATATATATATAAATTGTTTTTCAACACGTTAAGTTGAATGTTTCGTTATCATAAATTACATTATATTTGCTAAATTTATAATTAAGTTGTTGTGAAAGAAGTTTCTGAAGAAGTTTCTGAATTAATCTTTATTTTTTGAATAGTTTGAAAGTCAAGCTCTTTCCTTAAAAAAACATAGTCATAGGGTATAGACGAAGACGACCGAAATATTCAACTGCTCTAAAGTGAAAAAAATAAATTAATAATTAAAAATTGAAGTAATAAAGGAAGAAAATATTTTTATTAAACATTATTTTGAAGAAAATAATTAAATTAATATTTTTTTTTGTTAAACATTATTTTTATATTTCGTATAAATAAAGGAAGAAAATAAAAAAATAACTTTAGAAATCATTAGAAATTCATTTGTAACACAAGCGTAAATTTATTTTGAAGACCATTGTAACACCGTGCAATGTTCCGTCCAATGTTGTTCGCCGGTGAAGGATACTTATTCAGCCCCTCAATTTCTCAATTTAAAGCAGCATGTGATATATTAAGAAATTTTTTTTTTTTCTTTTTTAATTGACTATTGGTTGCATGTAATGGTATTTATTATCACACTATTGACGGCCACACGCATTTCATTGGGCTGATTCAAACACAATCAGCTGCTAATGGTATTTTAGCTTAGTTGACGAAGTGAACAATGAATAAGTCATACCTACCAGTTGATTCTCAATCCAGCAAACAAACAAACAAACAAACAAACAAACAAACAAAAAAAGAAAAAAAAAGTGATACCTACCTACTACCTAGCTAACCTCTCTTGAATACTTGTGTTCTTATTTGAGATGGAAAATCTGAAAATTTGTTTAAGCAATCATCCTCCTCTTCTCCATAACCAAAAATGTCTGCAAATGTCTCTCTACTCACCCTTTTTTTCATTTCTCTAATAATCCCATTTGGAACCTCATTAACTTTCAACTACACCAGTTTCAGTCCTAGCTATGATGACAACATTTCATATGAAAGAGCTTACCCGGACGGCAACCGTGTCATCCAACTGGCTTCAAAAATCGGCATGGTGGGTCGAGCTAGTTATAACAAGCCCGTACGACTCTGGGACCGTGCCACATGGAATCTCACTGACTTCTCCACCCATTTCATCTTTGAAATTGATTCTGAAAACAGAACAGCCTATGGTGATGGCCTTGCCTTCTTTCTTGTGCCGAATGGTTCACGGATTCAAAATGTCACGAAAGGAGGCTCTTTTGGTCTCACCAATGATGGTCATCCTCTGGATTTGACTACGAATATGTTTGTAGCAGTGGAGTTTGATATCTATCAGAACTATTGGGATCCTCCAAGAGAACATGTGGGTATTGATATCAATTCTACGAGGTCTGTGAGCAATTTGACATGGTTGAGTGATATCAGAGATGGACAAAGAAGTGAAGCTTGGATAAGTTATAATTCCAGTACACATAATTTGAGTGTTGTTTTCACTGGAATTAGTGATAATTCCACAGTGATGCAACAAGGCCTTCATTATATTGTCGATTTGAGGCTTTATTTACCTGAGTTCGTAACAATTGGCTTCTCAGCTGCTGCTGGAAATGCAACTGCCATACACACTCTTTACTCCTGGGAGTTTAGTTCAAGCTTGGAAGTCGAGGGTAATTCTACTGATCAAGCACCACCACCTAGTGATCGAATAAGGCGCTCTAAGAACACGAAACTAGGATTGGGGTTGGGTCTTGGTGGTGGTGGTGTTGTTGTTTTGATCTGTTCATTGGTTTTGGTATGGTTTATTGGCATTTGTAGGGGAAGCAAAGACGGGGACGAAGAAGATAATAATGCACTCGATGAGGAGGATATGGATGATGAATTTGAAAGAGGAACGGGGCCTAAGAAGTTTTCGTACAAGGAATTGGCTCGAGCAACTGACAACTTCAATGATGAACACAAGCTTGGACAATGAGGATTTGGTGGGGTTTATAAAGGATTTTTGAAGGACTTAAACCGCTTCGTTGCAGTGAAGAGGGTGTCAAAAGGGTCTAAACAGGGGATCAAAGAATATGCAACAGAAGTGAAAATCATCAGTAAATTGAGGCATAGGAATTTGGTGCAACTTAATGGTTGGTGCCACGAAAACAAGGAACTCTTGCTTGTTTACGAATTCATGCCGAATGGCAGCTTAGATTCTCATCTCTTCGAGGAAAATAACTTGTTGACATGGGATTTGAGATACACGATCGCTCAAGATTTGGCCTCGGGATTACTATATCTACATGAAGAATGGGAGCAATGTGTGGTTCATAGGGATATAAAATCAAGCAACATTATGTTGGATGAAAATTTCAACGCTAAGCTTAGGGATTTTGGATTGGCAAGGCTTGTGGACCATTCCAAAGGATCACAAACCACAGTTTTGGCTGGAACAATGGGCTACATGGCTCCTGAATGCGCCATGACAGGCAAGGCTAGCAAAGAATCGGATGTGTATAGCTTCGGAATTGTGGCATTGGAATTAGCTTGTGGGAGAAAACCCATCAATCCAAAGGCTGAACAAGGTCAGGTGTATCTGGTTCAGTGGGTTTGGGAGCTCTTTGGAAGTGGAAAGCTGCTCGAAGCAGCTGATCCGAGACTGTCTAAAGCATTCGACAAGCAACAAATGGAGTACTTGATGATTATAGGGCTATGGTGTGCTCACCCAGATGAAAATCTCAGGCCATCAATAAGGCAAGCAATTCAAGTGCTAAACTTTGAAGCTCCATTGCCTGTTTTACCGCCAAAAATGCCGGTGCCAACCTATATAATCCCTTCGGCAAATCCCCCAATATCTGTACAATCGTTGACCTATGGCAGCGGTGCCTACTCCAATGAAAGCCATAACCAATCTTCAAGTTACAGTTACAACACAAATTCCTCACAGATAACAACATCTTCCGGTACTTCTTCTTCATCAGCCGCCCTTCTGAACACAAGCTAAGTTTTGTTTTGGATTAATTTAATTTAAGATTGTTTTTAAGAAAGAAATGTATTTTTTTTTACTTTAATACAAAATTGCACTTTGTAATTAATGGAAGCAATAATGTGTATATCATGTTACCAAACACCAAACAGTACTGATTGATCACCTTCCCATTCTCTCTTTTTTTTCCACTCCCACACCGAAATCTCGTACCACAGTATTCATTCAACAACACATCTCTCTCTCTCTTCCTCTGTTTTCATTACACCTATGATTAACTAAACAACTTTTCTCAAATCCTAAGTCGTTTTGCTTCTGATTTATTTTCTTTCGTTTTTAAAATACAGAAAACACTTGCAAAGATAACATGGAAAAAAGTGCTAGGTACAATTAGTTTCAAAACAATTTTGAAAATACCCACAAAAAAATACAAAGCTAGATGTTAAAAAAAAATTACAGCACATAGATATTCCTACAAAGAAACAAAGAGAGCACAAAAAAAAAATACCAAAACACACCAAAACACTTGTTTGAAACATATCTCAACTGGTTGCTTTTGTTACACCTGAAGTAGTATTTGAATATGTAGAAGATGCAGTAGACTTTGAAGAAGTAGTGTTAGGACTAGCACTTGCAGCCTTGAATGAAGATCCTGCATTCGAATGAACACTGGCAAGAAGAGTTGCGATTTGTTTTGGCACTAGCATTTCTAGTGGGAGTACAGGCAATGGCGCTTTGAAATTAAGCATATCAAGAGCTTGCTTTATCGAAGGGCGATCTTCTTGATTTGGTTGTGCACAAGCCAGTCCAACCATAATCAAATGTTCCATTTGTTCTTTATCATAATCGTGGCCAAGTCGTGGATCAGCTGCAGCACAAATGTCTTCTAAACCATAATGCTCCCAAACCCAATCAACCAATTTCATTCTACATTTCTTTCCATTTCTTTCAATTTCTCCGGAGACCTTCTTCCCACAAGCGATTTCTAAAGCAACAATACCAAAACTGTACATGTCTGATTCCTTGGTAGCCTTGCTAGTTTCACGATACTCCGGAGCTACATAGCCCTCTGTCCCAAGCAGAACTGTTGTTTGTGAGTGTTGCCCATGATCGACAAGCCTAGCCAGCCCGAAATCCCCCAGCTTAGCATTGAAATTTGAATCTAACAAAACATTGCTCGATTTGATGTCACGATGTAGCACACACTGCTCGCACTCTTCTTGAAGGTAGAACAATGCTGAGGCAAATCCCAGAGCGATTTTGTACCTCTTCTCCCACGTCAACGAGACTGGCTCTTTGAAAAGATGGAAATCCAAGCTTTTGTTGTGCATAAACTCATAGACAATGATAAATTCATGCCTTTCATGGCACCAACCGATGAATTTCACCAAGTTCCTGTGGCTTAACTGGCCGATGGTCTTCAGTTCTGATGCATACTCTTTGATCCCCTGCTCGGATTGTGGAGTTATTCTCTTCACAGCAACATTGGAATTGATATCCCTCAAGAAGCCTAAATAAACCCTTCCAAAACCTCCCTCTCCAAGCAACCCTTCATAGGAAAAGTTATTCGTAGCAACAACCAACTCTTCAAATGAAAACTTCCGGGTTCCTATCGCGCCTTGAATTTCCGCATCAACAAATGTAGTATGACCTCCTTTTTCAGTTTTATTTCTCTTCATCCAACAGCAGAACCAAACCAAACCAATAATGGAACCAACAAAAACTAATGCACCACCACCAATGGCCAACACAACAACGCGCCACATCTTACTGCATCTTCCAGTGCTGGGGCTTGGAATGGGTGCCACTGGAGCAATATTTTACTGTAAGCTAGAACTAAAATCCCAACTATAAATACTATGTGTCTCAAATAGAACCCCCGTGGCTCTAGAGAAGCCGAAAGTAACCCATTCTGATAAATAATCTCTCAAATCCAGTATGCTATAAAGGCTTTTAGAATTTCTAGGATAAGACTTGTCATCAGCATCAACCAAAAGAAGACTTAAATTTTTGGAACTTGAATTATAGTTGATCCAAGCTTCAGCTTTTCTTCCATTAAAAATATCACTCCACGACCAGTTAGCGATGTTGAGAGAGTTTACGCTGTTAAGATCAATGCCTACATGATCAAGGTAGGTAGTATCCCAACCATTTTGATAGGTGTCGAATTCTACTGCAACAAAAGAATAGTTGACAAAGTGCAAAGTCTGATTCGAACTTAGAAGACCGAGATTGCCGCCTTCTGAATTTAATTGGAGTGTGGAGCCATTGGAAGCCAGGAAAAATGCAAACCCATCTGCGCAATTGTTGCTCCTCTGAGAATCGATAGCGAAAGAAAAATGGGTGGTGAAGTCTGCAAGATTTCTAGAGACTTTGTCCCAAAGGTGCATTGGCTATCTGTATGTGGCTCGACCGAGGCTACTTTCGAGACTCTTGTCTCGCTGGTTGATGGTCAGTTGGATGGCTTCGTATGTTGGGATTGCATTGCCTTCAAACAGTATGGCGTCATGAATATAATTTGGGTCAAAACTTGTGAAATTGAAATTGATTTTCTCAAAGGATGTTGAAGTTGTGAAAGGGGGAAATAGGAAGAAGATCAAGTTGATCATGAGCAACATGATCGAAGATTGTTTCTTTGAAGATTTTAGATTTTTTAAGTTGTTGTAATTGTGGACTTCCATTTTTGGTAGACTGTGCGTTTCTGATATTGATCGAATTAATAAAGTTTTGATTGGGGTATGGCAAGCCACGAATCAAAAGCTTGTGCAACGACTTGTGAGGAGACTTTGTGTGTTTTCCAACAAGTCAAGAAAAAACTTTTTTTTTTTTTTTGTTAAGTCTACTTCTGCCTTTACGTTGGTCTTTCTCTTATTCATTTATCTAGATTTTAAAAAGTTAATTATTAGATAATCTGGTCTAATCACCAAATTATTAATTTTGATCTCTTGTCAATTTGCAGTTTGATGTGTTTGGTAAATTATATGTGCCACTTAGAGTTGCACATTTTCATCTGGATCCCAGATCCCTAATTTTTCGCGTTTCCATTTTATTTGAAGATTTTTTTTGTGTGGAAAAAATAGGGACCCATTTGAATATATTTGTCTCACACACACACACAAATTTCTCAAAACATATGTAATACATATGTAAATTTTCTCAAAACATATGTAAATATAGTTATAGTATATATATAAAACACTAATTTCTCAAAACATATGTAAACTTTCTCAAAACATATGTAAATATAATTATAATATATATATATATATATATATATTTATTCTTTAAATTTTTTTAATAATATATAATCATCTTCTTGTATTGTACTGTTGTTTGTAGACTTTAAAGTGAATTGGGTGGAGATTTTTCAAAGTACTGATCAATGAATTGACTGTTAATCTGTTATGTGAAGGTTTTTTTTATTTTTTATTTTTTATTTTTTTTATTTTTTTTTATTTCATATATGAAGTTGGCTTAGTTTGAAACTTTGAATTATTTAAAACACTTCATTTTGTATTTGTAATACACTAATAGATTTTTTTTTTTTTTGTATTTTTTGTATTTTTCGTATTTGTAATGGAATGTTTGTTTGTTTTTTTTTTTTTTTAATTTAATTTGTAATTTTTAGTCAAATAAAAAAAATGAGGAAATGAGAAAATGAGGAACTGGGTTTGAGATGGATATACCTCCGTCCAAAATTCTCCATTCCCATTTTCCCCAAATGGGGGGGGGGGGGGGGGGGGGGGGAACCTATATCCATCCCCCAAATGTACTTCTCTAGTGCCACTTCAAGACTTCATGTGCTAACTCAATATTTTGATGGGAAATCTTATGCGTGGCGGGATGCACTATGCATATCCTGCTGCGATCCTGTCATATGGCCAAATTCGTCACATCAGTGCATAGCTTGCTACCGTGCAGTGGTGTCAAGTGGGGCCTAGCTTAGCATGCCCGAGACCCGTTAAGGCACGCCAAGGAGGAGGGTCGACACGGCACGACACGTGCGTTTAGCATGCCTGGGCTAGCACGACACGAGCAGGCCCGTATCGAATCGAGAGTTCAGGTCCGCCATGTCGACATGACATAGCACACTAGGCCCCCCTGCCAGGGCCAACGGTTGGCACAGCGTGCCGGCATGCCGTGCCAACCGTTGGCCCGCCAGCCAATAAATTTTTTATATATATATTTTAATTTAAATTTAAAATTTAAAAAATAATAATAATTTAAATGGCGGGCCAGCCCCTTAAGGTCCACCAGACCGGCACGCGGGAAGGCACGGCATAGCCCCTTGGGGCTGTGCCGTGTCCCCCATATCCCTATCGTGTTGTGCCCAGCACAGCAAATCATCATAGTGTGCCGGTACAGCACCGCCTATTTAGCCTACCGAGCCTTTTATGGGGCTGTGCCTATAGGGGCCGGGCCGGCACATTTTGGCAACATTACTATCGTGTTATTCCAAGTCAAATTACGAACACCAACGTCTGCACGAGCCTCATTATGTGTATTTAGGAAGTCTTCGGATGAGTCTTTGAGACAATTGGGATGGATAAGAGCTAAACCCAAGACGTAACCAAGAGATAACAGAATCTTAGCCAAAATATTAGTTTCACTGGAAAGAAGCATTGCCCCGCCCAAAAAAACCAAACTAAAAAATTACAAGAATACATGCATATATACGTTCAAATTAGTAAAAAGACTTGAACAAGAAAATATCGAATTACAAAACTAGATAGGAGGAAATTAACGATACATTGTTTGCCAAACCATGCTAAAATTTACAGATCAGCAAAGCACCAGATCGACTCTGTTTATCACCTATAAGTCTTTGATTGTGATAGTCAACCGAGGAGATTAGAAAAGTCATCACAGCAAGAAAATCAAAGAGACACCGTCCCACAGTAAATAATAGGCCCCATTTGCTTTCCTTCCTGTTCCCTTCCACATCCCTGTGGAGGAGCGAATCCAAAGCCCAAAAAAATAATATATATAAATATATATATATATATATATATAATATATATATATAATAATACGGCCCTCGAACAAATTATTTTTCTGGCTCCGCATGCATTACAGCATTAGTGCAGTGTCTTCCTTTTCTCATGCCCTGTTACTGCAAAAACAAAAGGTATTCTTGCATCAATTCTTCCAATATCGTCAATCTCATATAGTCATATAACGAAAATTCCAATAGAAACTTGTGGGTTCAAGTGCAACAACAACCATCACTTAATCTGTTAATTTCCAATCTCATTCTTATATCAGTGGCTTTGCAAAATTTAAGAATTCCAAATTTAATCATATATAGTTGACTTAAACTGACTTTAAATTCCCAAACTAAATTTATAAGTAAACTCTCAACTTTCTCAGAAATAAACAACACAATAGAAGCTATCATGAAATAATAATAATGGTTAATATTAAAAACCTCACCTCACCTTTGATCTATTATTGGATATATAGTTATAAATGCTTTTATTTTAGAAACATCCCCTATAAACTAACACTGTTAACAGCCCGTTTGTATTGACTGGGTTTGACTATTAAAAGTCTCAAATGTCCCTATTTAAGCTTCAATTGTATGAATTGACCATTATATCCTCATATTTTTACCAAATAAATTAATAAAATGATATAACATGCGTGAATGTTAACTTGCAAAGGAAAATGAAGATATAATAGTCAATTTATACAATTGAAGCTTAAATGGAGATGTTTTAAACTTTTTAACGGTCAAACTCAGTCAACAAAAACGGAATGCTAACGGTGTTAGTCCATATCTAAAATAAAAGTACTTATAACTATACATCCAATAATAATTCAAATGTGAGGGAATGTTTTTAATATTAACCCTAATAAGAACTAAGAAGATAAGAGTTAGAAAGTAGGAAGGGTGTGTACATGTACCATAGGTGAGTATAAATGCTAATTTTGAAAAGAGTTTGCTTTTTAATTTGTCTTTGTTGTAAAGAAAAGAGTTTGCTTTTTAATTTGTCTTTATTATACATTTACAATAAAGACAAATTAAAAAGCAAACTCTTTTAAAAATGAGTATCGTTAACTTAACAACCAATTTATTTCAATAAATAGAAATAAATACAATTATATATTTATTATCTTATTATAATAAATACAGTTGCTATTTTTTATATATAGTAATAAAGTAGTTATTAATATATGCTCTTACTACCCTTTAAAAATTAAGTATCAAGATTCAAGATTTTGTTACATTTGTAGTTATCAAGATTCAAGATTTTGTTACGTATTTTGAAAATAAGTACTTTAGATGGCAAACCAAATAGTATTGATAAACTATACGCCTAGCACGTAACAAAGTAGACAAACTTTTTATTTATTACGAGGGTATTATTACTAAAATCCCTACTTTTTCAATAATTGTCATATTTTTAAATATTTTTGTTATATTAATCACTTTAGTCCTTTGTTTTTTTTATCAAAATATATCACTTTAATCCTTCCGTTAGTCACCAGTTAGTTAAAGATAACAGATCCAAAGGCATTTTCGTCCTTAATGTATTAAATTTCAAATTTCTAACACATGCACATTAATTAAAAAAAATTCTGACATGTGGGTCAGAGGAAATATAATAAAAAAATTAAAAAGACAAAAAAGAGAAGTTGAAAAAACAAAAAAGAGGGATCTCCACCCAATCATCGTCTCCACCACTCACCACCGACTACACCCATTTCCCTCTCTCTCTCTCTCTCTCTCTCTTAAAGAATTAAAAACAAAATTAAATCAATAGGTAATTACACCAAACTCCCATAAGGTTTGCTCTTCTATACATGGAAACAACTTTATCTTTAATTGACACTCACATCCCCTGCCGTTAGAGTTTGAACATTAAGTGTAAGAGTTGGCCATTAAAAAATGATAAAAGACAGAAATATCCTTGATTCACCAAAATGAAAAAATAGAAAGAAAAAAAAATCTAAAAAAGAAAAAACCAAAAATCTCTTTATAAAAAAAGAAAAATAAATATATATTTTTTCAAAAAACACAAAAACACAAATTGTTTTCAATAAATAGATTTAAAAAAAAAAAAAAAACATATTGAAGAATAGAGATCAAATCCAACGAGATCCAGTGACTGGTCATCTACTCGAACTCAATCTCCTCCATTTTAGAAGAGATCTTAGTCAAATTCATCCATTATTCTCCTCCAAAATGGACCAGAACACCCTCTACCATATCTGCAAATTTACTAGAAAAAACCAACAAAAACCAAAGTTGCCATTTTTATCACTCTTAAGCTCTCCCATTCATTCAGATATCTGCAAATTTGTTTTTCATTTTTTATTTTTTATTTTTATTTTTTTTATGGCTTTAATAGCTCAGTACTAGCAACCCACATCATCGTTCTTCTCTACAACTCCATTCTTAACAATATAGACACAATCACACAAACTTCTATGGTTCACTGATTAGCAGAGCAATCTACTCCATGCCTTGATCGATTAGAGTTTTAGTGGGTCTTGGACTCTAAGGCTATGTTTAGAATTGCTTTGCTTAAGAAAAAATTATACTTATAGCTTCACTTAGGAAATAATCAATTTAATAAAAAATTGGTAAGTGTTTAGTAAACAAAATTTTAAAATTGCTTAACTTTTGAAAGGATGGAAAATGTATTGAACAAAATTACTAAAATAGACATCATTGATAATATAAATATAAAGCATATAAAAAGAAATAAATAAGCAATTTAAACAGAAAAATATATATATAACTGAGTCGACTCACTCAACTTAACATTAAGTTACTGAGTCAATTTGGCATAGTCAACTCGGCTGAGTCAACTCGCTCACTCCAGCTCCAACTCAACCTCCAATCCGCCACCGTCTCCCACTCCCCGCCCACCATCAAGAGATCGTCGTCCTTCATCCTTCGCCGTCAAGAGCGTCACCATCACTGGCGTGACGAAATCGAGAGGGAAAAGCGACGGAATCGGCCTCCAACTCAGAGATGGAACAGGTAGATCTGGAGAGAGAGGCACGGAGGCGGCGACTACGAGGGAAGCGAGACGACGTCGGCGTCGGTGGTGGACATGGAGAGATCTCATCCGGCCTCTAACTCCAGTGGTGACCACCACCGTTGTTCAAGTTCTGTTTTTTTTTTTTTTCATATTTTTTTTTTTAGTTTTTAATTACATTATTATTAAATATAAGAGTAATATTGTCTTTTAATAAAATAGTGATGGTATTTTGGACTTTACATAAGCAATAAGCTAGCTTTTGCTTCAAAAAGCAACCCCCATCCAACTTCTCAAAAGTTGCTTATTAGAGACGCAAATTGTAAAATAAGTGCTTTTGGGAAGTTTACCAAATACCCATTTGCTCAAAACTTGAAAAATAAATGATTATTTCTCAAACAAAAGCAATCTCAAACATAGCCTAACTCCATCTGCAAACTTTTTGAGTTTGACTTGGTGATATGGTGTAGGTTATGTGAGAATTGGTGCAAATATTTTGCACATTAATAACTCATAAAAAAATTTCCAAATTTGGAGCAATTGTCAATCCACACTTAGAAAGGAGAAATATTTTGATATATGTCGCTTCTTAGATATTGTTTATCTTTGTTGCATCTCTAGATACAATTCTTTTTTTTTTTTTTTTTCCTTTTGGAAATAGATTGAAGAGGATTTTGCTTGATAAAGATGTGTTTAAACTTTAGATCTTGAATTTTTTTTTCCAAATTATTTTGGTTTTTATTTTTTGGAATTGATCGAAGAATAATATATGAATTGTTGGATGAGATTTGTGGATTTTGTTTTGGGGATCGATTTGTGATTTATTTATTTATTTATTTTTTGGACTTTGATTAGATCTCCATCATTTAAAAAAAAAATTCATTTTTTTTTTAATTTCGTTTTTTTTTTTGAAGAGATGAACTCAGAAATTGATGAACGTATTTCCTGGATTTGGGATTTTGATTTTCTGCTTTAAAGGTGGTCTGCTTTTGGATCGATGGATTTGGTTTGTTGGCGTTGTATCTAAGATGAATTTGTTCTAGATCACTTCTCAAATTTTCCTTTTTTTGTTTTTCCTTTTTTTTTTTTATTTATTTTTTATTTTTTATTTTTAAATTTGATATGTCATGTTAGCGGTTAGGGGTAGGCAAAAAACCAGTGAACCGAACCGAACCGATGAACCGAACCGGTCCAATCAGTTTTTTTCCGGTTTTTCATTGTTCATCGGTTCGGTTCAGTTCGTTTTTTAATAAACCGGATATTCCGGTTTGGTTTCCGGTTCAAGGGTTCGAACCGGTGAACCGAACCGAGAACCGGTGTATATAATAAAAAATCCTTACATTTTTACAAATCCTATCGGTATCTACTGCCTTTTTGCCTCTTTGCTATTCTTTTTTTCTTATATAGAAAATATAGCATACCCACACACAATATTCTTTGTAACTTGAATGTCTTCTTAAAACTAATGGAGCTGCACTCTTGTTCACTAGAGACAGGTATACATGCTTCTAATTTATCTTACTTCTTTTTTCATAAATCCTTATAACAAATATTTATACTGGTGCATTTTATTTTGAATTTTTATCTTAGTTTGAGCAATTATATCCCTTGTATTTGTTTGTACAAACACTTGTTGGTAAGGGTTAGATCATTTCAATTTATCAATTCTCATTAGTACTTTTGCTTGCAATTAAAGATAGAGACTTGTAGGACACCGGTAGACCAGTAGTTTAGATAAGGAGAGTGGCTTTCTTATTATTATTTGAGAATTTTAGATGGCCCAAAACCGAAAAAATCGAACCGAACCGAATCGAACCGAATGGAACCGGTTCAATCGGTTTTTGATCGGTTCACACTTTAACTTTTATCTGATCAGTTCACTTTTTTAAAAACCAGATATTATCAAGTGAACCGATTCATTAAGCGCTCACCCCTATTAGCGGTATTTTAGACTTTCGTGGCCAGACAAGGTCAAAGGTTAAATTTGACTATAGTTGATTGACGACAGGGGAGATGAGTGTCAATAAATGATAATGTTGTTTTCTCATGTAAAAGTGCAAACCTCACAGGAGTTTGATGTAATTACCTCTTAAATCAATCTTATTCTCTCTCACTATCCATCGATCTTTTTTTTTTTTTTTTTTTTTTTTACCTTCTTTGATTTCGAAGTCAATCTCTCTCTCTCTCTCTCTCTCTCTCTCTCTCTCTTTCTCAATCTCTCTTCATCCCCACCGTTGTTTCCAACCATTTAGCCGTCGTCGCAAATCACACCAGCCCAGAAATACCTCTTTTTCTCCCTCTTCTCGTTCTCTCTCACCAACACACCAATGGTGTGGGTATGTTGGTGTGTTGGTTCTAGTAGGAATTGGGTGTAGGCATGAATGTGGGGTGCTGATGGTGGTGATTTCAAGTGGGTGTAGGGTTGGGTGGTGGTCGTTTGGGTAGGTTCGATTCTAGATCTAGGTTGGGTCTAGAATATGAAGATATAGAATTTGTTTTTGTTTTTGTTTTTTTTTTTTCGATTCCAAATATTGACTAGGTTTGATTTGTATTCAAGATATTTAATTTTTTTTTTCAGATTCCAAATTGGTGTGTTGCTTTCTGGTGTTGGTGATGATGATTATTTTTTTTTCCTGTGGCGGCGACCTAGGTTCTAGTGGTGAGATCTGGTGGTGAAGATGAGATTTTGGAAAGTTACTGCAGTAATAATGTGTTGTTTGATCATAGATTGGATGGTATTGGACTTGTGTAATTGAACAACTGTTGTATGATCAGATTTTAGGTTATTAATTTTATTAATTAAATTACTTTTATAATCTCTAATACATTAATCTTTTCTTATGAGTTTATGGATCAATATAAAGTTGTAAATGGAAACCCAAAGATTATGTTTGGTTGATGGGAAAATAATGGCATTTTATAATAAGGACATTTTGGACAATCCATTTGTATGTAAAGACTTAAAAACTAAAAACCTTCGAGGTTAAAAATGACATTTTATCTTGATTAAATAGAAACAAAGGGTTTTATTAAAAAAATATCAATAAAGGGTAAAATTGTATTTTTACACAATCGGTTATAGTTGACCGTTAGTTGTTTGGCCAAATAGACTAAAGTAATGTATTTTGAAAAAATAAGGGATTAAAGTGACTAATATAACAAAAACGTTTAAAAATGTGACAATTTATGAAAAAGTAGGGACTTTAGTGATAATACCCTATTTATTATTAGTATTACATTTATATTACTTATTGTTATTATTATTATAAAAGCAAATTCACAGCAAACAAAGCAAATACACAGAAACCTGGACATCGTCCAACAAAAGCTTAGTAATCCAAGGAGGAAGATCTTTTAACAATATAGATACCTCATCAACATTGCTGCCAAACTTAGATAAGGCAAAGGCCACTTTATTAGCTAAAACTCTAAAAGAAGTCTCTTGGTTGTCACCCACAAGGGCAAGAGTTAGCAATGATGACACCAGAATCAGAGAAGGGTGGGGTCTTACTAATAATATGCTCAACTACAAAATGGGACAGCACCGTGAAGCTTCCTCGCAGGCCCTGCCATCGCATTCCCTCTATTATCTCTGAGACTTTTGACGGTATTACACGCTCATATAAATATATATATATACGGTCCCGTTCCTATCAGGGCATCCTTATATAATTTTATCAGGATATTGAATATGAGCCACTCATTTATAAAAATGATTTGACAAGTGTATATATACCAAGTCAAAGTATGTAAAACGAGTAGCTCACATTCAATGTCCTTATATAATTCTATTAGTTCATCCTCATAGGAAAATATCCTTATATATGTATATATATATATATATATATGGGAAAGATGTGGACAAGAAGGGTCCACTACAACCGTAGAGAATCTCCCTTGATATACGTTGATGTGATATGACTTTTTATTCCAAATCCTCGTTCACGACTTCACTTGCTGTGCCGTGCCAGGCTGAGCCTGTTTTCAAAAACGGGCTCATTCGGCCCGGCACATGTGGGCCGTGCCGGCCCACATTGCCACCACCACTGAAAATTGTAATACAATACCCTTATATTTGTTGAAAGTTCGACTAGAGATGACAAAATAACATGCGGGTACGAGGCTCTGTAGGGACCCATATTTATGGGGTGCGGATAGGTTTCAATTTTGTAAGGATAAGACAGGGATGTAGATAGATAATAAAACCCGCAATAGGTATGGGGTGGGATGAGTTTTATAATCTCCGTCCCGCCCTACCCCCCTTAAAATATAATTGTTAGGGAAATGCTATCTATTTTCCCCATTTACCTTTCTCATTCATCATTTGCCACATATACAATCTTTAATTTAATAAAAAGTTCTCAATTTTTGCGCCAAAGCTTCTTTATATTTTTGCCCCTTATTAATACTAAACAACTTTTCTGGCTGCTTTTATCTCTTGTCTTTTTTTTTCTTCTCACTTCTCCCAATACCTACCAAACAACAACTCCAACCTATTTCAGTTTTTGCTTTTTCTCTCAAGTAAATTAATAATAATAATAATAATAAAATCTAATGCTTTGTAATATACTCTTTTTGATCATAGTTTTTATGGTGTAAATCTAAAAAAAATTACTAAACAAAGAAAGAAAAAAAAAGGGTTTTTATTTTATTTATTCAAGTGTTGTCTGCATATTGCATTCCAGGAAATTCCAAGAATTGCTCCAAATATAAGATGGTAAAAACAAACATAAAATGTGTAATTTCTGTAGAACAGTATGCAATCATAATTCCAATAAAAAATCTTATAACATTGTCATCTTCCAAAATTAAGTAATAAGTTCCACAAAACACAACATCAACTCTATGTATGTATCATCCACCACGTGGCCACTCAATCTGAAAGATTGTTGTAGCTTACTTCTTTGCTCCACTCAATCTTTAAAAATTCTCATCTTCCATAAGTTGACTAGAGACAATATTGTCTCCATCCTTGACTGTTGTGAGAGTTATTGAAAGCTTAATCTGAAGCATATTGCTGTAACAAATAATAGAGAAAAAAAGAGTACAGATCCTTAGGGTTGTGAATAAATAGAAGTATATTATTGAAAGAGATATTTTGAAGAAGGATGAAACTACCATTTGCAAGGAGTCCTCTGTCACATGAGTAACCAATCCAAAATTTGCTTGTTCCTGCTACAATATATGTTGTGAAACCATATCACTTTTGATTTAATAAACTCTGAGAAAGATTCATAAGAAGTCAATATACCAAACATAAAAAGAAGAGCATGCTTGGTTTTGTTTTTTGTTACCATTTCCTTCTTTTGGAATTCTCAATTCCACTCTTTATTCTTTTTTTAGGAGCTCCTTTTGTAGTTGAGACCTTTGGATCAATCACATTAGACAACATTTTGCTGTTGACATTCTCCTTCTCAACATTATGAAACTCATGTGATGCACAATCGGGTTCCTTGACACCAGTAAGGGAATGATTCATGCGTGTACATTTTTTCAAAGCTTCCTCTAATGCTCGATTTGCTACTTTATAGCTTTGATCAGATACTGATCCCTCCTCAACTAGCTTGTTGGCTTTTTCAAATAAGTCTTCAAATCGTTGCTTCTTAGGGTCTGCCTCTTTTAAGACATGTGGAGTTGTGTGCCCTTCCTTTGCATCTTTCGACCACCGTTTCAATATGTAATGATTTGGTATTTGAAAAACACCACAAGACTGCAATACACTCATTACATGCCTACAAAGAAAACCGTTATATTCAAATAGATTGCACAAACAAGAAACTGTTTCATTTCTTCTTTCAAAGACTACATCAAAGTCTTTTTTTTTTTTTTTCAAAATCATGAACTCTTTAAGTCAAGTTCATATCTTCATCATTTTCTTTTACAAGTTGACATCCTGTCACTCCTGTAACCTCTACTTGAAATTTCTTTAATATATCAAAATTTTAGATCTTGGACATTTGCTTCTCAAAAGATGATGGTGATCTTAAAGTAGGCTTCTTGTGCAAATTGAAATCTGCATGCTTTTCTGCTTCAGCTCTATCTTGTGCAGCCACCTTGTATATATTGCTCAACAAACTCTTTCAAGGACGTCGTCTTATTCACATATTTATTGAAGAAATAATTAATACTTTCTGACCTGGATGTTGTAGACATTCCAGCAAAAAATGTATCCCTCATATAAGTAGGAGGCCAATACTTTCGATCTCTAAACAAATCACGAATCCAATCCTCCACATGAAGCTCAAAAGTTTCAACCATATTATGCCACTTTCGCTCAAAGTCTTCCTCCGTCCATGAATGATAAATGCAATAATTAAACACTTTCATAAAATTGTCATGTTTTCTCAACACATGGCCAATTTTTTCAGGGACCTTCCTTAATATATGCCACAAACAAAACCGATGTTTTGCATCAAGAAACACCTCTGCAATGGCAGCTTTCATGGCTTGGTCTTGATCAGTGAGTATCGCAACAAGACTTTTTCCACCCATTGCTCGATTCCATGTCTCCATTAACCAAATAAAAGAAGAAGTAGTTTCATCTGCAAGTAGTGCACATCCCAGTATTGCTGACTGATTATGATTATTTACTCCAATAAAAGGAGCAAAAGGCATAAGATATTTGTTTGTTATGCATGTTGTATCAAATGAAACAACATCCCTAAAAATCTTATAGTCTTCTCGACCTTTGGAATCAACCCAACACACATTTTTCAAGCGATGCTCTTCGTCTAATTTCATTGCATATAAGAAATTTGGATCCACTTCATGCATATTTGTGAAAAGCTCAAGCATTGCATTAGCATCCCCCGGTTCTATTGCTAATCGACGCTCCTTATCAAATAAATTTCTCATGTTTTTTTCCATAAAACCAATATTCTCATACCCTTTATACTTTTTTGCCAATGCAGTAAATATTTCACTTGTCTTCACTCCAACTGCATGCAAAGAAGTAATATTATGTTTGACGCCTACTGTAATTCTTCTATGACAGGGAAAGTAATGTGCATTTTCAGGGGAAAGTTCTTGGTAATGCTCTTTTACAAAATTACGAACAAACCACTTTCCGTCTTCCCTTCTTTTCAAATACAACAATGCCTGACAATTTGACTTCAAGCAAGGGCGAGGGTTAAGAGCATTAGTTTTTTGCTTTGTCCCTTCCCTTGTACAAGCATACCTTGCCTCAACCCATTCCATAGTTACCTTAGATTGACAACATTGTGTCTTTGAAGAACCGATTTGTATAGCATACTGTATATAATATGAATATGCATTAGCATCTGACTCAAATTCCATGTCATTACAAGGCTCCAAGATTTTTGGTTCCTCAATTAAACTTCCACCATCGTTATTTCCGCTATCAATGTGTTCTTCACCCCTACCATCATTATTTTCACAGTTAACATGTTCTTCTCCACAACCATTATTATTGCCACAATCAGACAATTCTTGATTTAAGTCAATATGGGGATCCATATCAACGGAACAACTCAACAAAGAAAGAGACTTACAACATCAAAGATTACAAAAATTCAAACATAAATAAGCCATGAAGAAAAGAGATATATATATATATATATTGAACAGTGAGATATATATATATATATATATATATATTGAACAGTCCTAATTTATTAACCAAAACAAGTAAGAGCAAAAAGCCTACACAACAACCAAAACAGAGAAAACAACAACCAGGGCAACAAGAGCCCACCGACCAGGCATAACACCTGAGAGAAAGCACCACCCTCCAGCAAAAAGAAATGCAAACACGGCAACAAAAGGAACAAGATAAGCAAAACTCACTAAGAACTAAAACGTAAAGACTACAAACACCAGAAAGACTTGTCAGCAAGCACCTGTAAAAATATACATATATATAAGCCTAAATAATATGAAAAGCTAAACTCAAACACAATATATAAAATGTCAGAATCGACCAGTCAAAAAATTCCAAGAAAAAGAATGAGAGATAGTGAGATAAAAAGAAACCTAGGCAGAGAATGAGTGAAGATGAAGTGCCTCTTGTTTTTCATTACTACAGAAAATTTGGGTGAAGTGTGAAAAAAAAAAAGACAAGATAAAAACAGCCAGGAAAGTTGTTTAGTATTAATGAGCAAAAATGTAAAGAAGATTTGATGCAAAAAATGAGAACTTTTTATTAAATTAAATATTGTATATGTGTCAAGTGATGAGTGGGAAAGATAAATAGGGAAGGTAGATAACATTCCCCTAATTGTTAACACCAAAATTTGGTCATTTATCCAAGGGAGAATTCTCAAGGCATTTTTCTAAGAGAACCTCCCTTCGGACCTCTCCCACATGAGCTCCCCTATGAGATCCCCTCCGGATGTCTCCTATGTGATCTCCTTTATCGGATCTTCCGATCTCCCCTACTGGATCCTCCCCTCTTTACGGTAAGTCTACACCAATGCAACTCCTTCACAAGAAATCCCCTATACATCAGACTTACATTAGGGTACTATAGTACCGGGGTACCGAGGTACCAGATCCCTCCAAGAGAGCAGCTCCTCCAATATGAAGAAATTAGAGTTATGGCACACCTCATAGGGTGGAAAAGTCAGCCAAGGCATTAGTGGAACCAAAGGTGCACACCAAGGCGATCTGACGGTTCTGAATCGAAATGTTTTGACCAAGTAACGGATCAACGGTGGGGGATGAGCCAACTCAACTCAAATTGATATGAAATTTAAAAACCGAATTGAATTCGGTTCGGTTCAGTTCAGTTTTGAGCATATAAAAGCGAGCGAACCGAACCGAATAGACCGAATTGTCTTAATGAATTATTTTGTAAAGTTTAAGTTTATTATGAACTGTTTGTTGGTAATGTTTTATTTTAGACTACTTTATGTACTGCATTTTTGGACTTTTATTTTATAGAAATTATGAAGATTTTATATTTTGATTAAATATGTAAACCGAATATGATTAAAATTTTAGATTTGGATCTAAAATCAGGTTGTATTTTGTTTAAATTATTTTTTATAAATTATGTTTACTTAAAACAAGTTTAAGCCTAAATGCCAAAAAAGCAGCTTAAATGCCCAAAAAAATTTAAAAACACACATATATATATATAATAAAAAATAAAATAAAATAAAATAAAAAACCTTCAAAGCCCAATAGGCCCAAAACCGAACCAAACCGAACCGAGATAAATGTGTTCAGTTCAATTCGGTTTTCAGGTTCAAAATGATTCAAACCGATTCACATTTTCAAAAATCGAAAATATATCGGTTCAATACGGTTTTGACTTTTGACCAAAACTGAACTGAACCGACCCATGCTCACCCCTAGTTTAAAGCTTAGCAAATGTCATAAAGATGAAGAAGATATAATCATATAAGACATTATGTATTCTAAATAAGTGGAAATAGAGGGAAATATCACTATTTTTATATGGACTTTTAAGAGTAACACTAGATTAATAAGTTAGGTTAAAATGATATCAATAGACAAAAATACCCCTATCTCCTTCTTTTATTATGTTTTTGCCATTTTTAGGGGGGTTTTTTCTTTGTAAAAACGTTCATTGATGGAGGACCAATGAAGATGGAATAGACCTCCAATGGAGGTCTATTAGTTTGACCTCCATTGGAGGTCGATGAAGAAGATGAGCCAAAAAAAAAAAAAAAAAAATTCATTTTTTCCTAATATATAATCTCTGAAATTGCAAATATACATAATAAGTCTCATAAACTACAAAATAAGTCTTGGAACACCAAAATAAGTATCGCATTCAAGACTTATATTTGTGAGTGTGTTTTAAGGATATTTTTATTAAATCCACACTTTATGTGCTATTAAAACTTAAGTTATTAAGTTGGTGATAGTTTTAAAACTCACTCTTTAAAGAGTGTTATTAAGTTTCGAGCTCTTCTAAATAATCATGTGTATATTTTGTTTAAAATTTTTAAATAAGGATAAAATTGTCACAAACAAAATATTATAAAAATAGTGTGAATAAATATTGGATGGATTGTCAATAGCATCCAACTAACTAAAAAAAAAAAAAGCAAACTTATATATATATATATATATATATATATATATGAGTTATACTAAAACAACTTAAATTTGTGACATAAAATTTTCATTTTATAATCTCAACCACTCATGTGCACTTAATTCAAGAGTCATAAATGCATTCAAATCTCAATCATTAGATTAAGAGCAAATGAGTCGTTGAGACGTTAAAGTCAAAATTTTAAGTGGATTTAACTTTACCATGTATATAATTAATATATATATATATATATATATATATATATATATAAAAGCAAATGGCAATGTACACACATTAAGATATCTACAATGTTGATAACTTGATATGGTGTTGATGCAATTAATTTAGAGTAGTGCACAAAGTTCATGTATGTTCAGATAGATTTCAAGTTAGATTTTCAGATTTTCAGATAAATTTCCAGATTCCCAGATTTCTAGATTGTTAGATTTTATATCAGATTTACTGATTCTCAGATAGATTTCTAGAAATCCAAATTTTCAGAAAGTTTTCCGGATTTTCAGATTCAAACGTTTTATGAGAATTTTTAGAAAAGAAAAGAAAAGAAAAGAAGATTGATTTATATTTTCAGAAAAGTATTTAGAAAGAATTATATATGTATGTTAAGAAAATTAAAAGAGTTTTCAAAAGATTTGCTCAGATTTTAAGATATAAGATATGTACCCTCCCTAGAAGTATTATATTCAGATTATTAACCATTGGGGCTGCTCTGCACATTTGATCAGATAATCAACGTGTATGTTAGATTATATTCAGATTATTAGCCTTTGGGGTTGCTCTGTATGTGTATGTGAGATTACTCTGCACGTTCGATCAAATATCGGCATGTATGTGAAATTATATGAGATTACTCCACACATCTGATTTGATATCGACATGTATGTGAGATAGTCGCTCTGCACGGGTGATCAAATATCATCGTGTATGTGAGATGTTTTTCCCCTACTCTGCGTGTGCATTAGGATGATTTGCCACGTACGTGAGATATTCCCCTGGGTACTAGTTTGGTAAAGAGTTTTCAGATTTTATATATATATATATATATATATATATATTACTGATTATGATCAGTAAAGAAAAGATTTCAAATTAATTGAAAAGCTTACAGATTATTAGACCTTGAATCAGATATTTATATTTTATAAAAATCAGAAAATACTTTTATTATATTATATATTATTTACAAAAAAAAAAATATGTTTTGAAGAAAAGATATGTTTTCAGATTTATTTCACGAAGAGATGTAGAATTTAGAAGAGATATAGAAATGAGTTCTACATATTAAGTTTAGCCTAAAAAATATAGAATTTAGATAGAAATAGAGAAAAGTTGTTCTATAGCTAAGAATTTTTAGATTGTATTTTGTTGGCAAGTATAAAGTTAAATGAACTACGAGGGCTTTGATCCTTTTTGAGTATATGGTACATAAGCGTTTTGGTTGTAAATCTCAAGCCCACTAGAGAAAGAAAAAGATAAGATTCTCACAGGATTCCCTTGTACTCAAGATAGGAGTCAGGGCAGGTTCTGTCAACTTGGTATCAGAGAATCAATTTTAGATTCGATGGACATTTTCATGTATTTGCATAAAGATTTGATTGAGTTAAAGATAAAGTTGCATCTTTATTATGCATCCATGTGGTCAATTTGGCATGAAAACTGCAAAAGATTTGAGTTAGTGGCAGAAGTTAGTGTAGAAGAGATTGAGCAGAACAAGTTATGGTAAAGCAGTTTGAAGTTAAATAGATGTTATAGTAGTAGGAAGAAATTGAATGGTTGAGTAGTAAGCTTTCCAGAAGTTTCAATAGCAGTTATTAGAGTATATGTTTATTGATGAGAATTAAGGACAAGAAGTTATTAGCAGCAAGTCAAGAACCCAGGAATCATGTTAATTTCCAGAACGAAATTCTTATAAGTAAGAATTTCGAGGATGAAATTCTTTTAAGGGGGGAAGAATTGTAAGTTCTAGCTCCAGAAAATATTCTCAAGCCTAAATCTATGCTCAAAATATTTGAACCTAAAAGATGTCCAAGCCCAAGCGCAAATGTTAACATAAGCCGAAATCCAAAAATATATAAGTATTGATCAGGCCCAAACCAATTGGTCCAACCCAATTAGGATTTTAAAAAAAATATTAAATTAAATTATGAAGAGGAAAGCAGCTGCCACCCGTTGGTGCATGAAGGTAGCATGTGTGTTCTTTTTATGTGATAGGTGTCAAGTGTGAGTAGTAACAAAAAAATAAATAAAATATATATTAAAAGGAAGTGGATGAGAAGAAAAAAAAAAAAAAAGAGTCTGGACTCCTGACGTTTGGACAAAAGAAAAACAGAGAGCAGTTAGGCGTTTCAAAACAAAAAAGAAAGCAGAGGAAGAATGAAGACAGAAAGAAGAGAAAAAACAAGAAAAGAAAAATAAAAAGAAAGAAACAGAGCTGGCGAGTGAGCGTGAGAGAGATAGAGAGAGAGACCAAGATCTGTAGAGATCAAGAAGAAATGTGGTGGATATTGCACATGGATCTAGAAATAGATGAATCCAAACGAAATCCAGTTTCAGAATATGTTTGAGCGGAGCACTGTGAGTGGATAGTTTTATTTATATATAATTAAGTTAATTATTTCATGATTATATGTTAGCTTTAATTATTTAAAGAATTATTAGAAATAAATGATTTATTCATTTATTTAGAAAATAGATTTCCAGATGATATATGTTTTTAAGAAACATGTAGATTTCCAGAATCCAAAGATAGATTAAGAATTAATATTTAGAAAGAAGAATAGTTCACGTATGTTCAAATAGATTTTCAGTTAAATTTTCAGTTAAATTTTTAGATTTCCAAATTCCCAGATTTTCAGACAGATTTCTAGATTGTTAGATTTTATGTCAGCTTTACAGATTTTCAGATAAATTTCCAGAAATCTAGATTTTTAGAAATTTTTTCAGATTTTCAGATTCAAGTGTTTTATGAGAATTTTCAAAAAAGAATAGAAAAGAAGATTGATTTATATTTTCAGAAAAGTATTTAGAAAGAATTATATATGTATGTTCAGAAAATTAAAAGAGTTTTCAAAAGATTTGCTCAGATTTTAAGATATACGATATGTATCCCCAACAGTATTATATTCAGATTATCAGCCTTTGGGGCTGCTCTGCATATGTATGTGAGATTATTTTGCATGTTCGATCAGATAATCGACGTGTATGTGAGATTATATTTAGATTATTAGCCTTAGAGGCTGCTCTGCACGTGTATGTGAGATTACTTTGCACGTTCGATCAGATATCGGCGTTTATGTGAGATCATATGAGATTTCTCCGCACATATGATTTGATATCGATGTGTATGTGGGAAAATCGTTCTGCACAGGTGATCAGATATTACCGTGTATGTTAGATGTTTTCCCCCTACTCTGCGTGTGCATTATGATGATTTGCCACGTACGTGAGATATTCTCCTGAGTACTAATTTGGTAAAGAGTTTTCAGATTATATATATTACTGATTATGATCAGCAAAGAAAAGATTTCAGATTAATTGAAAAGCTTACAGATTATCAGACCTTAAATCAGATATTTATATTTTATAAAAATCAGAAAATGCTTTTATTATATTTTATAGTATTTACAGGAAAAATGTGTTTTAAAGAAAAGATATGTTTTCAGATTTATTTCACAAAGAGATGCAGAATTTAGAAGAGATAGAGAAATGAGTTCTACAAATTAAGTTTAGCCTAAGAAATACAGAATTTAGAAAGAAATAGAGAAAAGTTTTTCTATAGCTAAGAATTTTCAGATTGTATTTTGTTGGCAAATATAAAGTTAAATGAACTACGAAGGCTTTGAACCTTATTGAGTATATGGCACGCAGGCGTTTGGGTTGTAAATGTCAAACTCAAGCCCACTAGAGAAAGAAAAAAATAGGATTCTCACAGGATTCTCTCGTACTCAAAATAGGAGTCTGGGTGTGTCCAGTCATATTTTGTTCTTCAAAGTAAGTTATAAAAATATACATAATATTATGGCTTCTAACATTATAGAATTAAATCATCCAAAAGTTTAAATAATTTTTTTAACTACAAGTTTAAATAATTGTTTATGCATAAATTTTACAATATATTCCATATGTTTAAGTAGTCCACTATAAAATTGGTGTCATCTTATTATTCAAAAAATAAACAAATATTCATCGAGAATTATATATATATATATATATAATTATTTTTAATCAACAGCTCGCATATCTCGCACTGACTTTATTATATATGTGTGCATTGAGAAAGAAAATCACAAAAGTTTTCTCTACAATACACACCGAATTTAAAAATGTAGTGTGAGAATTTGTGAGTCATTAATAAAGCATTATAATATTTTGACTAAATAAAAGTAAATAGATCAAACTATTGATTTTATAATATTAGTGTGTAACGGGGAAAAAAATACTATATATATATATATATATATTAGCCTGGGCGGCTAATGTTTCATGGGTTCGCTCCTATGCGTGACATGCTTTAATTAAAATTATGAATTACCATTTCTGTCATCACATATGGCTCATTTCATGATACTAAAGAATTTGCAAGAACCTGGTAATTTGCTGAGATTTTTTTTTTTAAAAAAAATAAAATAATGAGTGCTAATGCCCAGTGAGTGGAAACAAAACAAATCTCAAGATAGACCATTTTCCATGAATATTGAATTAAGACTGCCTTTTTATTGTGTTGTCCTTATGATTGTTGAATGAGATTTTGTATGCTTAATGTTATTAGGTGATTGGCCATCATTTAATTGATTACTTGGCTGTTGTGTTATGAACCGAAAGGTGACACACGTAACGTGCTCAATAAAATACCCAATGCATGTTTAGTAAGGTAGAAATATGTGAGGCTTGCATGTATGACCTATATTGTGCGCCATCCATTAAACTTAATAAATCCATATGCATTTCTTGTAGTCATCGAGAGATAGATTATAGGTGTGTGTGGATATTGCCTTTGTTGCTTGAGAGAGAATAGAGATTATATAAGGCTCAACTCATGTCTTTAACATTCACTTGCATGATTTGATAAATTGGTGGTCTAATATGTTTAATAGGATTTGTTAGGTGATTTCGACATCCTAGCTATCTCATCTCATTGCTCACATCATATTTACTTGCTTTAGTTGCTTTAATTCATTAGTTATATTAGTTTTCATTAATTAGTTGAGTTAAAGTAATGTGTAATCAGCTCAACCAATTATTGTTTGTCCAAATAGTAATAGATTTAACATATTTCAGTACTTAACAACCCAACCCTAGTGGGAACGAATTTTACTTTCGTTATATTGTATGTGCCAACCTCATATGATTGCGAGTAGCTTTAGCACGTGTCATTTAGGTTGACCTTAACACAACCCGCTAACCCGTATTGGCATAATTAGGCTTTAACCCTTTATTATTTTATAAAAAGTATATTAACACACAAATTCAAAATGAGCCCAGATCAAAATAGAACATTACTAACACAAAGTTTCTAAAAACGTCGGTAGTACTCCTTTAGACTTCTCCCACAAATCCCAAAACATAGTACAATTCCACACCTTCCTCACCTCCTTGCACCAAATTAAATAATGGTCAACAAATTCAATATCAACACCACATCTAGGAGAACAAGAATTATCCACCACCTTTCTAATCAGTAAGTTTGAGAGTAAAGGAAGAGCCTTTTTAGAAGCTCTCTGGAGAAAGATTTTCATCTTGGGAGGATATATTAAGCTCTATAGGTTTTGCATCACTTAAAGCTGCTCGAAGAATTGGAACAAGAGGCCATAATCTTATCATTCATAGCCAACTAGTACCTACTTTTAACTTTGAAATTATCTAATTTGTCTTAGTGCCAAAAGATGCAATGAAATAATTTCTTTGTCTAACTTCAGAAAGTATTTTCCAACAACCTCCAAGCTTGTTAAGCAAGAAGGGGTTGGTTAAAAACCGATAAGTCTATAAATCTTTAAAGCCCAACCCTCCAAACGCCTTAAGCAAACACATCACCTTACAACTAACCCAACTTATCTTCCTTTTACCATCCTCAGAGCCCCACCAAAATTTGGAAAACATAGACCTTAACTCACTACAAGGCCAATGGAAATTTGAAAAATATTGATGACATATGTAGGAATTGGTTGAGCTCCTACCTTCATTAAGACCTCCTTCCCACCCATAGAAAAAAGATTCCCTTTCCACCCTCCTATCTTATTCCACACCCTCTCCTTTTTCTCATCAAAAATCTTCCTTTTATTTCTACCCACTAAGGTTGGTAAGCCGGGATATTTGTAATGTGTTAGGATATCCCCTTTCTTAAACAAAACTTGAATCTCTACTCTAAACCCTCTATCCATATTTGGATTAAAAGTTGTGGACGAAATCAAATCTGATTTAGTCAACTGTGATTAATTCAGTATTTATTACATTATTAGTTGTTAGAATCTTTCTTTAAAGGTCAAATTTTATGGTGTAAATAGCTCTTGATTTTAGGAGTTTATTTTTCCCTGTTGTAATCTATATATGTACCCTTCTCCATTGATTCAATATACATAAAATATTTTTCCTAGTTACGTTTATATGGTATTAGAGCAAGGTTGAACTTCTTTTTGGGATTTTTTTTTCTCCTTCTTTCCCAATTATCTATGGCTGATAATGAGACAGATATTCCCGGTGACAATACCGGATCTGCAACTTCCGCCTAGACCCAGGTCAAACATCCAGCCCCTGCTTCTGTCACTGTTTTTTCCGGTAGTGATATCTCGTCTATTCACATTACAGCCCACAAATTGGATGGAAAAAATTACCTACAGTGGGCTAAATCTGTCAAGATTGTCATTTGTGGTCGAGGCAAACTCGGCTACAACACGGGTGAACTTCCTGCTCCTCCTCTAACTGATCCTACATACAAGACATGGTTGGCCAAGAACTCTATTGTTCTTGCCTGGCTTATCAATTCCATGGAGCCTAAAATCAGTCGCCGTTATCTCTATTTTAAAATTGTAAAAGAGGTCTGGAATGCTGCTTGCCTGATGTACTCAAATCTTGGAAATGCTTCCCAAATTTTTTGAGCTTTGTTGAAAATTAAAGGAGATGAAACAAGGCTCTAATTCTGTGACCCAATATTTCTTTGATCTTTAAGATCTTTGGCAAGAACTCGATCTTTTCTTTGAAGAAGATTCCTCATGCGCTAAGTGCAGTATTATGCAGTAGCGCAAGCTTGAAAATGAAAGCGTCTATGACCATGGTGTAATCACTGTAGTAGTCCTGGTTATACTCGAAAGAAGTGCTAGAAACTTCATGGGAAACCAGCCAATTGGCAACCCAAAAAGCCGGCTGAAGGGCGTGCCTATCAAGCTCATTCTGACCACAACACGGCTGGAAAAAATTGCACTCCTATTCAATTCAGCAAAGAGCAAGTTGAGCATCTCTGTCATATTCTAAATCAGCCATCCTTCAATGCTAATTCCTCATCAAGTTCCACTATAGCTCTGTGGCTCAATACGGTAACGTTCATTCAGCCTTACATTCTTTCATTTCCTCTAAGGACCCTTGGATCATTGATTTAGGTGCCTTTGATCATATGACAGGTAGATCTAATTGTTTTTACTCGTATGTTCCTTGTTCTAATCATACCACTGTTAAGATTGCTGATGGATTTTTAACTTCCGTTACTAGGACTGGCATCATTAGACTTTCTCCAAATCTTGTTCTTAAGTCTGTCCTTCATGTTCCTGCCTTAAAATGCAATTTGATCTCTGTTAGCAAACTTACTCATGATAATCACCGTATTGCTAAATTCTTACCTTTGTCATGTCAATTTCAGAACCTATCATCAGGGAGGACGATTGGCATTGCTAAGATTCATGATGGTCTTTATTACTTGGAAAATGATCATCCAAAGTGTAGTCAAGCTTTTGTGTCTGGTGTTGAGTCTCTGTTTGTTTCTAGTACTAGAGATGTAATGTTATGGCACTATAGATTTGGCCATCCTAGTTACTCTTATTTGAAGCGTCTGTTCCCATCTTTATTTGATAATAAAAATTCTATTTCTTTTGAATGTGAAATATGTCAACTTTTCAAACACACTTGCATTTCCTTCCCTATCAAACCCTATACACCATCTATTAAGGATATTCAATCCAACTCCAATTCAGACTTGAAGTCCAACTCCAATACAGACTTGGACTCTCACACTTGAAGACTTTGTCTTTGTTATTATCTTACACTAATACACTTGTTATAGTTATCCTTTAGTTATCAGGTTAGTAAGTTAATAGAAATAGAATAGAAATAGATTTTGTCTAGTGTACAAAATTCACGCCTGTGCATTATGTGTATATATACATGTAAATTCAGTTTATCAATGTTAAGTTGAATTATTCTTTACATGGTATCAGAGCTTCACTAAACTCAAATGAGTCCCGATCCATCATGACCGGCTCTAACTCATCTTCCTCAGTAACCGTAATTTCCTCCTCCTCATCCTCACATGAAATTAGTTCCTCATTAAACACCATCGTCAGCATCAATGTCGCAGCTCAAGCCCCACTAAAGCTCACAGCGACCAATTATCGCTCATGGAAACTTCAATTCCACACCTTTCTCATTGGGTTCGACCTTATGGGATTTGTTGATGGCCAAAAACCATGCCCACCAGCAACTGTCACAACAAACGACATCGCTGCACCTAACCCCGCTCACAACATCTAGATCAGACAAGACCAACTGCTTTTGAACGCAATCCTTGGCTTTATATCTCCCTCAATTATCCCCTTTATTGCTTCCGCTAAAACTGCTTGCGATGCGTGGACTGCACTTGCAAACACCTATGCAAAACCCTCTAGAGGCCATATTATGCACATTAAAGGAGTTCTTACCAATGTCACCAAAGGAACCCAAACTATAACCGAATACATGCAACATGTCAAAAGCATTGCCGATGAGCTAGCAATGCTTGACGCGTCGAAAAACTTTGAAGATCTCACTGTCAAAATCCTGAATGAACTTGGTGATGAATTCAAAGACATCTCTTCTGCTGTCCGTGCACGTTATACAGCCATATCTTTCGAAGAACTCCATGAGAAACTTATAAACTTTGAAGTAGTATTGAAGCAAGAGGCTGTGAAGAACCAATGATTACCTATCACAGCCAATTACGCAGCTCGGCCACCATCCGGCAACCAACAAGGTAACTTTGGCAGCCACCAAAACCAAGGCAACCAACCAGCTATAGCTTTCAATCGGCCACCTTTAAAACCAATGGACTCCCAACGCCAAAACTTCAGGTATTCACAAAATAATTCAAATAAACCACGAAACTATCGTGGATTTTGTCAATTATGTGGTGAACAGGGTCACACAGCTAAATAATGCTCCAACTTCACATTAAGCCCTGTGCAAAATCGAGCTCCATCAACCCAATCTACAAGGCAATGGCAGCCCCGTGCAAACTATGCCGCTCCGGGCGTCAATTCTTCCCCTGAATGGTTACTTGACTTCGGTGCTTCACATCATGTCACCATGGATCTTAACAACATGTCACTACATTCTCCCTACAGCGGTTCTGATGACATTATGATTGGTAATGGTTCAGGTTTGAAAATCACACATACTGGTTCTATTCGCCTACCCTCTAAACCTTCATCTTTTTTATTATCTAATGTTCTGTGTGTTCCTAACATGAAACAAAATCTAATCTATGTATCACAATTATGTGCTACTAACCAAGTCTCAGTTAAATTCTCACCTTTGCTGTTTACTGTGAAGGATCTTCGCACTGGGGCGCGGCTCCTGCAAGGACGGACTAGGAACGGTGTCTACGAGTGGTCGTCCTATGCTCAGCGAGAATCTCTGCCAATAATTGCCCTCCCTTATGTTAAAGTCACTCTTCCTGATTGGCATCATCGTCTAGGTCATCCCTCGTCTAAAATAATTATTCAGTTAGTGTCTTCCCAATCATTATCTATTTTTTCGTCAAATAAATCGAGTGTCGCATGTAATGCCTGCAAATGTAATAAATCTCATAAATTGTCTTTTTCGGTTTCAACTGTTTGTAGTTCAAAACCGTTTGAGGTAGTTTATTCAGATGTCTGGAGCTCTCCAATAATTTCCAAAGATGGCTATAAATATTATGTGATTTTCGTTGATCATTTTACAAAATATATATGGCTCTATCCTTTGAAAAATAAATCTGATGTTCATGATGTATTCAAATGATTTAAATTGTTGGTGGAAAATTTTTTTTGTCACCCCATTGTTTCTTTTTACAGCGATAATGGTGGTGAATTTATTGCTTTAAAACAAACTCTTGCCAGCCACGACATATCACACTTTACAACACCATCACACACACCTGAACACAATGGCGTCTCTAAAAGACGTCATCGTCACATTGTCGAGACAGGTCTGTCTCTTCTCATTCATGCATCAATGCCACTCACTTTCTGGTCATACGCATTCATCACAGCTGTCTACTTAATAAATAGGATGCCTACACCGGTGCTCAACATGTCGACACATTTTGAAAAAATATTTTCTATACGTCTGTCATATGAGTGTCTTTGTTATCCTTGGATTAAATCATACAACGCTCATAAACTAGAGCCTCGATCTAGAGCATGTCTCTTATTGGGTACTTTATGTCTAAGAGTGCGTATCACTGTCTTGACCTAGAAAACGATCGTATATTTGTCTCTCGACATGTCACGTTCGTTGAGTCTGTATTTCCCTTCAAGAGTCTCCCTTGTCAAGTTCCTTGTTCGAACATTGACACACACACGTCATGGTTATCTCAACCCACACTAGTTATTTGAGTTCTCACAAGGCACGCACACATGTCGGATTTTCTCTTGCATGAGACCTCTCACTCGACGGCACCACCCAGTTCTGGAACTCACGCCGCTGCACCGTTCCTTCTCGGACCAGCACAACCAAGTCCCCACTCGCATCTGCCGCTGCTCCAATCCACCCCACGCCACTCACACTAGACTTGACAGCAAACTAGCCACACCTGTCCGCAATTGCATCAGTCCATCCCACACTACTGCACTAACAAGCCAGCCTGTTCCAGCCTTGCAACACTACACCTGTTTGCAGCAGCACCATAACACCACCAAGCCAGCTCGCTAACCAGTCCAACCAGTCCACCCTTGATCCCACGATGCCACTTGCACAGTAAAACAGCCCATTCGACACTCACCCAAATCCACCCACCTCATCCGGATCAGCTCCAACCACCAACCTACCCAAGCCAGCCATCCATAATGACCACCCTATGATCACTAGGTCGAAGAACAACATTCACAAACCGATTACCAAACTCTCTCTCACCAGTGTACTGCACTCCACTGCTTAAATTGAGCCAATCTGTGCCTTTCAGGCTATAAAATTTCCTGAATGGAGAAAAGCAATGTCCGAAGAATTTGATGCACTCATTCAAAATGGCACATGGGACTTAGTTCCCCCACACTCGGCTCAAAACATTGTAGGGTGCAAATGGGTGTTTCGTATTAAAAGGTCACCGGATGGCTCCATATCTCGATACAAGGCTCGCTTGGTAGCGAAGGGATTTCACCAACGGCCCGTCCTTGATTACACTAAAACCTTCAGTCCAGTGGTTAAGTCCACCACAATTCGAGTAGTCCTCAGTGTCGCGGTATCTCGCGGTTGGTCATTTCGACAACCGGATGTGAATAATGCTTTTCTTCAAGGACACTTGTCTGATGAACTCTTTATGGCACAACCACCAGGCTTTATAGATCCTGCCTATCCAGCACACATATGTCGTCTCAAGAAAGCCATCTTTGGTCTCAAACAAGCTCCTCGGGCTTGGCACAATGAACTTCGTCAATATTTACTCAAAACTGGGTTTGTCAATTCTAAATCCGACTCATCTCTATTCATTTTTAATGCTAAAGGTTGTGTTATGTTTCTATTGGTGTATGTTGACGACATAATTATCACTGGAAGTGATGTGGCTATAGTGGAGAAATTTATGACCACCCTTGCTCAACGATTCACAATCAAAGACTTGGGCTCACTGTCATACTTTCTTGGTGTTGAGGTTCTTCAGTTTCTACATGGCATGTTTCTCTCTCAACAGAAATATGTTACTGATTTATTGGTTCGTACTAAAATGTTTGATGCCAAACCGGTTTCAACTCCGTTGCCAACGGACAACTCTCTGAAACTTCTTAAGGCCACGTCTCTCACAGATGCCACTGAATTTCGTCAGGTAATAGAAGCCCTACAATACTTATCTTTCACTCGTCCTGACATTACGTTTTCAGTAAACAAACTTGCTCAGTTCATGCATCGTCCAACTTCTGGCCACTGGGTCACTGCCAAAAGGCTTCTCCGTTACCTACGTAGGACTCTCGGTTATGGACTTCTCCTTCACCGGGACTCTCCTGTTTCACTACATGGATTCTCTGATGCGGACTAGGCAGGAAACCATTATGACCGAACATCCACAAGTGCATATGTCATCTTCCTTGGCACAAATGCGATCTCTTGGTGCTCTCGCAAACAACGAACGGTCGCTCGATCATCAACAGAGGCGAAATATAGGGTTGTTTCTCTTGCTGCTACCGAAATCATATGGATCTCCAATCTCTTGCGTGAACTATCTATTGCTGAGGCTCATCCACCGACAATCTATTATGATAATATTGGTGCCGTATATCTATGCTCGAATCCAGTATTTCACTCGAGAATGAAGCATATAGCCATTGATTTTCACTTCGTCTGAGAAAAAGTTTAATGCGGACAACTTCGGGCATCCCATGTAGCCTCTGCGGACCAACTGGCTGACTCGCTCACCAAGCCACTGTCCAGAACTCGGTTCACATTACTACGGTCCACGATTGGTGTCTCTGAAATGCCCACCATGTTGTGGGGGTGTATTAAGAATATTCAATCCAACTCCAATTCAGACTTGAAGTCCAACTCCAATACAGACTTGAAGTCTCACACTTGAAGACGTTGTCTTTGTTATTATCTTACACTAATACACTTGTTATAGTTATCCTTTAGTTATCAGGTTAGTAAGTGAATAGAAATAGAATAGAAGTAGATTTTGTCTAGTGTAAAAACTCACGCCTATGCAGTATGTGTATATATACATGTAAATTCAGTTTATCAATGTTAAGTTGAATTATTCTTTACACCATCCACTCTATTCTCTTTAAGTCATAGTGATATATAGGGATCTTCCAAAATCACCACTTCCCATGGCAAAAAATGGTTTATCACATTCATTGATGATCACACATGCACTATATGGGTTTATCTACTTCGAGAAAAATCTGAGGCTTGTCAAGTCTTCCCAAATTTTCACAAAATGATTCAAAATCAATTCCAAGCTCATATTCGAATTATTCAAACAAACAATGGCAAAGAATATGTTAATTCTATCCTTTGTGAATATCTGTTGAAAAATGGAATTCTCCATCAAAGCTTGTGTGTTGACAATCCATAACAAAATCGAGTGTCTGAAAGAAAAAACTGTCATTTGTTAGAGGTAGCCCAAGCCCTTATGTTTAACATGGGAGTCCCAAAATACTTATGGGGAGTTGCTGTCCTAATAGCCACATATCTCATCAATCGCCTACCAAGTCGCACCATCAACTTCAAAACTCCTCTCTCTGTTCTCACCAAACACTATCCACATATTTCCACCTCCAATGCTCTTCAATTAAGAATCTTTGGATGCACTACCTTCGTTCACATTCATGCCCATCATAGAAATAAACTTGATCCCCGTGCTCTAAAAACTATCTTCATTGGCTACTCTCCCACCCAAAAAGGTTATTGATGTTGTTGTCCTCAAACAAAAAAAAAAAAAAAAAACCTATGTCTCTTGTGATGTTAAATTCTTTGAAAATACTCCTTATTTCTCTACAACTTCACTTCAGGGGGAGAATCGGGATCAAGAAGCATGTTCATGGGATACACTTGACTTGCCATTACTTGGAGTAGAAAACACCATACAACCTCTACCTCCTCTACCTACCACCTCTAGTGTGCCTAATATTTCGAGTCCAGCACCTATGTTATAAGATCCAACAACTATTTCAGAAACAATTCCCATCTCAGAGTCAAGTCTACCATCTGACAATATACCAGTATTAGAAAGAAGGGGTGAATTGACTATACCTAATTAGCAAGAGTTATGTGTCTACTCTAAAAGAAATGTCTCCCAAGAAAACAAAGAAATCATGAATCCTACTTACGGTCAAGAAGCTGAGCCGATGGTAGAAACTCAATTGCCAATTGAGTCAGGTAATCAAAATCCTAATCTTGATCTAGACGCTCTTATAGCACCTAGAAAGGGTTTTATATCTTGTACACAACATCCTATTTCTAAGTTCATCTCCTATTCTAATATGTCATCTTCATTTCATGCTTTTACTTCAAATCTTTCTAGTGTTGTGATTCCCAGGTCCATTGAATAGGCATTAATTGTTACTGAATGGAGAGCTAATGTATTCGAAGAAATGTGTGCTCTTAAACAAAACAATACCTGGAGCTTAGTGGAATTGCCACAAGAAAAAGGTACTATTGGGTGCAAGTGGATGTTCACAGTAAAGTATAAGGCTGATGGTTCCGTTGAAAGGTACGAGGCATACTACAAAAAAAAAGGGCTATTGAGACGTTTTTTTTTTTTCATCCCAATAGCCCAAAAATCATCCCAATAGCTCAAAAATCGTCTCAATAGGTCTATTAGAACGAATAAAATTCGTCCCAAATTCTGTTGCCTCAGGTGGGTCGCAACAGGTTTTTTGAGACGAAAATTGAAATTCGTCCCTTAAAATTACCTATATAAACGATTTTTATTCGTCCCAATTGATAATGTATAGGGACGAAATTTTTCGTCCAAATAGACAACTTGTAGGGACGAATTGTATTTTCGTCCCCTTTGAAAACCTGTAGGAACGAAATTTTTCGTCCCTCTAGATATCCTATAGGGACGAAATTTAAAAATAAAAATAAAAAAATAAAAATTGTCTTCCAACACAGGCCACCCACACCACACGCCTACGCCCACCTCCGCAACCCACACAAATATCATTTGATTGGTGTCCTCATGGTGTGTTGAACCCTGCACACACACACCCACCAACCAAGCTTAACCACTTTAATGCTACTTCAAATGTAATAATAAAAGCATAATTTTTATATATAACTTCTACTTGTTATTAAATTTTTATTGATTATTTTTCAATCAAAATTTTATTTGTATATCGATTTCACTAATTTAAATTTTATTTTTATAAACAAAATAATATTAAAAAACATTGACTATAACATTTAATTAAACTATTTTGTTAAAATTATATATTGTCAGATCAAAGAGTCAATCGTTAGTCGTACTTGAAATTAGACATAACCCCGATATCGGTTCTCGATTTGGAACCAGCGGTTCCGATTTTCGATTTAGAACCAGCGGTTTCAATTTTCAATTCGGAACTAGCGGTTTCGATTTTTAATTCAGAACCAGCAGTTTCAATTCCAATTCTAACGGTTCGGTTATTTTTTTAAAAAAAATAATAGAAAACCTTGCAAGACTAATATTTATTGATCCTTATGAAGAACTTATTGGGAAGAAACAAAATTCATCTCGATAGAGAACCACTTTGGATGAACAAAATGATCCATATTGCATCATTTTCTAATTTATATGGTAATTTAATTATTAATCTATCTTTAAGGAAAAAACTTCAAAAAAAATCAAGAATTTTCAACAAAATTAATTAATTATTATAATTTTAAATAAAAATAAAACCTATTGGGACGAAAATAATTTGTCCTAATAGACAGTCTATTTGGACGAATTATATATTTCGTCCCAATATCCTATTGGGACGAAAATAATTCGTCCCTAAAGGTCAACAAAAATAATTAATTATTATAATTTTAAATAAAAAGAAAACTTATTGGGACAAAATAAATTCGTTTCATCCCAATAGGCAGTCTATTGGGACAAATTATGTATTTCGTCTCAATGGACGTCCTATTGGGACGAAAAAATTCATCCCTAAAGGTCAAAATTAATTAATTATTATAATTTTAAATAAAAATAAAACCTATTGGGACGAAAAAAATTCGTCCCAATAAAAGGTCTATTGAGACGAAAACAATTCATCCCTAAAGGTCAATAAAATTAATTAATTATTATAATTTTAAATAAAATAAAAAAAACCTATTAGGACGAAAAAAATTCGTCCCAATACACTACCTATTGGGACAAAAAAAAAAACGTCTCAATAGAGTTTCGTCACAATAGGCCATTTTTCTTATAGTGGCAAGGTTGGTGGCAAAAGGTTTTACACAAACCTATGGCATTGACTACACCGAAACTTTCGCACCTATTGCCAAACTCAATACCATTCGAATTCTACTTTCACTGGCAGCAAATTCTGATTGGCCACTGCATCAACTTGATGTAAAGAATGTGTTTCTTAATGGTGAACTTGAGGATGAGGTTTATATGAGTCAACCACCAAGTTTTGAAGAAAAATTGGGAAATAAAACTGTTTGTAAGCTCAACAAGTCTCTCTACGGTTTAAAACAATCCCCACGTGCTTGGTTTGACCGTTTTTCAAAAGTAATCAAGAAGCTTGGGTATATTCAAGGACAAACTGATCATACAATGTTTGTCAAACACTCTGAAGGAGAGAAGATAACTATTCTGATTGTGTATGTTGATGATATTATCGTTATAGGGAATAATATTGAGGATATAGAGAGAATTAAACGGATGATGGCGAAGGAATTCAAAGTCAAAGACCTTGGGGTTTTGAAATACTTTCTGGGAATGGAGTTCGCATGGAGTAAGAAAGGTATTTCTGTTTCTCAAAGGAAATACACTTTAGATCTCTTAGAAGAAACCGGTATGTTGGGATGTAAACCAATTAAAACTCCAATTGAACTTGGTAATAAGGAAAAAATGTTTGAAGGAGATCCTATCGACAAAGGAAGTTATCAACGCCTTGTAGAAAAGCTTATTTATCTCTCGCATACAAGACCTGACATAGCTTTCGCTGTGAGTTTAGTAAGCCAGTATATGCATGCACCGGGTCAAGGTCATCTTGATGCCATATATAGAATCTTGAGGCATTTAAGCAAACACCTAGAAATGGACTCTTTTTTGCTAAAACTAATGTGAGCTTTTACTGATGCAGATTGGGCTGGTTCTATCAACGATAGGAAGTCAACATCTGGTTATTGTACCTTATTATGGGGAAATCTGGTGACATGGCATAGTAAAAAACAAACTGTTGTCGCAAGAAGCATTGCGGAAGCTGAATATAGAGCCTAGCTCATGGAGTTTGTGAGGTTATTTGGATAAGGAGAGTAATGGAAGAATTGAAGATCAAATATGAAGAACCTATTGTTAAGACAGTAGATGAAGATGACATGTCTTTGAAGTAAAACGACATCCTTCCAGTTGAAGCACATTGTCGTATTGCAAATGACTCACAGATCCCATTTCTTGTTTTTTATTCTTTATAAAAGCATACACGTGTTTTTATTTCATTTGTCCCTGTTTTAGGGCATTTACTATACATGATATATATATATATATATATATACGTTTTTTTATTTCCTCAGCAGCTATCATTTTGAACTGAGAATTGTCCAGCTAAAATATTGAGCAAAGTTTAACTTAGTATCAGCGCAACTATGGCTAGCGCCGAAAATCAATCAAGAATTTCAAGTGAGAATCAACCAGAAGGAGATGCCTCTACCATGAAAGACAACAACAAAATAGTTGAGAAGATCAAGTCAGGCAGTCAAAACAGTAGCAAGGGTTTCAATCCATCAGGTCATCCCCTTGGCTCATATTGCTCAGTTAAGTTGAATCATGACAATTATTTGTTATGGAAGAACATGGTGTTACCAGTTATTAGAGGTAATAGAATGGAAGAGTTTATTACTGGAGCAAAACAATGTCCACATGAGTTCATAGAAGTCACAGGTGAAGAGTCTATTAAGACTGAGCTCGAAGACAATCCAGATTATGAAGAGTGGATTGTTCAAGATCAGATTTTACTTGGCTGGATTTATAACTCGATTGATATTGATGTAGCCTCTGAGTTGATGGGCTATGAGACATCAAAACAGCTTTGGGATGCTATCAGAGATTTATTTGGTGTCAAAAATAGATCTAATGTGGTGCTTTACAAAAGAGAGTTCAACCACCTGAAGAAAGGGAACATAAAGATGGGAGAATATCTCAAGGCTATAAAGAAACTGGTGGATAACTTGGCACTTGCTGAACATCATGTCACCCTTGATGACCTGGTTTCTCAAGTCCTAACTGGATTAGACTCACTAGAGTATAATCCAGTGGTTTGCCAAATCAATGAGAAGGAAAACATAACCTGGTTGAAGTTGCAATCCAAGTTACTAAGCTATGAGAAGAGGCTTGAACAACTGAATGATGGCATTACCTCAATCAACCTGGGCCAACCAATAGCAAACTTTGCTAACACCAAAGGAGGAAGCAACCATGCAAACTATAACAAGTATCAAAGTCACTCATAGCAACAAGATCAGTTAAGTGGCATCAATACAAGTCTGTCTGGAGGAAGGTTTTCAGGAAGCAACAATAGATGAGGAAGATCTTAGCGTAGCAGAGGAGGTAGATATAACGGTAATCAACCACCAATTTGTCAAGTTTGTGGCAAAATTTGTCACACGACAGCCTATTGTTACTATAGGTTTGATAACAGCTATATGGGAGCACCTCCTGAACCAAATAAGATCAATCAGCAGAACCAACACTCAGCTTTTGTTGCCACCCCAGAAACATTAAGTGACCCTGCTTGGTATGCAGATAGTGGAGCAAGTTCCCATGTGACTAATGATGTTGGAAATCTGAATCAGAAGCAAGAATATAATGGTAAAGAATCCTTAGTTGTTGGTAATGGTGAGAAATTGAATATTAACCATGTTGGTCATGCTTATCTGCCTGCTTTGAACAATAAAAACCTGCTGCTAAAAGATATTTTGCATGTTCCAAGTATTGAAAAAAATCTGTTAGCATATCACAATTAACTTCCTGCAATGATGTCAATGTTATTTTTGACTCTTTTGGTTATGTTGTGAAAGACAAGGTAACGGGTCAGGTACTGCTGCAAGGGAGACTTAAAGATGGCATTTACCAGTTTGAATTACCAACCCTAATCAAGTCCAAGCCAGATCATCTTCAAGCTCAACTCTACTCTTCAAACAAACAAGTTCAATGTCAAGTTTTTAGCTCTAGGACAATTAAGTCAAATGGAGTCTGTCTCTCCCAAGTCTTTTGATTTCCAAAAGGAGGTTTGGCATAGGCGTTTAGGCCATCTTTCAGATAAAGTTTTGTCCAAAATTCTCAAGTCTTGTAATAAAAAACTTAAAATCAATGAAAACACAAACTTTTGTTATGCTTGCCAATATGGAAAGTCTTATCTCTTACCTTTTGCTATATCAAATCCTCATGCTTCTCATCCACTAGATCTTATTCACACAGATCTTTGGGGACCCTCACCTATCAATTCACATCTAGTTTCAAATACTATATTCACTTCATTGATGATTATAGTAGATACACATGGATTTTTCCTCTGAAACAAAAATCTGATGCCTTCCCTATCTTTCTTCAATTCAAAAATCTAGTGGAAAAACAACTTGAAAGAAATATAAAGTGCGTTCAATCTTACATGGGAGGTGAATATATTAGCTTTCTCAAGTTTGTTCAACAAAATGGTATTCAAACTAGGCATTCATGTCCTCTTACTTCAGCTCAAAATAGAAGAGCTGAAAGGAAACGTAGGCATATCGTTGAGACAGGACTTACACTTCTTGCTCAAGCTGGTATGCCTCTTAAATATTGAACTGAAGCTTTCCAAACAATTGTGTTTCTTATCAATTGACTTCCTACACCAGATTTACAAGAGCAATGCCCTATTCAAAAACTGTTTGCTAAAACTCCTAATTATTTATCACTCAAAAGCTTTGGTTGTGCTTGCTTCCCATGTCTCCGACCTTATTAAAACCATAAATTCCAGTTTCACTCTATCAAATGTGTTTTTCTTGGCAATAGTGATTCTCATAAAGGTTACAAATGTCTCAGCTCTACAGGCAGAATATACATCTCTAGGCATGTCATCTTTAACGAAAAAGAATTCCCCTTCCATACAGGTTTCCTCAATACCAAGACACCTGAATCACAAACTATCATTGTTCCACCTAATTGGCTTCTCTTACCTTCTGCCTCTCCCACCATCTCATCACAATCTACCTCACCTACTCCCTCAACTGGTGATACCCCAAATCAGCTCTTCCCTGAAGCTTCATCAACCTCCAACCAGTCTGACTCATCACATTCCTTAAAGATATCTGGTTCTGCTCACTCCACTCATATTCCAGAGAGAGTCTCATTTGAGGGGGGAACTCCGGTTAGTTTTGAGATTTAGTCTGATTTTGAAATTGCAAATGATAACTCTCCTGAATCTAGTGCACCTAGAGTTGATGAGCATCAAGTTACTGAAATTGATCAGAGTCATCAGATGATAACTAGGGCCAAGGCAGGTATTCACAAACCAAAACAGTACCCTGCAGAATATCAGCTCTATTTAGCAAAAGGACATGGTGTTCCAAGTGAACCAAGTTCAATGAGTGAGGCAATCAATTCAAAGCACTGGAAATCAGCTATGCATGAGGAGTTAAATGCCTTAAAAAGGAACAATACTTGGTCTTTAATTCCTTATTCACCATCAATGAATGTTGTGGGAAATAAATGGGTGTTTAGAGTAAAATATAACATTGATGGCAGCTTTCAAAGATGCAAAGCAAGATTAGTAGCCAATGGGTTCCATCAGACACCTGGGATTGATTTCAGTGAGACTTTCAGTCCTGTGATAAAAGCATCTACTGTGAGAGTCATACTAACTATTGTTGTTTCTAAAAATTAGATAGTGAGGCAAATGGACATCAATAATGCCTTCCTGAATGGCAACCTTCAAGAGGCAGTCTATATGTATCAACCAGAAGGGTTTAAAAATGAAGACAAACCGGATCATGTCTACAAACTACACAAAGCATTATATGGCCTGAAACAAGCTCCAAAAGCTTGGTTTGAAAGGCTAAGAACAACACTGCTAGATTGGGGTTTTAAAAACTCGAAGTGTGACTCTTCCCTCTTCTTTGCTAGAAATTCAAGTCAAATTATCTTTGTGCTCATCTATGTTGATGATATAATAGTTACAGGAAATAATTCAGTGTCCTTGCAGAAATTTGTTGATAAACTTCACAAATTATTTGCTCTAAAGGATTTGGGATCTCTCCATCTGTTCTTAGGCATTGAAGTTACCAGAGATGAAATAGAGATGTATCTCACCCAAACCAAATATATTAAAGAGCTGCAAAAGAAAACAGATATGATAAACACAAGACCTTGTCCCACACCAGCAGTAATTGGCAAACAATTAATAGCTCAAGATGGTGAACTTATGCAGAATCCTACCATTTACAGAAGCGTTATAGGCTCTTTACAATATGTCACTCATACAAGACCAGATATGGCCTTCATAATCAATAGGCTCAGTCAGTTTTTACAGTATCCTACCATGAAACATTGCAGGCAGTCAAGAGAGTTCTAAGGTATTTGAAAGGTACTAAAGATCTAGGGCTCTACATCAAACACAGTGATAGATTGGCTTTGTACGGCTACTCAGATGTAGATTGGGCATGCACTTCAGATGACAAAAGATCCACAACAGGTTATTGTGTTTATTTTGGAGACACTCTAGTGTCATGGAGTTCAAAAAAGCAGCATGTTGTGTCTAGATCAAGTACTGAATCATAATACAAGGCATTAGCCCAAGTTTCTTGTGAAATAGCTTGGCTGGAATCTCTCCTAAGAGAGCTAACTTTTCCTTTACCAGAGATACCAATTACTTGGTGTGATAACCTTGGAGCTAGTGCATTGGCTACAAATCCAATCTACCATTCAAGAACAAAGCATATTGAAGTTGATGTCCATTTTGTTCGAGATAAAGTGCTTGAAAAGAAACTAGAAATCCGATATGTACCCTCACAAGACCAAATTGCAGATTGTTTAACCAAACCTCTATCACATTCTCTTTTTCAGATCATGAGGAGCAAACTTGGAGTTGTAGAGAGGCCTCTACCACTGCCAAGTTTGAGGGGGGATGTTAAGACAGCGGATGAAGATGACATGTCTTTGAAGTAAAACGACATCCTTCCGGTTGAAGCACATTGTCGTATTGCAAATGACTCACAGATCCCATTTCTTGTTTTTTATTCTTTATAAAAGCATACACGTGTTTTTATTTCATTTGTCCCTGTTTTAAGGCACTTATTTTTATTTCCTCAGCAGCTATCAGTTTGAGCTGAGAATTGTCCAGCTAAAATATTGAGCAAAATTTAACTCCTATAAACCTCTACTGCGATAACAAGTCAACCATTAGTATAGCTCACAATCTTGTCCATCACGACAGGACTAAACATGTGGAAGTTGATCGACATTTTATCAAGGAAAAGCTTGATGAGGGCAAGATCAGCATTAAATATGTGTATACTTCTCAACAACTAGCTGATATTCTCACAAAAGGACTAACAGAACAAACTTTTGAGTTCCTTGTGAGCAAGCTTGGTCTTATCAACATCTACAGCCAAGCTTGAGGGGGAGTGTGGACGAAATCAAATCTGATTTAGTCAACTGTGATTAATTCAGTCTTTATTACATTATTAGCTATTAGAATCTTTCTTTAAAGGTCAGATTTCATGTTGTAAATAGCCCTTGATTTTAGGAGTTTATTTTTCCCTGTTGTAATCTATATATATGTACCCTTCTCCATTGATTCAATATATAGAAAATATTTTTCCTATTTATTTTTATAAAAGTCATACATGATTTTTGAATATTGACTTGCTGACCAGCGGTTCTCCTATAAATCTCAAGGATACTCCATTACTCCTAATCCGTAGGCAACTGTCAATTGTGGAGGCTTTACAAAAAATAACATTGTTCAAATGGCTTGCCAACGGGCTAACCCTACAGCATCTAATCCCCAACATCCTTCCATCTTGTTCCTCCTAAGTAATCAAGCTCGAAAGAGCCTCCGCACGAAGAAGAAACAAGTATGGAGACAATGAGCAGTCTTGGCGGAGTCCTCTGGATGGTACTAATTACAAAAGATAACGAGAAAGTGGATAGATACTCCATCACCAATGAGGGAACCCCACTTTAATCATCACCCTCAAAAAAACACCTATACCCTATCATAAGCTGATGAAGATGTATTTACTGCTTTGAATTAGTCAAGTTTAGAGTCAAGTCTTGAATTGAATAAGTCCAAGTTGTAGGTTGTTTCCTTTACTTTTGCAACAAATTATTTGTTTTCATTAGAATGTGATTGTTATCATGGCAAAGTCAGTTGTACCCCTCTTATTTAAAGAGGTGATCAGATGATTAATAAAACATCCAGAAATTATCATTTTCAAACACTTATCAAACAAGTGTCTATCGGAGGTCTTTGGGTTTCCTCAAATTAACCCGGTATCACTGCTTCTTGTATTTGTTTTTGAAGTCAATAAAGGTAAAACCTTGCTTATATCCCTTTCTTCCTATCATTAATAGAACGCGTAAGTTCAAATGACACCAACATACTGTCAAAAATCATACGAACAGGCACAAAAAGATTGACTAGAGAAAATAATCTTAAGAAGTGTTAATTTAAGCCTATTAGGTAGCACCACTGTTACTATTTAATTTATACACCACACTAAGTGGAGAGAATAGAAAGTTGTGAAGACATAAACTTACCTGACTTTTGGTTTAGATTTTGTTTTTCGTTATTTAGAAGTTTGTTAAATTAAACTTTAATCATTAGGTTGTCATTAATTGTTCGACTGTTAATTTGTCTCTCAATTTAGATTTCAAGTACTTGAAGTTTTTGAGTTCTTCCAACATCCAAAGCAGTGAAAGAGCTACATATACGACTCAAATTTTGGACTTGTTATCATTTATGGGTATGTATCAAATCTTTGGTATTTGAATTCCTACTAAAGATTTTAATTTTGCTGCATACTGAGTTTCTGATTAAAAAAAAAAAAATCAGTTGTGGGAGAACACACTGTGAAGGAGACAATTAGAGTAAGTTTATTTTTGTAGAACATTATTATATTTTATTTCAATTTTAGGAATGTTAATTTTAATGCTATACAATGACATGTTTGTTTTTTTTATTTTATTTTATTTATTTTTTAAGTATTACACTATTATATAAATTCGAGATTTTTTAGGAGGAGGAAGACTCGAACCAACAATCTCATGGTGCAAGTGTGAAGGGTTTTATACCGGACCAACCTCACCTTATCTAAATGACATGTTGATATATGGTAATTCTTCATCCTTTTCCAGTCATAAATTCCTTTTAATCAAACAGAAAATAGTCTTTCTCCTCTGTAGTTTTTCAATCCCTTTTATTTTCTTCCTATTTCCTCTAAAATAAAGTGTGGTTGCAATAACTGACATTGCACTGGAATTTGTTATTATATTTTGTGAAGGGAAATTATAATTTAATCTCTTACTTTGTTGTAGTAATTTGTTGAGAAAATAAAGAGAAATAATAATAATACTAAATCATAATATGTATATATGTTTATATAATGGTAAAAATTATCGCTGAACTAATCCAAGAAATGGTATTATGATAAGCTTAATTATATTTTCCAAGTTCCCATGTAATGCATTTAAATTTTAAAGTGATATTGATGTTATTATTTCTTACATTTTGATAATCTGTTCAGAAACTTGAATCGAAAATTAATAATTGTGTTTCACGTAGTTCTGCTTTTATGTCTCTTGTTTATTTTTATATTCATGGCAATTTTGTTGGTCTTAAATATATGCATGTGGGTTTGGTAGTGGACTTAATAAAAGAGTTGTTTAGAGTTTTCTAGCAGTAGAGTTAATGGTGATTGTCATATCCATCCTTGCGATTTATTATTGATAGATGGAGTTGTGTGATCGATCCCAAATTATGGTGCTGCAAAAGACATTCATACTTTTGAGAATCTTTTTCGATGTGTGAATTGTTAGTAAATGGTTTTCTATAAAAAATTTACTTTTGAAGAACAAATTATTCCAAACATTTGTCAGAGAAATACCATCAGTGAAGTGAAGTAAAGGTTCATACTTTCTTATAATATAATTGATGTGTAGACACATACAAAATCTTATATGTTGCAAATTAATATGAAATAGTGATCTTGAGCTCCATTTAATCTTTTGGTTTTAATTAATGTAAAATTGTAAAGTTCTTGATATTACAAAAATGCAGATGTTATTTAATTATTTATTGTATCTTATATAAATAGAAAAAAAAAATTCATGGTAGAAAAAAAAAGATTTTGTTACCACAATGCGTAAAAGGTTCATGGATACAAAATGAGACTTCATTTTAACAGGAATCATGTTTGTGTTTTACAATTGTTTGAAACATATTGTATATATTGTTATTGAAACATATTGTATATATTGTTATTGCCTCCCTAAGTTGATGCATAATGGTATATCGGTATTATTTCTATTCAATTGAATTATGCTTTTTTTTTTTTAATATAATTTGTCATCTTATAATTATTTGTATATAAAATTTTAAATTTTTAATATTATATCGATACTATAATTCTATATATAAATTAAAACACGTGCAAGACACATATGTAGCCAAACCTAGTGTTATAGAAAAGATGTGAGGTGTGAAAAGAAGACTCCACACGTTACAAAGAAGAACATCAAATGGATATATGGGTCCATCCTCTTAACTCACCATGGGACTTCCTTTGACTTTCTTGGAGTTAGAGTGAGACTTTTAATTGCCAATGCTTGACTTTTAATTGGTAAAGACTTCCAAGTCATTGTTATTGTTCATCACCGAAAAGAAGACTTGACTTTGATAATGGAGAGAGTAGTTAAATTAATGTTTTGCATTAGGGACCGATGCTTTGCAAACCAAAATGCCGTGTAAATCTTCATCAACTTTTGTTTATTTCATTGTCTCATTATTATTAGCTCTCATCCTTCCCACCATACACACCCAAGACGCTCCTCAATACTACCTAGATGCGCACAACTCCGCTCGTGCGAAGGTGGGAGTTGGTCCCATGACTTGGAGCGAAAAGTTAGCAACCTACGCTGAAAACTACGCTTCTACGAGGGTCGCAGACTGCACTCGCGAGTACTCGGGAGGCCCTTACGGTGAGAACCTTGCTAACGGTACCCGAAGCAGTATTTCAGGCACAGATATTATCAATATCTGGATAGCTGAGAAAGCCAATTATGACTCGAGCTCTAATGTCTGTATCGCACACCGTAGTTGTAAGAATTATACTCAGGTTGTTTGGCAAAAATCTCTAAGTCTTGGATGCGCCAAAGTGCGGTGCAGTGAAGGGGGGTATTTCTTTTCTTGTAACTATGACCCTAAAGGTAACCTTAATGGCCAGCGCCCATTTGAAATCAATGAATCATCAGCTCCTACTCCAAATTCTAATTATTTGCCACCTTTTATATCTCCCAGTCCAGCAGCAAAACCACCAAACTTTGATTTTGTACCGCCGTCTAATTACTCGGAAGACAGTAGAAACGTGATAGGAATTTTGATGGGCTTAATTGCTGGTGCAAGTGCATTAATAATTCTAGGACTAGTATTTGTTTGGTTCTTTTTAAGATGGAAGAGGAAGCAAAAGGAGAGTTATCCTGTGTTTGATGTGTCCTTTGGTGCTGAGTTCGAAAATGGGACAGGACCTAGGAAGTTTTCTTATCGTGAATTAGCATGTGCAACTAATAATTTTTGCGAGGAAGTGAAGCTTGGAGAGGGAGGATTTGGGGCAGTTTATAAGGGATTCCTGAAGGACTTGAATACTTTTGTTGCGGTGAAGAAGGTTTCAAAGTGGTCTAAACAAGGAAGTAAAGAGTACACAACCGAAGTGAAGATCATTAGTCAACTAAGGCACAGAAACACTGTAAAGCTTATCGGTTGGTGCCATGAAAAAGACTTGATTCTTGTTTATGAGTTCATGCCCAATGGCAGCCTGGATTCTCATCTTTTCAAAGGGAAAACCTTGTTGACTTGGGATGTGAGGAACAAAATTGTACAAGGATTGGCTTCAGCGTTGTTATATCTACACGAAGAAGGGGATCACTGTGTGTTACATAGAGATATGAAATCAAGCAATATTATGTTAGATTCAGAATTCAATGCAAAACTTGGGGATTTCGGCTTGGCTAGATTTGTTGACCACACAAAAGGGTCTCAAACCACAGCTTTAGCAGGAACTATCGGCTACATGGCTCCTGAATGTCTCACAGCAAGAAAGGCTAGCAAAGAGTCGGATGTCTTTAGCTTTGGAATAGTTTTATTAGAAATTGCTTGCGGGAGAAGATCAATAGAACACAGAATATCTGATGAGTCTCAGGTTTCATTGGTTCCTTGGGTTTGGGAATCATATGGAAATAAAAGACTTGTTGATGTTGTTGACAAGAAACTAGGAATGAACTTTGACATAAAACAGATGGAGTGTTTGATGATTGTTGGATTGTGGTGCGCACACCCGGCTCGTAATCTAAGACCATCTATAAGACAAGCTATATAGGGTCTAAATTTTGAGTTATCATTGCCAAATCTTCCAAGTAAGATGCCTGTTCCCAATTATGATGTGCCTTCATCCTCTGCTCCTGCTCCCACCGCAATGTCAGGCGAGTCTTGGATTTCCTTGACAGTCCCTCGGTAAACTAGTGTGTACGTTGATCATCTTTTGCCAAAGATGTAACTATTCTGTAAATTTGGATTGAAAAATTTTCTTTATAACATTCTAATTGCCCTGTTATAATTTGTATTACAACGTCTTTTTTCTTCTTCTTCAATTGTATTCATGTTCTTACAGGGGTGGAGACAAGATTATATATCTTCTTGGGGGTAAACTTTGATACTCATTGAAACCACAAAACAATGTATGATCATGAATATATTTATATTACAAGTTCATTTTATGAGTATATAATTAAGAAGAGTAAGTAATGCTATGTTGTCCAAAAATTTTGACCAAATTAATGTCCAAATTATAAATGTTTGTAACATTACATAATGGCATTTTTTTTAAGGATTTTTTTTTTTAATGAATAAAATCAAAGCAAGAGAGCAATATATTGCATTTAACATAAATAAAAGTTAAGTAAAAGTTATTTTCTATGACAAATTAATCTCGAAATACATGTTTTTTCCACAACAAACTGATGATTATACTTGTATATGAGAAAGTCTTGAGTATAAAAATCAAGACGTTGAACTTGAGACCTCAAGTTTTTACCACTTGACTATAACCTCTGATGTGTTAACAATTGAACAATATTTATATATAAACTATATAAGTTGTTAGAAATTAAAAAAAGAATCTTGTTAGATAAATTTAAATTTATTCAACTAATCAAAATTCTATTTCCTACGATACACATATATTTAAAAATGTTTATTGAAACTTTTAATAAAATTATATTTTTTAAAACATATATAGTCTAGTAATTGGTCAATACTCTATGGTCACATTTGATTACATAGTGGAATAGTAATGAGAATGGAAAGGAAAACTAATTATTTTATTTGGTTAACGGAACGGAATGAAGTTAACTGTATTTTGATCAAAATACCCCTAATTATGAATGTATAATAACATGATATATTATGGATAATAAGAATAATATAATATATATGATATTATTTTTGGAAAGGAACCGAGGGTAAAGTTCAATGGGGACCGGTGTCAATAACCCACAATATAACTATAACTGGTCTCTCCACTGTCAAAGTTTTTATTTACTAAATTTTTTTTTAAATATCACATACCTTGTAGTTGTGAATGCTCTGCCTATCGACTTACTGGTGAAGCTGCTTTCGATGGCCCTAAATCATGCTTTTCTTATCCGTAATCAGAATAGAGTTTATTAAATATGGATCAAACTGTGATTATGTAAACTTTAAGAATGAATGAAAAAAAAAAAAGGATTTTTATGACAACCGAGTAGTATTGTGCCAGATCTGACGCAACACTGTTGATGGAAGCAAAATAGCTCAGATGTTTGGCGGTTGGTTGGAGGGCAAATCTTGCTCTATTTTAGAATTCTGCGCTACTTTGCCTCTCGGTCAGAGATTTCTTAACAAAGGATTTTTTGGGTGAATATTAGAATCATTTGCATTTGTGTATATTTAAGTCAAAATCCAAAGGAAGCCAATAGTAACCATAATAATTTTATCTTGACAATTTTGTTGTACATATATTTGCAAATTATACATCATTGCAAATCACCAAAATAATGTACTCTCAAAGTAGCAAATATGAAGTAAAAGTTATGTATGCTAAAAGTTCAACATTCAGTTCATGGCAAATTCCAGCTAGCTTATGCAAATTATAGAGCGAATGTTTTTGCTTCTTCAATTATTAGACCATCTTGAGTAAAAAATAAATTCTTCTACAACTCTTAATACTGCAATTTAGATACAGTAACTCATGCATGTATAGATTCTTGCTTTAACGAGGGACAGTTAAGGACATCAAAGACTGACCTGTACTTGAGCATATTGCAGGGGCAGTAGGCACTTCATAATTAGGAACAGGCATCTTACAGGGAAGAATCGGCAATGGTGACTCGAAATTAAGTACCTGCATAGCTCTTCTTATAGATGGTCGTAGATTTCGATCAGGATGAGCGCACCACAATCCAACAATCATCAAAGACTCTATTTGATTCTGGTCGAAGTTCATGCACAACTTCTTGTCAACAACATCAGCAAGCCTTTTTTTTCCATATGATTCCCAAACCCAAGCTACCAATGAAATTTGAGCTTCATCGTCTCTTTGTTCTATCGATCTTCTCCCACATGCAATTTCAAGTGCAACGATTCCAAAGCTAAAGACATCAGATTCCTTGCTAGCCTTTCTTGCTGTGAGACATTCAGGAGCTATGTATCCAATGGTTCCAGCTAAAGCAGTGGTTTGAGACCCTTTTGCATGGTCAACAAGTCTAGCCAGCCCAAAATCCCCAAGTTTAGCATTGAATTCTGAATCCAACATAATGTTGCTTGATTTTATATCTCTATGCAGTACACATTGATCCCCTTCTTCATGTAAATACAACAACGCCGAGGCCAAGCCTTGTACAATTTTGTATCTGACATCCCATGTCAACAAGCTTTTCCCTTTGAAGAGATGAAAATCTAGGCTGCCATTAGACATGAACTCATAAACAAGAATCAATTCTTTTTCATGACACCAACCCATAAGCTTTACTGTATTTTTGTGTCTCAATCGACTAATGATTTTGACTTCTGTGGCATATTCTTTACTTCCTTGTTTAGACTTGCTTGAAACCTTCTTCACAGCAACAAAAGTATTCAAATCCCTCAAGAATCCTTTATACACCTCCCCAAAACCACCCTCTCCAAGTTTGTTCTTTTCTCCGAAATTGTTAGTTGCATTAGCCAATTCGTTATACGAAAACTTCTTAGGTCCCATTCCATTTTCAAATTCATCACCAAATGGCACATCAAATATGGAATCAGTATTAAGTTTCCTCTTCCATCTTAAAACAAGCCAAATTATCGATAAACAAACAATCAGCGCACTTGGTCCAGCAATTAAGCCTGCCACAAGTCTTACCTTCTTTCTTCTATTCTTGGAATTTGGTGTGACTACTTCAGGATTAAGAGAAATTGAAGGTGGTGGAGAAGTAGAGTTTGGTGTTATGTATATAGGAGTAGCAGAAATTGAAGGTGGTGGAGAAGTAGAGTTTGGTGTTATGTATATAGGAGTAGCAGAAATTGAAGGTGGTGGAGAAGTAGAGTTTGGTGTTATGTATATAGGATTAGGAGAAATTGAAGGTGGTGGAGAAGTAGAGTTTGGTTTTATGTATATAGGAGTAGGAGAAATGGAAGGTGGTGGAGAAGTAGAGTATGGTGTTTTGTATCTAGGCTTAGGAGAAATTGTCAAATTACGAACACTGATCACATTTTGTACATAGCTTACTACCGTGTTATTCCATGTCAAATTACGAACACCGATCTCTGCACGAGCCGCATTATGTGCATTTAGGAAGTCTCGGGTTGAGTCTTGGGCATATATATAAGTGGGATGGATAAGAGCTAAACCCAATACGTAACCAAGAGAAAACAGAAACTTAACCAACATTTTAGTTTCTCTGGAAAGAAAATTCATTGCCCCCCAAAAAACCTAACTAAAAAATGACAAGCATATATGCACATGTACTGTCTTTTAAGATAGCTACAAAAAATTACAGAGGAAGGAGAGTAGAAAAGTCATATGACAGCGAGAAAATAAAAGGGACACCATCCCACTCCCACACGGCCACACATTAAATAATAGGCCCCATTTGATTTCCTTCCTGTCACCTTCCACATCCCTGTGTGCACGCACGGTATTTTTTTTTTATTAATTTCATATGTAAATATTTTAAAATTTTAACTTTGCCTCCTAAATATTATATATTAGCATACAGGTGCACAAATAAAATTTTTCTAGCTCCGTACCTGGCTTTGTATGCTGTGTCTTCCTTTTATAATACCCTGTTACTGCAAAAACAAAAGGTAAAATGGAGAACCCTTTATGTGAATGCTTGCATCAATTCTTCCAATATTCTCGATCTCTTACAACAAAAATTCCAATAGAAACTAGTGGGTTCAAGTGCAACAACAACTACTGTATGTATCACTCTGTATCAATTTCATTCTTATATTAGTGGCCTTACATTCCTTAATCGTTTAAGAACTTGACAAAATTTAAGAATTCCAAATTTAATTATATATTGTTGACTTAAATTGACTTTAAATTCCAAAATTAAATTCATAAGTAATTGATGCAGGAGATATTATTGAAGATTTTGAGTTTGAAATATATTCTTGGAATTAATCCATATTATTTTATTTTCACTCATTATATATTTTAGGGTTGTTGGCACCAATTCTCCCCAAACTTTACGTGAGTTTGCGTTTTACCCCCTAAACTTTTCTTTTAGGCGTTAAACCCTTGAACTCTTATTAATTTGTAAACAATTTGGTTTGTTGCCCCCTGAATGCCCGTTTGAGAGGGCATATACAGTCAAGTTTTACCAATTAATGAGAGATCAAAGGATTTAACGCCTAAAAAAAAGTTTAGGGGGTAAAATGCAAACTCACGTAAAGTTCAATGGAGACCAGTGTCAATAACCTACAATATAACTATAATTGGTCTCTCCACTGTCAAAGTTTTTATTTACTAAATTTTTTTTTAAATATCACATGCCGTGTAGCTGTGAATGCTCTGCCTATCGACTTACATTAGACGTTGGTGAAGGCTGCTTTCGATGACCTTAAATTATACATTTCTTATCCGTAATGTGTAGACCTTCTAATCAATGGAGATTACTATAACATCTGTTTGCTATAACGTGTGAACTTAGGAAAGTAGGGCAATTAATTAAAAGTCTCACACCAGATAATCAACTCATGTTTTTTATTTTTTTTTATTTTTTTTATTTTTATTTTTTTTTTATTGTTTTTTAAGCCCACATGTGGACCTTTCTATAATTTGCTTTTCTTCTCTATAACGTGTGTCGACTACATTGTTTTGTAGTTTCAAATCCAATCCAACGCTATATACTGCCCTCCAAACGAGGCCGAATCTAGTCACACACATTTTCTGATTCAATAAAGGGTTATATGCACCGGTCCTCCCCTGAACTTTTAGATGGTTGTTCAATAAAGAGAGAAAGATTACTTACGGTGGTGTTAACAAGTCAGCTAACATAAAATGTGTAAGAATCGTAAGATGATCAGTTTCGAAGAAAAGTGGAAGGCTATTAAAGAACATAATTTGCCTTAATGGTTAATGTCTCTATATATGTTTTTCTCTTTTTCGCATTAGAGATAAGATATTTTGTAAGCTTTTTCTAGTTTGGGCATCCATAATACCTTCGTTATTGACGAGATGAGATTGGTTTTATGGTAAAACCTTTCACACCCATACCACTAGGTTATTGGTTCGTGTCCTTCACCTCCTAAAAAAAAACCCCTGATTTATATAACCTTCATTATTTATTGTTATCTTTTTCAGTTAAGGTTTGGTATATAATGATATATATTTTTGCAGTTTTTTATTTTTTTTTTATTTTTTTTTTATTTTTTTTATGCCAATTACAATGGCGACGACTTGAATTTGTGACATTGTCAAACTGAATGACTACTCTTACCGTTGAGCCACTTTGGGCGATTTTGTAGTTTCTTTATCTTCTTATCTATGGTTTTTGCTTTCTAAACCTTTTTTTTTTTAGAAATATCTCATATTATGTGAATTTTTTTAAAAAAAAATTTTTACAATATTTCAGAATTTAGAGAAAGTAGATAGATTCGATCCCACAACTTTATTGTGTATTAGTGAATGGCAGATCGATAGACCAGCCTCATTTTGTATTGTTATTTTATTGATCGTTCTTTTATAAGTCAATTGAGTTAAAATTTTAAATAAACATGTCGTTTTGCTTCAACTATTTTAATACCAAATTCAAAATAGGAAAAATGAAAAATATAAATAAAAGTCGAAATTCCTATTCAGCCTCTCAAATTAGTGAAATTTTATAGTTTAGCAAAAATATAGTTTCTTTTTTTTTGGTTCTGGCTCAGTTCCAACAGTGCCGGTTTCGGTTCGAACTAATCCTGGGTCACCTCTATTAGTAAATGAATGGTTGATGTGGACATAGTATGTACATAGAAGAAAGACAACAAATTAATGAATGAGGTCGTTTCTATAGTGTGGGACAAGTCGTACTTGTTTTCCTTTTCCAAGTTACGAGAGTGAGAATAATTGAACATGGATTATTTTACAAGTTGTGGCATCAAATGTATGGCTCTTGAAGCTTCTACTTAATTTCCACAAAATTATTAGTTGCATAGGTACATGGATGATATGTACATGGACGAGGATATTGACAAGGATGGAAACGGGGACTCCACAGCACATGGTATGTACATAGAAGAAACACAAAAATATATAATGTCTCTTCTTTAGTGTAGGACAACTTGTGCCTTCATTTTTCTTGGTCCACGGCATCTCTCTTGCGGTTTGCACCTCCTTTTCCAAGCCACGAGAGTGAGAAGACCTGAACTATTTTACTTTACTTATAGGTCATGCAATGTGATAAAAATAAAAAATAAATAAATAAATAAAAACTCTGATGTTGATTATTTTTGTAAATATCTAGAAGAAACCAACCAAAGTTTTTGTGCTGATACGAAAGAAGAAGAACCACATGCCCACACCACAAAAACAACAAACTTTCTGTTTCATATGAAGATAAGATTCGTTTAATATACAACCAGGAATTAGTAACAACTTTGATGGTGATTAATTAGTTTTTTTAGAAAAAAAACTCTGATGTTGATTATTTTGTAAATATCTAGAAGAAACCAACCCAAGTTTCTGTTTCATATGAAGATCGATATTAAAACAGATCATACATTTTAAAAAAAATAATAATAATTAATTAAAATCAATGTATTTAATTTTTGGTACAAATTTTTTGTATAGGTTTCTTTTATTCGTTTTCCCCCTTTGTTATATATACAACGAATTTCTCAAACTAAACAATTGTGTTATAATATATATCAGCCGATCACTCATGTGCTATTTAAAAGTTCGAAATTATTTTTTTGAAAAACAAGAAATAAAATAACAAATTTAAAAATAATAATAAAATTGATTAGATAATAAAATAGGTGTAGGTGGGGTGTAGGTACAAAATAAAATATAATGGAAATAAAGAAAAGGGTATTTTTGTCATTAAGTGGGGTTTATTAACAAATTAGAGTTTTTAATTTTTTAATGTGATGTGATCATGAGAGGGTTGTACATATGAGATTTAAAGGGTGCAAATATTGTCACTCTTTTTTTTTAAGACCCAACTATGAAAACACAATCAGCATTCTTACACCAACTAACACTAATCAACTTCCCTCTTCTCAGACATCCCAAGAAAAATTGAAAATCAAATTTAGGTTTCTTTGAATCTCATTTGATATGAAAATTCAGAAGAAACAAAAAAATAAATAAATATAAATATAAATATAAATATAAATCTTAAAAATTCAAAGAATTCTTAGTGGCTTAGCTGTGTTATCCATTGAAAACAATTATGAAAAAAAAAAAAAAAAAAAAAAAAAACTTTGATTATATAAGTTTAATTAATACTTTTACTACTAAAAATGTGAGATGAGTAAGTGATATATTCTTTGATGCAATGATAAAATTTTCATTTGAATAACTTTTTACGTTTGTTATTTTGTTGTGTTACGATCTTGATTTTGAGTTATTATATTAATTTCTAAAGAAAACAAAAATCAAGTAAAAATACATGAAGGGTCAGAGATCTCTTCTTTTTTTTTTTTCGCATTAGGCCCCCAAAATCTCATTATCGACCATGGTTAGATGGAAGTTGTTAATTTATAATAAGAGGGTTTAGAGTTGTGTTTCTTTTGCTTGTTTGGATTTGAAAGGTATATGTACATAGTCTTTCTATTGTCAGTTTGTCCTGACAATAAAGAATATGGACCATAGATTATGAAGAAGTTTTGATAAGTGCATACACTTTCAGTCAAAGTATGTAAATCTAGTAATCCACATTTTTCGTCATGATATATTTATTGTCAAGACGAACTGATAATAGAAAGTATATATGGTAAGGGGTGAGGCCCCACAAATAGCTAGCTGGCTCATCAATGTTCATAGGTTTTTGAGACTCTAAGACCAACTCTAACCCATCTTCATTTCTTCAATTTGAAGAATATATTTGCTCCAACCCATCTTCAAAATAAAGATCCAAAATTAAAGATGAGTTTTGGTTCTTCAAATTCGATGACCCAAAATTGGATCTTCATTTTACTATTTGAATAAAATACTATTATTTTTTCTTTCCACCTTCTTTTCCACTTTTTAAATTAAACTCAATTAATCATATTTAATTTTGATTTATAAATGTAATTAGTATAAAAATTATACCATTAGAAATATTTTTGTTGCGATCTTTCAACAGAGTATAATATTGACTATATTTTAATTATTTTTAAATTTTAAATTTTTTATTAATGAATTATAAATGTTAAAATTTGTTTGTCAAAATCATTACATTTAAAAATAATTAGGTGTGACAAATTATTAAAAAGATTAGAAAATTTTAGATGTAATAAAAGTGAGTAAATTATTATCTAATAAGATAATATAGAGAAAACAATTTAAAGTAAAATAATAATAATTTATTGTTTGAAGATTGTAAAATGAAAATTGGTTGGAGTAATAAAATTATAAAGATATAATATTTCTGGAATATTTCATTTCCAGTCTTCAAATTGAAGAAAAAATTGAAGTTGGGTTGTAGATGGCCTATTGAGCTTCTTTAATCTCTACAGTATGGATTGTACGTAGTTCTAGACTTCAAGGTGTACACCAAATTAATTATTACATAATAATAATTTTTTTTTAGTAGTTAGTACATCTTGGCCTCTTGGGTGACCAACTCAGAGCCAAAAAAATTTTAAGTCAAACAAAAAATTAGTCGACCCTAACAAATTTTCAATATTTTCATCTCAACTAACGTTATTTTCTTGGCTTTCTTGGTTTTCCTTGTCCACGACCTCTTTTGCATTATATTCCTTTTCCAAGCACGAGAGTGAGAAGGCTTGGACTTGTGCTATTAAACAAGTCACTCAAGAATGTCAAATAGGCCGGGTCAGCCCATACATATGATGGGTTTTACACTTTTACCTATTTAAGTACAAGCCACCCAGTTTATCGTATCGAAGGAAGTGACGACAATGGCATCCCTTTCGTAATGATATCCAACGATTTTTTTTTTCCAAGTAAAAATATTTTTATTGATTTCATTCATTATTTTTTTTCTAAGAGATATATCCAAAATACTAAGTATTTTTGACCCTAATACTTTTCTATTAATATAGTCAAATGGAACAGGAGACAGGCAGGAAATTATTCACATAGAATTATATAAACACACTCAAGAAATTTGAAATACCCGATCCAACTTAGGGTGGGCGTTTCCATCCAACCCAACTAGCAGTATATTTTTAAAATTTCAACATTATCTTTTTATAAATAAATTTATTAAAATGATTAAGGTAAATATATCTTGTAAATATGTAATATTTTGAATATTTAAATAAATATTCAGGATGGAGGAGCGGCTTTTCTTCTTTTATTTTATTTTCTTTTAACTTTTTTGTATAGTTTTTAATTAAATTGAAAGGTTTTTTTTTTAAACAGTTATCTTTTTTTTTTCGAGTAAAGTTATACCATCATTCAAAAAAAAAAGGAAAAAAAAATTATAACAGTAACTTAATAAGTATAGTTTAAAATAATCACTATTTAAATTTAATGGGGTGTACTATATATATTTCAATTTTCATTTTAATTATCATATAACTTATAAATTTAAGATATTTATTCAACATATAATTAAGAGAAATGACATATTTGATAATAGGTGGAGTTTTCTTGCAAGTTATAATATTTTTTTTAAAAATTAAAGAGGTGAACATATAAAAAAGAGTGTATACAGTATATACGGTTTTTCAAGAATCTATGTAAATATAATACAACTCAATCTAATTCAACATAACCCAAACAAGTAATGATTTGATTGAAAAAATGAAACTCAATATAAGCCAACCAACCCAACCCAATATTGATCAGGTTAGGTTGGATTGGGTTATTGGGTTGAGCCTTTAAGGGCTAACAAAATGTTTTATGTTACATGTTAGAAAAATTAATTCAGTAAAACCAATGAAATTTGCACCTTTCTAAAAAAAAATATTACATTCTAAATTAGTACAGTTATAAAAGGGAGAACTTTAAAAGTAACCGTGAAATTAGTGGGTTTATTGTTTTTATCCAAGATTAATATTTTTATAATTTCTATCAAAATATCCACTTTTTAAATAAAATTGCCCTTCTTTATAAAAAATTTTTTAAAAAATCTCTATTTTTCTTCTTCTTCTTCTTCCCAAACCTCCATCTTCTTCTTCTTCTTCTTCTTCCTGAATGTGTTTAATTGTGTTAGACTTAGTGTGTTTAATTTGCTTTTGCCCTAGTGTGTTTAATTAATTTTCCATGGTGTGTTTAATTGAGTTACCCTGGTGTGTTTAATTGGTCTGCCTTGATGTGTATAATTGAGTTGTTGTGATGTGTTTAATTGAGTTGCCCATGTATGTTTAACTGATTTACACCTGTTGTATTTAATTAGTCTGTCTTTGTATGTTTAATTGGTCTGCCCTTGTGTGTTTAATTGGTTTACACCTTGTGTATTTAATTGGTCTGCTATGGTGTGTTTAATTGGGTTGTCGTGGTGTGTTTAATTGATGATCTTGTGTGTTTAAAGAAATCTGGAAAAATTTCCAAATTTGAATAGATTTGGAAATTTTCCAAATTTCTTCATACCAAAAAAAAAAATCAAAAAATCTTTGAAAATATTAAAAAATCTCTAAAAATCTTGTTTAATAAAACCCAAAATCACAAATCCCACCATTCATAAAAACAACAACCACCTTCAAATCTGGAAATTTTGTTTTTAAAAAAACGAAATCTAAAATTTTTAAAAAATAAAATAAAATATGAAAATTTTTGTTTAACAAAATTCAAATTCAAACCCAAACACAACTTCCACCATTCATAAACACAACTTCTATCATTCATAAACACAACAACCACTCTCAAATCTGGAAATTTTGTTTGAAAAAAATGAAATCTTAAATGTTTAAAAGAAAAATCTGAAAATTTTGTTTTACAGAACTCAAACTCAAATACAACTCCTACCATTCATAAAAAACAACAATCACCCTCAAATCTGGAAATTTTGTTTTAAAAAAACGAAATCTGAAAAAAAAAAATTTAAAATAAAATCTAAAAATTTTGTTTAACAAAACCCAAACCCAAAAACAACTCCCACCATTCATAAAAACACACAACCACCCTCAAATCTGATTTTGGAGAGAAGACATGAGAGAGAAGAAAGGAGAGAAAGAGAGAAGATGGAGGAGAGAGTGAGGAAAGAAAAAGAATCTGATGAGAGGAGAGAGAGAACAGGAATTAAAATATAGGAAAATGAGGGGCATTTAGGTCCTCATAGCCAATTAACAGGTAGAAACAATAAAAATACTAATTTTTGGTAAAAACAATATTCCTCCTAATTTTTTGACTAAAAAAGTGTATTTCTTCTTTGTAAAATTTAATTATTACCCTTAACCTTAGGTAAATAGTTGAAATTGCAACCGTATAAAATTAATTAGCTTTTTTTTTTTTTTTTTTTCCCTCTTATGAATGGACTAGAACCCTATAATCTAAGAGAATCTCCGATGGTAATGTGGATCGTGAAATAATTAGATGCCATGAAGAATGAACAAACACTTTGTTAAAAATGATTATTACTTGATTATTTACATTAGACGTTGGTGAAGGCTGCTTTCGATGGCCCTAAATCATACATTTCTTATCCGTAATGTGTAGACCTTCTAATCAATGGAGATTACTATAACATCTGTTTGCTATAACGTGTGAACTTAGGAAAGTAGGGGCAATTAATTAAAAGTCTCACACCAGACAATCAAACCATGGTTTTTTTTTTTTTTTCTTCTTCTTTTTTGAGCCCACATGTGGACCTTTCTATAATTTGCTTTTCTTCTCTATAACGTGTGTCGACTACATTGTTTTGTAGTTTCAAATCCAATCCAACGCTATATACTGCCCTCCAAACGAGGCCGAATCTAGTCACACACATTTTCTGATTCAATAAAGGGTTATATGCACCGGTCCTCCCCTGAACTTTTAGATGGTTGTTCAATAAAGAGAGAAAGATTACTTACGGTGGTGTTAACAAGTCAGCTAACATAAAATGTGTAAGAATCGTAAGATGATCAGTTTCGAAGAGAAGTGGAAGGCTATTAAAGAACATAATTTGCTTTAACGGTTAATGTCTCTATATGTTAACAGTTAAAGAATATAATACCTTCGTTATTGATGAGATGAGATTGGTTTTATGATAAAATTCCTCACACCCGTACCACGAGGTTGTGGGTTCGTATCCTTCACCTCCTCAAAAAAACCCCTAATTTATATAACCTTCATTATTTATTATTATCTTTTTCAGTTAAGGTTTGGTATATAATGATATATATGTTTGCAGTTTTTTTTTTTTTTTTTTTTATACCAATTACAATGGCGACGACTTGAACTTGCGACATTGTCAAACTGAATGACTATTCTTACCGTTGAGCCACTTTGGGCGATTTTGTAGTTTCTTTATCTTCTTATCTATGGTTTTTGCTTTCTAAACCTTTTTTTTTTTAGAAATATCTCATATTATGTGAATTTTTTTAAAAATTTTTTTACAATAATTCAGAATTTAGGGAAAGTAGATAAATTCGATCCCACGACCTGATTGTGTATTGGTGAATGGCAGATCGCTAGACCAGCCTTATTTTGTATTGTTATTTTATTGATTGTTCTTTTATAAGGCAATTGAGTTAAAATTTTAAATAAACATGTCGTTTTGCTTCAACTATTTTAATACCAAATTCAAAATAGGAAAAATGAAAAATATAAATAAAAGTCGAAATTCCTATTCAACCTCTCAAATTAGTGAAATTTTATAGTTTAGCAAAAATATAGTTTCTTTTCTTTTGGTTCTGATTCAGTTCCAACAGTGCCGAACTGAACCTCGGTCACCTCTATTAGTAAATGAATGGTTGATGTGGACATAGTATGTACATGGAAGAAAGACAACAAATTAATGAATGAGGTCGTTTCTATAGTGTGGGACAAGTCGCACTTGTTTTCCTTTTCCAAGTTACGAGAGTGAGAATAATTGAAAATGGATTATTTTACAAGTTGTGGCATTAAATGTATGGCTCTTGAAGCTTCTACTTAATTTCCACAAAATTATTAGTTGCATAGGTACGTAGATGATATGTACATGGACGGGGGGGATATGGACAAATTTTACTTTTCTTATAGGTCATGCAATGTGATAAAAATAAAAAACTCTGATGTTGATTATTTTTGTAAATATCTAGAAGAAATCGATCAAAGTTTTTGAACTGATATGGAAGAAAAAGAACCACATGGCCCACACCACAAAAACAACAAACTTTCTGTTTCATGTGAAGATCGATATTAAAGCACATTAACCAAAAAAAAAAAAAAAAATTAAAGCAAATCAATACAAATTTTTTTGTATAAGTTTCTTTTATTCGTTTTCCCCCTTTGTTATATATACAACGAATTTCTCAAACTAAATAATTGTGTTGTAATATATATCAGCCGATCACTCATGTGCTATTTAAGAGTTAGAAATTATTTTTTTGAAAAACAAGAAATAAAATAACAAGTTTAAAAATAATAATAAAATAAGTGTAGGTAGAGTGTAGCTACAAAATATAATATAGTGGAAATAAAGAAAGGATATTGTTGTCATTAGGGTTTATTAACAAATTATAGTTTTTTATTTTTTAACGGGGTGTGATCATGAGGGAAGTGTACATACGAGATTTAAGGGGTGCAAATATCGTCACTTTTTTATTTTTTAAAGACCCACCTATGGAAACACAATCAACATTCTTACACCAACTAACACTAATCAACTTCCCTCTTATCAAACATCCCAAGAAAAATTGAAAATCAAATTTAGGTTTCTTCGAATCTCATTTGATACGAAAATTCAGAAGAAACAAAAAAATAAAATAAATAAATCTTAAAAATTCAAACAATTCTTAGTGACTTAGCTATGTTATCCATTGAAAATCATTATGAAAAAAAAAAAAAAAAAAAAAAGAAACCTTGATTATTTAAGTTTAATTAATACTTTTAATACTAAAAATGTGAGATGAGTAAGCGATACATTCTTTGATGCATTGATAAAATTTTCATTTGAATAATTTTTTATATTTGTTATTTTGTTATGTTATGATCTTGATTTTGAGTTATTATATTAATTTTTACTTACTAAAGAAAACAAAAATCAAGTAAATATACATGAAGGATTAGAGATTTTTTTTTTTTTTCTCATCATACCCCCAAAATCTCATTATCTACCATGGTTAGATGGAAGTTGTTAATTTATAATAAGAGGGCTTAGAGTTGTGTTTCTTTTGCTTGTTTGGATTTGAAAGGTATAAATATATATATATATATATATATATATATACACATACGGTTACGTTCCTATCAGGACATCCTTATATAACTTTATTAGAATATTGGTGAGCTACTCATTTATAAAAGTGATTTGACAAGTGCATACATATCAAGTCAAAGTATGTAAAACAAGTGGTTCACATTCAATGTTCTTATATAATTCTATCAAGGCATTCTCATAGACAAATTTCCGTATATATTTTATAAATGAGTGGCTCACATTTAATAGCCTGATAAAGTTATATAAGAATGCTCCGATAGGAACGGGACTCTATATATATTTATTTATATTTATTTATATTTATATATATAGTTTTTCTATTGTCAGTCCGTCCTGACAATAAATATATCAGGACGCAGAATATGGACCATAGATTATGGAGAAGTTTGATAAGTGTATACACTTTAAGTCAAAGTAAGTAAATCTAGTGGTCTACATTCTTCATTCTGATATATTTATTGTCAAAACGAACTGATAATAGAAAATATATATAGTAAGGGGTGAGGGCCGGTGAGGCCCCACAATTAACTAGCTGGCTCATCAATGTTCAGAGGTTTTAGAGACTCTAATGAGCTTCTTCTCTAATCTCTACATTATGGATTGTACGTAGTTCCAGACTTCCAGGTGTCCACCAAATTAATTATTACATAATAATAAATTTTTTTTAGTAGTTAGTACATCTTGGGTGACCAACTCAGAGCCAACATTTTACTATCATACCATCTTGGGTGATAAATCATCCTAACAGCTAGCAATTTGGCAATTGCAAATGCTTTGGAGTCTGGGGTGGACTGGAGATTTTTTTTTTTTTTTTTTTACAGTTACAACAACGAGAACAAAACAGCAGCAGCAAACCAGGGAAAATAAAACTAAGGCAAACATCTTGCCACAGAAATTCCTCCATAGAGGACAAGGCCAAGGAGGTAAGGTTATGGGCCACCCTATTTCCATTTCTGGAAATAGATTGACATTTATAAACCCCCACCACCTTAAACAGGGCCCTAATATCATTCGGAACAAACTCGGTCTCTCCCAAAACAATAGAATCGTTGGAGACTTTGGAGACCACATTGCAGGCATCCAGCTCCACACAGGCGACCTTCAGCTGCAGATTTTTTGCAAGAAGCAGCCCTTCCCTGAGCGCAATCATCTCACCCGTTTCTGTAGAGAAATTACCCACAATAGGCTTTGATAACGCAGCCACAGTCCGGCCCTTATCGACCCTAGCAAATTTTCCATATTTTCATCTCAACTAACGTTATTTTCTTGGCTTTCTTGGTTTTCTTGGTCCACGACCTCTTTTGCATTATATTCCTTTACCAAGCACGAGAGTGAGAAGGCTTGGACTTGGGCTATGAAACAAGTCACTCAAGAATGTCAAATAGGCCGGGTCGGCCCATATATATGATGGGTTTTACACTTTTACCTATTTAAGTACAAGCCATCCGGTTTGCAATATTAAAGGAAGTGACGACAATGACACCTCTTTCATTATAATATCCAACGATATATATATATATATATTTTAAAGTAAAAATATTGTTATTGATTTCATTCATTATTTTTTTTTTTCTACGAGATATAAAATCTGAAGGATTTTTCACCCTAATACTTTTCTATTAATATAGCCAAATGGAACAGGTGACAGGCAGGAAATTATTCACATAGAATTATATAAAGTATAAACACACTCAAGTAATTTGAAATTTGAATACTCGATCCAACTTGGGGTGGGCGTTTCCATCCAACCCAACTCGACAATGATCGGATTGAAAAGGAGCTTAGGAACATTATTTGCACCTAGGGATGATAAAATTATCAACGGATACGGATATCCGTAAGAATCCACTTCATTTAAAATAGGGATGGATACTATTATTTTGGAGACGGAGCGGAGATGGATATCATCCTAATATCTATTTTATTTTTGGGGATGGGGATGGATATTGTCTATGGATATCCATCCCCATCCAGATCCATTATAGATTTTAATATTTTAAATATATAAAAATATATTATGTAATTATTAATTCTAATTATATAAGTTATTATTAATTTTTATATTTAAACTTTATTGGATGTATTTGTTTCTCTTTAAATAGGATAATATGTACCATTACATATGTTAGTTATATTTTTCTTTTGTAAACTATACAAATTTAAAGTTTTTTCATTGGATACGGATATAAACGGAGCGAGGATGGATATCTCTATCTTAATTAGCGGATTATCTAAATCCGTCCCGCTCACTTAGAAATGGGGATGGATGCGGGGATGGATATATATATTTCAAATGGATACGGGGATGGATATTGGGGTATCCATACCCAATCCGATCCATTGCCATCCCTATTTGCACCGCAGTATATTTTTAAAATTTCAACAATATCCTTATATAAATAAATTTATTAAAATGATTAAGATAAATATATCTTGTAAATATGTAATATTTTGAATATTTTAATAAATATTCAGGATGGAGGAGAGGCTTTTCTTCTTTTATTTTATTTTCTTTTAACTTTTTTGTATAGTTTTTAATTAAATTCAAAGGTTTTTTTTTTTTTTTTAAACAGTTATCTTTTTTTTCGAGAAAAATTATACCATCATTCAAAAAAAAAGAGGAAAAAAATTATAACAGTAACTTAATAAGTATAGATTAAAATAATCACTATTTAAATTTAATGGGGTGTACTATATATATTTCAATTTTCATTTTAAATATCATATAACTTATAAATTTAAGATATTTATTCAACATATAATTAAGAGAAATGACATATTTGATAATAGGTGGAGTTTTCTTGCAAGTTATAATATTTTTTAAAAAATTAAAGAGGTGAACATATAAAAAGGAGTGTATACAGTATATACGGTTTTTCAAGAATCTATGTAAATATAATACAACTCAATCTAATTCAACATAACTCAAACAAGTAATGATTTGATTGAAAAAATGAAACTCAATATAACCCAACCAACTCAACCCAATATTGATCAGATTAGGTTGGATTGGGTTATTGGGTTGAGCCTTTAAGGCTAACAAAATGTTTTATGTTACATGTAAGAAAAATCAATTCAGTAAAAGAAACAATATTTACACCCTTTAAAAAAAAAAATATTACATTCTAAATTGGTACATTTATAAAAGGGAGAACTTTAAAAGTAACCGCGAAATTAGTGGGTTTATTGTTTTTACCCAAGATTAGTCTTTTTATTGTTTCTATCAAAATATCCACTTTTTAGATAAAATTGCCCTTCTTTATTAAAAAATTAAAAAAAAAAAAAAAATCTCTATTTCTTCTTCTTTTTCTTCTTCTTCTTCCCCTTCTTCCCAAATCTTCATCTTCTTCTTCTTTTTCCCGGATGTGTTTAATTGTGTTAGACTTAGTGTGTTTAATTTGGTTTTGCTCTAATGTGTTTAATTGGTCTGCCCTGATGTGTTTAATTGAGTTGTCGTGATATGTTTAATTGGGTTACACCTGGTGTGTTTAATAAATCTGTTTTTGTGTGTTTAATTGGTCTGCCCTATTGTGTTTAATTGGTTTACACCTTGTGTGTTTAATTGGTCTGCTATAGTGTGTTTAATTGGTCTGCTATAGTGTGTTTAATTGGGTTGTTGTGGTGTATTTAATTGATGGTCTTGTGTGTTTAAAGAAATATGGAAAAAATTCCAGATTTGAATAGATTTGAAAATTTTCCAAATTTCTTCGTACCAAAAAAAAATTAAAAAATCTTTGAAAAAATTAAAAAAAATAATTGAAAATTTTGTTTAACAAAACCCAAAAACACAAATCCCACCATTCATAAACACAACAACCACCCTCAAAAAACGAAATCTAAAATTTTTAAAAAATAAAATAAAATACGAAAATATTTGTTTAACAAAATCCAAACCCAAACACAACTTCCACCATTCATAAACACAACCACTCTCAAATCTGGAAATTTTGTTTGAAAAAAACGAAATCTTAAATGTTTAAAAAAAAATATGAAAATTTTGTTTTAAAAAAACGAAATCTGAAATTTTTTAAAAATAAAATAAAATAAAATAAAATAAAATCTGAAAATTTTGTTTAACAAAACCCAAACCCAAACACAACTCCCACCATTCATAAAAACAACAACCACCCTCAAATCTGATTTTAGAGAGAAGACATGAGAGATAAGATAGGAGAGAAAGAGAGAAGATTGAGGAGAGGGAGAGAGAGAGAGAGAGAGGAAAGAAAAAGAATCTGATGAGAGGAGAGAGAGGAGAGGAATTAAAATATGGAAAAATGAAGGGCATTTAGGTCTTCATAGCCAATTAATGAGCAGAAACAATAAAAATATTAATTTTGGGTAAAAACTAAAATAAACTTAATAGTAAGAATACAAGAAGAAATCAAGTGATAGATAACATATAAATATGATAATTTTATTCACTTCTCAATGGGGTTTACAACTTGGTGAGACCTCCATTTTATAGGCTCACAATGTAGTAGTTACAAATAAAAAGACACAAGCAATCAACTTGAGAATCAATGGAGCCATAAACTTGAGAGTAAATGGTAACATAAACTAGAAAATAAATTGGAGAAGGTGAAGGATCACAAGTTACATTGTGAGATCGGGCATTCACTTATATTGTATTTTCATAACACTCCCCCTTGAATGTCCATTTTACATGGAATATGCCTCGTTAAAACCTTTACTAGAAAAAACCCTATGGAAAAAAATACTAGTGAAGGAAAAAGAGTACATTATTCATATGTATCTTAAAAGTAATATTGGAGGTGATAACAACTGTCTCATTAAAACCTTACCGAGAAAAACCCTGTGCGATAAAAACTCAGTGAAGAGTACAGTATATAGATTTTCCTTCAAAACAATTACTCCCCCTCATCAATATGCTCATTTTGATGTTGCCGTCTCAATTGTTTGAGAAATACTTTTCAATTGCTGCATCTCAATATTATGCATTAACTTCGTGATTGTTGCTGTTGGCAACGCTTTTATGAATAAATCTGCAAGATTTTCACTTGAGCGTATTTTTTGAACATCTATTTCACCATTCTTTTGGAGCTCATGTGTATAAAAGAATTTTGGAGAAATGTGCTTAGTTCGATCACCTTTAATATAGCCTCCTTTAATTTGTGTAATGCAAGCAGCATTATCTACATATAATATTGTGGGACTATTTTTTATTGAAGATAGTCCACATGTTTCCCGAATATGTTGTATCATAGATCTTAACCAAATAAACTCTCTACTAGCTTCATGAATTGCCAATATCTCCGAATGGTTTGAGGAAGTGGCAACCATTGTTTGTTTAACAAATCTCCATGAGATAGCATTATTTCCACAGGTAAATAAATATTCTGTTTGTGATCGGGCTTTATATGGATCAGAAAGGTATCCAGCATCCGCATATCCGGATAATTCTGATTTTGATCCCCTTGAGTAAAATAATCCAATATCAATTGTTCGACAAAGATAACGCAATATATGCTTAACGCCATTTCAATGTCTTCTAGTTGGTGCAGAACTATACCTTGCTAGTAAATTGACTGCAAATGCAATGTCAGGCCTTGTACAATTTGCAAGGTACATAAGTGCTCTAATTGCATTTAAATATGGTACTTCAGGACCAAGAAGCTCTTCACCAACTTCTTTTGGACGAAATGGATCTTTGTCTGTATCAAGTGATCGAACAACCATTGAAGTGCTTAATGGATAAGCTTTATCCATATAAAAACGCTTTAAGACTTTTTCCGTATATGTTGATTGATGAATAAATATTCCGCTTGGTAAATGCTCGATCTGCAGGCCTAGGCAAAATTTCGTTTTACCAAGATCTTTCATTTCAATTCATCTTTTAAGTAAGAAACGGTTTTTATGAGTTCTTCAAGATTGCCAATGAGATTTAAATCATCAACATATACCGCAATGATAGCGAATCCAATTTCTGATTTTTTAATGAACACACATGGGCAAATTGGATTATTTGCATATCCTTCTTTCAATAAATATTCACTTAAGCGATTGTATCACATGCGCCAAGATTGTTTTAACCCGTATAAGGATTTTTTGTAGCTTAATTGAATACAAGCTTCTATGTTTTAAATTTTCATTCATTTTATATCCTTCAGGGATTTTCATATATATATCAGTATCAATAGATCCATACAGGTATGCTGTTACTACGTCCATAAGATGCATATCAAACCCTTCTGAGGCTGCTAAACTAATCAAAAATCGAAATGTGATTGCATCCATCACTGGGGAATAAGTCTCCCCATAGTCAATACCTGGTCTTTGCGAGAAACCTTGTGCTACGAGTCGTGCTTTGTATCTCACAATTTCATTTTTCTCATTTCGTTTTTTAACAAAAACTCATTTATACCCGATAGGTTTGACGTTTTTAGGCGTCAGGACAACAGGTCCAAAAACTTCACGTGTTTCGAGTGAATTTAGTTCTGCTTGGATTGCTTCTTTCCATTTTGGCCAATCTTTTCTATGTCGACATCCTTCCACTGTTGTTGTTTCAACATCTTCATCATTATTCATAATATCAAGAGCAATAGCAAATGCAAATTTATCATCAATGTTAATATTTCTTTGATCCAGGAATTTCTTAGAACCAACATAATCTATTGAGATTCGTTCATGAGTCTCATCTGGGGAGATTAAAATTTCTTTATTTTGTAAATCTACATGATCATTTTGTTCCTCTTCAGGGAAATTTTGTATTTCCTTAGTTGTTGGTACATATACTTCTTCAGGAGTAATTTGATCATTTTCGGATTGATTAATTTTTTTCTGTCTTATTTTCGATGATGGCTTTTTCAGGAGAGCCACTTTTATTTTGAAGCTTCATTTGTATTCTCCTTTTCCTTGGAGTTAAGTCTTTTACACCAATTGGTCTACCACGCTTCAAGCGTGGTTTAATTTTATTTACCTTATCCGATTGTCCTTCAGGGACATCAACCCTTGCTGGGACATTTTCAGCAGGTATATGTGATTTTACTATTCTCTTAGAATCAATAAATGCATCTGGAATTTGATTTGCAATATTTTGCAACTGAATAATCCTTTGAACTTCAAGTTCACATCGATTTGTTCGAGGATCAAACTGAGATAAAGATGATGCATTCCATATAAGTTCACATCGTTTATCTGTCTTTTCTCCCCCTAACGATGGAAAAACTCGTTATCAAATTGGCAATCAACAAATCTTGCGGTGAAAATATCCCCTGTTAAAGGCTTAAGATATCTAATTATTGAAGGAGAATCATAGCCAACATAAATTCCAAGTTTTCGTTGAGGACCCATTTTTGTCCTTTGTAGGGGTGAAATTGAAACATAAACAACACAACCAAAAATTCGCAAATGAGAAATATTTGGTTGTTGGCCAAGTACAAGTTGTGAAGGTGAAAAATTATGATAACTAGTCGGTCGAATACAAATTAACGATGCAGCATGAAATATTGCATGTCCCCATGAAGAAACGGGTAATTTTGATTTTAAAAGCAAAGGTCTGGCAATTAATTGATGACGTTTTATTAAGGATTCTGCCAAACCATTTTGAGTATGGACATGTGCAACAGGATGCTCTATATCAATACCGATTGACATGCAATAATCATCAAAAGCCTTAGATGTAAATTCACCTACATTATCTAGTCTAATTTTTTTAATTTGATAATCAAGAAATTGTGCTCGTAATTTAATAATTTGTGCAAAAAGTCTTGCAAATGCAACAGTACGGGTAGAGAGCAAACAAACATGTGACCACCTAGTTAACGCATCTATTAAAACTATGAAATATCGAAAAGGTCCACAAGATGGGTGAATGGGTCCACAAATATCACCCTGAATTCATTCCAAAAAACTTGGAGATTCAAAATTGACCTTTGTTATGGATGGTCTTGTAATTAATTTGCCTTGAGAACAAGCTACACATGGGTTATCAGAAGGCAAAAGAATCTTCAGGTTCTTTATAGAATGTCCATGTGAGTTTTAAACAATTCTCCGCATCATAATTGATCTTGGGTGACCAAGTCTATCATGCCAAAGCATAAAAGTCTTTGGATCATTGAACTTCTGGCTTAATACAAGATTTGTTTCTATAGTTCGTATGGTAGTTTGATATAACCCAGAAGAAACTCCAAAAAATCTTTCTAGTATCTGCTTCTGGCATGATACAATAGAATTGATGCAAAGGTATTCTATATTATCTTCGTTAGTAGTCTCAATATGGTACTGATTAAGACGGATATCTTTAAAGCTTAGCAAATTTCTTCTGGAATTGCTAGAATATAAAGCATCATTAATTTGTAATTTTGTCCCATTTGGTAACAAAATATTTGCTCTTCCGGAGCCGTCTGTCAGGTTTGTAGTACTTGATATTGTGTTAACATTAGCTTTAGCTAATTTTAAGTGAGTGAAATAATTTTTGTTTCGAAGGATTGTATGCGTTGTGACACTGTCTACAAGACATTCATCTCCATAATTCATCTTTCGATTGTTCAAATCATTAGTATGATCCGAAGGCATCTTCACATATATAAACTTAAGTTAATATAAATATATATAAAATAAATTTTGAGGAGATTACAATTTAATTAAGAAATAATTGAAAATAAAACTTGAACTTCATTTAAAAGCAAACCAAATAATAAGACAAATTTATCCCTCAAAAGCACGCACTGTAGGAAATTTTATTAGAATCACACTCAAAATATGCTAGAACACTCAAAAACAAACTTAAACATAGTGAAAAACACTTAAACATAATGATAAATAAGTACTAGCAACACACCAAAAGCATAATGAAAAACACACTGAAAAATAATATCAAACATGCTAATTGGCATTAACATGTCCATCACCAATCAAGTGGCCGATATTTCCATTTGGGTCCTCAAAGAAATCTGAAACGTCTAGATGAGTTATGTCAACAGGCTCATCATGATCAATGAAATTTGTTTCCACCTCTTTTCCTTTTGCCTTCAATGATGCTTGATAAAGTTCCACAAGATGTTTAGGCGTACGACAAGTACGCGACCAATGCCCTTTTACTCCACATCTGAAACAAGCATTGTCATGATTTTTAGAGGGTTTGTTTTGAAAAACTTTCCCCTTTTCCTGCTTTTCATCATTGTTATTCCACTTCTAATGGTTTGATTTAGACTTCTTATTATGACCCCCTTGGCCTTGTGAATGATCACGGCCACGATAACCGCCACGGTTATTTGATAAATTAGCATTCGCTTCTGGGAATACTACAGTTCCAGTTGGGCTAGATTGATGATTTTTCATCAAAAGCTCATTATTTTGCTCAGCCACAAGAAGACATGAAATTAACTCAGAATATTTGGTAAATCTACGCTCTCGATATTGCTGCTGCAGGAGCAAATTCGAGGCATGAAAAGTAGAAAATGTTTTTTCTAACATGTCTTGTTCAGTTATTATCTCTCCACATAATTTCAATTGAGAGACAATCTTAAATAATGATGAATTATACTTACGGACCGATTTGAAATCTTGTAATCGTAAATGCATCCAGGCATAACGAGCATTTGGAAGTATCACCGTTTTCTGATGATTAAATCTCTCTTTTAAATTTATCCAAAGCTCAAATGGATTTTTGACAGTAAGATACTCAGATTTCAATCCTTCATGGAGATGGTGCCAAAGGAAAATCATTGCTCTAGCACAGTCCTGTGAAGATGCTTCATTTTTTTCTTTAATCTTTTCTCCTAGATTCTTAGCATCAAGATGAATTTCAGCATCAAGAATCCATAACAGATGGTTGTCACCAGAAATATCAAGAGCAGCAAATTCAAGTTTTGTGATGTTCAACATATTCAGTTAGCTAAATCAAAAAATGATTATTAGAAATTTCTAAACACAAATATGTCAAATACTATAACAAAATATGTAAGGGTAAAAATATACATGTTAAATCCATGATATTTTGTAATATCAAAAATAATGAATATTATTACAGTGAGTTAATAACAAATTACAACATTTTCATACCTTGTGAAAATGGAATGAATAAAGAAGAATATTTACCTGATCAGAACTAGGTCGTGCTGATAACATAAAATAAACTTAATAGTAAGAACACAAGAACACAAGAAAAAATAAAGAGATAGATAACATATAAATATGATATTTTATTCACTTCTCAATATGGTTTACAACTTGGTGAGACCTCCATTTTATAGGCTCACAATGTAGTAGTTACAAATGAAAAGATACAAGCAATAAACTTGGGAATCAATGGAGTCATAAACTTGAAAGTAAATGGTACCATAAATAGAGAATAAATTGGGGAAGGTGAAGGATCACAAGTTACATTGTGAGATTAGACATTCATTTATATTATATTTTCATAACAATATTCCTCCTAATTTTTTGACTAAAAAAGGGTATTTCTTCTTTGTAAAATTTAATTATTACCCTTAACCTTAGGTAAATAGTTGAAACTGCAACTGTATAAAATTAATTAGCTTTTTTTTTTTTTTTTAATATTTCCCTCTTGTGAATGGACTAGAACCCTATAATCTAAACGAATCTCCAATGGTAATGTGGATTGTGAAACAATTAGATGTCATGAAGGATGAACAACCATTTTGTTAAAAAATTTATCTTCAATGCAACATCTTTAGTATAACTTCAAGCTGGGGTGGCAACTTTTTTTTTTTTTAGAGGCTGTCAACATGACTCTCTGATTTCAGAGGGTCTGTTGGATAGTCATCTTGTTCGTCCAATCAGCAATCACTCTTGTCTTCTACTTTATTTTATTCAACAATTATAAAGTATATTTAAAAATACCAATAATAAATTAACATGTTATTGAAAGCATGTATTTTACAAGTGAAGCATTTTTCATTTTGATGTCTATCAAGTTTAGTTACATGCCACATATGAAGCAATTAGCTTGACAATGTTGACATATCACATTTTTTTTTCAAATGCAAGCCACGTTACTATTGGAGATGCTTTAAGATCAACAAATTTCTAGCAAGAGCAACCATCATGGTTGGCGCCGAAAAAAGAAAAAAATTTCTTCTTCGTGTTTTCACCGAGGTACTCATTATGGTTTTGTGTAAAAGAACTTGTCTAATTGTCTTTTTCTTTCTTCTTATACTATCTGTTATGGTGCTGACTCAAACCTGAGATATTGATGGGTCGAATGAGTACTTTTTCAGCTTAATGAATAAACTTTAAATTTCTAGCAATGATTTGGCCACTATACGGAAAATGTAAAGTTGTTGGATAGTTATGTAAAAGATGATTAATTTAAAAAAAAAAAAAAAATCTTTTATTTTTATAGACCTTTAGATTGAAATCCAATAACTAGAAACTAATCATGCAACTAATGTACAGTACCTATATATATATATATATATACACGGTACATAGTTGCACTCTTCTAACAAATATCTTCGAATATTTTATGTAAATGCATGATCATGTCCAATGCACCTAAGTGTATGCTTGGTATAACTTTTAAAAGGATCAAAATCACTTTTTTAATGTTAGAAGCTATTTTGAAGTTTTTTTTAGTTGTTTGAAAAAACTCAAAACGGTTTTTTTAATATATGAATTGTCTTAATTACCCTTTAAAAAAGTCATTTTATGTCTACTTGGATAAGCCTAAAATTTAGGCTTCTCCAAGAAGCTTTTTTTAAGTTTTTTTTAAACATATGAATTGTCTCAACTACCCTTTATAAATTTTAGATATTCCACCATAACTCTTTCATTATAAATACATTATCAACACCCTTTTTATAATTCACTCAACCAAAAGCTTTTTCTAAAATTACATTGTCAACACCTTTTTTTTTTTAATTTACATCACATAAAGCTTTTTTAGTTAAAAGCTCTACTGCAAAAAGATCTACTCTAGAAGTTCAAATTGAAAAATCATATCAAACACACTCTAAGACAAAAACTAGTGAGCTTAAAAAGCTATGAATATCTACTCTTGTTTTCTTAATTAATTATGAGAAAGTAGCAAGAAGCAATATATTCAAATGGATTTGGATCCTCTATTGATCTGATATTTTTCCTAATCGATCTTTTTAAAGCATGTGATTAGTTGTTGATAAAGTGGTTCTATAAACCAATCACATCTGAATCACATATTCATTGCAATATTTATGTGTCATGAGATTAAGTGAGACCAGGAAAAATATCAGATAAGTTCATGTGATTGGATTTTGATAAAGTGGTTGTAGAAACTAATCACATCTTAGTCACACATTTATTGCACTGCTTATGTGTTATGAGCAGGGGTAGAGCCACTTTATGGCCAGGTGGGGTCCGTGCCCTACCTCAAAATTTATTTTAAAAAAATTGATTTTGCTTTCAATTATATATTTATATATATATATATATATATATATATATATTAAATAAGCAAAATGATAACAAAAACTTCCTAATAAAACGGGTATTATGTCTCTCTTTTGTACCGACGGTGGTGGTTCAAGTCCCACAATTTACATTTTTCAAGAAAAATGAAGAATAACTTTTTTTTACAAATTTAAATTTATCATGTAATTTTAATAATTTTTTATGTCTTTTTTATTTTACCATCTTTTCTAATTTCTTTCTCAAAATTTCATCTTATTCCCAAAAAAAAAAAATAACAATTTATTTTCTTTTTTCTATCATTGTCAACTTCTTAGCTACTTTCAATTTGTGGTTACTTAATTCAATTTATTTTATGTTAAACTATCTATTATTATTTTGATCTTTAATTATTTCTAATAGTTTTAGTTTCCAATCAATTAACCCAAAAATCTCAAATTGTAATTTATTATATTAAAATAGTCCATCTATTATTATGATTCATTCTATTTTATATTTAGTATTTTTATTTATTTTATAGTTTTAATTTATTTCAAATCAATAAATCAATAATTTAACAATAATTAGAAGAATAAAAAAAAAACATGTCTAGTAATATTTATTAATCAATTATTTTAATGTAAATTTAAAGTGAATTCGTTATAAATATATATTAAAAAAAATTCTTATTATAAAATTATATTGTAATTTATTATTTTAATAAGAAAAAATATTGGAATTTTATTGTTTATTTTGTTTTTCTTGTTATTATTTGATTTTTAATATTGTGTTTTTACTTTTATTTGTTTGAACGTGAGATTATTTATTTTATCTTGAGTAGGTGTTCTATTTGTTTTACTTTATATAAACTTCATTATATCATCAATTTTCTTTATGTAAAAAAACGGGTTAATTGCACAAACATACCCTCTATTTATCTAATAAAGTAAAATTTCAAATAAATGTCATATTCAAACACAAACATTCCAATTGGAATGTGCTTGGGGTATGAAAAGTCAATAGTGTCCTTGGGTAAAAGGGAGAGGTTATTTTGGTGGGTAAATTTCACAAACAACCCTGAATTTAGGTGTAATTATATAAATATTCATTTTTTCTAATAATTACATAAATATACCCTATCGTCATTTGATTTTTGTTAACTTTAACCTTTAACCACATTTGTATCTCGAAATGACTAAAAAATATTACCCTTGAAAACTTATTTATCTTTTATTTTATTATTAAAAAAATAATAAAATATTGTATCGATTTTTTCAATTTTTTAAGTAAATATTTTTTTAATGTATTTAAATAATAAAATAAAAGATAAATAAGTTTTCAATGGTAGTTTAGTCATTTCGGGATATAAATATGGTTAAATGTTAAAGGTAACAAAAGTCAACTGACGATAGGGTATATTTATATAATTATTAAAAAAAATGAATATTTATACAATTACACCTAAATTCAGGGTTGTTTATGAAATTTACCCACCAAAATAACCTCTCCCTTTTACTCAATGGCACTATTGACTTTTCATACCTCAAGCACATTCCAATTGGGATGTTTGTGTTTGAATAGGCCATTTGTTTAAAAATTTGCTATATTAGATAAAAAGAGGGTATGTTTGTGCAATAACCCTAAAAAAAACTCATTTTTTGTTATAAAATAAAAAAAATAAAAAAAATAAAAAAAAATAAAAAAAAAAACTAATTTTAATATGATCTTAATTTTTAACATTTTTTATAATATAATTGTTATTTTATTCAAATGCCCTACCTGAATAAAATTTCTAGGTCCTCCACTGGTCATGAGATTATAAGATGGAAAAATATATCAAATAAATAAAGATTCCAAATTCTATTCAAATATACCCTCTTGTTCGATTTAAGTATGAAAAAGGTTAAGCAGAACAGAAAAAGGTTAATAAGCAAAACAGCTGCAGAACAGAAAGCTATCCTTATTGTATCAATTAATTATAGAAAGTAAATGTATATGGCATTTTGGGTGGAATGTAGGGTTGTGAGTTACCATCATTATTTATTTGTTTTGATGTGTGCTTTGTGTTTTCTATAACCGAAGAAAAGTGAACTGAAATCGATATCATTAAAAAACTGTTGGAACCTACACCCTAGTTAATTAAAGGAAAAAAAAAAAACATAGTGTTTTATATTATTAAAGATATAATAACACTTTACAGCTTGCAAAATGTCAGTAAGCAGCTCGACTTCTGAACATCCTCGTACTGTTAACTAATATAATATTATAAGATATATAGAACCTTAACATTGATATCCTTTGACTATTTGAAATTGGAGCTTAGAGTATGAACATTAAACTATACCATATTCACATGATCAATTCAATGCAATATATTATATCTATCTTTTAAATAGCTAATATATACTAATAAATATATATATTTATATACACAGTACACACACGTATATGTTATCTTACAAATAAATTATTTTAGAAGTGTTAACACTTAATACAAACAAAATTAATTAAATTTCTCCTTTTCCTTATATTCAAATAAAGATTAAGTGTAAAATTTCTCTTTGATTTTCCCAATCAGTTCAGGTTGTTTATTGTTAAGATCTTTCTAGGTAGAAATAAAAATGTTGTGGATTCAAAAATTCGCTCGTACTGTATCAAGATTAAATAGGGATTTGGGAGAGAAATGGGGTGGAGTTACAAAATAATAATAATAATTAGGGGGTTTATAATTTGGTCCCTACATTATCAGAAAATGTCACTTTTTAACTTAAATATAGTTTGGTCCCTAGTTTGAAGTAGTTGACTCGGGTATGTTTGGTTGGGTTTTTGAAAATCCTCTACTCGTAAAAGGTCTACTTGTAGTAGATCTAATTGAAATAGAGTTTTTAAAATATATATATATATATATATATATATAGTTGTTTGGTTGGTAATTACAAACGCATTTTTATAGCAGTAGACCGTTTGGTTGTAAACTCTCAAAAATTCTATTGAGATATTAAATTACTAAAAAAGACATTATTTATTCATTCTAAAAAAAATTGAACTTAAAAGATTTTATACATGTTAACTATATTTTCTACTGCACAATAATAATAAAATTCAAAACTTTCACCATATAAACTTAAAAGATTAAAAAAAAAATAACTAGAAAATATTAAATTTTCAACAAATTTGAAGCATTGTTAAAGATTAAATAAAAGGAAAATGATCAATATCTCATACAAAGGTAAAAAGTTAAATGGAAAAAAAAATAAAATTAAATAAGTTATCATCGAAGCATCAGAAGAGTTACTATCACGTTCTTTATCCATTTCATGATTAGGACGTTGTTCCTCGTAAACATCTTGAGTAGTATTTTCTTCTTCATCATAACTTGGTAGTTTATAATCATCGTCATCATATGGCTTAAACTCTTGATCTATATCAGCATTAACTCTTATAAAATTATAAATAACCATTGAAGCAATCACAATTTTCATTTGTTTAGTAAATGAGAATCTAGGCATGTGATGTAAAATTTTCCATTTATTTTTCCAAACACCAAATGTCATTTCAATAGTGCATCTCAAAGAAGAATGTACATGATTAAATATTTCTTTTTTTCCACTAGGTTGCCTTCCAAGTTGAAAATCTGGGAGATGATATCGCTCACCTTTATATGGCCATAAATAGCCTTTCATTTGAGGATAGTCTGCATCTACCAAATAATACTTGCCTACACATTTAAATGTACATTTTATTAACTCAATATATAATACATTTATACAACGATATATAAAATATTTTTCCAACCCTCTTTGTTGAAGTGACCATTTGGTCGATTATCGGCAAAAACTTTATAAACACAAATCTTAACAAATGTGTCAACATACAAACCAATCTATTCTGCGTTATTTCTTTTTTGGCTTTCCTCCACACTAGGTTCCATTCTATAAAATATATTAAAAAAAATCATGAATATTAAAATAAATAAGCAACCAAAAAAAATTCCATGAAATATTATATAAATAAGCAATCAGATAATATAAACACAAATCTCAAAAAAAAAAAAAAAATGAAAGCCAAATGTTTAGTACAAACAGAACGAAACAAGGCAACGATTGTTGGATTTTTTTTATAGCTCAAAAAAAAAAAAACAAGGCAAAAAAAAAAAGAAAAAAAAACAGAAGGAAAACACAGGAAAAAAGAGGCGCACAAAGCATACTCTTAGAAGAGCCAAAAAAAAAAAAAAAAAAACAAGGCATTGCACAGGAAACCAGGCTTGAGAAACCACACAGACGCAAAAAAGGAACAAGCAAAAACACAAACATAAAGATAAATAAATAAACAAAAAAATATTAATGAACAAAAATTATACATACCCTATTTTTGTATGCGTAGAGCAAAGAACCGTTCTTTTGTATGTATAGAGAAAAATTATAGATTATTTGTAGAGACTAGAGAGTAAAGAATAAAGAATATAAATAGGTTCCAGGGTTTTATTTTAATAAGGGTATTCCATGTCAATAATAAACATTTAGGGATAAATAGGTCAAATACTTCTTTTTTTAAAATGTCTATTTTGAAAAGTTCATAAGGAGGAGCTCTTGCCTAGTAGAGGTTTAAACTCTACTAGCCTCTACTAATTTAAAATAGACAATTTCAAAAGTCCAACCAAACAACTCTAAAAAACTCAAGTAGAGGTCCGTAGACCTTTTGAGTATGTAGAAAGTCCAACCAAACAAGCACTCAATATTATTTGATCAGTTATTTTTACTTACATTAATGCTAAACAACCTAAAGATTTAGTCCAAATTTCAACCCAAATGATGTGGCAAATGATTTTTTCATCAATTACATTATCTCATGATGTGTGTGGTGATGAAAACTCATTAGCTACATCATTTGGGTTGAAATTTGGATTAATTATTTGGATTGTATATTACTTTTTTACTTATTTACAATGTAATCATTGCTGAAACGCATGAAAGGATCACTTAAATGGCCATATATATAATTTATTATTACAAAAGTACATATATATTATTAAGGATCGGGCTATATTAACTTAAATTTTTTATTTAATTTTTTGACTTCAACATCTTAACCATTGTATTAAAAATCACATGAGTTGATATGAGTGCTTAAGATGTTAAAGACAAAAAATTAAGTTATAAATTTGAGTTGATATAGCCTGACTCAATTATTAAAGTTAATAAAATAAAATAAAAGGTCACCTAAATTCAAAAGATTGATAAATAAATAAAATCCAAAAATAATTGTTTTTAAAAGAAGGATGCAATATAAATTATATTACAATATATATATATATATATATATATATTCAATTTAAATTATAAAAAAATCAAAAGGATAAAGGATACCACAATGTAAGTTAGGATGGCCTCCACCAATGATCTTCTCCACCGTTTAAGGAGATCGAGAAGGATATCATCCATAAGGAGAAGATCAACGATCACTTCTGATGCATAGGAGATTGAATGTCCCCTACATAGCTGTAGAGATCATTCGATCTCCTCAACTATAGAGGAATTCATTTAATATCCTCAGATATGGAAGAGACTACAGGTTTTTGGCCTTCAAGCTCCAATGGAGATCGATTGGCCAATAATCTCCGATAAAGATCGACAGCTAAAGGCTACCCCCACAACCGGTGGAGTTGGATTTTAAATTTTATTTATTTTTTATTATTTTCTTAAGAATTCAAACTCTAATCCACAACAAAGTTTTACATTAAAAAAAAATTGTCGGTACACATGTCACCATAGGCGGACCTTAATGAGGGGTTGACCCGGGCTGTAGCCGGATCAGCCTTTTACAAAAATAATAATAATAAATCTCACCTCTTACCTCTCTCAAGTCCCAAGTCTCAACACACACACACACACACACACACACACACACACACACTATCTCTCTCTCTCTCTCTCTCTCTCTCTCTCTCTCAATCATTCAAGTCCAATCTCCCAGTTAATTAATTCTTTCTCTTTCTCCCCATCACACATCTCTAATCAATTCTCTCTCCAACTAATAATTATCTTCAACCAATCAACTCAATTGTAACATCATTTGTGTTGAATTTTGGATTAATTATTTGGATCGTATAGAATTACTATTAATCTATTATTTATATTCGGTTATTTTAATTCATGTATTTTTCTTAGTTGCAATTTATTTTTTCTAATTAACAAGTTAGAGCCTTGTGTTTGTTAGTTATAATTTTAAGTTAGTGTTTTGTTATTTTTTTTTTTATGAATTTATTATCCAACTACAATTTTTATTTCTAATGTTATATTATAATTTATAAAGGTAAGAAAAACTATACTTCCATATTGCGGAAAAAAAAGAAGAAGATATTTATCTACTTTGAGTTAGAGTAGAATAAAAATAATGTTTTCTTATCGAGTATTTATATATATAATTTTGTTTTAGCCCACCCTAACAAAAACTCTTGTATACGCCCTGGCATGTCACCTTAGTACAATTATTATGTGTAAAGATGTAAATATCCATGTCTTAATTAATTTGTATTAACAGAGTAATCACTTTAATGTATTTATGAAAAGTTGATAACTAAAAAAGCTAATACGTATATGTTATGTAAAAAAGTGATTTAAAAAAAAAAAAAAAAAAACTTAGGAACCAAATTGTCAATCTCCTAATAAATTAGTATATAATAAAAATAAATAAATCAAGAAATAGAGTGATATGTTGCAGTTGGAGATTGTTGGATATAGCTCGTATTCCCAATAATTACCAAACGAGATTCAACTAATGCGGAAACTTCCTGGAAATGTGGAAATTGTTTGAAAGTAGGAGATCGTGTTTGAGGGAGACTTGAAGTCCGAAGAAGAACTGAAGAATCAGATTTCGGAAGGAATCGCAGTACGGACAAAAGTGCATAAACAGTGGTATGAATCGCGACACATTCCAATGAGATAATGCGGTGTAGACCACGGCCTAGGTAAAAGGCACCAACCGTGGTATTTTGAGTGGTGGACTCTAGAGATCTTTCACGGTGTAATGGTTGCAAACCGCGGCCCAAACCACGGTAATAGCGGATTTTGCCCAGATCAGGAATGTTGCGTGGAAATATGAAAGGTTTTCTTCTGGAAGTTCTTGTGCTTCTCGGAAAAGGAAAAAGAGTTTTATCTTCATGCGGAACAGGAAAGTCTTGTGCTTGAAGGAAAAAGATTTCTCCTTACAAGAAGACTTGTCATAAATAGGAAATAGTATTTATGTGGAACAAATAATTCTTGTAAATATAGTAGGATTTCCTTTTATCTTAAACTCTCCGTAACTCATATCAATACACCATAATAATTAGGTTATTGTGTGTGGAGCAAAATAGCAAATACCAGAGAGATCTCAAAGAGTGAGCATTGGGTGTAATCTGGTTTGGGGTATTTTAGAGAGAGAATCACGAGTGTGTGGTTGAAATAATTTACTACATAGTGGAACTTTCTTTTATCGTCATGACGGGCGTGGTTTTTTCCCTGATTTGGGTTTCCTTGTAAATTCTTGTGTTGTATGGGATTGGAATTGATTACTTTTCTTCATCTTATTTTTCTTTATTATTGTTTGTTTGAATTTGTTCTATTCGGCAACGCTTCGGCGTAGTGAATTGTTCGCCAAGAGATATTGAGATGATTAGTTGAAGAAAGCATTAAAATTTGAACATAAGATAATATAATAACAATAAATAATTATCCAAAATTTATCTTAAAATGATATGATAATTTAGCTGTCGTAATTATATAAATTATGAAATGATGCTTTAAATAAAATTACTATAACATAATACTTTTTTTTTTCTTTTGCAGTAATAAATTATATATCACTATGTACTATGTAGACTATGTAGAGTTAGGGGTCGTTTGTTTTTTCCACTTAAAACTTAATGGATCTGAATTGAACTCATTCAGTTGTTTTGTTTGTTTTTTTTAAGTGGTCAAACAACTTAAAAATATCAAAAAATAACTTAAAGAATAAAGTAAGAAATTATGACTTCTAACTTAATTCCAAATCAATATATTACATTTAAAATATCCTCTTTCAAGTCTATCCTCCCAAAGAAGATATATTTCCAAATTTATCATAATTTGATATGATGTATAATTCTCTCTTTTAATATATTTCTTATTTTAAATGACTTTTAAAAAGGAAGAAAAAAAAAAAAAAACATAATCACTTCTCATAGAGATCGGTACATATAATTCAAGAACCTAATTTTTTTTTGAAAAAAAATCAATAATCTTTTTTTTTTTTTGGTTTCCGATGCATATGATCCAAGAAACCAAAAAAAAAATGGTTTCCTCAATTATATACATTGGAAACGTGAACAACATGCAAAATAACTTGAACCTTTTTTTTTACGATAAATTTAACTTGAATTTTGTTTGCAGAACATTCAAAATCTTATAAAGAATGGTACATATTAAATTACATCTTTTAATTAGCATGGGTATATATGTAAAATTACTTATTTTCAGACAATTTTATTTTTAAAAAACAAACATGTTGACAATATATTCAGATATGAGAAAAAAAGAAACATGTCATTTATGTTCAGATTTCAGTCTCTATTCAGTCTTTTGAAAAATTCAGCACTATTCAGTCTTTAAATAAAAAAACAAACGACCCCTTACTCTTTACGATATATTTAGATCATTTCATAATCAACTTTAGATAACCAAATCTTCTCAAAATTATTTTTGACATTCTTTAGGCCTTATATAGACGGTCATTCAAAAAAAACTAAAATAATAATAAAATAATAAAATAAATAAAACTCCAACTAAGATTTGAAATACTATAGAAAGAAGTATTCAATGCACGATATGCATTATACCTCAATCAATAAAATCATGTCATGAGATACGTACAAAGAATTAATTATATGAGTTTGCTTGACCGAATCAAATATATTGGGTGCATTCAAGATTTTCTAATACATTGTTGAAGTCTTATGGGGAAGTAAAAATTGGGTGCAACCGATGCACCCCGTTTGAATCTAATGGTGGTGCATCAGTTCCATTCAATGAGCGACATGTGTCACTCACTTAAAGTTTTTTTTTTTTTTTTCATTTTCTCTCCTCTCCATTTTCAACTGGAGGCTAACATTATTCTCTCTCTTACGATCCCAGTTTACATTCTCTCTCTTCGTCCTCAGATCTGGAAGCCAACTTGTATCTTTCGATGACTGTAATAACTTTCCGGTTATTGCCAACGTTCATAATAATTTTTGAAAAAGAAAGAAAGATAAAAGGGTCTTCTTTGAAGATTGGATCTAAATGTTATTGTAAATGAATGGTGGGTGGGTGATTAGAGAAATTTGAATTTTTTATTTTTATTTTTTTTGGTTTGTGTTTTATTGAATGTTTAAAAGAAGAATTAAGAGGAGCAAGATCTTCATGTTCATTTTTTCCTGTTTGAACAATTAATCAAGTATCAGAGGTTTCATTTTTCAATTTCCATTTTCCCTTTTACATTTTTCATGTCAGAATCCCAGATCGAAATGAATAGTTTGTTCACGCTTATTATTGTTATGACTAAATATAAATGATAAATCAAACAAGATCTTCTTCTTGATATGAGGTTTTGTATTACACTTGAAATAAAAAAAAGGACCGGAATCAACAACGGAATGAAATCGTGGTCACTAGAAGATGGTGAGAACCAGACGATGACGGTTAGGGGTGTGCAAAAAATCGTCAAACCAAACCAACCCGCCTAACCCAACCCAAACTTTATGAGTTGGTTCGGTTCCACATATAAAAAAAGTATTAATCGGTTTGTAATTTAACAAACCGATCAAAAATTGGTTCGGTTTATTAACATATCCAGAAACTGAATTTGAAATCTTGTTACTCTCAATATCATTATTATTGGCTCAAAAATGGTGATAAGAGAGAGAGCTAGAGAGAGAAGTTGAGATTGTCGAAAAAAGAGGCCATTTTTTTGTAATATTTACGTCTCTAATGACATAAAAGAGAGAAAATCTTTGTGGGATCTTCTTAGTGGCGCTCAATCTTCCCTTCTTTTTCTGTGGTGTATTGGTGGTGATTTCAACACGATCATAGTCCCTTCTGAGAGAAAAGGTGGCGGTTGTGCGATTGGGTCTCTAAGGAGTTTCAATGAGTTCATTCTTTAGGCTAGATTGATTGACATTCCAATGGTTGGTCCTTCCTTTACTTGGTCCAACAATAGGATGAATGTGTTTTAGCAAGACTGGACCGATTTCTTTTTTCTCCTTCTATGCTTTCATGGTTCCCAAAACTGATTCACAAGGGTCTATCCAGAGAGCTTTCAGACCACAATGCAATCCTTATCAAGGAACCCCACGTGGATTAAGGGCTTAGTCCCTACATGGTTTTTAATTCTGCAATTGAAGACAATTCAATGATGACAGTGTGGTCAGTGGCTCTAAAGGGTTTGCTCTCTTCTCTAAAGCCAAGGCGGCCAAAATGCGGATGAAGAGATGGTTGAGCTAGAGGAATACGGAGAATAGTGATTGACAACCTTTGAAGCCAAGGCTTTACGTGAGGGTTGGTCAACGGTTTTGAGAAAGGAAAGGTTGGGTATCTTGACTGATTTTTGGAAGAGGCTCCGTATTGAAAAGCATAGATGGAGGGAAAAGTCACGAGTTAGGTGGGCGTTGGATGGTGACAAAATTTTGAAATTCTTCCATAGTATCTTTCATTACAATAGGAAGAAGAATTATATGGGTGAGATGAATATTAATGGTATCAGATGCTCTGAACTGCAATAAATTAGAGCTGGTGTCTTTGATTTTTTTAAGAGCCACAACAAGAGTGTGAGTTGCAGACCAAAGATTCTAAATCTTAAGCTCGGAACTTTGGCATAAAAAAACAAGGAGTCACTAGAGGAAGCTTTTAGTGTGGATGAGGTTTGGCTTGCTTTAAGTAGTTGTGACAGGAATAAAGCCCTGGTCTAGATGGATTGAACTTAAACCTTATCAAAAAGTGATTAGGGAAGATTTTACGAAGTTTATTAGAGATTTCTACAATGATAGTTCTATCATCAAGGACTTAAACAAAACGTTCGTAGCCCTTATTCCCAAAGTTGGGAAGCCGGAATCTATAAAAGACTTTAGACTGATCAGTCTGGTTGGTTTGATGTACAAGATTTTGGCGAAGGTTTTGGTTAACTGTCTGAAGAAAGTTATGAATTTGATTAACAGGGACACTCAGATGGCCTTTGTTAAGGGACATCAAATCTTTGATAACTTTGTCATTGCCAATAAGATAATTCACTCGTGGAGAAGAGACAAAGTGAGGGGTCTCTTAGTCAAGCTTGACTTTGAGAAAGCTTACAACAGTGTGGATGATTGCTTCACTTCTACACTAAGTGTAGCCCAATTTCCGTATCATTTTGAGTTCATTTCTCAGGTAAAACCTGGTATTTAATATGATAAAATAAGTGTTTCGGGTATTTATGAAGTTTAGGGGCATTGGAGTAATTTTGAAGAATCATGGGTCAAAGTGAAAATATGGAAAAAATATTGAAGAAATTGTGATTAAGGGAGAAGTCAGGGGTCCTTATTGTAATTTTCTAGGCAACGCAGCACATCGCGCCACATGGTTTAATGAAATGGTACGTTTCATGTTCGGCTTCCAACCCGACCCGGCCCAAATCCGATTCGCCAAAGAGACAAGGTCCAGGTGTTAAGTGCACCCAAGCCCAACTCTAATTACAGCCCGACACCTCAGCATGACGTCAACATTGCGTCATTGTCTTCAACCTTGAGTAACCCAAGTGCAGACCCGTAGTGTCCGATCCGACCTGGTTCTTGACTTGACGTCAACCCAGCCTTGTCCGGCCTTTTTTCGGCATGTTTTCTACCCATATCAATGGTATGGGACCCCCCGGTCCATTTGCCACCCTTTTCACGCCTCCATGCACACTTTTCTCTCGACTTTAATTCTCCTAAGCTTCCATGGCATTTAAGCTCGAGCTCCCGACCGCGGCAAGCAAGCAGTAGCCACGTGACAGTAATGTGCCGTAGTTGTCCAACCGTGGCATTTGGGCGAGAGAAATTCTCCAAGCTTGCCACGATTCAGATGTCGCTTCCGCCAACCGCGACAAACCCCAAATGCGGCAGTCTGTCTTTCAATCATTTTGGATGAAATTTCAGTCCTATTTTGAACCCATATATATACATCTCTTGATCTAAAAGAAGAGAAAAGAGAGACACACACAAGAAACGAACCTCTCATTTCCATCTCTTCCACACACTATCACATCTCCCATTTCCATTCACCATATCCCCCATCACTCCACCTTTTAGGCAAAAGAGAGCTTGGAAGAAGAAGAGCAAAGCAAAGAAAGAGCTACTCTACATAGTTTCTTTTATCACTTTTTCTTTTCCATGTTCTTTATAATAGTCATGTACTCATTATTGCATATTTGTTGTATGGCTACCATTTGTAATATGAACTAAACATTTATTGCTAGGATTTGATGAAACCCCACCCTTGAATATCTATATGTATTGATCTTTGTTTTATCCATTTTGTGCAAGTGTGGTTTGTATGGGTGTTTTAGTATGCTTAAAGCTTTCGATTGATTGATCTCCTTTTGAATGATTTTTGTGGTGTGTTATGTACTGATCGGAGATGCACACCACGTGTTTGATAAAATGCCATATATGCATGTCTAGAAAAGTAGAGCTACTTAGGCTAATGTATAGGATTCGTTTAGTGTACCAATGTTCTTAGTGAACTCATTCATATATTCCAAGTAATCGAGAGATAAACTTAGGTATGATTTTGGGTGCAATCTATTCTACTCTACCGAGATTATGGGTTAACATTAGGGTGCATGAATCTATGAATTGCATGAGCATATTTTGGGTGAGTAATTGAGTCTAGAACGGAAGTCAATAGAGAGTAGAGTGTAGTCAAGTCCTTGCATATTTCTCTCCATTATCACATTCGAGTTTATTTCGTGTTATTTCTCTGTTGCATTAGTATAAATCCTTTTATTAGTTTAATTTAGCTTGCTTAAAATGAAAACCTTCCATTATGATTGTTTGAGTATCATTTAGACTAATCAATTTCGGTAATCGATCACTCGATCCTCGTCTTATTACGAGTGTCACTAAAGAGACTAGCTAGTGGATTATTCATTTTTAGACTCGGTTATGGAAGGTATGACCTTTGGTGTTCGGTGGAGGGGTTGGATGAAGGACTGCATTTCGTCCTCTTCTTTATTTGTGCTGGTTAATGGGTCCCAACCGATTAATTCAATGTGGAAATGGGGCTACGGCAAAGTGATCCCTTATCACATTTTCTTTTTAATATTGATATTGAAGCATTGAATTGTCTTTTGATCAAAGCCATGGATTCTAACTTGATAAGAGGCGTTAGCTTCGACCATAATGAGGCCCATGTGTCTCATCTCCAGTTCGCGGATGACACAATCATTTTCTTATAACCAAAGGTAGAGTTCCTTTTAAACTTGAAAAGGATATTGCGTTGTTTTGAGTTGGCTTCGGGGTTACGCATTAACTTCTCCAAATCTTGTGTTGTCTATGTAGGGGAAAATGTTTGAATGATAACAAGTGGGCAAAAGTTCTTCGTTGTAGGAAAGCCAACCTCCCCATTTCTTATTTGGGGCTTTCGTTAGGCGTGAATCTGAGTAGCTTGAAGTTTTGGGATCCGATCATCCAAAAGATTAAGAATCGTTTGGCTCCTTAGAAGTTGAGATTCTTGTCGAAAGGTGGCACACTAATGCTAATCAAGGCTGTCATTTCGAACATTCCGATGTATGATATGTCAGTTTTCAAAATGCCAACTGGGGTAGCTCAAAAGATTGAAAGGATTCAACATGAGTTTTTTTAGAGTGATGGGGTTGAAAGAAGGAAAATCCACTTGATTGACTTGGCTACAGTTTGTAAAAGTAAGGCGAATGGTGGTCTCAGAATTGGCCGTATTCTTGATAAAAATACGGGGTTCTTGGCTAAATGGGTTTAGAGATTTGGTTATAAGGACATTTCTTTATAGAATAGAATCGTGTATGCCAAGTATGGGGTGAATATTAGTGATCTTAAATTGCAGTGGTACAACTCTAATAACGACTCGGCGTTTGTTAAATCGGTTCACAAGTTGCATGCGATTGGAATGAAAACAACTCCTATCTTAAAATATGGCCTCATTGTAGTTATTGGGTGTGGTGACAGAGCTCACTTTTGGGATGATATTAGCTAGGACTCCATTCCGCTTAAATCTGCCTTTCCCATGATCTTTGCGCTTTCTAGGATCAAGGATGGTAAAGTGATTGAGTATGGAAAGTGGCATGGTGTTAATTGGGTGTGGGAGATCCCGTTGAGGCGGCCAGTGTTCGGTTGGGAAATGGATCAATGGAAGTGTTTCTTATTAGTTTTGGATTGTCTAAAAATTCGTCGTTGGATTCATGACTCTTTGGCTTGGTCTTTTAATCAGAATGGCTCCTTTTCGGTAAGATCTTTTCGTAAATGTTTAAAAGGCCCTTCGTCAGATGATCCGTCTGTTACTAAGCTTATATGGAGTGGTTTTTGTCCCCCAAAAGTGGAGGTTTTTGTTTGGAATTTATTAAAAGGGAGAACACTTGTCAAACAGGTGCTATGTAGGCTTGGGGTGGACATGGGTTCAAATTTGAGATGTTCCTTATGCGACCTTTCCCCTGAAACAATGGACCACTTATTTCTTAATTGCAAGTGGTCTTGGAAATTGTGGAAGACTTGTATACAGTGGTGGGATGTCCATAGCTGTCACAATATCAACTTATAGGTTGGATGGAAAATTGGTTGGGTTTGTGCCCTTCGGTGCCTACTTGGAGAGGTTGGTGCATTCTCTTCTCAGCTGTGGTGTGGACAATTTGGGAGGCTAGAAATCAGTCCACTTTCAAAGGCAAAAGGACTTATGTCGAGTGCGCTTCGAATATGGTTAAGTTTAGAGTATGATAGTGGTTTAAATACTATGGTAATGGTTCTCAGTACACTGTTACGACCTTGATGTTTAATCTCAAAGACCTCTGTCAAGTGAAACCAAGGGCCAAAGCTTTTGCTCATATGGTTTGGTCCCCCACCCCGCTGTTAAACAACCTCAAGTTCAATGTGGATAGGTCTGCTAGGGGTAAGCCGGGGCCTACCAGGATTGGTGGTGTATTAAGATACTCGAATGAAAATGTTCTCTACCTCTTATCATCTTTCATTGGTGTTAAAGATTCGATACCATGTAGATTCTTACAATTCACAGAGCTATTGAACTAGTTGCATCAAGGGCGGATCTAGTTGATAAAGAAATCACGATTGTCAATGATTCGAAGACTGCGATTTCGTGGGTTAACAATTGCGATGGAATTAGAAGTTTCTAACATGTCCAAATCATTCATGACATTCGTAATTTTTTACATATCATGCATGATACGTCGGTGGTTTTCAATTCAAGATCTTATAACTCTTTTGCTGAAAAATTGGCTAAGATGGGCTATGATGGATGTGGCAACAAGCTCGAATGGAGTTTATGATGCTCCCTCCATTGTTTTCTTTATGTGCTCTTTTGGTTTTGCTTTTTGTTCCCTTTTTTTATTTTTATTTTATTTATTTATTTATTTTTTTTTGCTCTGGTCCTGATGTCATTGTCTTGTGTTGATTTCTTCGTTGGGCCCTGTTGTTTGGTCTGGTTTTTCTCCTGCCTTTGGTTTCTGGCTTGTGTTCTTGGGGTTGCCCTTTCTTCAATAAATTTTTCTTTGCTATTCAAAAAAAAAAAAAAACAAGATTGGTTTGGGTTGCTAAAAATAAAATTCATGCAACCCAAACCAACCCATATATTCAATAAAGGTAATGCTAAGCTTCCCAAATTTTTTTCCAAAATCTTTCCTAAATTGATGTATTACATGAGTTGTCAACATCTTGTAAATTATAATACAATGTGATGTTGACAACTCATATGCCACATCAATTTGGGAAAGCTTTTGGAGAAAAAATTAGAAAGCCTAGCATTACTCATTCAATAAAGGTCATATCCATATTTCCTAGGGTTTTGTAACTTTTATTTATATTTATTTTCTTCTCATATAAATAAGTTTTTTCTTTTTTACTTCTCATTCATTTTTATCAACCATTTGGTATTGTACTGCTCCTCTTTCTTTTATATATTATATTTTTTTAACAAGTAAAATATAATTACTCCTCTCTTCCAATGCATTTTAGAATGAATTTTATTATGTTTTTTTTTTCTCTTTTTCTAGTACAATACTTGTTATTGTTAATTTGTTAATTATATAAAAAAAAATTTAATTTTTAAAATAATTAAATAACACCATTATTTAATATTTTTATATTTAAATCACTTTTATAATATACAAAAAAGGATTTCTGGATTCGGTTTGAATCGGTTTGACAAATCACATTAGTTTGTGTTGCGTTGAAATATAATCAAACCGATACATATTGGTTTGGTTTGACATTGAACTTCAACCCAAACCAAATTGAAAATGCACACCTCTAATGATGGTCCCCAGAAAATGATGAGGTCCTGAAACGACGGTCACGGCAAGTTGACGTCGAGATAGAGGACAATGAGAGAGATAGAGAAATCTAGATCCAGTTGAAATTTTAAAATGGAGAAGAAAGAGAATGAAAAACAATTATGTGACACTTGTCACTCACCGATAGATCCAATGCACTACGGTCATAATCTAACACGGTGCATCAGCTGTATCCAAGTTTTTCTTCTAATGGGGACCTAAACCTAATCATAAAACCAACCCAAGAGGCCAATGCCAGCTAAGATTCTCCGATAAATTAATTGATTACACTCCTGTAAAGGGACAATTTCTTTGGAACTGACAGAAATTATATTAAAGGGATTATATATGATTTTTAATACATTTCCTCAAAGTTGGTAATTTGGTAGGGTGAGATAATATAAACAATAAGGGCAGTCCCTTTAGTACTTGGTCAATGTTTTACATGATATGTTGATGATTGACACTTGTCCAAATTCAGTTTCAAGGCAATTTCATCAAATTTATATTTATTTATTTGTTTGTAAGTTTAACAATTAACCTTATCAAGTTATAATCCTAGGAGTCTAGAACCGCAAGGAAACATGATTTATCGTATCACCCAAGACCTTCTCCTTCATTGGATGGTGAAATCATCACGTGGGCTGTAGGCTGTAGCCAATCACAAGCTCAGCTCATCCACACTTGCATTTATTTATTTGGATTTATTTTTGTATTAAAGCAAACAAAATACAATAAGACAAAAACCTTATGACGCCGTTAACCGTCTGTTGAGGAGGCGGAGAACCGAACAACTTACATAATTACTGTTGCAAAGCTAATTTCATCAAATTTGAAGGATTTAGGTGACCGATTTAAAAATTCATAAAATTTTAGAAGAAAAATGTAAATAAAAAAACAGAGTAAAATTTACATTAACTTTAAAAAAATTTGATGGTTTGAAGGTCATGGCCCCCTCATATTACAAGGTGATTCCCCCACTGCATACACATCTGTCTGTCCTTCTAATCGGAAGAAAATCTTCAATGCAACCAGTACACCAGCTGGAGTTTTTCTCACTGGCTAGATAGTTGTTGATGCAACCTCTCAATCCTCAAAAACCACGAACTAAGATTTGTAGGAAGTTTACACATTTCGTGCATATCCCAATTATGTAATGCATGCTTAATTTGACGTGTCCAGGGTTTCCAAACTCAAGTTTTTCTTACTTGCAACACTCGATTGTATCTGCACTGCAACACTCGAGAAACTCAATTTTTTCCAAGTGAAAGAGGATCCATTGTTTATACATAAATTAAACAACAATTGAACAGTCAATATATATATATATATATATATATATCATATATGTAATATGCCATCTTGATCTCTCTTTGTGTAACTTTTCTTTGTACTAATTAATATGTGCGCATATTCTCTTTTTTACCTTCCAATCAAGGTACATGTCAAATAAAGATAAATTGTACAATTCGGACTTATACATTTGGATTTAGTAAGCAAAAACTTTTAATAAATAAATAAAAAAGAGTTTCCATAAAACCATAGCAGTATTTGATCCGCAACGCGAGCAAAGGTCTCGTCCAATTGAATTTGTATAAAAGTTATTTCGCATATGAACATAACATAACTTATATAATGATAGATGAGTTGTAACAAATTTAAATGTTATTTTTAGACTTTTTATAAACAATGGCAAGATAGTATATACAAGATGTTAAGGTTTAAATTTTGGTGGGTTGATGGAGATTCACAAGTAATAAGGATTTCAAATGACTTTTATATACTTTTTTAAGTGGATGACTTTTGCGGATTTCATGGACTTTTATAGACTTTACTTAATTATAAAAAACTTTCATAGATTTTCATTTTAAAAGACTTTCATTCATTTCAAAAGACTTTCATTTTAATTCATTGATCTTTAAATATAATATATACTTTGTTTTAGCAAAATTATATATATATATATATATATATCATGTCAATAAAAATATTTTTTTCAAAAGAAAAAAAAAATAATCATCGTTAATTAAACTTGACAAAAACTTTCATGTCTATATATGTGATTTAAAATTTTTATTTGTATTTTTATTATATTTTGCATCATAAAGAAATTATGTAACTAATTTTATTTTTTATTTTTTATTTTTTTTTATTATTATTTTTTTTACAGGGAAGTGTATTCAATTAAGATTTCAAAATACTTTTAATGACTTTTATGGATTAAACTACCTATATTTTTCATATCTAGGTACATGCTTTTCAATTAATAAAAGTTTATCATACTATCAATGTTCACTTTTAAAATATATATATATTACAAAAATTCGGGGTATTTTTTGGGGAGGGAAAGTCGAACCCACAACCTCATAACATAAATGTGAGACACCCAGTGGCGGACCCAAGAATTTTTGCCTGTTGGGGCACTTGAACAAAATAGCAATTATATATAATAAAAAAAAATTACTAAAAAATTAATATCATAGTAAAATTAGTTTTTTTTTTTTTATATATATATATAAAGAAAAATTGATGATATAATGAAGTTATAAAATAAATAAAAAATAGAACATTTACTCAAGATATATAAACTAAACAATCTTACATTCAAAAAGAAATAAAAACAAAAAACACAATATTAAAAAATAAATAATAAGAAAAACAATCTAATTTTATAATAAGAAATTTTATTTTGTATTTATAATGAATTAACTTTAAATTTATACAAAAATAATTGATTAATAAATATTACTAGACGTATTTCTGAATTTTTTATTCTTCTAATTATTGGTAAATTATTGATTTATTGATTCTAAATAAATTAAAACTATGAAATAAAGAAAAAAAAAACTAAGGAGAAAAATAAAATGAATCATAATAATAGATGAACTATTTTAATATATCAAATTAAAATTTGATATTTTTTAGGGTTTATTGATTGGATATATTAGACATGTCAAACTAAAAATATTAGAAATAATAAAAGTTCAAAATAATAATAGATAATTTAATATAAAATTAAATTAAATTAAATAACCACAAATTGAGGGTAGTTAAAAAGTACAATGAAGGAAAAGAGGAACTGGATTGTTTTGTTTTAGAAGAAGTAAAAATTTGAAAAAGGAATTGGAAAAGATGGTAAAATAAAAAAGATGTAACAAGAATATTAAAATTATAGGATAAAATTAATTTACTTGTTTTAAGATCTTGAAAAATGCAAATAATGAGACTTGAACCCTTTACGAAAAAGAGATATATTAGCAACTATGCTAGGAGGTAATATGTATTAATGAGTGTTAATATATAGTGGAAATTGCTAAAAATTACCACATATAATATGGAAATTTTGTTTTTAACCGCAAACAAAATTTTAATTGTTAATAACCATGTTTTTATAAAATTACTTAAATGCCCCCATATAAAAACAACCCCAAATCAGCTCTCTCTTTTTCTCTTTTTTTTTTCTTTCTCTCTCCTCTGCTCTCTCTCTCTCCCCGATCTCTCTCTCTTTCTCTCTCTCGCTGGCATGGTTTGAGGGTCGCTAAGTGCCAATGAAGGCATCGCCGAGCATTGGCGTGCGTCTAGTTCATGCACTAGTGCTTTGCCGGCATGCGTCTAGTTCGTGCGCTGGTTTGAGGGTCGCCGTCGCTGCTGGTTCGTGCGACTGGATGGGCTAGTTCGTGCACAAATGCTTCGCCGGCAACAAGATGGCGATAGGCAATGGAGTCGATCCCCCCTCCACCGGTGATGTGGTCTCCAAAAAAAACAAAACAAAACAAAACAAAACAAAACAAAACAAAAAAACCTAAACCTAATTTGAGAAAGAATAAGAGGAAGAAGAAGGGGAAAATTTCAATTTAGTCCAGATTTCAAGTTTAAACATTTCAATTTAGGCATAATTTCAAGTTTGGACATTTCAATTTAGTCGTGATTTCACGTTTGCTTCGAGGTTTAAAAAAAAAAAAAAAAAAAAAAAAAAAAAAAAAAACTATTTTCAAGGATACTCTGGTAATTTATGGACATACATCCATTTTTTTTAAAAAAATGGTTATTAACAATTAAAGTTTCAAAAGTGGTTACTAACAAAAGTTTAATAATTCCGATGGTTAGTTTTGGTTTTCTCTCTAAAATATATAAATATATATATATATATATATATATATTTATTTATTTATACGGAAATTTTCCTATAAGGATGTCCTGATATAATTATATAAGGGCATTGAATGGGAGCCACTCGTTTTACATACTTTGACTTGGTATGTATGTACTTGTCAAATCACTTTTATAAATAAGTGGCTCACATTCAATATCCTAATAAAGTTATATAAGGATACCCTGATAGGAACGAGACCGTATATATATATATATATATAAAAGCACAAAATCATTTTTTTTTTTTAATTTGAGTTAGGGCATGTGCCATATCTGATCTTAAGATGGGTCCGCCCCTGACCGGACCAACCTTATCTCGCCTATATATGTTCACTTAAAAAACAATTATAGTACTTAATGTAACCCACCATTGCATTAAGTCCTGACTAGGTCCTTATTTATTATGAATAAACAAAAAATGAAATAAAATCTATCTTCTATTGCTTACATAAATAAAAGATCAAACAAATAGAGAAGAATATATACCTTGAAGACAGCCGATGGGAAACCTGAGCGACGGAGCTGGATGGTATCTTGATATTATAATTATGTTGAACAGCTGGAAAGCTACCTTTTTTTATGGCTCAGCTGATGCTGCTTAATGCTTATGTTCTATATATCTTCAATACATATCAAATAATTAAATTGAAACATGCATTAGTTAATTAGTTCAAAATTTTTGGCTGACACAAAAAGCTACATTTCCAGAAGAGTAAAAAGTGTTATTCCTTCAACAACAAAAAAAAAAAAAAAAAGTGTTATTGCATCTTTCTAGTACATTATAGTGGAAAAGTTGGTAACCGGCCAATATTCAGATTCTCTCTCGCTATATATATATATAGAGAGAGAGAGAGAGATGTTAATATTCTCTTAGATATTACTAAATCAAAACTCTCCTGACCAGTGATGAAATATTTTATTATATATACTTGGAAAGTGATCAGCAAAATACATACAAGCAGTGAAGAATATGTCTACTAAATATAATATAAGAAAGTAATTAACAAGTTTTTTTGTCGTCTTAAGTTAATATATAGACAAGTTGAGTAACTTGTGTGTTAGTATACATAATTTTTTTTTTTTCTCAAGGAATTTTGATGGGGTTGATGATTGACAGTTGCAACCTCCAACGACCAGTCTACAAGTAAGAAAAAGACAGCCCTTTACAATAGGAATGCGTGCGCATGCCACAATTGCCTCTTTTAGAAACCTTGTTGAAACAAAAAGCCTAAAACAGAAAACAGAAAACACTTGCTACTCACTCTACAGACCACTTGTTTGCCTTCTATATATACAAATATTATGCATTATTTCTTTGATTTAGGCGCCACTGGGGCCGGTAGACCACCCATCCATCACCATACCCACAACTTGACTAACTAACTACAATTAGATCATTTATGCAAATTAATTACCTCTTACCGGATTTAATTAAGAGCATCTCCGATGCTATTATGCATTTGGATAGATACTAAAAAAAGTTAGAAAAACTCTCTCCAATACTATTATCTAAGTTGAATATGGAGATGATGTAGCCAAAAAAAAGTTAGAAAATATGGAATTGAGTTTCTAATTCTAGAAGCTCACCTAGAAATGCTGATTAGGATTTCTAACTCTTTCCACCAATAAGATTAAAGACTTTCAACTTTTTTCACCAATGAGATTAAACCTCATTTAATTATAAAATAAAAGAGGAGAGAGAGTATAATAATTATTTTATTGTGATTTGATATAAAATGGATGCATATTTGACTTTGGATAATTGTATTGGAGATGTGAATATGCATTTCCTTAATTTTTTTTCAAAAGTGGGCCCATAATAAATAGAAATGCTGATGTGGCACTACTTAGAAACTCAAAAATACATATTTGCATTGGAGATGCCCTAATTCTTCTATCTTCTCATGCCTATTGCAAAAATAATGATCCTACTAGTTGTCATGGTTCTACTTCGGTTACACGTTTTGATTTAGTGCATCTTCAACTTATAAAGATTGATTTGCAACATTTAATTGATCCTTTTTTTTCTTCCTAAGTTACCACGTCTGATTCTTGACGTAATTTCGTTAAATCAATCAGCGTGCTAAAAGGTTTTAATTATTTATTTATTTTTATTTATTTATTTATTTATTAAATCTACACAGAGTAAGCACTACATGTGTGATCTAAAATTCTCCACTTACATAATCGGAAGGTACATAATTGCAAGCGAACTGTAACACATGTAACTAACAAAGTATTTAGTTTACTTCAAAAAAGAAAGTATTTAGTTAAATACGAATCCGTTTGTGGTAATTAAAAGTTTCTTTGATAAAGTAAGCTATACATCTTCAACGAATTATAAATTCTCTTAAAAACGTAGGTATTGGCAATATATTGCTACCAACTGTAAATTTCTGGCTATTAGTTATCATTCTTTAAAGGAGTATATTCATGATATCTAGGGTTGGCAATTAGACCCGCACCCGCGAACATCCGTCCGAACACGACCTTTTACAGTCAGGTTTGGATATGCAAAATCTAAACCCGCTATAGGTATGGATGCAAAAATACAACCTGAAGTGGGTTCTGGTGTGGGTTTGAAAAAAAATCCACACCCGAACCCGCATAATATTAAAAATAATTTAATATTAAATTTATATAATATTAAAAAATTAAACCTTGAGTGAAACTTAAAAAATTATAAAAAAAATTATAAAAAAATGGAATAAAATAAAAATATTCAATCCCTTCCAAGTTTGCTTTCAATAATTGTTAAATGACTTTTATATACAAGTAAGGGGTGAACCTTTTACTTCTGTATAAGTGGTATTTGTCTTTTAAAAATATAAACTTGAAATAAATTGAATATCACTTTGCTCTATTCTTCCCTCTTACTTTCAAGTTCTTTTTTTATTTTTAATATTTACATATATTTTTTTTATAATTAAAAATAATAATTTTTAATTTTTTTAAATTCACGGGTTCATAAGGCTGGTATGGATGCCACAACACTGGCGGGTGAAAACCGAACCCAAAAAGACTTAATTTCATGGGTTCATGGCAGAGTGTGGGTTTAGCAAAACCTGCCTGAACTCGAATCATTGTCAAATATCACTTGATATTCGATTATCTAAAAGTCCATATCTTTGAATTAATTAATAATATGATTAATTAGTTGATTACAGAAGTTCACCTAAAATTCAATTATTATAGAAGCATAATTAAATTAAGCCATATGATTAAGTACTACAAGTTGACAAAATTTAAATTTTAAATGGGAAAAAAAAATTCGAGCACAGGCCGGAGATAAATACAAAATGAAGACTGGTTGATTGATTATATCAAACCAAAAACTATATATTGTTGTGAAGTCAACATGGATTCCGTAAAACAATTAGACATTGATAATCAGGCCATGAATATGACTGTACCAAAGATATTTGCTTTTTTTTTTTTTTAAGTATTACATTAATTTGGATTTTTTTTTTTAAGGGGGAATGATTTGTACCTGCAACCTCGTGATACAAGTGTGAGAGATTTACCATCGGACTAACCCAATTTCGTCTATTTGCATTTCTTTCGCAAACGAGATTAAGGTTATATGAGTATGTAAGCAATGACACTACTTAGTAGTTTGTTCACCGGGTGTCTAATTTTATAGGAGTTTCCATCAATACTTCATCTAGAGCAATATTTGTCACATTTAAAGTTGATTAAGTTGTGATAAATTAACTATGAGATCCCAAGGTAGGCAAGTTTAATTTCAATATAAAACTATATCTGAGTCCTATTTCCGTGTCTAAAAACTTGCAGATGCAAATTTCCACACTTTTTCTTAATAAACTGAAAATTCCAGTTACCTACCAAAATGGTTTGACAAAAAAACCCACACGTCTTCATATTCTTGAGAGTTGTTTGGATTGAACCTAATGGTTAAGATTTGATAGGTAAAAAGTTCAAAATATGACCTAAGGATGTTAAATCAAGAAAAATACATATTAAAAAAAAAAAAAAAAAAAGGGCTAATGAATAAAAAGGTTTTTACATTTTTAAGACAATAACTATTAAAAGTTATATTCTATTTTCAATATGTATTTTATTATTGTCCAACATGGTTTATGTTAAAAAACATCCATTCAGACGAATTAAAAAACAAGAGTCTAAAATATTTAGAATTTAAACATAGTTAACTTTGAATAATAATAAAAATCAGTTGAACCTTTATTCATTTATTAGCAATTGAAACGAGGCAATTTGAATTTTGAACTTGTTTAATTACTTAAAAAATAAAGTAATCAGACTTAATTATTTTCTTAAACAAATAAGTAAAAAAAAAAAAAAAAAAAAAAAAAAAACAAGGCACGTGGTAACTGTGGAAGCTCAAAGTTTGCCGGACAGAGTAAATAAAATTTGTCAATTGTAGAAACTAGAAAGGCTCTTTGTGCATTTTCTCTCTCACCAAAAATGCAAAAACACCCCCAAAAAGAGTAAAATTCACCGCTCTCGGTTGTGCTACATCCACGTGTCAGCCATCTATTCGAATCACAGTGCCGTCAATTCCAGTATTTCCACACTCATGACTCACCCCACGAATCTGGGGCGCCTGAGACTCCTAGGAATCCATTTCTCTTTCCCTACCTCCGCGAGTAACTTTCTCTACACTCGCTCCCAACTACCAACACTTGTCCATCACAATCTCCTCTCGGGACCTAGTGAGGTCAACACACATTAGTTTGATTCACCCTGACAGTTGTTGAACCCATAGAGCGAGTAGAATAATTTTGAATACCCCCGCGAGTAGGTGTATAAACTAGAAAGCAGTGAAACGAAACCACTAAGCTGTTTTGTTTGGTGTTTCCTTAAATAAGAGGTTTTGTACTTTGTCAGAGAAACCACTTTCAGCTTTTTTCCATATCTGACTCGACATCTCTCCAAAAAAATCGCTTTTTTTCTCCTTCCACATCACAAGTAGTAAGTTCTTTAGATTCTTCTTGCTTTGATCTCATTATATCTTAATGTAATAATAATTATTTTGACTTTCTCTTCATTCATTCATTTCTTGCTATTCATGGTCTGATTTAATTATGTAGATTTTGATTTTTTTTCCCCTTTTTTACAAATATATATTATAATACTCTAATTAATTATTGAAACATTTGTTTGTCTTTATTGTTAATTTGTTGATCAAGTAGAGACAATTAATTGAGAATTGAAATTGTTGAAGAAGAGAAGATGGGGAGAGGGAAGATTGTGATCCGGAGGATCGACAATTCGACGAGCAGGCAAGTGACCTTTTCGAAGCGAAGAAATGGGTTGCTGAAGAAAGCAAGAGAGCTGTCGATTCTTTGTGATGCTGAAGTGGGTCTGGTTATTTTCTCAAGCACTGCCAAGCTCTATGAATATTCAAGTTCTAGGTTAGATCCCTCTTTCACTTCTTATGATTATTCTTGTTTTTCTCAGTATATCGATTTTTATTTCTCTCTAAATATGCCTTTTTATTATTTTTATTATTATTATTTTAATTGCTTCAACTTTCTGGCACCGGAAATAGTAGTTCAGCTTAGGAATTTCCGGTTTACGCTGCATTAAGTCTACATAAAATATAGCTGCCACCTTGCATTGTAAGGAATTGATTTTTCCTATATACAGTATATATTTCACGTATTTAGAAGATTATATTGAAGTTTTTCTACCCTACACATGTAATTAAGTATGTCAATATTTTAGACGATTTGTTAGCTTATTATGAGATTAAAAACGATGATAATCGAAAATGTACATCATTTGTGCATTTTTTTTTTTTTTTCTAATGTGTGTATGCCTTTGAAATTTATATTGGAGCTTTCAAGTATGAATAGAGCCGGTTTGCATTTAACTTGGTGATTTGTGGATGATGAAGTTCAAACTAAACAAGTTGATCTTTAGGTATATGAAAACTGATGTTATACAGCTCAGAATAATTTTTTTTTTTAAAGTACTGAAGAAAAATTAAAGCTGAATATGATGGAGAGCTGGTTCAAGATATATTATATATTTAATTAAAACTTACACCGTTCTTCATTTACTTACTAATCCAGGAAAAGAATAATTATAACAAAAAGGATTAATTTTAATCATTCAACAAAGATAATTTAAATTTAATTACAGCAGACACTATCCTATGTTGCATTCAAGTTTTTTTCTCCGAAAGAAGTGAAAATTATGTATTAATATGGACATATTTGTATTCATTAGCAAATTAATTAATATACATTTATACATCCTTTTAAGAGCCTAAGTGAAAAAATTACATCGCATTGGTAATGGAGCACTAAATACACCACTGAAAAAGAACAACCGAAAGGTAATCTTGGAATTTTAACAATTGAACAAATTCCTAAAACCTTACAAATTATGGATTATGAATCTATATTTTATATTTTCTTATTGTATTAGAATTTCATAATTTGATTCTATATTTTTTATTTTCTTATTTTATTAGAATTATTATTGTCTTTGTGTAGGATTAGGTTTGGTTTATATATATATATATATATATATTTAATGGTTCTCTAGCAAGAACGTCTTGAAATTATAATTACGTCCAACTATAGCTACACATTCACATTGGATGTGGGTATTCGTTAATGGTGTGGCTATGGTTGGACGTCCTAAAATTATAAAACCAGGACGTTCTTGCTGGAGAACCACCCTAAATATATATATATATATATATATATGTAGTCCCGATCTAATTAGTACTGATATAACTTTATGAGGATATTGAATGTGAGCCACTAGTTTTGACAAATACATACACACTTGAGTCAAAGTATGTAAAATTAATGGCTTACATTCAATATCCTCATATATTTATATCAGTGTGCACTAACTTGAATATATATATACCAGAAAATGTCTAAACATTACAAATTCTGTAATTTGCTAGCAAATACCGTGCATCATTGAGAGGAGTTCCACCATCGGAGGCAAGGACATCAAATATTAGCTGTAGAGAATCTGCCAACTGATTTCCAATTCCCTTAGGATACGAGAGACTTTGATTTGCATATGCATTAAAAGCCAAGGATTCAATGGTTTATGTAACACATGAGTTGTCAACATCTTGCAATATGAGAATATGGGATAAGTGATGGGATATTAACAACTTGTTATAAGTATGGAACTCACATTCTCCGGTTGGTATAATATTGTCTATTTTAGGTCTAAGCCCGTACGGATTTGTTTTTAGGTTTCTATCCAAAAAGTCTTATACCAATGGAGGTAGTGTCCATACGTATATGTTCATGATCAACCCCATATCTAGCATATGAGACTTTGGTCGTACACCCAACACAACTTGCATACCACATCATTTGTACATGAATTTAAATAAAAAAATTTAGACAATCTAACATTACTCATCCTAATTTCAGGACCCTGCTTCATCAAATCAACAACACAACCTATATACTCACATTGACTATAAAAATTTATACTTTAGAGGCCAAATTATGAGAACCATACATTGGATTGTCTTAAGGACTTTTAACATATGATTAATTATTTGTACGTTGTCTAAAGAACTTTTGTTTTTTGGATTTCAAATCATTAATTATTTGTGAAAAAAAAAAAAAAAAATTATCGTTCACATAATTTGGATAAATTAAGTCATAAATAACTTATATTTTTTGATAATTATTTTACTATAAATCTCTTCTAAATAAGGTATAACTATTTTGGTTTTGAGATAAGTGAAATATATTATCTATGAAGTGTTTTGCTATAGTTATGCTATTATATTTGGAATATATATTACCTTTCTGAATATCTCTGATGCAAAAGTGATTTGCATACCAATAATCATTGATATGTTAGTAATGTCAAGAAACTTGCTTTCTATATGTCATAAACATAGACTTGATATATAATCAACTCAAAATTTGATATTCAATACTTCTGTTTAAAACGCATTTTTTTTAATGACGTGTCCAATTTTTAAAATAATTAATTAATTTTTAAATTTATTTCCTTACCAAAAATAGGTGAAAAATTAATATCAATTTTAAATACTTGATGAGCCAACCGAAAAAATGGTTGTACAACAAACCATCTGGAGGTAGACGGTTATGTTCACAATGTCTAATATTTTTTTTGCCACGTCAACTTGAGGTTGAATATGCACAATTACATTGGAGATATATTTATTAGAGCATCTCCTCCGATGCAAGTGTGGATTGTGGGAAAAAAAAAAAAGGATGTCATATAGGATAAATAGACAATCTATTGAAAAATGTATCTATAATGCAACTGTGCATATTCAACCTCACACTGATATGACAAAAAAAAAATATTAGACATTGTCAACATGACCGTCTACTTTCAAACAGCTTATTGCACATCTGTTTGTTCAGTTGACTTAACAAGTATTTAAAATTGACATCTGTTTTTGGTAAAGAAATAAAATTAAAAATTAAAAATTAAAAAAAATTGGAAACTTCATTAAAAATAAATGTGTTTTAAACAGAAGCATTTGATATGAAGTCTATCTATATGCCACATAAGAAGCAAGTCTCTTGACATTATTGATATATCAATGATTTTTGATATGTAAGCCACTTTTGTATTGGAAGCCACTTTTGCATTGGAGATGGTCTAAGTTAACATATTATCTATTTATCCTACGTGACATCTTTCTTTATTTTCACAAATCACTCTTGCATTGGAGATGCTTTAAGAAAACAAAACTCATGTGTGTCGACTGTGTCAAGTTTCCTTTTCCATCTTAATCCTAAGACTTTATAGCGGAAGACTAGAAATCTACAAAAGCGTTGTTGATGCAACATAAAAAAAAATAAAAAATAAAAATAAAAATAAAAACAGTTATTCTTAGATGAATAATTTTACCAGTATTCATGAAAACAGATGTGCATAGATTTGTTAATGTATTTTAGTTTAAATATTCAGATGTTAAGAGATAATTCTTTTAACAAGTGGAGTAAAAGCTTTAGAAACTTAACTAGAAATTAAATTACTCAAGACACACAACATCCAGAGCACTTGAGGCCAATTTCTAATATACTTTCACAAAATTTCTAAAAACATTTATATATGTTGCTAGCGGTAATTTTCTCTCATATTGATTAAAGTCAAAACTAGTTTATGATATAAATAAATAAATAATAGTCTAACCCCACGAAGGTCCTTTTAAGAATAAAACCTTAAGACTCAATAGTTCAAAGCAAACAGTACTCATGGGTGGATGCTTCATACATACACGTCGATCTTCAATATAATGATGCAAGACAGTAATAAAAATTACAATCTTCATAACTTCTAAAAAGCTTTGAATGATACAAAACATATTGCAAAAGGTTTAGGGTTTAGGGTACATCTGAGTTGGTTATGAAAGTTAGAGCAATTTACTTCATAGCCTTGAAGATCTCATGAGTTTTTGAGATAGGGTACGCGGTAGCGAAGCAGGGGAAACTGTTGGATCCACGACCCATCAATTTGTTTTTCAAACAAAACTGAAAAACTACAACGCTAGCTATTTATGATAAATATTTCCAATCCTACACACATACCACTTGCCTACAAAAAATATAAATCTTACAATTAAAAGAAGAAAACAACTGATTAAGGAATAAAAACTCTGAAAAGGGAATAAATTTTAAACAAACGCAAAAATAATTATTTCTAATTTAGTTGTTCTGCAACATCAGCTTCGATTTTTGAAAAGAGTTTGTTCTTATCAAGTTATCATGTCTTGAGTTGTCTAGAGTTTCACATTTGAGATAAATCACCCTGTCAATTAGAGACATGAACAGTCTTCACAATCTTCATATTGTAAGGTTTCGTTTGGAAGAGCTTATTTAAGTAGATCTTTTAGAAGTAGATCTTTTAAATTAGACTTTTTACAAGCAAAGCTTTTAATGGAAAGTTGTTGATCGTTTGGTTGTCAATTAGAAAAAGCTTGTTTAAATGGTAGGATTACCAAAATATTCAAAAGTTATTTTAAATGCTATATTAGACATTTTAATATTATTAAAAAAGCTCAAAAAGATATAGATCGAAAAGCCTAAAATTTGAGTTTCTTCAAGTAGATGTAAAACAGTTTTTTTAATCATCCAAAAACTTTACTAAATAACAATTAAATGATATAAAAAAAAAATTAAAAGAGCTTTTTTGCCCATAAAAAAAAGCTCTTCCAAATGGACACTAAGACTAATAAATGATCTTCAAAGTATGAATAATCTCCATGCTGTTTATATACATTTAAAGAGTAATGCTACATTGAGCTCTTTTTAATTAAAGAAGCTCTTTTATCCAGGAAAAAAAGTTCTTCCAAATGAGCACTAAGACTGATAAATGATCTTCAAAGTATGAATAATCTCCGTAATACTACATTGTCCAAATTTAGTAACCAAATCTGGTGCCCAAATGATGTGGCAACACTGTAAACCATTCATTTAAATCATACAAATCTAATACAATTTAAATGAATGGTCTACAGTGTTGCCACATCATTTGAGCATCAGATTTGGACACTAAATTTGGACAATGTAGCATTTACTCATATTTAAATTACACATGTATTAATTGTCTTTTTCCTCATGAACTCTAAAAAAAAATTACAATCATTTTGACGTCTTAGATAGATTAGAAGCATTTATATAGATTTAGGTCATATATATAGACCTCCTCTACTAAACCATCAATAAGAGAAGATATGATCAGATGAATGGACCGTGGTTGACTAATGCTAAAAATAATATACCATTTTAAACAATTTTTCCTTTTTTCATAACCTTGAGCCGCTAGTTATGTTTCATGCTGAATATCACTAGTAATTGGAATACCTTTCTTCTAAATGTAGTTCTACTTGCACTCTATTGATTGCTTTTGTTTTTTACTAGCTCTCAAGTTTAATTTATAGATTCTGTTAACCATATATAAGTGTTACAATAAAGTTAACAATTGAGAGTACGAGTGCTCTCACGAAGTAAAAGGGGTCACAAAGTATATGACTACAAATAAAATGACTCTTTTTAAGTTTAGGATCCTCAGGGGAGTCCAGAACTATGTCAATGGCAAAAACGGATACTCTGATGGACCCACAGGATATTTCCTTTTCATGTGCAATTACTGCAAAACACAGCAAAGGCATCAAGGTGAAGCCGGCATGGAAGTGAGCAAGGAGAGAAACACGAGAGCAAAGACTTGGAGAAAAATAACACAGCTAAGTGTATGGATAGAGTAAAACAAAAGAAATAGTTAAGAGAAAGAGAATTTAAAAAAGTCCTCTTTATAGGACTAAAGGTTCTTATTTATAGTAATTTTCTATGGTGATAAGGAGAACATATACCCTTATTTCGTTAGTCCTTTCATTGGCACATGCATGTCTATGATCTCCGTGTGAGGCACACGTCTTGGAGGCGGAGATTTGCACAACCTAATATTGATGCACTTTTAGAGTCTTACATTGATATTTGGTGTCAATTTGTTGATTCCATTGAAGAATGATATACAAGATGGCCTCTAGGTCATTTTCAATGCACGTTGGACTGGCTAGAATGCAAGAAAAGTTGATGTAGAATTTTGACAACAGCCCCATGTTGACATAAAGGGGAGGCAATCCCTAACGTCCTTCGATGTCCTCTGATGACCGCTGATGTTCTTGTTTGATTTATTCACATGAAAATCTGTCATTTTGTTTTCTAGTGAATCGATATAGCTCATCATCCAAGTATTCATCCATTTCATAGTCACAAAGCATTGATTATTAGCCATAGGATTATTTTTCAACTTTTTTGGTGTACAAATGATCTCATTAATGCATTGTGTCACTTTTTCGGTCCACATGCTAGGTTTACTTTCTACTTTTTTTATATGTGAGAGCGAATTCCTTTAGTGCTTCTCTAAGGAGGGGATTCCCTTATGGATCTATCTCTACAGATCCTCTCCTCATATCCCCTCCTTAGGAACCAATTCTGAAGTTTCTTTTGAGGGTTTCCTTTAGAATTCTCACTTGAATAAATGTCAATTTTTTGACAATAGATTTCGTCTCAATTTTCATGGCTATGTTGTTCTCACAATTACCGTCATTCATTAATTACCTATAGGTATGATCTTTTTTCTATTACTATGGACCCGCCTCACACAAACGTAATCCACTGTGTATGCATGTTGTTGTTCATATGATTCTGGTTGTCAGAGCATGATGACTGCGATACAACACAAACTAATCCTATATCAGATAATGTTATTAATGCATCAATTCTCGAAACACCATATAAAACTCATGCTCATAAGTGGTCTGTTGTTATCACACTTCACATAATTTTTCATTGAAAAACTCTACTAGACGCTCTTCTTGTGACCTGACAAAGTGTGAAAGTCTATTCCATTTCTAAAGGCACTCTCTCAACCTCAAATCGCTTGTCAAAATTAGCTAAAAAGTCAAATACTAGTGCAAAACTCAGTTTCTCCTTCAGCAACACGAAATTGTTCTTTTGCTCGTCTCCTTACTAGAACTTTCCCTTTTTTTCGTGTGTTTGTTTATATGAGCTCTTAGGATATTGAAAATTTGAAATCATGGATAAAGCAACGAAAACTCCTCACCTCACTTATTGTAAGAGTTGGTCATTCTCAAATTACCTTCACATCTGTGTCATCCGCTCAAACTCCATCAACACCTACAACAAAACCAAGAAAAACCGAGTTGTTTTGCAGGTGGCTTAGTTGGCTATTCCACCTTTCAAGCCAGGTCAAAAGTCTCCCCAAGTAAATGTATCATGAAAAACTTGAATGCATCATTATGCATAGCTCGCACCCTGATATTGCCACATGGATAGCAAACAGTAATTTATCCTTCTTATCATAATATAACAGGTTAGAACAAAAAATTCCGAAGCTAGTATATACTTTGTGACCACATTTCTGTTAATATCTCATATACTCTCCTCTTAACATGCTTTACTAAGATATACTACCATTAACCTTCATGTGATATGAACAACCCAAACACAAATAAACCAATTATTTGCTCACTTATCAACAGCAATCTATAAATCATCTGTAACATTATCTGTCTAAGATTGTGTTCTATGATCATGTTTCCTCCATATTAGACATTTGATTAACACACTTTCTTGTCATGCCATTTAAATTATACATCGTTCCACATCAGGTTTTTTTTTTTTTTTTTCAGTACTGTGCTTTCTATTTTAGTCTTTCACCACAAAGGCTGTTGAAGCTTGTGTTTCAATATTTCATCCCTTCTTCCTAAGTTACCTGATAGAAGCAAATCAAACAATGTAAAAATATAAGAACATCTTCGATACAAATATATATTTTTGAGTTTTTAAATAGTATCACATCAACATTTCTATTCATTATAGACCCACTTTTAAAATAAATTTAGAGAAATACATATTCACATCTCCAATGCAATTATTTAAAGTTAAATATACATATATTTTATAATCAATCATAATAAAACAATTATTCCACTCTCTCCTCTTTTATTTTACAATTAAATGAGCTTTAATATTATTGGTGAAAATAGTTAGAAATCCTAATCAGCATTTCTAAAAAAGTTTCTAGAATTAAAACTCAACTCCATAATCTCTAACTTTTTTTTTTGCCACATCATCTCTATATTGAAGTTAGATAATTAAATTAAAGAGTTTTTATATCTTTTTAACTATCCTATGTAGCAGTTAATTTTATCCAAATGCATATTTACATTTGGAGATGTTCTAATGTCATTTATAATTATATTTAGGAAAGAGAAGACAATAGTACAAAGGCATAGTTTATCATTGACAAACTATATTGTTTAGGCCTGAACACATTCAAATTATTATTCAATTAGTCGAGTAACTTCCAAGTCATATAAATTGCACCCTAGCTTCAATCATATGGTTCCAATCGATTTCACATGTACAATATGATGCATGACCTCATTACATAATGCAACTATATTGTAATTATAAACCGAGAGATGCAGCCAAGGATACCACCCTAAATCCCCACCCTCATTTTGCCTTAATTTTCCCATTTTTTTAATCTTAAATGATGTGACAATTAAGTTGTAGCCACCGTATCGTTTTATCATCACTTATTAGTGAGAAACTTAAGTGCATACGTTGCATCGTGTATCTTCCATTCAAATCACGTCATGTGGCATGATAATAAATGAGTTGGCTACTCATACCACACAACGTTATTTGAATGGAAAATACACGGTACATCAAATACACCCAAGACATTTTCCACTAATATTCACGAGACAATTACAAATAAACCGTCACATCATTTGAGATTCTATGCTATGTAATGCTTGCACTTAATTATGATATATTTAAATGATGTTATGCTAACACTCTATAAAATTCTTTGTTATGATGCAAAATTATCTGAAAACAAAGTATTATAGTAACACTAGCTCCTTTTGACAGCATGGCAACTGTTATTGAACGCTACAACAAACTAAAACAGGAGCACCATCAGCCAACGAACCCTGCTTCTGAAGTCAAGGTAAGTGTATCCCTGCAAACTTATTCCTGAATTATTAGTTACATTCACTTTCAGAAAAGCATAGCTAGGATTATTTTTGCAAGTACTATCAATAACAAACTTCTTAATGAAAAACCCCAACTTCTTTATCAAAGGTTTCCAATATGACACCTAGGAAGGTCTTGCATGAGCAATATTTTGCTACCAGGCAATAACAGTAAGAATTTATTATCTTCAATGATATCTTCAAGACTTCAAAAACATGTTTAATTAGGCTTCAAATGAGCTATAGTCATGAAATAAATTGACATGCAGTGCGCTTTAGGACATGCACTCTGTATATCAATTATAGTATGTATATCTATATATCATTTTAAAAGTATAGCACCAGCATTAGATGACAAACAGGACCAGAATGCTATCTATACTAACTGTTATTTTTAGATTCGAAGTCATTGTGGTCACACAAATACATAATAAATACAATTTATGTAGCCATTTATGAATGAGTTTATATCATTGTTTCTCCAATTGTTTTGTTATTATGCTTCAGAAAGCTAAGTTTAGGGTTATGGATAATCCTTTTAGAGCATAGGATAATTCATCATTCCTTTCATTGATAGATTCAATAAAGCAAACATAAACTTGTTTATTAACATGGTAGACTCCTTATGCTGGAAGAAATATGTCGCAATCAGAAGGATACCACAATGATAGCACTTAGCATATGAGATGATGATAGTCCAAATGAATCTGAAAGTGCATGTCTCTTCATGTTCTAATAGTTCTTCTATTTCATTGTAGAAACCTAATAGAACTCTAACATAAGAATAAATTCTGATGGAAGGATAGAATAATCATTGTCAAAATCAAACAATATGCAACTGATACAACACTAAATTACAATTGCTACCTTAGATTTCGTATTTGTACAGTAGTAAAAACTATAAACAGAAGTGGCTGGAATATAATCATGCTTTTAAATAAACAAAAATTGTGAGGAAAAACTGCAATGCGTATAAATTACCTTTATTTGAATATCGACACTTTAACTGACCATAGCATTTTATGCATCCATATCACTTGCCCAACGAAAATTCACTTTTGCAATCTGAGCAACCAAATGGCATAGTTAACTTCAGATTTTTGAGACATTTCATCATCTTCATGGCAGTTTGTGAGCACTTTTTATTACAACACTACAACTCCAATAGGAACTAGGGAAAGACACAAATTCCACCAGCTTCTATAAGTTTCTTGCATGTCAGATTGAGGAACTGACAAAACTCTTGCTGCATCTGATGCCATAAAATTGTACTATAAATTGGCATTAGGTATGAAGATTTGGCACAACATTAGGCAAACATGCTTATTCATGTTAGTAATACAGAGCACCAAAATAAGGCATATTCATTTTCAACAAACATGCTTATTAGACCAAAGGACTATCCCCTTTTCAAGTCACTATTTATATTAAATATTTGTTTCTAAGGTAGGCCCAATTGGATGGAGATAAGCATTTGCGGAAAAGCATGGCAGAGGAGTCAAAGCTTACAATACAGGCAAGAGAGAACAAAAATAAATCCAAAGTTGACTATTAAATAGAAGAGGTGTTTCTTCTAGGTGATTAGCTCGTACCTTTTGCCTCCTACTTTGTTGTTTATTCAAACTAAGTACTACTCATATTGAGAAGTTATAGAGAAGTTCATTCAGTCAAACATCTAAATCAGGTTCCACCATTTCAAACTAAGTACTACTCATATGGAGAAGTTATAGATAAGTTCATGCAGTCAAACTCTGTGCTTTAGATGTTCTGCATAATTTTGTAGGCCTACACGTCATTTTCTTAGTGTGGTTGTGTCTCACAATATTAGTCCTGCACCCAAAGCATGAAGATACCTGTGAGTCTGTGACCTCATTCATCCCCTTATGGAAGAAGAGATGCCATTGGACTTAAAGGTCATAGACCTACAATATAAAAATCCAGAATTCCAAATGGATAAACCTTAAATCCTAAGAGGGCAACATAAAGGTGCAAAACTGCGGGGATAAAGAAACAATAGTAAATCACTTTTGCTTTGTGACTTGTTCACTGATGATATGGAATCTATTTGAGCCATTATGGAGCCTTGGAATGCTTTAGGATGACATGTAAACAACACGTCTCCCTCCACCCATAGTTACCACTTACCAATATGCGCAAGGAAAATTTTATTTAGCATATGGAGAAAAATATTCGTAGAAATGTGACATGGTAAGCAATTGTTGTTTTGTCTAGTGGATAGGCATTTTTGTGTTAAAGACACCAGTTTCTTGAAAAATTAAAGATGAATGTAACTAAGATTAGGCTTTTTAGCCTCAATTTCCCAAGAGCATGTGGCAAAAATATTAAAATTTCTAGTATGTTTTCCATGTAGGTTTTCCCATTTTTTCTGACTAGATAGTTAAAGACGTTGAGTCAATTGGTTGGGACATGCTCCTAGCCTCCTACAACTACAAGTCCATCCTTCTTAACCTCATACCTAACTTTCGGCTCTTAGCTTTCATTGTGTGACATGCACTTCCATTTGCTCACTCGCTATCAAGTTGCTCTATCCTCCCCTTGAGTGGCACCTCTAGACATTTCATCGCTTCAAGTACGATACCTCTTCTATCTCATAAGGCTATTAATGCAAGAAGACTATAAAATGTGCTAGTATAACTATTTTTTTAACTATTTTTTCTTATCTGAAGTGCAGGCCAATGCCAAAATATTAACTAATATATCGTAATAATATCATCATGATTGCCCTCACTATTTCCTTATCATGTTGACAAAATTAGAAGGCTCAAACTAGTTTCTACAACATTCATTTCATTTTTTGAAATTCTTTCATGCCTTATCATCATTATAGTAATTTTATCTTTTTTAATACTTATGTTTTTTCCTTGCTAGGTCTGGAAAAGAGAAGCCACAAACTTGAGGCAACAACTACAATACTTACAAGAATGTCACAGGTAAATTTGTCAGTCATTAAATTAATGGCACTTGTTCATATAAATACATAGAGATAACTTCTCATAAAATTCAGAAACATGTTATCCACCAAACAAAAAACACATTTTTTTATGCATACTTTAATTGTTATATTTTTTTCTTTTCAGAGAAATAAGAAAAATATATTTAATGAAAGAAGTAATGGGCAAACATGATATACACGGAACAGGAATTTCCCAGCAAGAATCTAACCTTATGCAAAGTGAGCTGAAAAAAAAAAATTCTATCACAAAAACCTATCTCTATATATTAGTGAAGTCAAAAAAAGCTCAAATGAACAATAAAATTAGATAGTAGCCCCTTCACATTTTAAGTGAACATAAAAAAAGATTTGTAAGAGAAGAAGCCCACAAGGATTGTAGGAATTGGACTCTATTTCTTTCCTGTCATATATTAAGCCTTGTGTAATCTTGTAATTTCCAATAATTAATCCTATATTTGTTCAATTATGACAAAAGATTGCAAACAGCCTTAGTACGGGCGATTTTTAAGGCAGCTTTACAAAAGAAAGATGACAAGCATTTTGTAGATTGGCTTGTAAATGATAAAGTTTGATAAAACCAGAGTATGGGATCCAAAATTCAGGAATCAGGTAACATAACAAAGATTGTAGAGAATGCAAGAGGATAAAGAGACAACCGCACAATGTATTAAGATTAAGATAAAGTTAAGACCCTTAGGCCTTAGATAGTTAGAGGAAAATGACCACAAAACCTGAAACTACCAATGAGGATTGAGGACCAAGGACAATAATGGACTTTTAAATAAACAATACAGCAACTCTTAGCAACTCCTACAAAATTAAAGTTGTGACCTAAAATATAATAATGCTATATTTCATACAAATATCATAAATACATATAGTTTTAAGCATAAACTCTTAACAGTGCACTAGAGCAGCAAAAGAGACAAAAAAGTCTTATATAATAACAAATTCCTAAGAACCAAAATTACAATAGAATAAGAAAGAAAAAATCTCAAGTGGTTGCATCAAATAAGTATATCATTCATCAAACAATTGTGATCACTTTGCTGCATCATGTGCTTTGCAATGTAAATAAATAATATAATGTCATGCAAATTTGTTTCTTTTACACTAACAAAAAAAAAAAAAAATCATTGAAGAAAAGCTTAGCACAAAAAGGGTCAACAGGTAGTCCACCAGGAATTAATAGTGTGGATCTTTATTTAGGTGTGGAAAAAACAAGAGTATGAAGATGTCATTATAGCATTTGAAGAGATGTCATTAGACTCATTCATTTTTGTCATGGTCTAAAGATGTCTTCACAGATGGCCTTGCTACACATGCTGGGCCACAACCTTAACATGAGCTTCTTAAGCATGGGATTATTCTTGAACCATGCAGTACACTTGCACACTCCCTCTCATTTAAGTCTTTGTTACATTGGTTTCACTCCCCTTTGTATGCTTGCCTTTGCATATAACCTACTACTATTGTCATGCCACAAAATGTCCAATGTTCACAAGGATGGATCCCACTCTAATGATGGGAAAGAAGGCATCGAGAATCCACTTAGGTTAAAATATATCAGAGTTAGGATCCAAACATACGATCTGTGTCACTAATAAAATCATAATACAAACACAATCCTTCTTGAAAAGTCAAGCCCAACTATGTACGAATCCTTTACTATTTCTCATATATGAGACTCAACATTTAAATGTGCACTCGATCAAAATTGACAACCAAGACATCAGATTTAAGACTTTATTGTACATAAATAATTAATTAGCAAGAAAATCCAACCACATTTCCTGATATTTGTGACAACTTAGCAAGTTAATATAATAGAAACTATTTTCTTGGTGAATGGAAATCAAGCTCAGTATTGTAAAATAACATATATTCATAAAGCAGTCATTTTTCAGAACAAACTCAAGCTTCCCATGACCATCAATCGGTCTTGCCACTAGCTAACTGTTGCCTATTGGCAACTAAATCACAACTGGCAACCATCACTAACTGCCAACAATCAGTGTTATAATCACTAAAGCATGCCCTTTTTCAATTAAAATGCACAGAACTACACATACTTTAGATGAAATAATCAAACTATTGATTTTTGCATTATCTGATAGCATACCCAATATTCCTCTTTAATGTATGCAGGCAATTGATGGGAGAAGAACTGTCTGGTTTAAGTGTTAAAGATCTACAGAATCTGGAAAGCAAACTGGAAATGGGTCTAAAGGGTGTCCGTACAAAAAAGGTAAAATAACCTAAGCAATAGTGTAATTTTCATTCTACAATTGTTGGGATCATCCTTGTTAAAGAATCTCGAAATTATTAATGCATATTATATGCTTCCATTTATATTTTATTATGTTCCCATTTCAAGTTTTCGTATCTTATATTACATATATTTCTAGTCTCATATGCCTATAAATTGGGTCCTTATGTATTAGTTATAAGCGGTTAATAAAAGAAGATCTCTCTTCATCTTTCTTCACATGATAGGAGCTAAAAACTTTAGATAAACACAGCCTAAGAGATATCACTTGTGACAGTATGGGCGACACTTATGTTAATAAGTCTAATCAGCATGTTGGATCTCTTTCATCACCTCTGTGTTAAGCCGTTTCATCGGCCTCTGTTTAATTTTTTTCATCATCTTCTCTATCAAGACGTGTCACTGCCCTCTTTGTCAAATCATTTCATCAATAGATCTACAAAGCCGGTCCAACATCTTTTCCATGTCATCAGAACTTTGTAAACCCCAGTTGCTTCATCTCCCCATCTGGAGTTTGAGGGGGAATGTTAAAGAATCTCGACTTCATATTATATTCTTCCATTTGTATTTTATTATGTTTGATCTATCACCATAATTTTTTCATATCTTATATTACCATGTATTTCTAGTCATATATGCCTATAAATAGGCTCCTTATGCAATTGTTGTAGGCAGTTAATAAAATAAGATCTCTTTATATACAGAGAAAAATAAAATTCTAATTCAGCTATCTTTCTTATTTTCTGTAGGACCACGTTTTAACTGAAGAGATCAAAGAACTCAACCACAAGGTTTCCCTCCAAGATTGACTATATTTTGTGTTGACTTTCAGTAAGGGCTAATTTCAAGCTGACTAACTGATGTTAATGAGTTCATTGCAGGGAAATCTCATTCATCAAGAGAATCTAGAACTCTATAAGAAGGTAAACCTCATCAACCAAGAAAATAAAGCACTGAAAAAGAAGGTATTGTTCTAGACAGCTCCATATATGATGGATAAAACCTCGTACACCACCATTTCATCGTTGAATCTTCTTTTATGGTACCTCAATAAGTGTAGACATGCGTGTAGATTTTTAAACTCCCTTATTGATCGTGTTTTCTCGATAGACTACAGTGATAAACTTATATGATAATGATATGCGAATATACGAAATAAAGTATGAACAATAAAGAAAACGTGCCACACACAAGACAAGAATTTAGTTCAGCTCACTTTGCCTATGTCCTCATGTGATCTCTCTTGAGAAATCACTAGCACAATGAAGAAAAACGCTTGGTTACAAGAAACTAATTAAACCCCTTAGCTAATTCCCCAAAACCTTGCTAGAACCTCTCTATCACTCTTGCTCTCTACCACTTATTTGCTTGCTGTTTTTTTCCGATTCTTGCAAGAATAAGACTCCCAAATCCTCTTAGAATAAGAAAAGCTAACTTATTTCCATACCCTAATTGATTTGGGATTCTTGGGAAAATCTAATTTCCTAATCCCAATAGGAAATCACATGCACACTTTATTTTCTCCTTATCCAAATAGGATTCCTTCATAAGCCTTGACTTGGGTTTTGATGATCCAAAAAACACAACAATGCATAGAACTACCACCTGATACCTTCCCCGCATTGAATGCACTATGCCCCCTAGCTTAAAGCTAAGGCCTCTCTTGATCCCTACATGATACCACATACCAACAATGCCTATGAAAAATATTATTCAATTTGTAGAAGTGAAACTTTCTGATATGAGTATATGACTATGCCTAAGCAAAAGTTTTCCATCTCAGGTTTATGGAGCAAGAAATTTAAGTGCAGCAGTTGAGGTTTATGGAGCAAGAAATGTATGTGAAGCAAACAGTGTTTCCCAGCCTCCATACTCTTTCACCAATGGATATGATTCGCACCCACCCCTGCATCTCCAGTTAAGCCAGCCCCAGCCTCAAAACAACGCGACACCAGAAAAATCAATGCAACTGGGGTAAATTTCTTATTTGAAACTACAGAGCGATTACGATTAATTTGAGAGTAGTAAGCATATTAACTTAGTTCAATCTATTTCTGCAATATTTACAACAGACTACACCTTCATTAGCAAAATGGTTTGACAACTGTGGATGGAAATTAGTGATTACTTCCATCAACAACAGGCCAACAAATCAAAAGGTCAAGCTGATCAGTGAGCTTCTGAACTTCAGCTACTAGACAAATTACATTAAACCGCAGAATCATCTGATTTGTTATGAAATATTTAATGAAACAAACTTTATAATTATTCTAAAACAGTTGTCAGAACCATCTGTCTATGTAAATTATGCAATAAAAAGAAAGTGTGTCAAGTCTTACTTTACTGTTATTGAAGGTGTTATGAAGATTGATATTGAGTTATTGCTATGGATGTAGAATCTATATGTGTTTAATGAAGGTTAATGAACATTTCGGGCAAAAAGCTTCTCAAGCAGATCACTACTTTCATTTCTTCTTGTATAAATTCTTAAATTTTATTGAAAGTTCATAAGAAGAGGAACTGAATAGAAACTCAAAAAACAATCAAAAGAATTTAAATTCATAAAGAAGTAAAGAACCACTTACAAGGTTAACAATCCACTTCATCGGGGAGAATTATGATGTCTTTTATTAACCAGCTTGATTCACAATACCATCAAAATACTCAAATATATATGTGGAGTATTGTTTTCTTTTTCTTTTTTAATGAATCCTTCCTTAAAAAACTAAGATAAAATAAAACTACTACGCACATTGCAAGTCAAAGATAGTCACCATTCAGAGACAGCATTGCTTGTTGCCTTTTTTTTTTCTTTTATTAGTAATAACACAGATAAACAGATAAATATTCTTTTGTATTTCCTATTTACAATTAATACAGAGAAAGCAATAATTGAATTTTTTTTCAGTAATTGTATCTTGATGAGAAACTCTAAGTTGACATGGTAATGATGAAATTAATTTGATGGTTAACTATAACCAAATGCAACACAAACAAAACAAGCCATGTATTCTTCATAACTTATGCCAAAAACAGTGCAAAAAGAGTGAAACTAAAGTAAAATATCAACAAGAATGAAGAAACTAAGAAATAAAAAGGGATAAGAAAGCAAGAGAACCCCACTATACCATATAGGATTTATTAGAAACATACGATTCAGAAGGAAACATGAACATCAAAATATCTGATACTGCAGAAGATTTATAGGATATCCAATGTCATCATACCTAGTTAATCGATATGTAGTTAATGGAACTCCACATATATGTGATCTTGCTGCCAGGATATATCAGGTAGGCGGACAACCAAAGACCAGCACCTCAAACTTTGGCAACTATAAGCTTCTTTTAGTAACCAAAGTTGCATATTTGTGCTTTACCCTGTCAGAGTCGATAAATACACTAAATACAATTTCAATCTTTTACATCATTTGAAGTTTTTTTTGTTTTTTTTTTTTTTTAAATAACCATTTGAAGTTTTTTATGCAGACCATCATCAAGACTATCATCAACAGGAGTCACAGGCCAGGAAAAAAAAACTCAAATGAAACAAAAGATAATTTCATGATTTTAGCAGCTCATTTGTAGTAAACTCTAGCTCCAGTCTCCAGTAAGGTTTCAAGAATAAAGAAACCAAAACCAAAAATGATGCCAACAAATAAAAAAGTTGACAACATGCGAAGAAAGCTCAAAAAAATCCAAATTGTTTCATTTGCATATTCATTAAAATACTATATTAACTTCCCATCAAGACGTAAAGAACTAGATTAATAAGCACCCTAATAATGAGCACAGCATCTAACTTTAAAATCATGAGCGGGCTACATATCACATTATGTGTAGGCATGAATGAATATGTTAGCTGGATGCCTAGTTACGTAAGACAAGTTAACCAAGACTTTGATTTCTGACTACAAAAAATCAATTGGAGAAACGAGTTGCCTTAAAATTAATAAGGTATGCAATGAAAGGATTAGCTAGTGCTCTTACAGTAGTCAAAGAGAAAGAGAATTCCTTCATGAAACTTCAAATACTTTTGGCTGCATGTATTCTGATTTCACTATAGTAGCTTGCCAGAAATCATTGCATCTATTTTCCATTCAATCAATGGGACTAAAGAGTATCTTTCAATCACATAACTATTAGGAAGCATCCAAATTAATGTATATGACCTCATTGAGATAAAGACAGAAAGAATATCTTTCGTCTTCTTATTGGGTTATTTAAGGTTTCAATTTTATTTTATTTGAACAAAGAAAGGTTGACTATTTTACTTTTTCATAGAATAGAACTATTATAATTAGATAACTAGAGCTCTTACAACAGTCAAAGAAGACAAAAAGGAACTCCATGACTGACTCAGCATGACTAGGTAAAATCAGCAACAACTGAAACATGACTAACAAAAAGACTTCCTAGACTTTCAAGAATATTATTCCTGATTCCTGAAAAATAGACCAATAAAAAACTGCATAACAAATTGTACCACTACTGCTGTAGACTTGGTCAAATGTGCTAGAGACTGAACTTGTACCTAACCACATCTCTCAACATTCCCTCCCTTAAACTGAAAGTTACCAAACATTCAGTTTAAATAAATTTCACCAGCTGACAGCCGAGGAATTACCTAGGTGCCGCCTAAGCGCTAGGTGTTGGGCAGTAAGCGCTAGGCGTCGGACCACTGCCCGACTAGCGCCTAGGGCTTTTTAGAACACTGATTTTTCATTATGTAAGATTGGAAGGTGGTTGTTTTGTTTTTAAATTGAATTCAAGTAATTTTTATTTTTCTTTAGTTTGTTGTTTTGGGTGACTACCGGTTCACTTATGTACTTTCTTCATTTGTTTTGAATAAAGTTTATGTTTCCTATTAAAAAAAAAAAATTGGTTTTTGCACTAATTGAACCAACAATCTTATTTGGAAAGCTAAAATCCATAGTAAAGGTAAATTTTAGCTTGGTCTGTGGCCCTTAGAACTTAGAAGAGTGAATGCATTTGATAGAATTCAAAGGTATGTTCCTATCTCTTAACTGGTCTGTATTGTACAAAAAATATTTAAAGTGTGATTCATATCTACCTCCATTACCCCATTTCAAGCCACCTTAATAGGCACACCTAAAATTGTTTGACAAAGACATGATCTGAATGACCAAACAAACTATATCCCATCAATGTAAATACGGTGTGCAACAATTTTAAATATTCTCATGCAAACATGAGATAGAGTTGCAATATCCATTGCTTCATCAAAGCTATCCTTTATGCGTGTAAAGATAGTTCTTTAAAAGCACTCATATTAAAGATATGTATCCTCATTATTTGGTATTCTTAGAAATACAATTGTTTCAAGTATTTGATGGATTGAAACAAAATATGATTTCTGAATTTTCAAATATTAATGAGTATTCCCATCATCTGATAAAATAATATTTGCGATAAAATTAGTACTATATGTCACCCCGCATTGTATTGATGCTACATAGAGCTTCAGAGAAAATATTATTACTTTCCCAATGATAAGATATCCACATAATACTAATCAATTTTGCTAGCATTAACGAGTATTTTTAAAGAGTATACAATTGCAAATATAATTTAAGCACTACTTTTGATAGGCCTTATCAAATATTATTGCTATTGACACCAATACCATTATGGATGATCCAAAAAAAAGTACTCTTCTTGTCAATCAACACAATTAAACAAAGAAAAATAGAAGTTGATTCTAGAACACATTGGAGCTCCACATTTCTTATGTTATAATCATGCATCTGATTGATCGTGTAATTAACAATGACTACGATGATAAACATATTGTTGGAACTATGTAATTAGTATGTTGTCTTCCCCCTACTATCCCAATGAATCCCGCTGCTCCTACTGCTCGGAGGAGAGGAGTAGGACAGAATAGTACGCAAAAGGGGAGAAGTTGTTTAAAAATTTGTCTTCATTATGGTATTTGGTGTCCATCTTCATACAAAAGGTTACTCATTTATGCAATATTAGCCTGGTTTCTGTTAATTAAAGAAAATAATTATTATTTCAATTGAACTGACATAATGGACCCTCAGATTTGCACTAATTGATGCAAATTCTAAAGCTTACTACGGTATTTGGTGTCCATCTTCATACAAAAGGTTACTCATTTATGCAATATTAGCCTGGTTTCTGTTAAGTAAAGAAAATAATTATTATTTTAATTGAACTGACATAATGGACCCACAGATTTACACTAATTGATGAAATTTCTAAAGCTTACTTGCACCACTTTGTGTTATAGGGAAAAGACATTAACAAAATGTTAGCTGGTTTTTATAATGATTCCAAAGCAAAATTCTGACTGATATAACAAGCAATTCTACACTCAAATATCTAGCTAGCGATTGGTACACTGGGTAAATTAAAAGTTAATTCAAGTTCCACGCCAACCAGGCATACAAATTTTTAAAAATGAGTATTATGGCTTCCTAATAAACAAAATAAAAACCGGATATTTTGCATGGTACAAAACCATGAAGAAACTTTTCCTATGTTATCCATCATTGCTAGTGTGTTACTAACCCCCTTGGTGTTTCACTATTAATAGTGAAGTTTGTTTTTTAACACAGAAAAAAAAAATATATATATATATATTAAACAAACGGAGGAGCAACTCACTCTAGATATACTAGACAATCAAATCAGCTTGAAGGAGTGACAAAATGCGGAAGACGGAAAGTAGAATTGATATGATGAGATGTTACTGTTAGAATACTAATCCAGTTTATTTAATGAATGACTGAATTTGGTCATGGTATATTATTACATTTGAAAATGTATAAATGAAACTGATATAATTTTTAATTTTTACCTTGTAACTTGAGTATGGGTTGAGCAAAGCATATGGTTTATAGTTAAATAAAATAGTAACCTAGTTGGGATGTAATTAGACATGAAGATGCAAATCTCCTATTTTATGGTGTGAAATGCAAACTCTTCCCCCTTTTATAAAAAGTAGAGGAAGCATAGCCTCCTCCCATAGTTGTGTACAGGAGGCACAACCTCCTCCACAAACAAGTGAATGATGCACTGTGCACTGTGCACACCGCCACACCCCCTCTCTTTCATGAATTGCTGCCTCCACTAAAATCTGTGGAGGCAACACCCTTCTCCGTGGATTTAATAAAGAAGACAGCTCTAGTTTTTCCTTTAATACCTTAGACTTTATTTTATTTTGAGGGTAGTTTGAAATTTTATTTAATTTTCAAAGGTATTTTGGACTTTTTATTTATTTTTATTTTTAATGATATTTTGGACTTTAAAAAAAAAAAAAAAATTAAGTGTATTTTAGACAGTACAATGATCAAATATTATCAACTTTAAAATTAAATGACAGACTAATATCATGGGAATTTGATGAAAGATTGGTCTACTTATATTTAAGGCATGCCACAGGGAAGACAGATGATACTAAGCACTAACCCTTGACAGAATAAAAAGAAAATAGAGACTGCACCTTGTGGAGGTGCCACTATCAGAGAGTCATTAACACCTCCATGAGGGGCACCTTCTGACAAAGGCTTTAGCGCCTCCTTGTGGAAGTGGAGATCTGATGGAGAACCTAACTCTATTTCTAATTTTTCACATTTATTTTTATGTCTAATAATGAGTAATTGACATAGGACATATGTCAATACCAGAATACAGCTTTTCCATAAAAAAAATTCACTTATTTCACTAATTATTCTTTAAGTATTTGAACAAATTTGAAATTACTTTAATAACCTCTGACATAAAGCTGATGGTTCTAAATTATGCCAATGGAAGTGAGTGACAGATATCAAACCCTACATTATTTCACAGTGAAGATAGAGTTTCCAAAATACAAAGAGCTAAATTTTTTGACAAAAACGAATCCAGGAAATAAACTAGAGGCACTTTAAAGATTATAAAAATAAAATAACAAAACAACCAGCATTAATCAGATTTGAACAAGAGAAAATATCACTACCTACTCAGTAAGAATGAGACCTGAATTATACTAATTTGCTTTACGATAAGAAAGATTTTTCTAAAAAAAACACAGAAATAGCCGCAAAAGTTTGATATGGAAATAACAAAATTCACATACAAACCATAAATGCCCCATGGCATCAGTTATATACATATTAACCCTTAATTTAATTATACATATCAAATACTAAATTATCAACTCATTCACACAAAACTAAATGCTAGCACAAAAAAAAAAAAAAAAAAAAAGCTGTCAGTTTTGAATTTGTTCCTAAAAAACAGGTATCTCTCTGTCCTATGAAAGCTACTCAAAAACTCAAAAGACGAATTTTAAGAAAATAGTAAAACCTTTAATGTGAATATTGACTGAAACATCTTTAATAACTAGGTTTGAAAGCCTGTGGAAAACCAATATAAAAGAATTCAACATGCAAAAGACTTGTATGGTACTACTACATAGTACAACTGTGCAAGGAGCAGATAATGTGGATCTAATTTACCATATCATTCCTACACACCGTAATAACAAGCAGTAGACAGCATTGTGCTCAATTAACCATTTCTAGATGACATTAACCTAGCAAATTTTGCTTCTAAGAAGGCAACTGGTGTTCTTTATAGTCTAATGATCATAATTAAAACAACTGAAGGTCATTCCTTGCACAAGAATTATCTGATAATATTCAATCAACAAGTTGAAGGTTCAAACAAGTTCCAGTATTCAATAGCCCAAGAAGCAAATTAGTGTCAATGCAGAAAATATTATGATGCCTTACTCAATTTTAGCATCTTAAAGACTCAATGAGGGACATTAAGCAAACTAAAATTCTACAAAATGCAAGATTACATACTCAACATTCTGATACTCCTACATCAGCATATAATTTCTTTATCACACTGAGAAAATAATTATCACGTAGATCGGTGTAAAAAGACCATCATAACACATTTATTTATCAAGTCAATACACTTGAAATATATTTTTCATTGTAACCTATAAAATTGCAAACTTTTCCGAATCAGCCATTACTTATCCTTCTTCATGTACACAATCAATACTCCGTATTGTGCTATAAAGTATAATATAACAAATGTCCAAAATCTAAATTTAATAGAAAGAATGAAAATTCTTTTTTTTTTTCTTTCATTTATCTTTTTCAAGTGTTTTACAGCCTTGTGTGAAAAGTAAATTAAATCTCATAAAAGACTAATTTGAGGTAAGAAAGAACAAGGACGATAAAGAAAATGGAAAAAATAAAAAATAAAAATCCAAGTTACAAAGTGATGATGTTATAAATAAATGGGAAAAGAGCACACATCTATGACAATTGTTTATCTATGTTTTCATAGTATTGACCTATATCAAAAAACAATATTGCAAATACATGGTAATACAAGATTTTCAGTAACATAGAAGAGTTACAAGTTTGAAACTGAATAAAAAATCATTAGAATACCTATCGATTCCAACAAATCCATTAATTTCAATCCAGTTCCCGTAGAGATTAGATTCAAAATTCAAACATCCAAGGTATAGAATTAATTTTAAATACTTAAATTACATTACTAATCACAGATATTGAAACAAATAATTGTTGCTACAAAATACAAGAAATAAATGCACTCTTTGAGATAAATTCGAAACTACTCAACTAAACATTACAATACAACACTTCCTTTTACTGAAACTACGAGAGAAATAAAAGTGTATACACAGAGTAATAAATTAAACAACTCTATCAGACAACATACTACTAGACTCACTGCAAGAATTCAATAGCATAGCAAAACAATTACATGAAAAAATACATTGGAGCCTCATTAAAAACTAGCCGTACCCATCAAAATGAAACATTATTGTAAACCTATAATGATAATTATATTAAATATATATTGATGAATAACTCACATAAACAAACACAGTCATATTACTCATCACAACATTTGCCTCATCAAAAACATGATAAAAGTAAAATTCATTTTTTCCCACTTTTTCCTGCATTCAATTCATCCACCTTAAGACTTCAATTAAGATACAACAACAAATTATAAATAAATACAAACCCTAAAGATAAAAATAAATAAATAAATAAACAAAAAATCAACAACACAGAGAAACCAGAAGCAGTAATGCAATCACCAAGTGTAAAGCGCATATAAAATGGACATACATTACCTGGGAGGACGGAGAAAACCAAAGCACATGAATTGTCTCGAACCATCTTCGCGAAAACTTCCGACTCCAAAACGAAAAACAAAGACAAATCTGCATTAAAAAAAAAAATCCAAAACAAGAGACGATACGTGAACATTTTAAGACGCAGAGAAATCCGCTGCAAGGAAAAAGAAAAGTAACGAGAGAAAAACGAACCCGAGAAAAACTGCATTAAAGCCAAACTAAAGTCGCAATGGAAAAAGGAGAGAGATCGAATGCAAAAGAAGAGAAGAATTTGAAGGAATAGAGAATGAGAAATGGAAGATGACAGAGTTGCAATAGAAGGGAAGAGTGAGAGAGTTGGTTTGTAGAGAGAGAGAAAATATCTGAGACAACATTCACGTCGCCTGATTAAAATAATAAAGATTAAAAAAAAAAAAAACAATTTGAGGGGGTTGGGGTTGAGGGAGGAGATGACTATTATTCTATTATAATTTGGCTTCGCAGTTAGGTTTTGACAGCTGTCGAACTTTGAGAGCCTTGTTTCCAATGATATTTAAATGGCAAGGGGGTGTGTTGGATTAGGATTTGATTAGACAGTTTTTAGGTGCAATAATTTTATGGATTTGTAACACTGTTAGGATTATTAGGATTGTTTGAATTATATTTTAAGATTATTAGGATTGATAGACTAGACTTTTAGAATTTTGAAAAAATTTTGGACTTTATTTATAAACTACAGTATTAGGATTATTTAGAGTTTATTTCAAGACTTTTTGGACTTTTAAAAATATGGATTTTCAATAGTCGATTGTAGTATTTAATTTTCTTTCTAAGTTTCAGTGCTCTATAATCTTGTTGAGGGCAGTCACTGAACAACAAAAATTGAATTAGAAACATGTATAAGCTATGAAGAGAAGTAATAAAATTTTAAAATACCATCAACCAACACATAACCTTCAGCTGGTTCATATGGTGCAGAAAATGCCACCATATGAAATAAATATAATATCCAACAACCCATCTCCCACTACCTCACTATAAATGACATGAAACAAGAAAAAAAAAAATAGCTTGAATATTGAAGTGTTTCCGTTTGGCTTGTTGGACTTCATTAATTCATATGTTATCAAACTCCAATATCCACCGCTCTTTAATCTCTCTTTTTTTTTTCTCTAGTGGTGTGTACAATGTACGTCCCCATTTCATGTTAGTGATAGATAATTCATGTTCGATGAGATGAGTTGATAAACAGATTGTGCATGCATTGGTTAAATTTGGAGGGTCGAGGCATAACAAGAAATTTTTTAATATAAATGTAAATAATAAAAAAATTGATATATAAGATTTAATTATACATATCAAAAAATAAATAACTCCAAACTGTCAACTAGTGCTTGCTCTCGACAGGCGTCAGCATACCCTTCCGTTATCGAATTTTTTTATTTTAAAAAAACATGCATCTAAATTTTATTAAAGCATAGTTTTATGCGATGCACATATCTTTTTAACTCGCTCATGCAATAAATCAATAGAAATGCTGACCATCTTCTTTTGTCTTTGAACTCAATCTACACAAAAGACGATATTATCAATAATGGACCAGCTCTTTTTATCGGGTATATATATATTTAAAAAAAAATCAACTTCCTCTTTATCTTTACTTTTTGCCAAGTCCATCTTTTATAGATGTAGATAAAACATTTGATCAATTTTTACTAGTGGTTCTAAAAATTTTAGATACCGATGGTGGTGGTGGGATCATGGAAATCTAGCATAAAACTATGTTTAACTCACGAGGTATTTTATCAGTTATTTGGTACTCGACTTTCAAATGTAGTTTTATGTTGTCTTTTACATGTTTGACTGCCACATTTATTATATAATATATACCAATACACCCACAAAATATCCGAAATTAAATAAAAAGTATGGAAAGTATTGAGGGAGAATGCAAGATGAATTTGGGTTCAAGCTATTTATAAATATCACTAAAAAGTCTAGAAAATCCATTTTGTCATGAAATCCTAAAAATCTTGATCTCAATCCAATACTAGCAGACAATTTGCTGCCTCTTGAAAGTCTAGATCCAATACCACAAGACAATATAGACTTAAAAAATATATATATATATCTTAAAAGTCTATATCCAATATCACAAGACAATATGGACTTTTAAAAAAAATCTTAAAAGTCTTGATCGAATACCACCAGACTTATCTGTTAAAAAGTCTCAATCCAATACCACTAAACTTTTACTTCTCCGAATTATCTAATAAAATCTTGAACCAATACACCCTCATTAATAACCTCGACTCTATTATTTTACAGTAATATTACACATCTCACCTACAATCCCACCATTTTCATCTTAATACACGTGGCCGTTGAGATGTCACTTGGTAAATGAACAAACATTAATTGGTGAGTGAATACATGAGTTAGAGCATCTCCAATGTAAACGTAGTTTGTGAAAAAAAAAAAAAAAAAAAAAAGATGTCATGTAGGATAAATAGACATTCTGTTAATAATTATGTCTCTAAGGCAACCATGCATATTTAACCTCAAGCTAACGTAGAAAAAAAAAAACATTAGATATTGTCAACATGACCGTCTACTTTCAGACGGTTTGTTGCAAAACTATTTTTTAAGTTAACTCATCAAACATTTAAAATTGACATTAATTTTTCATATATTTTTGGTAAAGAAGTAAAATATAAAATAAAATAGGAAAAAAAAATAAGCACGTCATTAAAAAAATTGTGTTTTAGATAGAATCATTGAAGACCAAATTTTGAATTGATTGTCTAACAAGTCTATTATACTATATTGGAAGTAAGTTTCTTGACATTGTTGCTATGTTAACAATTATTGACATGCAATCCATTTTTGTATTGGAGATGCTCTTAAAGAGATAAATATCAATTAACGTGTGTCTACTCACCAATTGACATCTCAGCTGCCACGTGTGTTGGAATGAAAATAGTGAGATTGTATTTGGGATATTTAGCATTATTCATTATTTTATAGGTAGTGCTAACTTTGGCACAGCTTAACAATCAATTAATTTCCATAAACATAAATAAATAAACATATCAATCACTGCATTACAATAAATACAGTAAATATTTTTCATTTATAGTAATAAAGTAGTCGTTAACATATGCCATAAAGGCACGTTAACACTTAGTACTACTTTTACCTGCTCTTATTTTATTCATCTTCACATTTTTAATCAGTTATGTTTACTTTTTTCTTTTTTTTTCTAAGGAGTCGATTAATATTGTTTTTAAAATAGTGTTTTTGAAAATGAAAATCTGTTTTTAAAAATATATTATGTCTGGTAGTGTTTAACATATTAATGGTGTTGTGGTTATCTACATTTTTTTATCCTTTTTAATTTAATCTTAACTGTAGGTCAATATAAGTTTCTTAAAAAGTTGTTTGCTTTAAGTGAATAATTACACCTCAAGTAAAATGAGTGTAATTTCTCAAAGTGACTACTGCTGTAGAAACTTATTAAATTGAGAAAACCTAAAAGGCATGTGGGCCTGGTACGTGTATGTACTTTGCACGTAAAAACCCTTTTTTTTTAATGGGAATGCGGTGTTGTGGGTTCATTTTGTGCAATTTGATGTTTTTCTAGTGTTGCCTTCGTATGCAATGATGTCATACAAGGTCAAGATTCATGTATCATGCATCAGCCATCATGCAATCTCTCTTTCTTACACTCTTTTAATGTCTTTCTTGCCACTGCCCACTATTAAAAAACTAATTTTATTAATTAAAAATATATATTACAATATTACATAAATAAATAATAAATAAACAGATGATAACAAAGAAACAAGTTAGGTTTCCAAGTTTCCAACTAGTTTATTTATTTTGATTTGATCAGTATAAAAACTCTTTTTCTTAAATTTTAACATATTTCACTTATTTTTTTCGATGTTTTCATATTTACTATTACGATGAAATCATTAATTCATTATCATCGTAAGAGTTGGATTTACCATAGTCTTGTTCAACCTTGATTATTGCATTGTTTTGGTGATAGACGTCATGACTACTTGGTGACACTTTCAACTTTAATCAATGAGAAACACGACCGGGGTCGTGGCACTGCCGCGGCCCCGTAGTGCAAAAATGAAAAGAAAAAAAATAACACATGGGTCCTATTTATTTATTATTCGGGGTCTCACATGTTTTTTCATTTTTTTACACTACAGGACCGCGGTGTTGCTGTAATCCCGGTTGTACGTAACATTCCTCATAATCAATTTATAAAAGGTTATTAACTTATCATTAAAAACCTCTCTCTATTCATCTGATGTATTTGCATCTCAACCATTCCTAGATTCCATTTTTTTTTTTTTAACGATTATAATTAATTCGGGGTTTTTATGGAGGGGGTGGGAGGACTCAGACTCATAACCTCAAGGATGTAAGTATGATGGGTTTATCACTGATCCAACCCTATCTTGTCACATATTCAAAGTATTTTTAATTTCATTAAATAACATTTCTCAATTTCCATTAGGTTATTAGCTGCTGATATTTCTACCCATAAAACTAATTAGTACACCCATATTTTATTTAAAACTTTAATTAAATTGAAATTTATATATAAGGACAAATTACTTTCATTAAAAATAAATCAAATGTTATGTACATTCATTAAATACACGTCATATCTTCAACTATATCTCTTTATTAAAAATAAAATAAAAAACTAATGATAAACTCTAACTTATGATAAACCCTAATTTTTATGATAAACCTTAATTAAACTCTAAAAAGTATCAAAATTTATCATTATCATATGATTATCATATAACAAAGTAATGAAAAAAGAATTTTCAAAGGAATCTGATCATACATAAGTAGGTGTTAGTTTATTTTATTTTGTTGTCTTTCTTTTATATCTAGTTATGAACTCTATCGATAAACAAAATTATATATATATATATATATATATATATAAAGATAGTTGCAGATAACTAGATATCAATGAGTTTTTTTATTTTTTTGTTTTTTTTTTGTTTTTTTTTTAATTATTATTTAAGATAATGTATATGTAAGAAAATTCAAGATTGAAAATATCTTAACCTTATATACAATCCAGTTCTACATCTTCCCTTTCATAAAACTCATACATCAGAGATATTTCCAAAAGTAAATTAGTTCATTATTAGAAGAGGATTTGATTTCAAAAATAATATGATTATATATATATATGGTGTATGTATAATTTAAGAGGGTTTACAAATAAAATAAATTAAAATGAATATATTCATTTCAATAAAAGTCTATTAGCATGATGACAAGTGCTATAAATATTTATTTTTTTAAAATTTTAAACATGGGTGTACTTATAAAAATAGATATACTGATTAGTTTTATGGGTGGTCATATCCGCACGAGGGAGGCAACGACAGAGATGGATGGCAGGGGAGGTAGCGACGGAGATGGACAGCAGAGGGAGTTTGCAATTTTAGACATCAAGAGATCTGATCTGTCATTTTTTTTCAAATTTTTTATTTTCTTAAAAATTTTCTGTTTCCAATTATATATAAAAATATTTTATTATTTGTTAATTTTTTTGTTGACACATGGTAATTGTTTTCTATTTCATAGTTTAAAGACCAAAATACCCTTGGAGCCGTTAAATTGCACGAACGGTTGACTAATAGAATGACCTATTTAATGTATTTTTGAAAAGTAAGGGACCACAGGTTGTAAAAAAGCAAACACGTTAAAAAAAAAATTTGATATTTCCCCAAAACTTAGGAACTAAATTGTTAATACCACAAAAAAGTAAAGTAAAAGAAAGAAAGAGAGTGTTATCGAGTGGGAGGAGCCTGAGTGGGTGAAAGCTTTTCTAAGGAAGCTGCTTAGTGTATCTCCAACCCATAACACCAATTTTTACACTAATTTGGTTTGGTGTTAAAAGAGCATTTTTAAAGAATATGCTTACAAAAAAAAAAAATAAATAAATAAAAAATAAAAAAAAATAAAAAAATTCCAATCCAAAGCTTCATATCAAATTTTATATCAAAAGAACATCTTTAAAGAATATTCTCCTAATAAATCTTTAACGTTAATATAAAAATTTTATATTAGCTAAATGCATAATTAATAAGTAAATTAAATAATTTAAATATGTATATTAAAATTGGTGTCATTTTAAATATCTCAACGAGATTTTTCCAACAATATAATTTTTGGAATAAATATTATTATAATTAAGTTGGGAGGGTTAAATTAGGAATTGTAAAAAGTATAAAAACATTGATTTGACATTTTTAAAAAAATTGGTGTTGATGAACAGTACCAATTTGACTTATCGAGACGTTTAGGGTTTGAACTCCCAATGAGAGAGTGACTAGATGGGGATTGTAAGTTCCTTATATTTTTTAATAGACTTATTTCGTTGACAAACCATATTTGGGGTTGATATTATAAGGGTAGACTAGGCCTTCTTTGTGTTGATCAAGCTTCAAGAGCACGTCAAAGGTATATCTCTTGTGCTTAAACTCTTTGAAGAGATTTAGTTGCACACACACACACAGACATCTCATGCATTTTGCATACCTTGTATACCTTTGTGTGTTTCTTGTTGGTGCACTTTCATGTTATATCTCTCTTCATGCATGCTCATTCTATTTGTATCTTATTTGATCATTGTCATGCCATATTTGGTCTTAGAATGCATGTTTTTCCTTAAGCTTGTTTTGTGCCTAGCTACCGTTGTGTGTTTTCACAGCGGTAGCCACAGCGGTTAAGCAACCAGTGGTGACCGCTGTCAACTGCTATAAGTACCGCTCTTGGTTTCGATAACGGTGGCTGAATAGTGAAGACCGCTTTCATAACCTAATCGTTTCATATGTGGTCTACCGTTGTGAAAACCGTTATGGCTTTCATAGTAGTACCCACAGTGGTTGAGCCCTGTTTTTGTCAAAACAATGCTATTTCTTTTGACCTATTATATATACCTTCTCTTTTTCTCCATTTCAACCAAGAGCCCTAAAAATCAGATTTTAGTGAGAGAAAGAGCTCAACTAGTGAGATAAAGCACCATGCTTGCTTTTCTAACTCTTCAAACCCAAAATCCATCATCTACTTAAGCATTTTTAAGTCACGGGTCTTCATCTTTAGTTAACTTGGCAAGTTGAACAACCATTCCATCCTTGTTTAATGTTCATACTTTCTAAGATTGTGTTTTTAGTGTATTTATTAGTTGATTAAATGTTAGGACTCTCTGTATTGCATATATTTATGAGTTTCTTTGTATGATTGGGTTTGTATTGTGATAGCTTGCATTTAGGACATTAATGCCCTCTAGCTAAGTCTTTATGCCTTTCATTTAGATATTGTTGATTATGACTTGTTTATTGCATTTCTTGATTGCATTTATTGTCCTTGCCATGTTTAATGACAATTTGTGTTGATTGGCTTTTGTTTGATGACTAGATTTTAGATTCTCATATATATATATATATATATATATATATCTAGTGTATGTTTGGTATGGCTTTTGTAGAGGTCAAAAGCATTTTTTTAATGTCAAAAATTGATTTAAGGTTTTTTTTTTTTTTTAGCAAATTTCAAAAACAGCTTTTTTAATCTAAAAAAACCATTTTGTGTCTACTGGGAGAAAGGCTTCTTCTAAGAAGATCTTTTTGAGTTTTTGTAATACAGTTGCATTATCAATACTACCCTCTTTGAATTTAAAATATTTCATCAGATACCCTTTATATTACACAACCCTATTATATTTAAATACTTATCTAATCTCATTTTTGTCTCCTCATCTTCATTGGCATTCAAATGACAAGTTTTCATCTATCACCTAAATCAACACCTTTTTTTTTTTTATATATAATCATAAACAATAATATATATGTATGTTTACTGTTTATTATTATGAAGTTATATATATATAAAGATATGTTTGGTTGAATTTTTTTTTTTAAATCTCATAAGCAATAATATATATATATATATAAATATATATATGTTTACCATTTATTATTATGAAGTTATCTATCTATATATATATATACATATAAATGTTTGGTTGATTTTTTTTTTTTTTTTTTTTAAATCTCATCTACCTAAGATTTAAAAAAATAATAAAAAAATCATATACCTGGACTTTTGTATCTGTGATATATATTTTTATTGTGATTTTTTTAAAAACCCATTTACCTGTGATTTGTTTTATTTAAAAAAATAAAAATAAAACAAAACTCATGTTTCTGAATTTTTGTTTTTTAAAACTCATGTATATATGATTTTTATTTTTTAAAACTCATATATTTGAGAGTTTTTTAACTCATGTACCTGTGATATTTTTATTTTAAAAAAAACCATCATACATCTATAATTTTTTTTTTTTAAACTCATGTATCTATGATAGAATTTTTTTTTTTTTTAAAAAAAAACTCAAGTATGTATGATTTTATTTTTATTTTTTTATAAAACTCCTATATCTACGATATTTTCTTTTTTAAAAATTTTTTTTTTTTAAAAAGGCAAATGTTATTAAAAGGCACCAAACTAAGAAACAAGCAACAAGAGAGCAGCACCAAAACAAGGGAGGCGAACCCCACAAAACACACCCCAAAGAAAAAGAACCCAAACCGAACAAAAAACAAAATGAGACAATAGCCCCTGTGATTTTGTTATGTATCTTTGATTTTTTTTTTTAAAAAAAAAACCTCTTGTATCTATGAATTTTATTTAAACTCAAGTACTTTTTTTTTTTTTTTATATATATACTTATGTATCTGTGATTGTTGAAGGGTATTGACATGTTTGTTATATACTTCTGATTAAAAAATAAAAAATAAAAAAATAAAAACTCATGTATCTATGATTGTTTTTAAACTTAAGTATTTGTGATTTCGTTATGTATTTGAAGAATATTGATGTGTTTGTTATTTACTTATGATTTTTTTTTTTTTAACTTATGTATCTGTGATTGTTTTTTTAATTAAAGTACTCTGTATTGTGATTGTTGATGGACATTGATGTGTTTATTATTTATTTATGATTATTTTATTAACTCAAATACTTGTGATTTTATTATGTAGTTGTGTATAAGTAATTGTCTATTTATTTAATACCTTCGATTATTTTTTTGGCTTGTACCAGTTGATTTAGTAATCTTTTTTATTTCCTTACAGTCATAATTTATAAATCCATTGTTTATGCCCTTATTTGTAATTTATCACAACCAATAGCACTTTTGGAAATATACTGCCAAACAATCCAATTACCGAAAAGCACTTCTGTAACTGAATACCAAACAACATATGACTTTTTGTTAGAAGTTCAACTCCTTAGAAGCTCAACTTTAAAAAGATCTACTTTAGAAGCTCAATTTGAAAAGACATATCAAACATACCCCTAGTTAGATCTTTGTGAGCTTTCATATAGACATATTAATATCTAAGATTGCTTTTATTGTCATCATTTAATCTCTAAATAAACATTTAGTGTAACCTAGTATTAATTACATTTTGGATATTGTCATATATTCACATAGGTTGTTTATCTCTTTATTGAGAGTTAAGTTTTGTGGCTAAGTGGTTAGTGCAGAAGCAGTTGGTCTAGAATCACTATAAAAGGCCCATAAGGTAGTAGTGGTGGGTTAGTGACCGAGAATAGTGTGACTAGTGGTCAACTTAGGTTGTAAACATTATTACATATAGTGGATTTGAGGACCGTGTGTAACTAGAAGGATAGCCCATGAGTTTTTTCCTGTTGTGGGTTTCTCACGTAAATCAATCAACATGTTAGTGACCGAGAAGAGTGTGACTAGTGGTCAACCTAGGTTGTAAACATCATTACATATAGTGGATTTGAGGACCGTGTGTAACTAGAAGGATAGCCCGTGAGTTTTTTCCAATTGTGGGTTTCTCACGTAAATCAATCAACGTGTTATTTATTGTTTTTCACACTTTAATTATGCTGATTGTATTTCATTGTATTGGGTTAATTTTCACAATATTGACTAATCTGAAAAATTGGTAACTAATTGGATTAAAAACACATTCACCCCCTAGGTTGTTTTAGACATTTAATATATATTTTCATGGCTTGTTCCTCATATTTCGTGCCTTCTCCCATGTTGACTTTACCTTTATCGTGGCGACTTCTAGCTGCTAAGGCGTTGCACTTTTCTATATCCACTTGTCTTTCCTTCAGTGCCTTCATAGGGGTATGTCCTTCTATGAATCTTAGACCGGAGCCTCCCTCAGTGTGCTTCTTCCACCAGATATTGCGAGGTTGAGATGACATCCAATCTTGCCATCAGAGTTTCAGGTGTACCACCGCTTGCCATATCAAACAGCTGAGCTATGATAGCTTAAAGCTATCAATAGATCAGTGTTACTGCAAGATCCGTTTCTTCCTGTAGTGGTAGAAGTAGATCTTAACCGACGGGTAGGGGTCCAACATTCCTCTGTCCTCAATCGATCGGTGGTTGGTGATCGTTATCTCGCTCTATATGATTATGTTGTTAGTTTCACAAGGGTACCTCGAAGTTAATGTTCAACCCTCCCTCTTCTTTTAACACCAATTGTGGATTGTGATTTTTAGTTCATAGGTGAACCAGTTGCAAACAATGATACGTAGGCAAGTCGATGCTTAGATTAACTTAGAAGCTTATGATCGAAACACCTTTTTGCTATGTGAATGCAATGTATGATAAGCAAATAAACAAAAATATAAAAAACACCAGAGTTTTGTATATGGAAAACCCTAAGACAAGGATTAAAAAAAAAAAAAAAAAAAAAAAAAAACCACTGTCGTCGTAATAACAGGAGAAAAGAATTCTACTATATAAAAAGTGATTACAATTACAACCTTAACGCTTTCTCTCTAATATTGTATTGTTCACATATTTTCTTTTGCCTAAGATATGTTTTTATTGGGGAATCAAAGATGTTGCCCTAATTCTAGTCATTCAAGCAAAATCATGTGCCGATGTGAGATCCTAGGGGTATCGTGTCATGATGTTCTTCCAGTCTTGTATGGAAAATTCTTTCCTTGCAAAAGTTAATCCTCTAGATTTTCGAGATTGTTTCTTTCTTTCCATAATAAAGATGATTGTCTTCTCTTATTCTGGACTGGTCTTTGTGAATTCCCGAATTGTTAATGATTCGCCTAATTATCATATCTTACGAATATTGCTTGTGTGGCGAGCAGGTTTTGTTTGTTGTGTGAGGTTGCATTAGCGAATTGCTACGAATTTAGGCGATATGGTTCATGTGTTGGTGAACATGTCTAGTGGCCTACTGTTGTTTCTGCACGCAGTGCTTCCACACGTCTTTTAATGACATGGTCTAGCGATGTGGATGTCCAATTCCAATTGGTGTTGACGTGTTAGGCTAATTAAATTTCCCAAACAAGTGATATATATATATATATATATATATAAATATATATTTTTTATATCTCTGTGTGTGTGGTCAAACTATATTAACTTAAATTTTTGACTTCAATATCTCAATCACTCATTTATTCATATGCTCTTTAATCCAATTGTTAAGATATTGAAGTAAAAAAATTGAGTCAGAAATTTGAGTTGATATAATCTTGCATATATATATATATTTATATTTTTTTGAAATATTATAATATTACTTATTTAACTCTATAAAAAATAGATTTCGATTAACACGGATGTGTTGAGCTCTTTCCATTTGCCAAAGTGTACATCAACCATTCCATCATAAAATTAAAAAGAGCCAAATACAAACTAGACCAACAAACGAAACAAACACACTAGCAATTAAGCTCACCAAATGAGTGCAACTAAATGGACGGTGGAGATTAATCTCTATATTTTTAATTTTGTTTTCTTTATAAAAAAATATATATTATGGACATACAATAATACTAAAATACCTTTGAAATTGTTAAGTTTGACCATGTCTGACTAACAGAATAACCTAAATGAGCTATTTTTAAATAGTTGAGGACCAGTTTGACGAAAAATAAACTAACAAATATAAAACCGACGTTTTCCAATTAGGTTGGGACTAAATTGTAAAAACCCATTGTTTTCGTTTTTTTTTTAAAATATAGGCATACAATAAGACTAAAATGCCCTTGAAATTGTTAAGTTTGACCACATCTGACTAACAGAATGACCTAAATGAGCTTTTTTTAAATAGTTGAGGACCAATTTGACAAAAAATAAATTAATAAATATAAAACCGACGTTTCCCAATTAGCTTGGGATCAAATTGTAAAAATCCACTGTTTTCTTTCTAAAAAAAAATTATGGGCATACAATAAGACTAAAATACCTTTGAAATTGTTAAGTTTGACCACATCTGACTAACAAAATGACCTAAATGAACCATTTTTAAATAGTTGAGGACCAATTTGACGAAAAATAAATTAACAAATATAAAACCGACGTTTCTCAATTAGGTTGGGACTAAATTGTAAAAACCCATTGTTTTCTTTCTTAAAAAAAATAATTATAGGCATACAATAAGACTACAATGCCCTTGAAATTGTTAAGTTTAACCACATCTGACTAACAAAATGACCTAAATGAGCAATTTTTAAATAGTTAAGGACCAGTTTGACAAAAAATAAATTAACAAATATAAAATCGACGTTTCCCAATTAGGTTGGGACCAAATTGTAAAAACCCAATGTTTTCTTTCTTAAAAAAAATTATGGGCATACAATAAGACTAAAATACCCTTGAAATTGTTAAGTTTGACCACATCTGACTAACAGAATGACCTAAATGAGCCATTTTTAAATAGTTAAGGACCAGTTTGACGAAAAATAAATTAACAAATACAAAACCGACGTTTTCCAATTAGGTTGGGACTAAATTGTAAAAACCCATTTTTTTTCTTTCTTAAAAAAAAATATGGGCATAAAATCAGACTACAATGCCCTTGAAATTGTTAAGTTTGATCACATCTGACTAACAGAATGACCTAAATGAGCCATTTTTAAATAGTTGATGATCAGTTTGACAAAAAATAAATTAACAAATATAAAACCGACGTTTCCCAATTAAGTTGAGACTAAATTGTAAAAACCTATATATTTTAAACGTAATTAATTTTATAGTACCCGTGATCCTTACTTTTTCAAAAATACATCAAATTGGTCCCTCGAACCTGATTTTGAGAGTCTCTTATGAATAATAGTTTGTCTCATTCTTCAACTTAAGTTTTATTATTAGTTATGGGTGGTCAACGTGTATCACTTAACCCTCTATGAATTCTCATGGGGACCTTAATTTGAAACTCACAATTTCAAATTTCATATTTGTGGGTGCTTTAGCCATCCATTCAAAATCAGTTTCTATTCTAGGAGATTTCTTCATTGATGCTCTGGTCACTCCTATCATTTTATTTTCATCATATAATGATTCCTCTCTTATACTTTCTCTTTTCCCCTTTAACTTTCTTCTCTCTAAACAAAAAGCAAAGCCGAATTCAATATGCAATTTGGGTGCTGTCCGATAAGTGTTTTTTATCCTGTTTTCGTTTTCGTTTTCGTTTTTCAAAAACGATTTTGAATTCATGTTAGGTATCTTTTTTTTCATTTTGTTTTCAACAAAATATAACAAAATTAAAAACAAAACCAGTGTTAAAATTGAAAAACATGTTTTCTTTGTTTTTTAGAAGAAAAAAAAAATCACAACTTTTTTGTTCTGAACGTTCTTCTTTAGTTCTTATCTTCGTCTCCTCCTTCCTTCATCTTCATCTTCATCTCTATCTTTTTCATCTGCTCCTCCTTTCTTCTCCTCCTCCCCCTCCTTCTTCTTCCAATTCTCCATGAAAGCAAGACTGGAAGAGTAGCTAATCTGCTCCTCCAAGACCGTAGAAGGATCTCACCTCCTTCGACCTTAGATCCGCCAATTTGCTCTTCTAAGAGCAGATCAGCTCCTTTATTAAGTTTTTTTTTTTTTTTTCCTTTCAAAAGATTTTAATTTTTTTTTTTGTAATTATATTTAGTAAAAAATTAAATTTATTTTTAAATTATGAGTTAGTTGATAATTATTTGTTATGAATTATTGACCCACTTTTTATTCAAATTAAAAAAAAATTACAATAGAAAAAAATAATACAAAAATTACAATTTTTGACATTTTCTAGTTATCCTATCAAACATGTTTTTCCCATTTTTCATTTTTACAATACAGCTTTCAGCATATGACACCAAACGCATTTTCAGATTTTGAAATTAAAATCAAAAATATTGTTTTGATTTTTTATTTTTCTTTTCAAAAAACAGCAAATTAAAAACACTTACAACACGCACCCTTGGTTTTTTAGAATGGTAGGCTGAAGAAGACTTGTTGTTGAGTTTCTCTACAAGCAGGTCGAAGACGTTCATTATTTTCTTTTTCAATTTTTGTTTTGTTTATATATATTTATATATTTAATTTGTAATTAAATATTAATTTTATTTTGTATTATATAATATTTAATTTGTTTTGTTTTTTTTATGGTGTTGACACGTGGCATATATAAAGGTTGTAGATCAATCTAACGACTAAGGTTGAGGATCATCAACTCTCATCATCAGGTTTCCCTCTCTTTGTAAATGATTGCTGAATCAGTATTGTCATGTCAACATTCTGTTAAGGAAAGTCAAAGATGTTGATAAGGCCAAATGAGATCAACTCTTATGTGAAAGAGGCGCGATAATAGTATAAAACAGAGTAGTCATTATAACGACTTCCAATTAAGAAAAATGAAGAAATTATTGATTTCCTTTTCTTTGGTTCTTGCTTAAATATTCTTCTAAATCTTTTAGTTTCTTTGTGGTTAGGAGTGGGCACAAAAACTGGAACTGAACCAAACCGAACCGAACCGAATCGAATCGAACTGAAAAAGAGTATTTGGTTCGGTTTTATACTTGAGTTCGGTTCAATTCGGTTCAATTCGGTTCGAACCGAATGAACCGTATTAAATTCGGTTCTGATTCGATTTTGAGTCTTCAAAACCAAACCGAACTGAATGAACTGACATCTAAATAAAAAAACCTAGATATTTTTAACTCTCAGACCTAACATCTCTAATTCTATTCTCTCACAAGCAGCCGCTTTTCTCTCTTTCTCTCTATCTCTCTATCTCAGTCACATGGTCCCTCTCTCATTTCCGCTGCTTCATCAACTAGTCAGCCCACCGTAAATCTTTCTTCCGCGGTTTCGCCTGCACTCGTCAAGGTATTTCTTCTTTTCTTGCCGTATTCTGATCTTTTTTTTTTCTCTAACTCATTGAGGCTCTGATTTTCTGTTTCTCATCAAGATTTTCTTCTTTTGTAATTTGTCTTGTGTATTATGTTTTTCTTTTTCAGATCTTATTGTTATGTTTAGATGTTTTTGAGTTTATGTTAATTTGTTTGTTATTTTTTCATTAGTGGTGAAATGAGTTTAGTGTTTGGTTGCTGAAAAATAGGCAAAAATAGATGATCTGGTGTTTGTGTTGGCGATATAGTGTTGGTGTGAATGTGTGATGATGATGAATTGATGGTGGTGGTGGTGTTGGTGCTGGACCGGTGGTGTTGGTTTGATGATGATGTTGGTGGTATGGATTGGTGGTTGTGGTGTTGATGTTGGTGGTTGATTCTGGAATTTATTAATTGTAAATTGTAAATTTGTAATTTGTTTAATTTTTTTTAATTTATTAATTTATGTTTTAATAAATCATTAATGTTTATTTTTTATTTTTCTCTTTTTGCCCCTGCAAATTAATTTCATTATGTGGTGAGATATGAAGCCCAATAGGCCCAATTACAATTACAATTGTTAAAAAGTTAAAAAGAAATGAAGAAAAAAAAAATTGGAGGCCCAATAGGCCCAAAACCGAAGTGAACCGACTCGAACCGAACCGAGAAAAGGGTGTTTGGATCAATTCGATTTTGGTCTTCAATACGGTTCGAACCGAATCAAACCGAACAAGAGCAAAGGGTGTCCGGTTTAATACGGTTTTGGCCAAAACCGAACCGAATCGAACCGCGCCCACCCCTATTTGTGGTATAAGAGCTCTGGATCAGCAACCATGGGTTCATCTATTGCATATGATCATGAAGATTCACAAGATTCAGATCAAGAAACTTCAACTTACATGAAGAAACATAAAGAAGTTTGATCAAAGACGAAGCGAAAAGCTCCAACTCTCACAAAGAAATAGAGAGAAGCTCGATAAAATCTTATTGCGAAGAATCTGAATTTTAGCTTACCTATCAAGCTTGATCTGAATAACTTCATCTATTGGAAGCTCAAATCCCATAGGTTGTAAGAGCTTTCGACTTGGAGGAATTCTTGAATGGTCTAGTAAGGAGTCTGAAGAAATACATGGAGATTGAAGACGAAGAAACAGGTGTGTTAATCCAAGCTATTAGTGATAATTTTCTAAATTGGAGGATGATAGATCAATTGCCTTTTGGCTGGATTCTATCCACTCTCAACGAATCAATTCTAGGTCAAGTCAAGCAATGTATCACTGCTTGTGAACTCTGGAATTCCATTGTTAGTCTTTTCTCTTAAAGTTTTGTGGTAAGAACCATGCACATGAGACATCAGTTACAAATCTTAAAGAAAAGAGCAATGTCCATCAACGAATTCGTTGTCAAAATTAGAGGAATTGCAGATTCACTAACTTCTTCTGGACAAGTTGTAACTGAGTACGATTTAGTTTCATATGTGCTTGGAGGTATTAGCCAAGAGTTTGATCCTGTTGTTTCAATAGTCACAACCAAGAAAGGGAAAATTACTATGCAACAAGCTGAGTTTCTTCTCATGAGCTTTGAGTTAAGATTGAAGCAATTGCAAGCTTGCCAGGTGATCTACAAAATGTCTTAGCGAATGTTCATATGAAGACATCAAGATGCGATTTCACCGGTGGTCAACGAGGTGGTCACACTCGTGGCAAAGGCAGATGCAAGTCTGTTTCACGAGGCAGATGAGGAGAAAGGTTCAACAATACCAGGCCCGTCTATCAGATGTGTGGAAAAGTTTGTCATATTACAAACATATGTTATCATTGTTTTGATCAGACCTACACTAGGAACGTTACTAGGCAGCCTCCACTTTAAGGAAATATTGCTTATCAAACTGAGTACTCTCATGATAATACATACAAAGTTCATAACAATAGCCATAATGTAGTGGCAGCATCATCATTGTCTGTAGCAGATTCCAGCTAGTACATTATAGCGGGGCTAACAATCACGTAACTCATGACTTTAGCAACCTCTCCATCAATAATGAATACAGAGGTAATGAACGTTTGACAGTTGGTAATAGCCAAACTTGACTCATTTCTCACATTGGTCAACAAATTTTCCTTTCTAAAACTGACTCTTCAATTAAAATTTTACTTCATAACATACTTTTCGTTCCCAAAATTATAAAGAACCTTGAGCATTACTCAATTAAAGAAAGACAACAATGTCTTTGTTGAATTTAACACTCAATTTTGCTTTGTTGAGGACAATGTAATGTAACGAAGAAAGTATTACTTCAAGGGGTCCTTAAGGATGACCTGTACCAACTTATATTTCCAAGAGCTGAATAGAGTCTACTGTCAAGTTCTAGTTTTACTAAATCCGAGTCTTGTATTTCTGCATTGTCTGTGGCTTCTTCAAGTAGTTCAATAAATCAAACATGTAAAACTGGTTGTGTTTCTGATGTAGACATTGTCAAAGCATCTGAATGCAATTCATTTGCATTGTCTTCAAGTTTGCTAGTTACTCCTAAGAGTGTTCTTGTAAAAACTTGGCACAACAAGCTTGGCCACCTTTGTTCTCATGTATTGGTTGCTATTTTGAAAAGTTTGAATATAAATGTGTCTTTGTTTTCATTATCTATTTTTGGTGATGCATGTAAACTAGGCAAAGCACCACAGTTACCATATTCATATTCTAACACGCAATTTACTGCCTATTTAGAATTAATTTGTGCTGATGTATGGGGACCTTTCTCATATCCATTAACACAAGGTCATAGACACTATATGACCTTTATTGATGCCTACTTTATGTATAGTTGGATATATCCTTTAGCTCTAAAGTCTCAGGTTAGACAAATTTCATTATTTTTCATAAGCTTGTTGAGAGGCAATTTTCTACTAAACTTGAGAGCTTCCAAAGTGACAATAGAGGTGAATGTATTGCTCTCACCTCTTACTTTATGGACAATGGCATTATTCATAGAAAGTCTTGTTTGCACACTCCTCAGCAAAATGGAACAGCTGGGAGAAAACATAGGAATATTGTTGAAATGGGTATTTCCATCTTAGCTCAATCTAGTCTTCCTTTAACCTTTTGGTGAGAAGCTTTCCATACAGCTACATACCTAATAAATAGACTTCCTTCTTCAGTTTTACATAACACGGCTCCCTACATTAGATTGTTTAAGTGTTCACCTAGGTACAATGATCTAAAGGTTTTTGGTTGTACTTGTTTTCCACAAGCAAAATAATTCCTAGACCAATAATTAACATAGTTGATCCGACAATTATGCTTGCACCAAGTATTATTTTCTCTTTTGTCAAGAGAATCGAAATTTGGTGGAGTATTTGTCTTTACATCTGTTTTGTTTTCTTAATTATATTGTAATTTACATACCTGTAAATAGCGATTGATAGAGAGCTTTGTCTTTATTTAATGCAAGCTTTTTTATGTTGAATTGTTTGCGATGATTCCCTTTCTTTTCTTTTTGTCCCAATAATTTTAATATTATGTTACAATAATGTATCTATTGTATAAGATTTTGTTACATGTTATTGATGATGATTTTTGAAAAATGAAAATTCTTATCCCTTTACTATGATCATTTGAGTATTTTATTGAGTTCTTGAATGAAAAAAAAAAAGACTTGGTATTGAATATTTTCAGAACCTCTATTTTTCGATTGGCTTATTTCATGACAAACCACATTGGGGACGATTTTGTAATGGGTAGCTTAGGATCACAATGACAAATTTTCAAGCATATCCGTGACTTCAAGAGCAGAAGGTATATCACTTGACTTGATTCTTGAAGAGATTAGGTGCACACACACACACACACACACACACACACACACTTACATGCATTCTCATATGTCTTGCATTTGTGTTTCCATGATTGTGTGCACTTATGTCTCATTTCACACATGTATTTTGTTGTTAGTTCTAAGTGTGGTTTTGTGTGGTGTAATTCATTTCCGTTTGTATGATCGAAAATGTTCGCGCTTGCATGATGGTGTGCATGTCTTAGCACGATGGTTGACCATTTGAGAATGTCTCATTCTTCTCTTGGATTAGTGTTATTTATGGTGTGGTTGAGTGGAGCAAGGTGTCTGGTTTCAAAAGATTGGATTTCAATGTTACAAATGTTTTCAAAACTGACCTTTGTATGGTCTTGTGACCATAACTTTTTATACAAAGTTTCAAAATGAGTTTTGAAAATTTATGTACAAACTAGACACTCATACTTTTCCAATGGTATATTATTCGTAATATTTCGTGACCATTTGGATTGGTTTTGAAATCTCCAAAGTGACCACTAAAACAGGACAACTATATTGTTGTCTGTTTCTGACCTTTGGTCACTCAAATGACCATATATATTTCTATAGACATCGAAATGTCATTCCATTAAAGGAGTAGAAAGTAAACATATATAACTTTTTAACGGTATATCATACGAAAGGTTTTGATGTCGTTTAGTCATGGTTTGGGGCGCTCGAATCTAGAGCTATTGTGTTATCGCGGATATACGCCCTTGTTGCGCTACTCGTCAAGCATTGGTGTTGCATTGCTCGACCATCACTTTTGGTCTAGCAACCTTGTGTTACTCGTTAAGCGCAATGCTTCACCCCTGTTTCGTAATTTGGTCATATCTTATTCATTTGAAGTCCGATTTGACTTATTTTTGAAGGAAAATTCATGAAATTTATAGGGGTATCATCTAAGAACTATAAATACATCTCTTTCTCATCATTTTATTCAAGGAACTCAAAACCACAAAAGTCTAGAGAGAGATTAAGAGTTCCCTAGCGAGAGAATGCTTCAAGAAAGCTTTTTTGACTCTCTAAACCCCAAAACCTATCTTCATCTTGCATCTCTAGCATCATTCAAGTATGAGTCTTCATTAATGTCTTTACTTGGTAAGTAGAACAAACATCTCAACTCATTTATTGTTCTATTTCATCAAGACACGTCTTTTATTGCTTAAGTTAACAAATTTTCACGTTAATTGCATATCTAGTGAAGTTTTAACATGTTTGGGGTTTGTTTGTGATAGCTTATATGATTAAGTTGTTTCTCTACCTAAATAGTTAAACCATAAATATTCATACATGTTTAATTAATGACTAGGTTGATAGATTTGCATTTATTCATCTAGTCAAGAATTATGAATGTTTATGTGTGTTGATTTGACAATTAGATTATTTGGAAATTCTCTACACATCTAATTGAGTTAACATGTATAGGCATGTCAACATTGCTTGGTAGCTAGGATTATATGTCATTTATGCCATCTAGCTAAGTCTTTGTGTTTCCACATTGACATTGATAACTAGGATTTATTGATTGTATCTTTAAACTTCTTGTTAAACATTTTGTGTGTTGTCTTACACATCATTGCATTTTGAATATTGTCACATATTCACTTAGACTTTAATTCTTTTCAATGAGTCAAAGTCTTGTGGCTACATATGGTAGTTGCACAAGCAAGTGAAGTCTTTTAACCAAGGGTTGGTTGGTAGTAAGGAACGCATGGTAGATTATAAGGTGCTCATGCCAAGAGTAGTAGATTGAGAGATATCACTAGGATTGAACCAAGAGTGGTGAGTGGTAGTGTCCATAGCCTGAGGTTGTCGAGAGTGAGTCTGTGTATCACTTGAGGGTGTAACCATTTTTTCATAGTGGATTGTTGTGGCTTAAGTAGCTAGAGTGGCTAGTCCCGTGATTTTTCCTTGTCAAAGGTTTCCACGTAAAAATCAAGTGTTCTTTAATTTCCACACTTTACTTGATTTTTGTTGTATGTTTGAATTGAGTTTTATTGTTAATATTGACTTATCGAAAAAGTTAGTAATAATTTATTAACAACTCATACACCCCCCTCTAGGTTGTATTAGACACCGCATTTTTTTTTCTTCCAAATATTTTACAGGCTTGGCTACTATACCCCTGGGAACCACTCAAGGTTAAATTTGGAAACCAATTTGAATTTTGGAAACTATTTTCACAATAAAATCAACCAAAACATGGTTCCCAATTTTTGGAACTACCATACTCATGTGAGTATAGTAACCATACCCATATTTTACATATTCCGAGTACATTGATTACAAAAAATTTATTCTTTCTGTTAAGGTTAATAACTATATGATTAAAAAGTACATTGAAAGAAAATTATGGAGCTTGTATGAATTCATGAACCTAATTATTTAAGATAGTAATGATATTTTTGTTTGGCGGGCTTGCTTGAATGCTCTGTTGTCTCTTAAGAATCTTTGGAAGAGGAAAGTGGTGGATTCTCCTTTGTGTAATAGGTGTGGAAACAACCCGGAGTCTCCTTCTCACGCCCTTTTCTGCTGCAAGGCAATCAGGAAAATTTGGAGATTGGCCAATTTTGAGAGTACTCTTGCTGCTGTTATTCACCTCCTTGCTTTGGAGATTTTTGCTTTTGTCCAATCTCGCACAAATTTAGATGATCTCTGCCGTTTGTGTATTATCTCTTGGGCTATCTGGGAAAATAGAAACTCCCTAGTCAATTGTGGTACTTGCAAAAGTTCTGATATGGTGCTTTCGGGTGTGGTAGCTTTGCTTGCTGAATTTCAGAAAGCGCGTTTTGCTGTTCAGGTCAGGCCCCCCTCCTCCTTCTTTCCTCAGGTCTGTGCTGATTGGGTTGCTCCTCCTCTTGGTAAGTTAAAGTTAAATTCTGCTGTGGCTAGTCGGTTGAGCTTGAGTTCGTCTCGTTTGGGGTTGCTATTCATGATGATAAAGGTAGAGTTTTAGTGGCTCGTTCTTTCCAAATGCTTGGGATTTTCAGTGATGAGGAGGGTGAGTTGCTTGCTTTAAGAGAAGGTTTCAAGCTGGTCAAGTTTTACTATATTTGTGTTGGCTTTGCTGAGGTTTCTTCTGCCAGGGTAGCTTCTTCCCTGTCTGGTCCTGTCTCTTCTCTAGTTTTTTCGAAACTTATTGCTGTTGATATTAAGGCTCTTCTTGTTAATGCTAGCATCTGTAAGGTCTAAGCGATTCTTAAGTCTAGGAATCCCTTGGCTCTAAAGCTAGCTCACTCAGCCTTTTCCTCCGTTCAGGAGTTTCTTTGGCTGGATTTCAACCCTGTTGTTTTTTAGTTTGTGTAATGTTTACTTCTTCTATATAAAAAATGATATTTTATTGGGCTAAGGCCCACTATGACTATCTCTCTCACTGCTACAAGTCTACAGCCCACGGTTAGAAACAACCCATATTTATAATATATGTAACCATGGGGTAGTACTATTCTTGATCACATTGACGATCCAAAAATACATAAACACTTTATCCTGCCACCATAGTGGGAAATGGCCAATTGTGAAAGACGCAAATTTGAAGTGACCAATTGGAAAATAATGAAATATAAAATAAAATGTTGTATAATGAAGATAATAATAATGTTCTATCCTAAATTTTCTACAAAATTCGATTACTTATGGGTAGGGGTGGGCACAATTCAGTTTGGTTTTGGTCATAACCATATTGATCAAACATATTTTCGGTTTTTAAAAACATGAATCGGTTTGAACCATTTTGAACTTTGGAATTGAATCGAACCGAAAGCCTGTATCTCAGTTCGATTTGGTTCGGTTCATTTTGAATTTAATACAAATGGGCTTTTAAGGTTTTTGTTTTTATGGTTTTTTTTTTTTTTTTTATATATTTAATTTTTGGGCTTTTTAACTCATCACATTGCTAAAGTAAGAAATTTTTTTTTCAATATATACTTTTAGAATCCAAAAATGCATGTTATACATACAACTATGTGTCTATGTACCAAAAAACATGTTAACATATCAAATCAATCAAAGAAAGACAGAGTATTCATTCAAGTGTAAGAATGGTTGATATTTTTAATTAAATTCAAGATATTTATATATTTACAAATATTAATTGTAGGAAAGCATTGAAAAATACTCATGTACATAACTGAAACCGGTTAGAGTTAAGTTTTTTTTTTCTTTTATTATACGGTTCATCAATTCGGTTCAATTTTGAACATCCAAAGAACACCCTTTTCTGTTCGATTCTATTCGCTTATTGTTTTTGTATCCACCCTACTTATGGGGTTAACAAAAGGTGGAAATGGTGGAAAATGTCACTTTTTAAAACTCATGTGGCGACAAAGTCACTCCTTTAATAAGTTAAGTTTAAAAGGCACCTATTATAGTGAATTACCGAAATTGCCCTTATTTTACACATTTCTCTTTCTTATTTTAAAGTTTTCAGAGCTTTTTGCTTTCATCTTCCTCTATAACAGACCTCCAATGGAAATTAAACACCATAACCTTATCAATTCATCTTCATTGGATAATTAATTTTGTGGTGCTACGCAGACGCATTCGGGTTTTTTTTTTTCAATTTAAAACCCTTTATTGAATTCCTTTTCATTTGTTCTCCGTATCTTTTGTAAACCATAAGTTGGTTGTGTGAATTTTGAATCTAATTGAAAAGTCTCAGAGACTAATTGAAAAAGCTCGAGAAACAATTGAAAAGGTTCGAGTAATGTATGAAAATGCTCGAGTAGTGTATAAAAAGGCTCGAACATAGTGTATGAAAAGGCTCGGGTAGTGTATGAAAAGGCTCGGGTAGTGTATGAAAAAGCTCGAACATAGTGTATAAAAAGGCTCGGGTAGTGTATGAAAAGGCTCGGTTAGTATATGAAAAGGCTCGAACATAGTATATGAAAAGGCTCGAGTAGTGTATGGAAATGCTCGAACATAGTGTATGAAAAGGCTCGAACACAGTGTCTGAAAAGGCTCGAACAATTTTAAAAGTCTCGGAGAATCAAAATTCACTAATCTATTCATAAGTTATTAAAAAGCTCAGATAACTATTTAAAAGGCTCGAAAAGGCACGAAAAGGCTCGAAAAGGCACGAAAAGGCTCGAATCTAGTTTAAAAAGGCACGAAAAGGCTCGGATCTTGTATAAAAAGACTCGAAAAGGCTCAGATCTAGTGTAAAAAAGCTCGAAAATGCACGAAAAGGCTCGGATGATCTAGTATAAAAAGGCACGAAAAGGCTCGGATCTAATGTAAAAAGGCTCGAACCTAGTGTAAAAAGGCACGAAAAGGCTCGGATCTAGTGTATAAAGGCTCATATCTAGTATAAAAAGGCTCGAATTTAGTATAAAAAGGCATGAAAAGGCTTGAACCTAGTGTAAAAAGGCACGAAAAGGCTCGGATTTAGTGTAAAAAGGCTCGGATCAAGTGTAAAAAGGCTCGAACTTAGTGTAAAAAGGCTCCAAAAGGCTCGAAAAAGGCACGAAAAGGCTCGGATGATCTAGTGTAAAAAGGCTCGAACTTAGTGTAAAAAGGCTCGAAAATGCTCGAAAATGCTCGAAAATGCTTGAATCTAGTGTGAAAAGGCACGAAAAGGCTCGAATGTTCTCTCTCAAAGGTTTTCTCTCTACGTTTGAGAAAGACACAAACTGACAAGAAAAGATATTTTTGTCTAATCACCTAAATATGTGCCTTTTAAACTTAAGTTAGTAATGTGGTGTTGTCTTACAAAAAGCGTCACAAATAGTGACAAATTTTTTTTGAACTCTTAACAAAAGGCACCGCCGTACGAAATGTAAGTATAATATTTAACCATATCTACTTATGCATGCTAGCCTTGCATTAATTATGAAAACAATTTTCAAAATAAAGGTTGTAAACTTGGAGACTCAAATTTTTTTACTGAATGCTCCGCAACCGCAATAGAAAAAGATTGCAGCATGACTTTGTAAAATATTACGAATTTGATTATAATGAAGGATCATGATCCTCTCATTGTCTTGTTTTTCCTTGACTTTTCATAATCTAATGATACCTAAGCAAAATAAAAAATTCACGGTTAAGATTTGATCACTTTTTTCTTTCATGCAATTTGATGTTTTAATTACACTTGAAAAATGCCAAGAAAAAACAAGGACCAAAGAGAGGATCCTGATCCTATAATCAATTGATGCATACAAGGTTTCAACATCTTTATTGCATATGTTGAACTACCTTCAAATGGGATTAATGAGGAAGTCAAAAATTTAGTTCAAATAATTTATAAAATCAATAATTTGATCGAATTATATTGTATGCAAGCATTCACGTATTAAAGTAAGGATTTGAATCCTCTGTTGATATGATCTCTTACCTGATTTTTTTAAAACATGTGATTGGTTGTTGGTAAAAGTGGTTGCAGAAACAAATCACATTCATTGCAATGCTTGATTGTTGGTAAAAGTGGTTGTATAAACCAATGACATTCATTACAATGATTATGTTTTATAAGATTATGTGAAGTTAGAAAAGAGATTAGAGATCCAAATTCTTAAAATAAACGCGCATTATTTGAGATTGTAAAATTGGTGATTCATAGAACGAAATTTCAATGGTGTAAATATATACAATTTTCTTACAAACCTCAAAAGTTGTGAACACAGATAAATAAACATAAATGCCAATTAAAATACATAATCTTTCTATTAAAATGCGATCAAATAAAAACAACTACAAATCTTTGAATGATTATAGACAAGTTAATAAATAATGTGATAAAATTTTTTAAAAAGAATAAAATGACTATCAGCGTCCCAATACATCACATGCCTTAATGGATCAACCTCATCCTATCTCTTAGTCTCTCGTGAGATCAAAACCAACCTTATGACGACGTCAAAACCAAGATGGACCTATCGAAGGGCATAGTTTCTCTCTAAACGGGATTGAGTTTGAACGGTGGGAGGGAAAATGGTGAAGCCACTTGAGTCAGGGGCCATTAGGACATTTCATTAGCTCGTGGATAAAAACGATCAAACTTTCCTATGTGTTTAAAAACAATTTTCCTATATTCGAGGGTATTTATGAAAACTTCCCTAATTTGAAACCTCCCTTACTCGAGAACTTTATTTGCAGACACTGCCGTTTCAGGTTGCAATTTTAATTGTAATTCGAGAAAAACCCAACGGAATGACAATGTGGACGAAGCAAATGAGAAAGCAAAATTGGAGTGCAATGGAGAGACATCGAGGGTTTCGATCAGATGCAGCACTGGAAGCCATTAACAAAGCTCGTGAAGAGAGAACACAGAACGTGGTGCTCTACAACTACCCCTCATTTTCAGGAGCTTTCTCCGCTCTCTTCGCTCAACTCTTCCACTCTCACCTCCATCTCCCTTGCCTTCTCTTGCCTTTCTCTTCCGTCGCTCCCTTCAAGTGAGATTTTTGGTTTTTGCAATTTTAACTTTTACATGAATTTTTAACTTTAATTGTAATCTTAATATTTTCTATGTTCTTTGTCACAGGGTTGAAGATTTGTACATTGAAGGTCTTGAGAGAGTTTATCTTCTCGATTTTCTTGGTCCTAAAGGATTTGCAGCCGAGCTTTCGCAGCGATCCATGTGCCAGTAAGCTAAAATTACATTGTCAGAATATTCACTTCATGCACCTCTTAGTTTACTGGCTCATGTGTTAATTATTGTTAAATCATTTAGGGTGATTGGCTTCGATCATCGAAAATCAGTACTTGCACAGATTACACAAGATTGTCCCAAAGAAGTGACATATTATGTTGATCTTGAGAAGAGTAGCTCTAGTGCTGTGTATGAATATTTTTCTTCCAAGCTTTCAGATACAAAATCTCTGGATGTAAGTAGATGTTAGATTGCACTGCTTTGTGTTTTAGTTTAAGTAGATGTTAGATTGCACTGCTTTGTGTTTTAGTTTAAGTGTGTGCCATAGGTATATAATTTAAATATTAAGATGTGAAATAATTTATCTTATATCGAAATTAGGGGGAAGTAGCTGGTTTATTAAATCCAGAAGACCAAGATCGTTTGAAGACGGTTCTTAAGTACATCGAAGATGCAGCTCTTCGTCGGTGGAGCTTACCCAACACAAATGCTTTTCGGGTTGGATTAAAGGAATGGCGCTCAAAGTTGAATTGCATTACTAATCCATACATGTATGAACAGGTCCAGTGTTTTGATATTGAATTCCTTTTCTAATTGCCTTTTCATGTTTATATTTAGACTCATAAATGTTATAAGTTGAATGTATGATATTCAAATTCTTAATTAGTTGGGGACCGTAGACTTTGGCGTTATTTGATTGCTGAGAAAAAAATGAAAGGAAATGTCTGGTAAGATTCACAATGCTCTGTGCGGAGTTACCTCTTTATTAACTTTCATTTCTACTCCAAATGTTGTCCCAAAATCTTACTAGAATACTGAAAATAATTGAAAGAATTCTTATTATTTTCACAATTTCACACATTCTCTGAACCTCAAGAAGCTTTGGTGAAATTACACTCTATGTAAGACATTTGTCATGTAATGGGTTCACATTTTTGATTGTCCGGGACAGATTGGCAGTCTTGATTGTCCGTTAATATTTGGATGTCAGCTCCCTTTATGTGTATCAGTATAATGCAACCTAAAAAATATATGTAGGGTTGTCTATTTTGAAATCAGACGCAGAATTGACTCTTTCTAAGAACATTTTGCTGGGAGGGGGGCACAAGCTGAATTAGAGCGAGTAAAGTGGCCCGTATTTTGAAACTTGGGCTTAAAATTGACACAAAAATAAGGCAATTTGGTTGACGATTGTGTAGAATACATCATATCTATATGGCAGGTATATAGAGACAGCTTGAGCCAATTTGAAAGTTGGTAGGATGAAAACAAAAGGTGGAAATAGTGTGTTGTTGTGAAGAAGTCACTATAATTAAATTTCCTTTGTAGCTTGGTCCATCTGTTATTTAATTTAATCTCACATTTGACAAGATAAACTTATGAAGTGTATGGGAATTAGGGTTGTGGTCTTTCACTTTGTCATATTCTACATGTTGAAGGTATACCTGGATGAGTAATTATATATTGAATTCTTTTTGTCCCTCCATCTGCATTTTGTGTCTTGTTTCACTATTGAAATTCTTTTAATTTGTGTTTGTGGCAGTTACTGGAGATGAGTTCTGTTGATCTGATTTCCAAGGGAAATTCCTATGTTTCTGCTCGCCAGAGTGCTGCAAGTAAGTTACTGGATAAGGTTTTCAAAATTCGATTGGGCAGAGGATTTTATGGAGAGTGCCTGGTATGTATAAGTCACAATATTTCAATTAAAATGTCCCATGGATATTTGTTTTTACTTTAACATGAGTGGTATACTCTTATGATTAGGGTTTCCATTGATCATTTTCTTATTCACATCTGAGTACCATGGAATCCATGTTGTGTTCTTTAACACTTGATGCAAGACTAAAAACTTACAACATGGCCCCCACTTTTTTTTTTTCTCCTTTCCACATTCTATTCCTTCCCATATTACATTCTTATCAGAGTACTGTGAATCTGTGATTCCAGGCTGTTAGAGCAGATGGGTATTCTAACTTAAGCGATGAAATTGGCAAGCAACTTAGTGTGAAGAGTGCTGCAGCTGGGCTAAGGTAATTACTGATTTGTTTTGTGTAGGATGGTTCCAGACAATTAGTTACTCATTCTCTTCTAGACTTTTGTACTTTGACATTAAATGTTATTTGGGGATTGGATAGAGACACCCATCCATTATACCCTCATCAATTTAATTTTAGATAGAGCCAGTTGAATTGAAGGCACCAATTACATGGCAAATGGCTGTGTACCTGTCCAGTACTATGACTCTTAGATTGTCATTCCTCTTTGACAAATTATTTCATTGGTTTAGAGTTAGTTTCCTTTCAATTGTTAGGTAACCACTGGACCCAAAAACTGAAACTATTAGGAAATGCCCAAACAATGATATAAAGCTCAATAATGCACCTTTCACGTGCAAGACCAACAAGTTTGCCACATGAACCAAGCCCAATTACAAACACCTAACAAATTCAACTATTATCATGATTAGGGGACTCAAACCAAGACACTTCTAATAAAACTGGATTTGATATCATGTTAATCAACTGTAGACCCAAAAACTTGAGCTATTAATAAAGGGCGCAAACTATGATATAAAGCTCTCTAACACCAATCTTACAAAATGTTTCTAATGTGATTCTCTAGATCCTTGGTAGCAAAATTTTGTGCTATTGATACATACGTCAACTACGATTTAAATAGAATTCAATTGATTAACCGGATTGACTCTTGTGAATGGCCATGAATAGAATTAACATGCAAATGATATTTTGTTAAGAACTAACAAACAAATAATTTCTGCAAAATTGAAAATACAAAAACCTAATGAGTAAAAGCCCTATGCTCTTAGGCCCACATCTAATTAGGTGAGTAAGCACTATGATGATCTCCATCATTTTCTCTAATGATACCATTGATTCATTACATAACCAGTAACTGGTTGCTGCTTTACTTTTTCTATTTATTTCTTTGTGGTACCATCATAAATTCATAGTGGTTGTCCTCTTAGAGTATAGCAATGATTATTTCAGGCCAATAGGAGCTGTCATATACTCGTGTCGGAATAACCTTAAGATGTGCTTAAGGAGTACTGATAGTGCTACTGATACCTCTGAGATCGCAAAGGTGTGAAAATCACAGTTAATGCAACTACATATTCTTCCTTATATATGAATATTTTGGGATGAGCCGTCACCAAATTTCCTTTGCCCTTGCAAATGTTCAGGCATATGGTGGAGGTGGCTCTCAAAATTCAAGCTCCTTTATCATAAGAATGGATGAATATAATCAGTGGCATTTAGCGAATGCATCATGATGGCCAAGGTATGAAATACCATTTTTAGATTACTGTGCCTTCTTCTTTCTGATATGTTTCTCCTGGTATGGTTTCATAGCAAGACACTCATGGATTTTTTTTCCCTTGCTGATGCTACTATCTCTTATATGCTGATATCATCATCTCAATCTTTCTCAATGCACATATGTGTCTCGGTTTTTCTTATTTTATATTTGTGATGGTAATTTAATTGCATTAAAATATTTTCAATTAAATACATCTACAAAAAAAAAAAAAAAAAAACTCTGAAAAACCTTAAATTCTAAAAGTAGTTTGAGGACTAATAAACAAACGTCAGAAATGCTACCCTATAATTCCCTTCCGTGTGCAAATACAATCAAATGGATTCAGCTCTGTTAATTGTTAAATACAAAATTACTAAGTCTCTCACATAACTGTACTCTTATACTTTCCATAAATCATAGCGATCTGCATCTGTCTGTTTACAAACTGTATGGCTTACACCTGTTTCCAACTTTATAATTTTATCCACTCTCCCTAATTCCTTACATGCACTTACTTGGGCACACTCCCCTTTCAGCTGCACTTAGAGAAGTATCACCAATATTGACTTCATCCTTATCACGAATCATATCGATCTGGATTTCTCTGTTTGCATCTTTTTAACTTAACCTATTTGTTTTCAACTGTGTCAACTTATCCATGCTTCCCTAAATCCTTAGGTGCACTTACTTTGGCCAAGTTCCTTTCAGTGCACTTAGAGTTAGCACTAGAAGCTGTGATATCTCTCATTATCTCTCCTATCTTTCAGTGCACGGGTTCGGAAATTTTATTTCCAATCTTGCGTTTGGACCATCTGAAGGGATTGGCTTTCCAACCCCACCAGCCTCCACAGGATTTTGGTTTTCCAACCCCCCATATGGGTTTGGCTGGAATGGGATTAAAATTTTATTCAAGGAAAAATTGTAATTATATATATATATATATAAAATTTATTTATAATTAAAAATTTCCTAACTATAAAATACTGTGTGTGAATTAGTTAATGGTTTACTAAGTCAATGGTTTCATGGGGTCATAGTACGTACATAAGATAGAAGAAATACAACAAATTAATTAATGAGGTCTTTTCTTTGGTGTGAGACTGCTTGTCTTCCTTTTCCAAGTGACAGAGCTGGAAGACTTGGACATGAATTATTTTATAAGTTGCATGGCTTGTCGAAGCTTCTCCTTAATTTCCTCACAATTATTAGTTGCATAGAAGAAAGACAGTTTGTGCCTTCATTTTCTTGGTCACCAGAGTGACTGAGTGGAGCCAAACCAAACACATACCCTACAAAGAGTCAAAGAGACATCATTTTTCTTCAAATATCCAATCCTATCATCATTTTCTTAAAAAAATTCTCTGTTTGTGTTTCTTAGGAAGCTTCATGGAAAGCATGCTGCTTAGCATCCAATCCACCTCTCTCTCCATCTCTAATATATTTCTCTATTCTCTTTCTCATCAGACACCCACCATGATTTCCATTGCTTGAAATTGAACCTGATCATCAACTTTCTTCTTCTTCAATCTTCGTCTTCTCCTTTTAGCTCCATCATCAGTAACATAAACCACCTATATATATATATAGTTTTTCTCCTGTCAGTTCGACCTGATATATTGCATGTGGGCCATAGATTATGGAAAAACATTGACAAGTGCATGCAGACCAAGTCAAAGCATTTGAATCTAATGTCCCACATTTAAGGCACTGATTTTATATCAGGTCAAATTGACAGTAGAAAGATTATATATATATTGCTCAAGAATCCACACTTACTGCTGATTTCCCACCTCAAAGCTCTATGGGTCTCCCAAACCCCTCTCTCCTTCTTCCTATATTTTTCAAGAGAATGCAGTTGGTTCTCACCCACCTGGACAAAATAGATTTTGCGGGTGTGGTTTCAGTTCTTTGTTTTTGTTTCAAGTCTCTATTTAAGCTCTTCACCTTCCAAATTATTGTGGCAACAGGCATGTTTAAGCTGAACTTTTTTTTTATACTTGTCTGGTTGTTCCAAACACACATTAGAAACTTTATTATTAAATGGTAACTTTCTCTGTGGTTCATTGCCTGATTTACACATTAGAAACTTTATTATTAAATGGTAACTTTCTCTGTGGTTCATTGCCTGATTTTACACTATTTTCATGATTAAGAGAATTGCAAATTCAAGGGAATAATCTGAATGGCTCTTTCCCAAAAAGTTTTGGACAACTTTCTCGTCTTATCATTTTGTGCATAGATAACAACAATCTTGGGGGTTCGTTACCTGATTTAAATGTATTTGTGTCCTTGAAAGAACTACGTATTCAAGATAATCTTTTGAATGGGACCTTGCCCAAAAGTACATGAAAGCTTTCAAAGCTTGAGCTTTTTGTTGTGTCTTCAATTTTTTTGGAATGTACTATTACTGAATCTATCTCTCAAGATTAAGTTCTTTGGACTTGATCTTCTAACTTATTAACTTTGAACTTCAAGGATAGTTGGGTTCCTCCGTTTCAAATTGGCTGATAATTTTGACTTGTGCAACAAATTCTTTAATTCCTTGTTCAGAATTCCTTGAAATCTTCTTCACAGCAACAAAACTATTCACATCTTTCAAGAATCCTTTATGCACTTGCCCAGAACAACCCTCTCCGATCCAACAGTTATGCTTGCTCCAAGTATTATCTTCTCTTTTGTCAAGAGAATCGAAATTCGGTGGGACTACTTGAAGAGTATTTGTATTTACATGTGTTTTGTTTTCTTGATTACGTTGTAATTTGCATATCAGTAAATAGCGGTTTATGGAGAAGAAAGTGTAGTTACAATGCATCTATTGTATAAGAATTTTTTTTTTTTTTAAGAATCTATTGTATAAGATTTTGTTACAAGTTTTCCATGATGATTTTGAAAAATGAAAAATTACATGCCTTTACGATGAATTGTTTGTGGTGGTTCACTTTCTTTTATCCATGCTTTTATCCTTATTGTATAAGAGTTAGCACTAGAAGCAGTGATATCTCTCCTAGCTCTGGCGTGCAAAACTCATGTCATCTGTATTTTCTTATTCCAGTTTTTGTTTATGGGAATTCTTGTAGCTTTTATCATATTCTGGCAGCTTTAGAGGTTTCTTCTAGTTATATATGGAAGTACTGTATTTTGCTTGGATGTTAGGAAGGGCTGTTCAAGGAGGATTATTAAAGCTTTCAATTGGGTAAAGACGACTATTCATAAGTGGTCAGATTCTTGATTTTTGATTAACAGGGATACATAAGCATTCCATCATAAAAAGAGCCAAATACAAGCCAGAGCAGCAAATGAAACAAGCGCCCATGAAGTGGACACAAGAGTCAAGATAGACACCCATGGTATTTAAGATTCTTTCTGTATGTGTTTGAACCTACTATTTGTAATCTAAAAGTTACTTATACCAATTTGGGGAAAATGGGTCATGGGTTCAATCGGAACCATAAATTAAACCAAAAGAATTGAATGAAATTTCTACAATACATTCATGTGTTGTGATTTGATACACGGGAGAAAGCAAAGCAAGATTTAATGGAAAATAAGCTAGATTGTGAAACATGTTTGATGAAACACTAATCACACTCCCCATAACAAAATAATCTTGTGTCAGAATATGGAGGTAAACAACTCTTGTTGGTGAGAAAACTTTAACACTACCTTCATGCCAAGATGAAGTTCGACTGTCGTGCTTGACTTTATTTTTTCATTTTTTAATTAGTTATATATATATATATATATATATTCTTAATTTGTCAATTTACCCTTTTGCTCTTCTTTAATAAATCTTCTAAAAAACAGCATGATAAGTTTATCATTTTGCCCTCGTTCCATTAACGAAATTTTTAAAAACCCTAACGTAATTGGACGGTAGAGATCTAACTAACCATAAACTTAAACTATGGGGGACCTGTATGGCTAATACTGAAATAGGGGGACCAGAGCGCATAATAGGGCAAACTAGAAGGACTAAAAACATTTTTACCCATTGTTATATGAGCTTTAAAAGAGGTGGAGGGTGGTTACTTGTTAGGTCTCTAACTTGTAATTGAAGAGTGCATGTTCTATGTTAATTGAGGGTGGATGAGCATAACATCGTTGATTATTACAAATTGAAATAATAGATGTTCTTGGTGATTTTTGTTTTTTGTTTGTTATTTTTTTTATAGGAAACTTGTGGCCGTCGGATCTTGGTATGATAGATGATGATGCAGCATCTTTCGACCAAAATCATCAGTGTGGTCTTAATTGTCACTCCAAATTCATGTTAATGGATTAAATTAAATTAAATAAACTGAAACTATGAAGACATGGAAGATCAAATATGAGTAATCAGCAATCAGTTGTTGTTGTCCTCTAATCTATATGGAACAACAACAACTTCTTTATTGATATTTTCAACACAAGATCAAGATTCAATACTCAAGAGTTAATTCTGAGTTTTTGGTTTTGTAAAAAACAAACTTTTTAAAGAAAATTTATATTATTTTCTATAAACTATAATTTGATACAACCATAGTGAAAAAATTGTTGATACTAACTGGGACTCACCTATAGAACATGCATTATTGCATCCATGTGTTATAAGACTATAAAGTAGACATAAGAGTCGAGATAGATAACTATATGATTTAAGATTCTTTCTATATATTTTTGAACCTACTACTTGTATTCTAAAAGCTTTCTATATATTTTTGAACCTACTACTTGTATTCTAAAAGTTACTAGTACCAATTTGGCGAAAATGGGCGCTCCAATATAAACTAGTCCAATTAAGTTGCATACCTGCATATGCTGCTCTTACTCTCCATTTTATGGAAACTGGAGTCCCAGTCATAGAGTGAAATATTTACCGATAGTGAAAGTCTATAGTCTCCATTAATTGCAATTATTGTAATCACACTCCCCAAAACAAAATAATAATGAGTCAGAAAATGGAAAAATTCGGTGTCTTCTGCGGTCTATTATCTATATACTATATATGATAATGCACAATACATGCTTCACTGTTTACGGGTTTCTTCATGAAGGCAACATGACTGCTTCCTTTTTTTTTTTTTTATTTTTTTTTTTAAATATAAATGTCTACCATTACTCTTTATTTTAAAGAAGCCTAGAAATCAACAAAGTTTACGTGTATGTTGAAAGGTCGAAGTCAAAGACGATATTCCCAACCCCCAAGTCAACGCCAAATTTCAACAAACGTCGTTAAGAAGATCGTTGATTTTTTTTATTTCATTTAAGTAGATATTGTTAGGAAGCACAAGCACGGATACGGATATAGATATGAGATATGGATACGGCAAGATATAGGGATACGATAAATCTCAAAAAACTAGGATACGGATACAGCAGAAATACGTCAATTAAAATAATATATATTTATATTTTTTTAAAATAAGAATATATAAAAAGATATTTGGATATTTATATTTATATCTGTTGAAAGTTAGCCCATCAGAAGTTCAATGATCCAAAATTAGAAGCCCAATCAAGCCCAAGAAGACCCGAAGCCCAATCTACAGCTTCAACCAAACCATATTGTCATTTATACAAAACTGTGTCGTTTTGGTGGAAATCTGATCTAATCAGATTGTTGAGCTGATGTGGAGCATTACAATTGGCTTCAGTGGATTGCTAGCTGATTCAGATGATAAGGCTATATAAAGGAGGCTGATGGAGAGAGAAAGGCTTTCAGTTCACTTCTCAGATTTTAGGGTTTTATCTTCTAAAGTTCTCTGAAAAGCTCTCAAACCAGTTTGAGTGATTCTGGTGTAAAACTAAGTGATCTTCTTCTTCTTCTTCTCTTACTGTATTTATCACATATTTGTAATCTTGTGAGGCCTGAGTGCTATCTGTGTTTTTTCGTGTGAAAGATTGAGGGATTACTGGGTGTATTTGAAGATTGAGAAGAGGTTTTAGGTCTGGTTGCTTGTGGTGACAGATCTAGGTGCTGTATAGGTTTTCTTGACTTGTTTAGGTTGATTTCATTTTGACCCATGTATTTTTGAAATTATAATTTGACCCCGTTTTGTACTAAAATATTTATGATTTTGCCCCAAACGTATCCCTACCGTATCCATGCCGTATCCCCCAAGTATCCTCCACGTTGACTTTTGAAAAAGTCAACGGATACACCATTTGGTGTATCAGATACGTATCTTAGTGTATCCAGGGAGTATCGAAACTGAATATGAGTTCGATACGAGTTACCTTTACCAAATGGAGTATCCGTGCTTCCTTGAGATATTGTAAAGGATAACTCTGTGTAATTATATTTATCTTTGTACTTATCCTTATTTTGTATAGTTTAGCTCAAACTCTCCCATCTCTTGTTAGTCTCCTAGTCTAGTACATACTCTTCCAACCGTAGTCTTTAAGTTTCATTGTACAAGTCATCTACGAGGCTTCTAGCTTATATATATATATATGTGTGTGTGTGTGTGTGTGTAACAACAATGATCCAAATATATAGAAAATTAATCTAAACATCTATATGGTATCAAAGCATTCATAACTCAAAAGAGTCCATCGATCCAACATGACCACCATCACGTTGCATATTCTTCCTCCAACTCGGTAATAGTCATCTCTTTTTCCTCCTCATCCCATGACATGAGTTCTTCCGCAAACATAATCATCTCTATCAATATCGCTGCTCAAACATCGCTGAAACTCATGACAACAAACTACCGCTCCTGGAAACTTCAATTCCACACCTTCTTATTGGATTTGATCTCATGGGTTTTGTTGACAGACAACGCCCATGTCCTCCGGCCACCACCACAACCGGTGACAACACCGCACCAAATTTTACCACACCAAATCCGGCCTATAACATATGGATTAGACAAGATCAGCTATTGCTAAACGCAATACCTGGATCTATATCCTCGTCCATTATCCCATTTATCGTTTTCGCCAAAACTTCATAAGATGCATGAACTACACTCACCAATACCTATGCAAAACCCTCAAGAGGACACATTATGCATCTCAAAGGTGTGCTCACCAACATCTCCAAAGGTACTCAATCCATCACCGAATACATGCAATATGCAAAGAGTGTCGCAAATGAACTGGCCATGCTTGACGCATCAGAAAATCCTAAAGACTTAACCGTAAAAATTCTGAATGGCCTGGGTGATGAATTCAGAGACATATCATCAGTTGTTCGTGCCTGTGACTCACCACTTATGTTTGAAGAACTCCATGAAAAACTTCTCAATTCTGAGGTCGTTTTGAAACAAGAAGTTACAAGAATTCAAACACTTTCTATTACTGCCAACTATGTTGCCAAACCCCCCTCTGGTGGTCACCAATCAAATTACAATCGACACAACAACACCAACAACAAACCATTCACCCTATACAACTCTAACAAGTCGGATGATTTTACCTCCGTAAATCCTAGAAACTCCCCTCGGAATCAATCAAATGGGCCAATACTATATCGCGGCTTCTGTCAACTCTATGGAGAACAAGGACACACAACCAAAAAGTGCTTCGTATACAATTTTACACTAGCCCGACCACACATGCAATAGTTGAACCAGCTCCACCAGCCGAGCCACTAAAACTAGTCGCCAAAACAGTGGCAGCCGAGAGCTCACTTCACCGTTCCGTTGATCTCCAAGCCTATATGACTTCTTGATTCCGGTGCATCTCATGATGTCACCGCAGACCTCCAAAATCTCTCCATGTACTCACCTTATGATGGTTCTCATTGGTGACGGCTCAGGTTTGAAGATCATGTATACTGGCTCTCTCTACTTGCCCTCTAAATCTTCATCTTTTTTACTAATTGATGTTTTATGTGTGCCAAATATGACTCAAAATCTGATATTGGTCTCGAATTTTTGTGTCTCGAATCAAATTGCTTTTGTATTTTACCCTTTTCTTTTGTTGTGAAGGATCTCCGTATGGGGGCATGGCTCATACAAAGACGGACTAGGAATGGAGTCTACAAGTGGCTTTCTCATGCTCGGCCAGAAATACCCCTTATCATCGCCTTTTCTAGTGTCAAAGCCACAATCCCTGACTGGCATCACCGCCTGGGCCATCCGTCATCAAGAATTATTTCTAAGTTAGTGTCTTCCCAAGCTTTGTCTGTTGTGTCGTCGAATAAGCCTAGCAATCCATATAGTGCGTGACAAATTAATAAAACTCACAAATTACCTTTTTCAACTTCAACTGTTCTCAGTTCTAAACCGCTTGAAGTCATCTATTCAGATGTTTGGAGCTCTCCAATTATCTCTAGAGATGGCTATAATTTCTATGTGCTATTTGTTGATCATTTTACAAAATATATATGGATGTATCCTTTAAAAAATAAATCTGATGTCCATACAGTTTTTATTCGCTTTAAACCCCTGGTTGAATTTTTTTTTAAACACTCCATCATCTCACTCTATAGTGATAATGGTGGTGAATACATCACACTTAGGCATACCCATACAAATCATGGCATCTCCCACTATATTATACCACCTCACACGCCGGAACACAATGGTGTCTCCGAGCAACGTCATAGACATATTGTAGAGATAGGATTATCACTTCTCACCCATGCCTCACTACCACTTACATTTTGGTCCCAAGCATTCACCACTGCTGTGTACCTAATTAATAGGATGCCTACACCTCTGTTACACATGATATCACATTTTGAAAAAAATATTTGATAAGCAACCATTGTATGCCAAACTACTTGGTTTTGGGTGTTTGTGTTATCCTTGTATTAAACCATACAACAATCATAAGCTAGAATCTATGTTGAAATCATGCATCTTCATAGGATACTCATTGTCACAAAGCGCGTACCATTGCCTAGACCTTGAAACCGATCATATGTTTGTGTCTCGCCATGTCAACTTCGTTGAGTCAGTTTTCCCATGCCACACGCTACATAAGAGTCTCCCACGTCCTGATCCTAACACATGCACTATTTGGTCATCTCCTATCTCTCTTATAGTGACCATCCCAGTCTTCCATGCTCACTTATCAACAAGACTAGTTGTGCATGAGATAACTCGTCGAACTTCTCTCCATGAATCCAGAGCACAAGCTGCGGCACCAACGCCTTCCCAGCCGCTACACTTGACGTCTGCTGCTGCACCTTCTTTCACTGCTGCTGTCACCGTTGACAGCAGCTATGCTCTTGTCGTCGAACCTGACACCAGCCGAGACACCATAGCTGCACCTTATAACGCACCAGCTCTGCCTCCATTTTCGACCACGCAGCCACAAGCTCCAGCACCAACTGCCATTCATCCCATGGTAACTAGGTCAAAGAACAATATCCACAAGCCTCTCAAGAATTATCTCTCACAAGTGTTCTTTCGCCTACTCAAATTGAGCTTACATACGTGTCTCAAGCTTTAAAATTTTCGGAATGAAGACGTGCCATGTCTGAGGAGTTTAATACTCTCATTCGAAATGAAACATGGGACTTGGTTCCCTCAAACCCGTTCTATAACGGAATGGGGTGCAAGTCGGTATTTCGCATAAAAAGGTCTCCGGATGGTTCTATCTCCAAGTACGAAGCTCGTTTAGTGGCCAAAGGGTTTCACTAGTGGCCTGGTGTGGATTACACTGACACTTTCAGTCCCGCAGTTAAGACTACTACAATCCGGGTTCTACAAGGCATTGCGGTCTCGCGAGGGCGGTCTGTTCGCCAATTGGATGTGAACAACGCATTCTTTCAGGGTCATTTAGCTGAGAATATATTTATGGCACAACCACCCAGATTCACGGATCTCGCGCTTCCATTACATGTCTGAGTCATCTTAAGAAAGCCATCTATGGTCTCAAATAGGCACATCGAGATTGGTACAATGAACTTCGGTAGTTTCTCCTCCAAAATGGTTTTGTTAATTCTCACTCTAACACCTCATTATTCATCTTCAATGCTAACGGTTGTGTGATTTTTTTGTTAGTATATGTTGATGATATCATAGTCACTGGCAATAGTGGTGCACTTATTGACAGGTTTGTTGTGACCCTTGCTCGACGTTTCTATATTAAAGATTTTAGTGTTCTATCATACTTTCTTGGAGTTGAGGTCATTCCATGCTCGGATGGCATGTTTCTCTCTCATAAGAAATACGTGACTGATCTTCTCACTCACACCAAGATGATTGACTCAAAACCGGTGGTCACCCCTCTCCTTATAGATCACACTCTTACACTACTTGATGGTACTTCTCTCACGGAAGCCATTGAGTTTCGTCAGGTGATCGGCACTCTACAATATCTGTCTTTCACTCGCCCTAACATCGCATTCGCTGTGAACAAACTTGCACAATTCATGCATCGCCCAACAACATGACACTGGTCCCTCACAAAACGGCTTTTATGCTACCTGTGTGGGACACTTAGCCATGGGTTGGTAATCCATCGCGACTCACCAATATCTCTACATGTGTTTTCTAACGCACACTGGGCAGGTAATCAAGATGACCGTACATCCACAAATGCTTATGTTGTCTTTCTTGGGTCAAATGCTATCTCCTGGTGCTCTTGTAAACAACGCTCAGTCGCCAGGTCTTCCATTAAAGCCAAATACAGAACCGTTGCCACCACTGCTTCAGAGGTAATTTGGCTCTCCTTTCTCTTGCAAAAGATGCTTATCATGAGCTATACTCCCCTAATAATCTACTGTGACAACATCGGTGCCACCTATTTATACTCTAACCTCGTTTTTCACTCAAAGATGAAACACATTGCCATTGATTTCCATTTTGTTCGGGAAAAGGTTCAAATCAATCAGCTCCGGATATCACATGTTTTGTCCTCTGTTTAACTAGCTGATTCTCTCACCAAGCCTCTCTCCAGGACAAGATTATGTCTATAACGGTCCACGATTAGTGTTTATGATATGCCCACTATTTTGCGGGGACGTGTAAAGGATAACTCTGTGTAATTATATTTATCTTTGTACTTATCCTCACTTTATACAATTTAGCTCAAACTCTCCCATCTCTTGTTAGTCTCCTAGTCTAGTACATACTCTCCCAATCGTAGTCTTTAAGTTTCATTGTACAAGTCCTCTACGAGGCTTCTAGCTTATATATATATATATATGTGTGTGTGTGTGTGTGTGTGTGTGTGTGTGTGTAACAACAGTGATCCAAATATAAAGAAAATTATTCTAAACATATATGGATATTTCATTTATACTTGCAAAAAACTCAGAAAAAAAAAGGGCAATGAGAGGATCCTATCTTTACATGTACAAATGTTAATGGGGATGGGTGACCCTCCCTGCACCCCGCCCCATTTATTTTTTGAAAACCCATCCCCTCATAAAGCCCCTCAATAGATGAAGTGGGGCAGGGTGGGGCGGGGTATGCTTTCCCCATCCCCACCCAATTTACCTCATTTAACCCATTTATTTAAATTATTTATTAAAATCTTGTCCAAAAAAATATATTTGTTAAAATAATAAATATATAACCCAGTGAATATGATTTATATATAAAATAATTATAAAAAACTATTGAAAATCATATCATAAATATAAATCTCAAAACTAAACAAATAAATCAATTATTTTAAAACATAAAAATTAAACTAAATAATAAAATAAATAAATATTATATTTTAAGAGGGACGGGGCTGGACGGGAATTTAAAACCCATTCCCACCCTATACCCATTACGGGTTTTATTATCTATCCTCATCCTCGTCCCATTCCCATCAAATTGATATCTATCTCCACCCCATAAGTGCGGGTCCCCAGGGGACCCCGTCTCCGCGAGTTATTTTACCATCCCTATCAACATGCCCCCTTATTACCGACACCATCATCTCCCTCTCCCTCTCCCTCTCCCATTATAGACTCGTCCTCCCCAGATACGGAAAGAGGAGAGTCGACAATGTTGGTGAACCCATACCCCACCTTAGAATGGCAGCCCGACCGCCGGAGTTACAGAGAACCACCTTCGTCATCGGAAAAGGGGTGTTCCTTCCTCTTCATTAAGTAAAGAGCGAAATGGGAGCCTTTCTCCAACCCAAAGCCCGACCTTGAGGGGTAGTCGCGGGCCTCTTTGATATCTGAATCGATTGACATGTCATAGGGTAAAGAGAAGAAATCTGGCTTGAAGGAAGGGACTGAAGTTAGAAATTTAAAAAAAAAAAAAAAAACCAAAGATGGCTTGAAGAAGGAAGAAAGAAGATTTTGAAATATCTGAAGTGATGAAAAATGGTGGGAGAAGTTGATACAGTGGCCTACTTATAGGCGAAGAGAGGCCTTTACCATTGGTTCAATTTGGACCGTCGAAAGAAATCAGGGGTAGAGATCTCTCCAAGCAGCTGCTGCGATTGGACGTTTGATGGCTGCACATGCAGGCTTTTTGACCAGAAGGTTGACCCCTGCATGACACGTGGTAGCGAGCAATGATGGCATGCGAACGTTGCCTATTCACGCGTCCTGATTTTAGCACCCCAATATGCAACAGTTACTGTAGCATTAAATGCAAGCCCCACTGAACCTAGCCTCTACACTATAGCTAAACTGAAGCAAGAGAGATTAGAATAACCGGAGAAAGTCCTCCATGTGGTTTCCTCTCTAAGCCTCCATCACTTCTTTTAATCTCCAAAATTGGCGAAGGACCAAAGAAGAATTTTCCACCCAGATACAAGGAAGAGACATAAGCCAAGATACCACCTAGCTACTCCTAGAAAGAAGAATCCTAAATCAAATATGAATACCTACCTCCTCTCTCAGATCAAGCCAGCAAGCCCAGCAATCCTGGTAATCCCTAAGTAGCTCGCCGTGGAGTTCTCCTCAGAATCCTGTCACAGAGCTCGACAAGGTACCCCGCTGCTGCACCAGACAGGTATCCCGCTACTAAGATCAATAGGGTACCCCGCCATTACATCAGCAGGGTACCTCGCTTCCGCATCAGACAGGCATCCATATACTACATCTGCTAAGTACCCCGCTTCTACATTCAGCCAGGTACTCCGCTGCAAGAACATCCGATATCAGGATACCCTGTCGACCAAGCACCTAACAAGGAAAGCATAAAACTAGCAAGAGGCAGGGTACACAAGAACCCAGATGAACCCAAATACCTTTAGGGATCCTGGTAACCCCTAAGTAGCCCGACATGGAGTTCTACTCAGAATACTGTCACAGAGCTCAACAAGGTACCCCACTGCTACACCAGACAGGTATCCCGCTATTAAGGTCAATAGGGTACCCCGCCATTACATCAGCAGGGTACCTCGATGCCGTATCAGACAGGCATCCATATACTACATCCGTTAAGTACCACGCTTCTACATTCAACCAGCGGATATCAGGATACCTCACTGCAAGAACAGCAGATATCCGGATACCTCGTCGACCCAGCACCTAACAAGGAAAGCATAAAACTAGCAAAAGGCGGGGTACACGAGAACCCAAATGAACCCAAATACCACCAGGGATCCTCTCGCCAGATAACCACAAGAAACACTCACATAATCTTAAATCCATATGTCCAGGCGGACAAGTCTTGAGACTTTAAAACAAGGGTGGTAAAACGCGGTTGTTCATGTCTTGATAATAAGGTAGATTTTTCCCCGCCATGCAAAAAATCCATTGGAATAAGGAGTCCACTCTTATTAGAATCCTCCCCAAAAGGAATCACTTGATTTGGATAATAAAAACTCCTACAAGATCGTCTTCTAGAAGGAAAGAAAGTCATGTGATCGTCAAAACCCTAGACCGAAAGTATATGAGTGCATGGCAAGCAACGGGACTTATATATATGACACTACATTCACCAAGAAAGAGGATCGAAAATTCACCTCCTCAAACCCTACATTCGCATTCAGTTCTACTTATCGATAGGCATGACCAAGCCATCTCCATCACCTAACAAAAACCTTGAATACCGCCACATATCGCCATAGCCCTAATTTCATTAGTTGTATATATATTTTCATCAATAAAAGCGCACCTGTTAATCATTTCTTGTATGAGTTCTAGTTTGGTTTGACAAGAATCTTGTTGGTATCGAACTACGTGCTACCCCTCCGACTGGGATCTATCTCGATCTTGGTACTTAAAGTTGTTATTTGGAGATTCACCCCAATGATAATTTTCCATTAACACTTTTAGTACCGTTTGTGGAAAGTATCTTCCTAACATTTACAAAGAAGCTGTCCAAGTTCTACCCGGTGAAGCAGAAAGATGAGACTTCGATCCTCTCAGGCTCATTCAGCTCCATTGGGACCCTTGTCACTCGCTTCCACCAAAAACGTCAAAGATGGGGTAGAGGATCCAGGAATGATAACCCGGTACCAATACCCCCTCCGGTCACAACTGCAAGTAGGGGTGGGCAAAAAATCGGCTAACCGAACCGAACCGAACCAATGGATCGAATCGGTTGGACAGGTTTTTTATCGGTTTTTATCAGGTAACCGGTTCAGTGCAATTGGCTTTTTAAAAAAATCGACCGGTTCAGTTTTTTTCAAGTTTGACCTTTAAAATCGAAAAACCGAACCGGCAACATAGCATATATATAAAAAAAAACAACCTAATTTCTATCTTCACTCTTTAGTCTTCAGTCTCAGAGCAGCCATAGGCCCACACCCACACACTTCACGCTTGAAGCCGTAAACATTTTCGTCTCTTACCACTCGTCGTCAATCTGTCATCTTCCACCGGTCGTCGACGATCTGTCATCTTCCGCCGGTCGTCGACAATCTGTCATCTTCTACTCGCCGAGTCGCCACTCGTCGTCTTCAACTCATTTAGTCGTTCGTCGATCAGCAAGGTCGTGGACACGTTGGTCTCGTCCTTTGGTCCTTCAATTTCAGGTATGTATTTCAATTTTCAACTATTCTTTCCTTTAATTTCAGGTATGTATTTCTACAACTGTGTGGCTTTTTTGCTTCTTTTCCCTTTGGCTGTTGTTTGCTGTCTCATTTAGGCTTTTTTGCTTTTTTTTAATTTTTTAATTTTGCGTCTTTCCCCTTCAATTTTTCTTTTTTGCTGTTTGCTGTCTTCACATGCTGAATTTGCTGTTTGCTGTCTTCACTCTTCACTCTTCAACATGCTGGACACATAATCAAGCATAATTTTTTACTGTTTGCTGTCTTCAATTTTGATGTCTTGACTTGGTGGAAAGTTAATAGTGCACATTATCCCATTTTGGCATTGATTGCAAAAGATGTGTTGGCATTGAATGAACCTTTCTCCAAAAGGATCAGGGAGGCGTGGTTACCCCAAAAATTCAGGATGCCCTTCGATAAGTATTCCGGAACAGAGGATCCCATTAGTCACCTGGAAAGCTTTGTCCACCAGATGGAAGTCCAGAATGCAACCCGGTCATCCATGTGCAGGATGTTCCCTTCGACCTTGATCGACTGTGCCAAAACATGGTTCAGGAAATTGCCACCAGGTAGTGTTGATTCTTTCTCTAAACTTACCACAACTTTTTATGCATAGGTTCAAGGAATCAAGCCTTGTCCTAAGGACCCTATCTTGCTTCAGTATGTGATCCAGGAGCTGGGTGAAACCTTGAGGTCTTATGTGGAGAAATTCCATAAGGAAGCAATCCAGATGGGAGTATTCGAAAAAAAAGAAACCTTGGCTAATTTCCGAAGAAACTTTTGGGTAGGCAGACTATTTCGCTCTTTTGCTAAGCATCCACCAGAAACTTACCAGGAATCCTACAATCGAGCTTTAGAACAAGTAGACATAGAAGAGCAACTCCAGATCAAGGTTGAACATGATGAAGCCTGGTTGACCCCGCGTCCTAAGAAGGAGGCTCCAAAGCCCGTACTAGTCAATAGATTCCAGAATCAACCCCCAAAAAGGTCAACCTACAGGCCGCCTCATATTCTATCGTACCAGGAAAGGTACCTGACTAGAAGATCCCCCCTCTGGGGATTGCCCCCTAGGGCGACCCCTCTGAAAGAAATTGCCTGGGTAGAAGGGAAGAAGATGGATATAATCACTACACCCCCCTTAATGCTTCAAGAGAATCCACTACCTTGCCATCCGGGATAAAGGCCTGCTCAGGAAGCCGGGTCCTATGAAAGTCCCAACTGATAGGAGAAACCAGTACAAGTATTGCGATTTCCATGAAGATGTCGGACACAACACTTATGAATGCTATATCCTCTACAATCAGATCGAAGGATTGGTAAGTGGAGGCCTGCTGACAGAATTTCTACAACATGTACGAGATAGCATCAATGAAGGGAAACAGGTACAAATCGAGATACGAGAGGCGGTAGAAAGAAGGAGGGATGGAGAGGAGGATCTGATGCAGCAGATCCAGGTGATTCATACCATTAGTGGAGGCTCTACCTTGGCTGGAACTTCCAACAATTCGAGAAAGAACCACACAAGAAAGATTCCTAGGCTCAACACAAGTCATGAGATATTCAAAGTCAGCAATGGATCCTGAGATCCTACCGCTCTACCAAGATTATCTTTATATAGGAAGATGTCTACAATACAGTCCAACCATATGACGATCCCATGGTAATCTCGGTACAGATTGCCAACTACCAGGTTCACCGTGTCTTGATCGATACTGGAAGCAATGTTGACATCCTATTCAAGGGAGCCTATGAGCCACTTAACTTGAAGAATTCCTTCTACAACAGCTGTACCTTACTTTTGTATGGATTAATAGGGGACTCTATAATGCCCATAGGATCTAAAATGATGCCAGTGATAGTCAGAGAATCTCCATTTCAGTAGAACGTGATAACATAGTTCATCGTGGTGGATACCCCGTCTGCTTACAATGCCATTTTGGGTAGGCCCTTCCTCTTAGGGATTAGGGGGGATACTATCCATCTACCATAATGTCATAAAGTTTCCAATGAGAACAAAAGTGGGAGAAGTTAGAGGGGATCAACAGGTAGCGCGCAATTGTTATGAGGTATCTACTAATCCAGTCGCGCTTGCCAGACAGTGCACGCATGTGGCCAATAAAATGAACCCGGGTACGTCGGAACATGGTCATTATGTCATGGAAGAAAAAGAGGTACCAGACATAATCATAGAAGAGCACGAAGATGAAGAGCGGGGTTGGACCAGTGGCCATCCCGTGGATCAGTTAGAAGAAGTACTTGTCAGGGGAGAAGATCTCACTATGGTGGTGAAAGTTGGGATTGGATCCTGTAATCAAGGAAGACCTGATAAAGCTCCTCAGAGAATACAACGATATTTTTGCTTGGAACCATGAGGAAATGCTCAACATTCCTCTTAGCCTGGCCACTCATAGGTTGGTAGTAGACGCAACCTTCAAGCCAGTGAAACAGAAACGAATACATTTCAACGCCGAACAGAACACCGCAGTCCAGGAAGAAGTTGACAAACTCCTAAAAGCCCGATTCATCAAGGAGTCCTGATATCCCGAATGGATCGCCAATGTGGTCATGGTAACCAAATCTAACAAAAAAATGGCGAATGTGTGTGGACTACACCGACTTCAATCAGGCTTGCCCTAAAGATAGCTTCCCACTGCCCAAGATCGACCAGCTCATCGATTCTACTGCGGGAAACAAGCTCTTAAGCTTCATATATGCCTTCTCGAAATACAATCAGATCATGATGCATCCCTCAGATCAAGACAAGACCAGCTTCATCACTAGACAAGGCCTCTACTGCTATAAGGTAATGCCATTCGGACTTAAAAATGCTTGTGCTATATACCAGCATATAGTGAACAAATTGTTCAAGCAGCAGATAGGAAGATCCATAGAGGTGTACGAAGATGATATGATTACAAAATCTCTAGAAGCCGGACAACACCCAGGAGATTTACGCCAAACTTTCCAGGTAATAAAAAAGAATCAGATAAGACTGAACCCCGTAAAGTGTGCTTTCGGGGTAGCGGCAGGATAGTTCCCGGGGTTCATGGTACATGGAAGATGAATCGAGGCCTATCCCGAGAATATCAAGGCCATCCTAGATCTTAAGTCTCCCACAACACTCAAGCAGGCATAGGGATTGGCAGGCCGGATAGTAGCATTGAACCGATTCATATCCCGCTCCAAAGATAAATGCCTCCCGTTCTTCAAATTTATCAACCAGGGAAAGAAGCTGAAGTGGGATGAGCAAAGCGAATTGGCTTTCCAAGCCTTGATGGAGTACTTGGCTTGTCCCCTTCTACTAGTCAAGCCTCTTGCAGAAGAAGAACTCCAACTCTACCTAGCGGTCTTAAAAGCTGCCACTGGTGGGGCCTTAGTGAAGGAATGCAGTGACGGGGTACAAAGACTAGTTTTCTATGTGAGCCGTGCTTTCACCAAGTCTGAAAAAAATTACACCCTCCTAGAGAAGCTCGCCTGTGCCTGAATGTACTATGTGAGCCGTGCTTTCACTAAGTCTGAAAAAAATTACACCTTCCTAGAGAAGCTCGCCTATGCCTTGATAATTACAACCAGTGGTAATTACAACTAAAAAGCTCCGGCCTTATTTTCAGGCACACACTATCATGGTAGTCACCGATTAGCCCTTAAGAAAATTTTTCTAGAGGCCAGATGTATCAGGCAGGTTGGTTCTATGGGCCCTAGAGCTCACCCAATTTGACATTAAGTACAAAGCAAGAACCATAATCAAAGCACATGCCCTAGCCGACTTCATAATGGAGTTCAACGTGAATCCGGACCTAGTTACCAGGCCCGACCCTAGTCCGGATTAGACCAATCTGAATTGGCCTGAAGATAACAAGACCTGGATTCTATACACGGATGGGGCATCAAGTTAATCGGGATGCGGAGCATGAATCGTCGTGATAGACCCAAAGGGGGTCCAGAGGGAGTCGAATGCAGTCACTGCTTTAGGTTTGAGTTCAGAGCTACTAATAATGAAGCAGAAAATGAAGCCTTACTAGCAGGAATGAGAGTAGCAGAAGCCTTATGGACCGATTTCCTCCAAGTCAAGAGTGATTCCCAATTGGTGGTCAACCAGGTGTTGGGGTTGTACCAGGCAAAAGGTGACACTATGGTAGCGAATCTGGCTAAAGTTCGAGAAGCAATGACGGGATTTAAAGGCGTGAGGATGGAACAGGTACCCCGAGAGAAAAATCACTGGACGGATGTTCTGGCCAAGATTGCAGCAGGTGAGGGGCATACCTTACCAAGAGGGTACCCCTCCAACTGATACCCTGCTCCAACATAACCAAGGGGGTGGAGACCCTCCCAGTCAACCGACTACCTTGTTGGATGGATCCAATAGCGGACGACGTCTAAAGTGACACTCTCTCTGTAAATCAAAATCAAGCACGCAAGCTGAAGAGAATCACAACCCGGTATTGCCTTATAAACGGATTCCTTTACCGCAAAGGGAAATCCCTCCCCTTACTCAGATGCCTTCAACCAGATGATGCTACCTGGGCACTTGACAAGGTACATTCATGGGATTGTGGTAATCATACAGCAAGTGAGACACTAGCCTACCAGATACTTAGAATGGGCTACTTCTGGCCGACTATACATCAGGATGCAAAACAGTTTGCATAATCATGCGAGGCTTGCCAGAAGACAGCAAACCTCCATCACCTCCCTCCGGAAAGGCTCTCCTCAATCAGTACACCTTACCCCTTTGCTATCTAGGAACTAGATCTAATTGGCCCGCTTCCTACTGCACCTAGCCTAGCCAAGCCAAACATGCAGTAATAGCAATAGACTACTTCACTCGTTGGGTGGAAGCTAAGGCACTTGTCTAGATAACTGAAGAAAAGATCACCAGCTTTATCAAAGAGAATGTCGTTTACCATTTCGGTACCCCGATGGCCACCATAACTGATCTGGGAAAGCAATTTGATAACGCCAACTTCAGAGAATTCTGCGAGGACCAAAACATTGATCTCCGGTTTGCATTAGTAGCTCATCCTCAAACTAATGGGTTGGTAGAGGCTACCAACAAAACTATTAAGAAGCTCCTAAAGAAAAAACTCCAATAGAAGAAAGGATTATGGGTTGAAGAATTACCCAATGTGCTATGGGCATACAAGACAACCAGGAGGACTGTAACAGGGGAAACCCCTTACTCATTGGTATTCGGAACTAAAGCAGTCTTACCCATCGAGCACATACTTATATCTTTCCAGGTTCAAAATTACGAATTGGAAGATAATGGGGCTAAGTTGAGAGCCAATCTAGATCTACTCGAGGAGAAGCAATGTTGGATCATCGAAAAAGTAGCGGTGTACCAGAGTAAGATAGTTTGACACTTTAACAAAAGAGTAAGAACCCATAGTTTCAAGGAAGGAGACTTGGTCCTTAGAAAGGTAACCCAGAACACACGAAAAAGGTCCGACGGGGTACTAGCCCCTGACTGAGAAGTCCCCTACCTGATTAAGGCAATGCTTCGAGGTGGCGCCTACAAATTGGAAGACATGGAGGGATTTTCGGTAGATCACACAAGGAATACTGATCACCTCAGGAAGTTCTACCTTTAGAAATTCAATTTATATCGGTCGGAATACGTACCCCGATTTTATATTGTACTACTTGAGAAATTCAATAAAATCAGTTATCTGTCATACATGATTCTCCAATGTTCACTCTGTAAGCTCCACAACATGATTCGTCTATAACTTATTCTGCTGCCTTGGTCGGGGTATACCCTCCTCCAAGAAGCCTGATGCTAAAGTGGCCTAAGTTGCCTACAAGAACAGATCATTTTCGCCATTACTGATTCGCCTAAAGACTAGGAACCAAGAAGCCTGGTGCTAAAGTGGCCTAAGTTGCCTACAAGAATAGATCATTTTCGCCATTACTGATTCGCCTAAAGACTAGGAAATAGCCTTATGGCGCTCCTGCTACCTTAGTCAGGGTATACCCTCTTCCAAGAAACCTGGTGCTAAAATGACCTAAGTTGCCTACTATGACAGATCATTTTCTCCATTACTGAGTCGCCTCAAGACCAGGAAATAGCCTTATGGCGCTCCTGCTGCCTTGGTCGGGGTATACCCTTCTCCAAGTAGATTCTGGATTATCAGACTAAGGACCCGGACTCGTGGCCTTAGTTGCCCACTGTATCCTCAAGACCAGGAAATAGCCTTATGACGCTCCTACTGCCTTGGTCGGGGTATACCCTCCTCCAATAAGGATCTGATACACTAGACTAAGGATCCGGGCTCGCAGCCTTAGTTGCCCGCCACATCCTCAAGATCTGGAAATAGCCTTAGGGCACTCATACTGCCTTGGCCGGGGTATACCCTCTGCTAGGAAGCTTGGTGCTAAAGTGGCCTAAGTTGCATACCAGGACAGACTATCAAAAGGATCGGGATACCTCATCGGGGTACCCGGTGCCTTACTTCTCCATCTCTCCAAAAATAAATGACCTTAGGACACTCCAGTTACCTTGGTCGGGGTATACCACCTCCGAAAAGCCTAATGCTAAAGCAATCTAAACTGCCTATCATGACAGAATATCAGAAGAAACAGGATACCGTACCAAGGTACCTGATGTCTTGCTTTTTCCAATAACACTTATAGTTAAAGCAGGCTCGGGGAATCTAGAACCTCAAAATACTACATGCTCATTAAAAACCGAGCAAAGAAAGGGACGTGCTCACTTGCTAGATCCCGCTGGTGTTTATAATGACAAGGTACAAGATTGTTACATGGCTACCAAGTATCCTGATCAAGGAACAGGTTTTTAAATTTAGCTTCATTCGTTCACAAGTGTGCAAATTGCAAGATTTCCCCTAAGTCAAGATTTTATCTAAGCTAATATCTTTCCAAATCAGAAGAGCAAGCAAAATACAATGTACCTTAGTAAAAGAAGAAATTTTCATTGACCAGAACATGGAGCCCAACCCCAATTACGGGATACACAAAGGAAAAAGGTAAAAAGTAAAACAAATAAATCATGCATCACCATCACCCTACTCCTCCTCCGCCTTTGTCTCCACCTCCTCCTTTAGGCCCTGGTCTACCTCGCCCATACCATCAGCTGCCTTAGCTTGAACTCCTTTAGTTTCTGGTAACCCGGGCGTAATAGGAACTCATTCCCCCTCAACTAACTAAATCATGGCCTCTGCAAGATCCTCAGTCTCCTGCGGCCTACCATCTTACTGGGTTGAAACCTCGGATGCTGACGTTATGCCTTCACCTGTCTGGCCCACGGTGGGCGGGGTAGGTCCCTAAAGAATAGAAGGATCGGAAACTATAGCAGACATAGGAGGATCCGGTTGGACCGGGGTAGACCTTGAAAGTTGGGCGACTCTCGCTTCAATTTGCTCCCGATCCTATCCCAGAGAGGACATCAAGTTAAAAGAAGGAGGAAAGGCCTTGGCAACTTCATAGAAGGCATAAAAATATCCATCTCCAAAGGCATCATCTATCTTCGCCTCCAAGTTCCCTATCGAACCCCGCAAGAGATGATTTTCATCACGAAGCAGGACTTTTTCTCTCTTCAAGCTATCTCTTTCTTCTTGGCGGCGTAGAGATCTAAGAGTCTCTGTGTCGAGTACTTGTTCCAGCCGAGCCGAGTCCGCTAAGGCTTTGTCTCTTACCTTCTCCGCCTCGGTCAACGATGTGCTTATGAATTCAATGCTTGTCTCAGACTGAGCCAACTCTCACTTGGTATCCTCCAATTCCACCCGGGTAGAGATAGCTGCCTCCCTAAAAGCATTCACCTGTTTTTCCATGGCCACATTGAATCTAAAAGCCTACAAGAAAAGAAATAAGGGTTAATACCATACCCCGATTTTGCAAAGTAGAAAGAAAGGCGAAGGTTATACCTTGGCTAGAAGGGAAGCTCCTTTAGAGACCATGATGTCCCAAGGCATTGAAGTCATAACTTGTATACTGCTACTAGGGCACACCTTTAAGAAGCGAGCTACAACCTCCTCCAAATTCTTATCTCGCGATTGTGAGCTTCAAGGCTGTTCAATGGGGGGAGTCACCGAGGTACCATTTTTCTTTGCCCTGTCCACCCGGAGTTGGCTCCTAGAAAGTACAATAGTCGGTGGAGGAGGAGGAATCACATGAGAATGATCAACAGGTTTCATAGAGGAGGGGGCTGAGGCCTGCTCTCGGATTTGTCCTGGGATACTTCGAACCCTAGAGGTTCTAGCGGCCATCTCACTCTAAGAAGAGCATGCTGTGGGCGGAGTGGAAAACTTAGTTGGGAGACTTTCTTGAGGCTTAGCCGGGGTTAACGAGGGAGTGTTAGTAGGCCAGCAAGACTCAATAGAGATGCGAAAGTTGGCAGTAGGACAAGCAGAAGAAGGAGATGAAGAAACAAGGGGTGCAGCTGGAAGCATGGTAGAAGGAGAAGCTGCAAAAACTATAAAGTCAGTCAGTATACAAGTCTAAATTTATCAAGTAAAAAGAAGTAAGATGTATGAAGCTACTTACACGGGACAGCTAGGGAGATCTTGAGGTATCGATCTACCCTACCGCTATTAAAAGGGTCGGAGAAGGGATACTTCACATTAACATAATGTCTTTCTCCAGGATACCTTGCAACTCCTTGGAGATCTTTCATTTGCCCTATTTCTCTTGACCACTGAATTGAACGGGAACTGGGTGCTCAACCCCTTTCAACATCAACCGAACCGCCCTACTCTTCTCCTACTACGACCCACTCCTCGCACCAAGAATGAGGATACTTTACATTGGCTCATGGGATAATGAATTTCAAGGGATTCTTTGTCCTCAAATAGAATTGACCTTTGGGACCGGTCTTGAGTGCCGCCACCTGGAAGATGTACCGGTTCTCGTTATAGACCGGTTCTCGTTATAGCCCGGTTCTCTCACGATGCTATCTATCTCAAATTGCTCTACCCAGAGCACTAAAAATCCTATGAGATGCTTCCAAAATCCGGATGAGATCTGTAGGGGGGAAGACCTAGGGCAACCAATATTCTACGTAGGGTAGGATGGAGAGGTAGTACTCCTTCCTCAGGTGGGCTAGGGTATCCATTGTGCAAATAGAGTTGATGGTGACTCGGTCTTCATGAGGCAGAATGATAGCACGCCTGAGCGGTATCCCGGTGGGGATTCCTTCCTCCTCATCATCATCTTCATCCTCTTCCACTTCCTCATCAGTAAGCTCGACTGGGTTTTTCGGCTTGTTATTAAAGCCCGACCCAATCCTTGGGTTCCTCCTAGACCAGCAGCGTTGAGCCGGAAGGGAGCTCCCCATGGTGTCGCCCTCCTCACGACCCCTCTTTCGTGGTCAGAGGGGAGTACTTTCAATTGAAGCCTCTTTTTCAGTATCAAACAGCTTGTCGAGGCTGTCGACAGGCTTCGGTAGAGTCGCCATGAAAGAGGAAGAATAAAGCTTGAAGAAATAAAAAAAGATCAAAGAAAAGGGGCTAGGGTTAAAAGAAAATTTTCTTTTTGAAAAGTAAGTGTGTAATGAGAAGGAAGGACTGAATTATTTATAGACGAAGATAGGAGGTTACACACAAGGAAACTGGAATTGATGAGGAGTGGATGACCGGCAATGTGCTTAGAAGACGTGTCATTGGCGGTTTCGCATTAATCGTGCCAAAACGGCTCATTTTTGAAATTCGTAAGCCAATCACCATTTGACAAATGGCTAATACAATGATTATCAGCGTATCTAGGGGGATTTCCTTCCCAGTAGCGGTATCCAACCAGACAAAGAATAAGCGGACAAGACGAGGTAGAAAATCCTTTAAGCAAAAGTGGAATCCTAACTCCAACCCTGATAAGACATCGGTGTTCAAGCTAGGGAGGATTTCTTTTAACCGCCAAAATTGACGAAGGATAAAAGAAGAATTTTCCACCTAGATATAAGGAAGAGACACAAGCGAAGGCACCACCTAGCTACTCCTAGAAAGAAGAATGCTAAATCAAATCTGGATACTTACCTCCTCCTTCAGATCAAGCCAGCAAGCCCAGCAATCTTGGTAACCCCTAAGTAGCCCGACGCGGAGTCTACTCAGAATCCTGTCACAGAGCTTAACAAGGTACCCCGCTGCTGCACTAGACATGTATCCCGCTATTAAGATCAACAGGGTACCCCACCATTACATCAGCACAGTACCTCGCTGCCGCATCAGACAAGCATCCATATACTACATCCGTTAAGTACCACGCTTCTACATTCAACTAGCGGATATCAGGATACCTCACCCAACACCTAACAAGGAAAGCATAAAACTAGCAAGAGGTAGGATACACGAGAACCCAGATGAACCCAAATGAACCCAAATACCTCCAGGGATCCTCTCTCTAGATAACCATAAGAAACACTCACAGAATCTCAAATCCATATGTCTAGGCGGACAAGTCTTGAGACTCCAAAGCAAGGGGGTGAAACGCGGTCGTTCATGTCCCGATAATAAGGTAGATTCCTCCCCGCCATGCAAAAAATCCATTGGAATAAGGCGTCCACTCTTATTAGAATCCTCTCCAAAAGGAATCACTAGATTCGGATAATAAAAGCTCCTACAAAATTGTCTCTTAGAAGGAAAGAAAGTCATGTGATCGTCAAAACCCTAGACCGAAAGTATAGGAGTGCATGGCAAGCAACATGACCTATATATACGACACTACATTCACCAAGAAAGAGGATCAGAAATTCACCTCCTCAAACCTTACACTCGCATTCAGTTCTACTTATCAACAGGCATGAGCACTCTATCTCCATCACCTAACAAAAACCTTGAATACCGCCATATATCGCCATAGCCCTAATTTCATTAGTTGTATACATGTTTTCATTAATAAAATTGCACATGTTAATCTTTTCTTGTATGAGTTTTAGTTTGGTTTGACAGGAATCTTGTTGGTATTGAACTACGTGATACCTCTTCGACCAGGATCTATCTCGATCTTGGTCCTCAAAGTTGTTATTTGGAGATTCACCCCAGTGATAATTTTCCATTAACAGCTTCAAAAGAAATCCTCAGCATTCAAGGCTGTAGGGGTTACTATTAACCGCCAAAAGTGGCCCAAGAAATCAAAGGAGTACTTTAGTACCATGACAGGATCGAAACTAGAGAGAGAGAGAGAGAGAGAGAGAGAGAGAGAGAGAGAGAGAGAGGGGGGGGGGGGGGGGGGGGGGGGGGGGGGGGGGGGGGGGGGGGGGGGGGGGGGGAGAGAGAGAGAGAGAGAGAGAGAGTCTTGGTCATCAAGAAGGGTCCCGACCTCAAAAAGACAGAACCCACATCACCTTCTTCTCCATCTTTTAGACCTTTAGAGAAATCTTGGTCCACGATATAACTAGGACCACCCCCGGGCTGAGAAGGAAGGATCTAGGGCAACCTCGCTCCAACCACCCCCTGACCTTAACAGACCATCAAGACTCACCAGCGTTTTCCAAAGGAACCGCTTAAACAGAATGCCCCGATTCGCCAGGATTGGATCAGGGGAGGATTACCTGGGCACCTCAGCCTTTCCTCCAAGATTGAAGCAGCCTAATCAAAGAAGAAGCCTAGCATAGGTTAGAGGGGTATGTGGGCATTAATTTCGTCCAGTTGCAATCAAATGGAAAGAAGAAGGATAAATGGCTCCAATTGACCTTAACCAACCCAGCATCAACTGTCTGATTGAGGTCCAGTTCAGCCCTACAAAGGGTCAACCCCCATTATCACCAAAGAGGGAACCTGAGTTCCAGTAGACATGGAGGATTCAAAAAGCATCTAGGCAGAAAAAAGAAATTGTAGGAAGAAGCGTCGGATAGTGACTGCGATAGGCACTGCTATTGTCCCTTAGTTGTTCCAACATGTGAAAGCGACTTGTCTGTCTAGGTCAGACACACCCGACCAACCAGAACCGGGGAAAACACCACTTAACCGCATATGAAGCACCTACGTCGACTCTAGGGCATATGTGGAACCACCCCGACCGTCTATGGCATGTGTACCACCCATGCACAATAAGAACCAATGGTGGAGATCCCCTAATGGTTACCCCACCTAAAAGAAGGTCTCCCACCTACCCATCGGACCGCCACGTCAGCCCTAGGGCCTAGCTGGAGAAATCCTGTCCCTCCAAGGCATGTGTTGTGGTGGGCCCAGAATTAAGGAGCGATGAGGATCATGCTAAAAGCTCCCTCAAGGGAGGATCTTCCTTACTTACTAAATCCTAGACCCTCTATAAATACCCCCACTCAAAATGAGAGCTAAGGATTGGACCTAAGAGAAAAAGATAGGGATTTCTATTATAGAACGACTAGTCTCCAATTAGAGACCAAAAGTATTTTCTTTCATCTTCTACTATAGAATGACTAGTCTCCACTTTGAGACCAAAAAGAGAAAGTGTGTAACATTATACTCCCCACCTTTTACTATTGAAAGTTGTAATCGTATCATGAATAATGAGAAATGTCACTTCTTTTTCCCTCATCTAACAACCCGCTTATCATTCACTTAGTATTTTATGAGTAATATCCTGCCTCGGTTGAAACTGGTATCAACACGCCTGGGAACCGGTCCCGGCTAGCCTCTGGAGCAGCCAGGTCCGTCTAAATAGCTACAACCCCCAAGTTGTCCTTATAGGACCAATTCTCTCTTGGTACTTCCTTACCACGGTAGAAGTGGGACTCGGCTACCCCAGACCATGCCTTAGCCCCTCCGACTGCGGAGCACCGCTCCGTCCGGTTTGAACGTTGTCTGAAGAACGACACCAGATTTTTTGGATAACCCAAGAAAAATTGAAAAGTAAATTAAAAAAATAGAGTGTAAGAGTATTTTTGGAAGTCATTTACTTTGGTATCTTTAAAACATAAGTTATTAAATTGGTGATAGCTTTTAAACACCAACTTAAAAAAGTGAAAAAAAAAACCCCTATTTCTTCTTATTTCATTAGTCTTAAAAATTCCGAGTTTAATCGAATCTAGTTACAACAAATAACCAAAATATTCCTAAGTTTTTTTTTTTTTTTTTTTTTTTCAATAACTATTAATTAGAGATTGATCAAAAAAATATGGAGATAAGAATTTTTTTTTCAAATGGACAGAGAGAGTGTGTAGTTAAGAGAGAGTGTTTAATATGGTAATAACAGATTTAAGAGAGAGAGCTTAATACGTAATATTTAATCTAATGATATAGGAGAGATAATTTCTCTTTTTAATAATTTATTTAGTTTATAGTGTCTTTATAATTTTTTTTTTTTTTTTTTGTGTCTTATTTAGTAATTTTAATTCAAGTTAAAATTGTTATTAATAAAGAAAAAATTGGAGTATAAATAGATAATTTGTGGATTATAAGGAGAAGTTCCCTATGATTTTAGCCATTTAAATTAGATAAATTCAATAGCTTAATTACTAGTAATATCTTTATAAATTATATAAACAAATGAAACGAGTAAAATTCCAACGATATTCATATATTTTAAATATTAAATTCACAAGAAAATTAAAACGAAATAAATTCCAATACTTTTATCTTATAAATTAAAACCTTCCAAAAGATAAACATCATTCGTAACAAGATGGCAAGAAAATAATGTGGGACTATTGACCTTCAGGAATTTATCAAGTCTCCTCAACATCTATCAAAACTCAATTAATTAATGTGGGATTGGAAGTGAAAGTGGGTACAATCGGCTTTATTAGTTTAGAATAGTTGGTGTGGGAAGATTCCATATTTCCATTTTTGGTTCTCAGCTATCAATTTTCACCATAATTGAAATAATTATATTGAGGAGTGCTATATACACTCTCCCAACCCATTCTTTCCTCTCCTTTAACACTTGTCCTATATTGACTTTTCATAAATAAAGTTTAGAGCCATCATTAATGAATTATTTTTACATGTTATTTAAAATTAAAACCATCCACATCTTCCCAAATTACCTTTTTTTTTTCACACCAAATTGTCATTTCCAAATAGAGTAATGCTACTTTACTCAAATTTGGTGTCCAAATGATATGACATCACTTTGATCTATTCATTTAAATCAAGCAAATATAATACAATCTAAATGAATGGCTCGGAGTGATGCCACATCATTTTGACAAAGTAGAATTATTCTTCTAAATATGTGAGCAAAAATCTTCAAAGGTAAAATGGATTGAATAATATTTATTAAATTTATTTTATTTTTATTTTTATTTTTTAAAAGAGAATTAGCAAATATATTATTAACAATATTAAAGTTATTAAAATACAATAAACATTGACATCTTGCGTTTTTTGGGATATTTGAGTTTTGATATTATAAATGAAATTTTATTTTATTTTTAACTATATTTTTCAAATCGTGTATAAATAATTACTTTATAAAATATGTTGAACTTATGATAATATAGACAAAAACGATAATTTTTCAAGTATAAATTGTGTTTGTTATGATATTTTAGAAAATAAAAAAAGGTATATAAAATAAAAATATTATTAATATTTAAGAAAATGACTATGACAATTTGGTATAAAAAAGGGTAATTTGGGAAGAGATGATGGTTTGAATTGTAAATAACATATAAAAACACTTTGTTAATAATGGTTCTAAAATTTATTTCAAATAAGTAATAATAGACAATGTCAAAAGGAGAAGAGAGAGTAGCTTGGGAGAGTGAGTTGAGAGAGTGATTTTAGCACTCCTCAATTATATTTGATTTATGGGTAATGTTAACATATGCCTCTAGAAATTTCATATAACAAGAAAAACAATTAATGTACAGGTAAAGATAAGACAATAAATACAGTTATCGTGTATTTATTGGACTTTCTATTATAGTAAATTTTTAGTTGTTAATATATACCATTATAGCACATGTTAACGAGAAAATCTTCCATAGATCCGTCTCATATGTGATGTTGATGAGATGGACCCAATAAGATCGTGACATCTGTCAAAACTTTTAAAAACAAACATTTACTTTTTATTCACCGGTTAAATAATGACACATGTATAAGTTATTTAATTAATTAAAACCCTATTACATAATACAAACGTAAAAAACACCTAACTCATCTAACTCATCAGATCATCTCTTCCTCTCTTCACAGCAAAATCTGACGCCTCTCACCTCTCAACTTCCATCTCTTCAAGCAAAATCTTGAAAGGTCACATTCAAGAGTATTCAAGAGTATGTTTATGTATATACTGCAGCCTCTCGCCTCTCAACTTCAATATATGTTTGGGCAACATTCAAGAGTATTCATACCCCGATTGAATCCTGATAATACAGTATGAAGGAGGAAGAAACATAAGATATAGTTGACAAACACTTTTGTTGAAGGAATTTTATATATCGGGTCTTCAAAATTTTTTTTATATTCCTTGGCTTTAGTGTTTTGCCACTAATTACAGATATAATTTATTCCCTTTTTATACATTTTAATTTTATACATTGTAAATCTTTAACAATTAATAATTTTTAAAAAAATTTATTTTGCATGATTGTGAGTTTAAATAAATTTATTTCTTTTATTTGTTCAATTGGTTTTAATGCGTTTATCTGATTTGGTTCTTTGTGTTGGTTGAGAATAGATTAGCAGTGAATGGTTATAAACTAGTTGTTACAAGTAACTGGTTGTAATTTTTGCTTTCATGCTAGTTATATATAAACTAGCTAAACTAGCTGTTATAAGATTAAAACTGGTTTATTTATTTATTATTTTTTTATTTACCGCTTTTATGCTAGTGTTATATGGACCAGCTGTATTCGTCACAAGTAATTCAATTTTTTTTTTTTAAATCAACAATATATATGCAATTGCAGCTTGCAAAAGACATATTCAACTGTAGTAGTAAAAAAAAATTGATGTTTTGATTGCAATCTTTCAAAAACCTGTTTCAAAAACATTTAATGTTTTTCTCAAAAACCATTTACTGCCAATCAAAAAAACTAAGACAAGACTAGATCAAACCAAAGAAACTAAGACAACAAGCCAAAGCATGAGCCTTCAAAACAGCTACAATCTAGGCAAAAACACCACACCCACGACCAAAAATCACCCAAAAACAGAGCCTCAACTAAATCAACTATTTGGAGGAACTTTCTTAACAAAACACAAAACACCATTCACTACTAATCTATTCTTAACCAACACAAATCACCAAATCTACATTTTACAAACACAAATCATTCACTGCTAATCAATTCTCAACCAACACAGAACCAAATCAGATACAGGCATTAAAACCAATTGAACAAATAAAAGAAATCAATTTATTTAAACTCACAATTATGAAATATATATATATATATATATATGTATTAATTGTTAAAGATTTACAATGTATAAAATTACAATGTATGAAAAAGGAATAAATTTCATCTGTAATTAGTGGCCAAACCCTAAAGCAAAGGAAGATAAAGAAGTAAAAAAATAAATAAAAAACTGAAGACTCGATATATAAAATTCCTTAAGCAAAAGTGTTCTTCAACTCTATCTTCTGTTTCTTCCTCCTTGATACGGCATTATCGGGATTCAATCGGAGTATGAATTCTCTTGAATGTGACTATTCTCTTAGTGACACTCGCAATTGTACGAGGTCGGAGAGTAGTACAATAGTTAAGTAAAGTTCGTTCCCAATAAGGATCGAGTGATTGATTACCGAAATTGATTAGCTTAAATGTTATTCAAACATGCAATATGAGGAGGTTTTCATAATTGAAATCTTTAAACGAGTTAAATTAAACTACTAAAGAGTATTTATGCTACTTGCGATAAAGAAATGACAAGTAAGAAACTCGAATGTAATAATGAAGGAAAATATGCTAAGACTTGACTCCACCCCACCCTCTCCTAAATTCCTCTATAGACTCACTTGCATACCCAAATTATGCTCATGTAATTTGTAGATTCATGCACCCTATTGTTAATCTATAATCTCGGTCGAGTAGTATAGGTTACACCCAAATTCATACCCGAGCCTATCTCTCGATTACTCAAAATATATGAATGAGTTTAGTAAGAACGTTGGCACACTAAGGAATCCTATACGCTAGCCTAAGTAGATCTACTTTTCTAGACATGCATAGATGACATTTATTAAACACGTTGTATACGTCTCCGATCGGTTCATAAAACACAATCGAAAATTAGTAAATATGAGTTCAATCTATTGAAAGCATTAATTACTCTAAAACATCCATACAAACCACACTTGCACAATATGAATAAAACAAAGGTCAATATAAATATATAGTCAAATGTGAGGTTTCATCAAATCCTAGCACTAGATATTTAGCTTATATTACAAAGTGTAGCCATATAATAAATATGCTTAAATGAATACATGGCTATAATAAAGAAAATGAAAGAGATAAAGTATAGAGAAAATTATATAGATCTTCTCTTCTTCCTTTGCTCTTCTTCTCCTCCAAGCTCCTTCAATTTCTTATTTCACTAGAACAAGAAATGATCATGGATTGATGTTAAGTGTTTGGTGGATTGTGTAGGATTTAGTATGGTGATGTAAGAGAATCATTTAGTGAATATTCTTAGGTAGGTAAATTGTACCTTTGTAGAGAAAAAGCAAATGAATATATAGGGAGGAGAAATAGGTCAGGGGTAAGGAGGTAATTTTTCTAAGATTAAAACTTTTCTAGGCAAAATAGGGACCTTGGGGGTGACATTGACTAGGGTCGCTTTTGGATCTGGTGGAGAGGCTGAACCCGAGGGAATAGCGACCTCGGGCGCAACCTTGGCTGGGGTCGCTTTTGCACCTGGAAATGAGCTTGAACTAGAGGGAATAGAGACCCCGGGCGCGACCTTGGCTAGGGTCGCTTTTGAGTCTGGTGGAGGAACCTTAGCATTTTCCACTCTACTCCAATACCATCCAAGACCAGTAAGCCCCAACTCTAAATTAAACTTGCACATCTCATTTCAAAGGTTAAAAGCATGGTTTTACCCGAGAAACGAACCTTAAAAGCTAGGAAAATTTGGCTACACAAGGTGTAGGAATGAAGCAATCAGAATGTTACCTAAACATATATTGAAGTTGAGAGGTGAGAGGCGACAATATATACATAAACATACTCTTGAATGAATAGTCTTGAATGGGACCTTTCGAGATTTTGCGTGAAGAGATGGAAGTTGAGAGGTGAGGGGCGGCAGATTTTGATGTGAAGAGAGGAAGAGATGATCTGATGAGTTGGGCTTTTTTACATTTGTATTATGTATTTATGTAATAGGGTTTAATTAATTAAATAACTTATCCAGGTGTCGTTATTTAATTGGTGAATAAAAAGTAAATGTTTGTTTTTAAGAGCTTTGACAGATGTCACGATCTCATTAGGTCCGTCTCACCAACATCACATATGAGACGGACCTATGGAAAATTTTCTCCATATTAACACTACCCTTGATTTATTACTTTGTGATTGAGATTTGAGACTGCTTACCTTGCTCAATGTGTTGATGTGATTTTCATCTTCAAATTAATACATTGTGATGGGGACCAATGTGGTTTGTCAAGATGCCAATGTCTTTTTCTCTTTCTTCATTTCTAGAATTTATCTTCTCTCTGATTCTCTCTCTCTCTCACAGTCTCAGAGTCTCCATATAATCAATTAGCATTTATCACTCTAGATCGATTACCTTAAATGTTAAAGTGGATCAATTTAAATCTTTATTATGTTTTACTATAAAGTATATAATAATTAATTAATATGGTCTCATGCATCTACTGTTACCACTACCCAATTGTACGTTTGCCTTGCTGATGATGATTCTGAATTTTTGCATTGGTTGTTGCAGGTAAAGCTTCATCATCAAACAACTCTTAAATTTTCGTTTGATATTTTAGTTTTAAATTTAATAACTAAAACTAAAATTTTCGTTTTTACTTGAGTGGTCCTTCAACACTTTAATGATTGAATAATTATATGAAGGAAAACAATACAAACACTCTAGAATATATAAAAAGTTTGATTTTTTTTTTTTTTTTCTGATTACTGTATATGTTGAGTTTGTATTTTACATTCTAGAATATTTAATTTTAATAAATATTTAAATTAAAAAAGTATTAACTGTCAAATTTTCCAAAATAATTAGGCAAGCACCATACTCCATAGGCTATTAAGGTGGAAAATGGCAAATAATAATCGAAAGACAACAAAAATGTAAATAATTTTAGCTAGCTAGTAGCTACATCTCCATAGCACCTTTAAGTTACATACATCACAAATTAAAGTGTCCACATGCACATCACCAACAATCTAATTTTCATGATGGAGGGTGGTTAGGTCTCTGATTGGCGGATTTATTTGAGAGTAGGTTGCCAGCGAGGACGAGTTGTGTTTCTTTTGTGAGAGGATAAAGTACCGAGTTTGGGTGACTCGGTCTGAACTCTTTTGTACGGTGACGTTTTTATTTTTTCTTATTTTACTAGCAATAATAGGGTTAATTGTAATAACTTACCATGATGTTTTACAATAACACACAAAATATTGAATTTCTACGTTTATTATAAAAAAGTACCCTTGACTAACAGTTGACTGGTCTTGATTAACAGTTGACCAACACTAAATAATGAAATGATTAAAATGTCCTTCCTTTTATGTTTTATCAATTATTATAAATTTATAATAGTATTCATGAAAAAAATATTTAAATGAATTAAAAAAAAATTAACAACCATAAAAAATTAACAAAAATATGAATAAAATTCAAATATCATTCATTAATTTTTTTTAACCAAAAGAAAAAATAAAAACCGTAAATTAATCATCATCACCAGCTTCTTATGTTATTTAACTAGTAAGTGTTGACTAAATTTTTTTTTTTTTTTTTTTTTTTTTTTTTATAAAAAAAACAACCCTAATTACTATTGATTTACAAAAAGTTCCTCGAAATATGTACCTTGATTCATTTTTTTTTTTTTTTTTTAGGTTTGAAGTATAACAAACCAAAAATCAGTAAAGGAGTGAGAGTAATCCATATTATTATTAGCTGACATGTTCACAAGTTGTATTTAACATCCTGTATTTACCTTCTGTAATTATCTAGGTGTAATTATCTTTTATATTCTTAGCTGTTGTATTTCAAATTATATTCTTATCTCATGAGATGCTTATCTCTATAGGTAGTTTAGTTGTTCTCTAAATACTGTAATATATATTCTGTCGTCATCAATGGAACAAGTAGTAGAAATATTCACCAAAATATATCTCTCTCTATATGGTATCAGAGCCTTTGATCCTCTCAAAATTTTTCTTTCATTCCCACTTCTGATACACGTCCATCATGGCCACAACAACAGACCCAGACGCCAATCCACTCACAGCTATAACAACCGAACCAAACCCTACCTCCAATCTCTCCTCCCCTGCTCCAACCATTATCAATGTCACGCCTGTCAGTTCTACAGCCCTTCGCTCCAATGAATTTCACCTCATCACCATCAATATTTCTGCTCAAGCTCCGCTCAAACTCACCACCACCAATTACATGTCCTGGAAACTTCAGTTCCAAACTCTCTTCATTGGATATGACCTAGTTGGTTATATAGATGGCTCGAAACCCTGCCCACCGAGCACTCAAACTATCAATAATGTCGCCTATCCAAATCCAGCCTACAGTATTTGGATCCATCAAGATCAACTCATTCTCAATCCCTTGATTGGCTCTCTCTCTCTCCCACAATCATCTCATTTGTTGCCAGAGCCAAGACATCAATGGAGGCGTGGAATATACTGGCCAATACGTATGCCAAACCGTCTCATGGACGTATCAAACAAATCAAATCCCTTCTCAAAAATTCCACCAAAGGTACACAAAACATAACTGATTTTCTTCACTCTGTAAAGGCTCATGCAGATGAACTTGCCTTGCTCGGTGCTTCGGTAGATGATGAAGATCTTACGAAAAGAATTTTGGATGAACTGGATGATGATTACAAAGAACTGGTCTGTGCGGTTCAAGCCCGTGATATTCCCATCACGTTTGATGAGCTTCGTGAGAAGCTTTTAACTTTCGAGACCTTTGCTCTTAACAACAAGAAAGACACAACCACACTGCCAGCTACAGCCAATCCTACGACCAGGTCTTACAACTCTTGGCGTCCTCAGCATGCCAATCACAGTTCTTGGCGTCCACATTCACACAACACCACAGGCTGGCGCCCGTCGCCTAATTCTGCCACTCGTTCACCATTAGCTCACGGTTACAGTGTACCATATCGTGGTCCGCATTCCTCTCCACGTCCATACTTGGGAAAATGTCAGATGTGTGGCATCCAAGGCCACTCGGCCAAGCGGTGTACTTCGTTTCAAATGGTTCCCATTCAATCTCCTGGGTCAAGTTTGGCTGCACCTCCCACAAATTCACCACCACCATGGCAACCCCGGGCTCATTTTGCTGCAAATACTCCCTCCAACAATCAGGCCTGGCTCCTGGATAGTGGTGCCTCACACCATGTCACAGCAGATTTTGGTAACCTGTCCTTACATGCTCCTTACAGCGGCTCCGATGATGTCATGATTGGTGATGGTACAGGTCTTTCCATCACGCATACTGGTTCCACATCTTTACGCACTCATAATAATTCCTTTGCTTTAAATAATGTTCTTTGTGTTCCTGACATGAAAAAGAATTTGGTCTCTATTTCGCAATTTTGCAACACTAACAATGTCTTTTTGGAATTCTTATCTTCTTGTTTTCATGTGAAGGATCTTCGTATGTGGGCAATTCTTCTGAAAGGCACGACCAAGGATGGCGTTTATGAGTGGCCTACAGACAAGTCCGTGTCCTCCCCGGTCCTAGCCTTCTCCACCACCAAAACCACATCGTCGAATTTGCATCATAAATTAGGTCACCCGGCTTATCCGATTTTACAGCTTATTGTTTCAAAGTTCAATTTAGATTTATCTTCATCTATGTCAAAAGAGTTAGTATGTCATGCATGTCATTGCAATAAAAGCCACAAGCAACCTTTTTCAACCTCTTCTCTTATGTCATCGCATCCTCTTGAATTAATTTTCTCTAATGTGTAGACGTCCCCTGTTGTCTCCCATGATGGTTTTAAATATTATGTCATCTTCGTTGATCATTTGACTAAATATATCTGGTTTTACCCATTAAAGAAAAAAATCAGACGTAAAAGACACTTTCATTCGTTTTAAAGCTATTGTGGAAAACTACTTCAAACACAAAATTATCACCCTATACTCAGACAATGGAGGGGAATACCTGTCGCTTAAGGATTTTCTTGCGACAAATGGTATCTCCCATCTTACTACCCCACCTCATACACCAGAGCACAATGGGTACTCAGAACGTCGTCACTGTCACATTGTTGAGACTGGTCTCACGTTACTGTCACATGCATCCATTCCCCTTCAATTTTGGTCACACGCCTTTTCCACTATGGTTTATTTAATCAATCGAATGCCCACTGTCACTCTTGCTCACTCGTCACCATATGAGATGATTTTTGGGACCAATCCCAATTACTCTAAGCTCAAAATTTTCGGTTGTCTGTGCTATCCATGGCTTCAGCCATATTCGTCACACAAACTCTCTCCTCGCTCTAGTCCTTGTGTTTTTCTTGGGTATTCCTTATCCCAGAGTGCCTACATGTGTTTTGATCCGTCTACTAATAAAATGTTTGTCTCGTGTCATGTAAAATTTGTCAAGTCTGTTTTTCGCTACAAATCTCTCAATGTCACGTTACAGCGTCCTACTACCACAACCATAGAATCATGGGTCTCTCCAGCTCTTACTGTCACCGTCCCCTTTCCCTGTCAGTCGGTCACTCCAGCTGCTGTGCTCTCTCCAGAATTGCCACCGTGCCCTGACTCCTCCACATCTCTACAAGCTGATTGTCACATGCTATCTTCAGCGCATGCTACAGCTGTACCTGTTCATTCTTCCTCTATAACTGCTGCGCCTGATTCAGATGACGCTGCTACTGTCATGGTACCTGATTCCGTGGTCACTATTGCTGCTGTGGTTGAAAATTCGGACACACCTGGTACTGCTCCACCTCCCTTTTCAGCCTCCTCCCAACAGCCGGCTCACACCACCACATCATCATTGTCTCCAATCAAGCATTCCATGACTACTAGAGCCAAGAACAACATTCACAAGCCTATTCAGAAGCTCAATCTACACACGCAACTCGGCTCCTCGGCTGATTTTGAGCCTACTACAGTGACACAAGCCTTGAAGGATCCACATTGGCGCCAAGCCATGTCCGATGAATGCAATGCCTTGGTTAAGAATGGTACGTGGGACCTAGTTTAGCCTGACTCATCCACCAATATTGTAGGTTGCAAATGGATTTTCCGAATCAAAAGGAAATCCGATGGTTCGATTGACAGGTATAAGGCTCGTTTGGTGGCCAAAGGCTTTAATCAACGCCCTGGTGTAGATTATTTTGAAACTTTCAGTCCAGTTATAAAGCCCACAACAGTGTGGCTTGTTCTCAGTATTGCCATCAGTCACGGCTGGTCCCTCCGTCAACTTGACGTCAACAACGCCTTTCTACAAGGCACCTCACTGAAACAGTTTACATGGCTCAACCTCCAGGCTTCATTGATTCTGATCATCCGACCCATGTGTGTAAGTTACGCAAAGCTATCTACGACCTGAAACAAGCTCCGCGTGCATGGTACCATGAGCTGCGACAATTCCTAATTACATCTGGCTTCAAAAACTCCTATGCTGACACCTCTTTGTTTGTCTTCAAAACCGATGGTACTCTTCTGTATCTTCTTATTTATGTTGACGATATTATTCTTACAGGTACTAGTCCGGCTCAAGTTGATCAATTCGTTGACAGCCTTGCTCAACGTTTCTCTTTGAAAGACCTTGGCACTCTTTCGTACTTCCTTGGTGTTGAAGTGCTTCCACACAAACACGGAATGATACTGTCCCAACGAAGGTACATCATGGACATCCTTGCTCGCCACAACATGTTAGGAGCCAAACCAGTTCAAACTCCTCTGCCGACTAGCCCTCCGATCAGCCTCCACTCCGGCACCCCCTTGAGTGATCCTACTACTTACCGTACAGTGGTTGGCAGTCTTCAATACTTGTCCCTTACTCGTCCTGACGTCTCCTATGCGGTCAACAAATTGTCTCAATTCATGCATCGACCCTCCACTGAGCATTCGGAGCTAGCTAAACGAGTCCTCCGATACCTTTGTGGAACTCTAGATGAAGGTATTCTTCTCTATCGTAATTCCCCAGTATCTCTTCATGCGTTCTCCGACGCGGACTGGGCTGGAAATACAGATGATTATTCTTCGACAAGTGCCTACGTTGTTATCTGGGTCGCAATCCTATCTCTTGGAGCTCAAGGAAACAAAGTACCATTGCTCGGTCATCTACTGAGGCGGAATACCGGACTGTTGCCTCTACTGCAGCTGAACTCAATTGGGTGTGTTTCCTCTTAACTGATCTTGGCCTTACACTGCCCACGGTTCCAGTTATTTATTGTGATAATGTTGGTGCTACTCAACTGTGCTCTAATTCGATTTTTCACTCAAGAATGAAACATGTTGCGATAGACTTTCACTTTATCCGAGATCAGGTTCAATCTGGTTCCCTACGAGTGGCCCATGTCTCCTCCAAAGACCAACTTGCGGATGCTCTAACAAAGCCCCTCCCTCGTTCTACATTTCAGATACTCAAGTCCAAGATTGGCCTCTCTAGTCGTGGCCTATCTTGAGGGGCATATTAGATGACATGTTCACAAGTTGTATTTAACATCCTGTATTTACCATCTGTAATTATCTAGGTGTAATTATCTTTTATATTCTTAGCTGTTGTATTTCAAATTATATTCTTATCTCATGAGATGCTTATCTCTATAGGTAGTTTAGTTGTTCTCTAAATACTGTAATATATATTCTGTCGTGATCAATGGAACAAGTAGTAGAAATATTCACCAAAATATATCTCTCTATATAATTATCAGCTATCAAATGAATGATAACCAAACTTAGAGAACATTCTGTGATGTTTTCAAATGTTTCTCCTGAAGACCAAACCAAAAAACCAAGTGAACACTTAAAAGCCATCAAAAATCACACACAATGCTTGAAAGTACCAATCTCTCAAAGCAAAATCACTCTCACAGTCTCACTCAAATGACCCAGATCAATTGGAGGAGAGATTAAGAGTAGATGGTCGGATTGGAGGCAACATATGGGGAGGAAAAAGAGATGATTACGTGATGCGACGGAGGAGGGGGGAAGGAAATGGCCGAGTGATACGGCAGCAGAGGAGGCGGAGGGAGAGATACGATCGAATAATGCGGCGGCGGAAGCGATGGTGATAGAGAGACGATCTCGTTTTATGCAACGTGGAGGTGGAGGGAGAGACATAGACAGCGGAAGATATCCACTATTTTTCAACCATATCTTAACAACATCTCCATGAGAGATCTGGTGAGATCGGTTTTACGATCTCCAACATTATCTTTTTTTCATTTTTAAATTAACTTTTAAAGAAATATTCTTTTTTATTACGAGAGCTTCTCCTTACGATCCACAAATTATCCATTCACACTCCAATTAAATTTTTTTTTTTATTAATGACAATTTTAACTTAAATAAAAATTACTAAAAAAAGACAACAAAATTTAAAAAATGCACAGTACATGCTTTACTTTTAAGTTTTATCAGGACCGCTGTAATATATATTTACAATTTTTCATTATTTTCTATAAACTATAATTTGATACAACCCTAGTGAAATAATTGTTGATACCAACCAGGACTCACATATGGAACATGCATCATTGAAGTGTATACAAGAATCAAGATAGACACTCAAGATTTAAGATTCTTTCTATATATGTTTGAACCTACCTACTATTTGTATTCAAAATGTTACTCGTACCAATTTGGAGGAAATGGGTCAGAACCATAAATTAGGAAGCCTAGCATGCATGCATGCATCTACCACCAAACTAATTAAATTATTTTAAAAAAAAAATCTCTCTTCTAAATCATTAGATTAAATATTACGTATTAAAATATCTCTCATAAATATGTTATTACCATATTAAACGTTCTCTCCTAATTAATCTCTCTCCATTTTAAAATAATAATAATAATAATAATATTTTCACACTTTCTCAATCAATCTCTGATTAATAGTTAAATAAATAAATAAACTTATGAATATTTTAGTTTTTTACTAACAGTAATATATATATATTAAAATGTCAAATTTTTTTTTTAAAAAAAATATATGAAAGCTTGAATTATTTCAACTAGGCAATCTCATACCTACAAGAGTAACAAAAAACATTTTTATATTTTGATTTGTTTTTTTTTTAAAAAAAAAAAAAAAAAAAACAAAGTACTTGTTGTTTGAGTTTTTTATTTTTTAATTTTTATTTTTTGTATTATATACATACATATGGTTTCTAAAAATCAAGTTTATTACAGCAGTCAGTCTTTTTTTTTTTCTTAACTGTTAGGGGTCGTTTGTTTTTTTGTCTGAAGACTGAATAGTCATGAATTTTACTGAAGACTGAATAGTGACTGAAATCTGAATCTGAATGACATGTTTGTTTTTTTTCTTTTCACATCTGAATGTACTGTTAACATGTTTGTTTTTTGAAAATAAAATTGTCTGAAAGAAATAATTTTACATCTATACCCATGTTAAACAATTATACATATAATATAAAATAAAAACAATTCAAAAATAATAATTATATATGAACACATATGATCATGATCTTCTTCTTTGATTACAAACAAACTTTATTTTTACAAAAGAAAAGAAAATGTTTTTTTTTTCAAAAAATAAAATGGGCAGCAAGAAAACTCAAACAAAAAACTCTAAAAAAATAATATATAAATACATTACCATAATATTATAATAAAGTATTGATATTAAACATCAATATGAGAAGTGATTATGGTTCTTTTTTATTTTTAAAGCTATTTAAAATAAGCAATATATTAAAATAAAGATTTTTATACAATATATAATAATGATGAAATTGAAGATGTGTTATATATGGAGGATAGTATCGGAAGAAAAGATTTTGGATTGCATTTAATACAATTCAATGATTTACAATTAAGTGAAAAGTCAAGATTTTTACTTTTTATTTTAAGTTGTTTTTTGGTATTTTTAAGTTGTTTGGCCAGTTAAAAAAAACAAACAAAACAACTTAGTAATTATGATTTAGACCCATTAAGTTTTAAGTGGAAAAAACAAACGACCCCTTAATCTTGTTTAAGAAAGAAAGGAGATAAAAAATTAGAGATATGTATTGGAAGAGAGAGAATTTAATATGATAATTAAAAATTTAGGAGAGAGTATTTAATATGTAATAATTAATTTAATGATTTAGGAGAGATAATTTTTTTTTTAGTAATTTAATTCAAAAAAGATAAAAAGGATAATCTAGTAACAAAATGAAGTGTCTTTAGAATTTTTTAAAATTTAAATTTTAAGAATGGAATGTTTTTAGAAAAGAAGCGTAAAAAGAAAAAATTAAATTGTCAAAAGAAGCTCTATTTTATTATTCGTATAATAAATAAAAAATACTTTTTTATCCACTTGCTGCACAAAAAGACTTTTTAGCCCTCCCATCGTTTAAGTCAATGTTAAATTTAACCCAATCAAACTGATCAAAGGTATCTTCGTGTAAATAAAGGCAAAAGTCAATATTCATGTGTTTTGCAAAAAGTTAGGTTATGTCATTGCAATTAACCCGCAATAAAACAGTGGTCCCGTTAAATTATGAGTTAGAATAATGATGCCGTGGCCTGTGGGATTCAAGTCATGACGGCAACCAACCCTAGTGAAGTAATTATTGAAACCAAACAGGACTCACCTATGGGCTACAAAACATGTATCATTGCCCATAAAATGGATACAAGAGTCGAGATAAACACCCATGTGATTTAACTTTTAAGATTCTTTCCGTATATGTTTGAACCTAACCGTTTGTATTCTAAAGTTACCTTGTACCAATATGGGGAAAATGGGTGCTCCACTATAAACTAGCCCAATTAAGTTGCAAGCTTGCATGTGCTGCTCCTACTCCCCATTTTATTGAAACTGGAGCGAGGACTAGCCCAGTCAGAGAGTGAAATATTTACAGGTAATGAAAGTCTATACTCTATAAGTCTTTAGTCTCTATTAATTGCAATTATTGTAATGGAAAATAAACTAGATTGTGAAACATGTTAGATGAAAGAAGGATTTATTGAGTTTGTACCGGTATGTGAGGTGATAAATTCAAACAAGACAATAACTCTTGCATTTACTATAAGTCATCATCTTATTAAAAGCTTCTTCTTCTTTTTTTTTTTTTTTTTTAAATGGGTCAAAAAAAAAAAAATTAAACAGTTTGAAATATTATAAATGTACAACTTTATAAATCGTAAATTACAAATCAAAATATTTTTATTAGAATTCAAAAACTTTTCATCCTACCAATCCGGCCAATCTAATATTGATTATTGTAGGGGAGATAAATTATCATTAATTTATATTCGTTTATTAATTATCATATCACTAATCTTAAGTGATTTTTTGTTTTGTTTTTAACATACGCTGTTTAAATATTATTGTTCATAAGTAAATTGACCGTTGACCTAAATTTCAAAATTTGTCATGGACAAATTATTTATAAGGGTTAAGATTCTTTCTATACTAAAAAAAAAAATTAAGGTTGAGCATACGTTTGGAGGGTTTGGATTATTTTTTACGTTTTTTTAATTTATTTAAATATTATAATAATTCAGGGTTTGGAGAGGGAAGAGACTTGAATCCACAACCTTTATGGTGTAGATGTGGGAGACATACCACAGACCAACCTCATTTTATTAGTTTTTTTTTTTTTTGTAACACACATTACATTACTTTTAGATTAAATAGAAAATTCTATAAAAAAAAATGGCATTAATGTGAATTAATTAAAGCTACGTTTGGACTTTGAAGGGCATTTGTTAAAAGACATCATAGAAATTAGAACCCACATGTGACATGATTGATATACATAGAGGTATCATTTGATTTAGTTGGTTGGTTTTAGACTTTAGTCAAAGAAGAAGAAAAAGAATCTCAAAGAGTGGATGATGTATCGAAATGTGATTGGGTGAAGGGTACACATAAGAAGTGGTCTGGGCCGTTTGATCGTCATCATGATTCTTGGTATTTCTCATCTATTTCTCTCTTTAAGAATTTCCACCACGTCTCTCTATATATACTCTCATCTCTTCTATCTTTTTCCTCAGAAAATCAATAATTCTTCATGTGGAGAGTGGAGTGAGGAGTCTCCATCTACCTCTCGGACCTCACCTCTCTCTCTCTCTCTCTCTCTCTCTCTCTCTCTCTCTATATATATATATATATATATCTCTCTACTCTAATCTCATCTCTTGTGCAATTTTGTATCTCAATTCCCATGTCAACAAGTTTTTTTTCTTTGAATAGATGAGAATCTAGGCTGCCATTTGGGCATGAACTCATATACCGGCATCAAATCTTTTTCATGGCTCCAACCCAGAAGCTTTCATATACCCGCATCAGTTTAACCGTCGGTTTTTGGCGGTTTTTTGAAGTACCCAAACCGAAACCGTAACCGGTTCAACCGGTTTCCGACCGGTTTTGAAACCGCCGGTTCCGGTTCCGGTTTTGGGGCGGTTTTTGGAAGTACGGTTTCGGTTAAACCGCGGGCAAAACCGTCGGTTTAACCAAAACCATGGCCACCTCTTATTGCACGGCTATTTTTTCGATTGACTCAGCAAGTATTTAAAATTGATATTAATTTTTCATCTATTTTTAGTAAGGAAATAAAATAAAAATTAAAACAAGAAAAAAAATAGACACGTCATTAAAAAATTTGTGTTTTAGATAGAAGCATTGGAGACCAAATTTTAAGTTGATTGTCTATCAAGTCTATTTTTATTCCACATAGAAAGCAAGTCTATTGACATTGTTGTCATGTCATCGATTATTGATATGTAAGCCACTTTTGCATTGAAGATGCTCTCAGAAATGTAAGGATGAATTCTCATTGGCATAAAAGTGCTTACATTGTACTACTGGCTTTTCAATTCTTAGTCATCTAAAAAAGCATTTACAACAAGAAAATTTCGCTCATCTTAAGGGTCCATTGTACTCAGGAGTGGAGGTATTAAGAAGTTAGCATGGGTTTTAGCCCATGCTAGCTTTTTCTAAAAAATTTTTTTAATAAGTTTAATTAGTTTTAAAAATGTAAAATTATAAATTAAGACAATAACAAAAATTAACATTTCTTGATAGTTGATAAATCATAAAAGTAGTCTAGTTTATAATTTAATTTAATTGAGATAATCTCAATAGATTCATTAGGGTAATATATTCAATATGTTTATTGACACTTAAACACATTAAGGTTTTCATTTCCTCTTCATTCTCCGTTCATTCCATAAATAAAATAAACAAATTTTGAATCTTTATTCGTTTGTTAAAATCCGAACAAGTACGCATTTAGTTTATTTGACTAACTATTTTTTTTCTTTGTTTTGTAGTGAATCATTTTAAATGTTTTTAGGACCAAGATTATTATATCTTTCTTATCAGGTACATACTTTAAATTGGTAAATTTGTATTATAAGGTTTGTTTAAAAAAAACTTTGTACTATCATCCAGTATGACTTAGGTAGGAAATTACGTTAATATATATATTCAGCATGACACTGTCCCAAGTGTGCGTCGTCGCACCGTATGTGCTATACAAAAAAAAAAAAAAAAATTATCCTTAATTTAGCCCACTCGGACAATAAATCCTGGCTTCGCCTCTGATTGTACTATTAGCTTTTAAGTATTATTTTCTCTCTTTGTCAAGAGAATCGGAATTTGGTGGGACTATTTAAAGAGTATTTGTATTTAGATTTGTTTTGTTTTCATGATTACTTTGTAATTTATATATTTGTAAACTTTGTCTTTATTTAATGCCATCTCTTTTATGTCGTATTGTTTGTGGTGAATTACATTTTTCTTTTTTTTTTTTCTTTTTATCCCAATAATTTTAATATTCAGTTACGTTGATATATCTATTGTATAAGAATTTTTTTTTTTTTCTAAGAGTTTATTGTATAAGATTTTGTTATAAGTTATTGCTTATACAATAGTAATTAAGCTATTGTATAAGATCAGTTGTTGGGTTGCTTGGTAGGTTTATTGAATTAATTTTATTTTGTATTACATAAACATTTAATTTGTTTTGTTTTCTAATTTTTCTTTTATTGTGTTCACATATGGCATGCTCATTTTTTAAAGATCAAAATCCCATTGAAACCGTTAAACTTTGTTAGGGATTCTAAACCGATGAACGCGGAAACGTCGTGCCTAATACTCGCCCATAACTCATAGCAATTAATAACGAGAATATAGCAGAAGAAATAAATGAGAGAAAATAAACAACCACAATACAAGATATACGTGGAAAACCCAAATCGGGTAAAAAACTATGGGCTGTCAGGACGACGAAGAAAGTTCTACTATATGATAAACTGTTACAACCATATGCTCTAGGATTTTCTCTCACACCTAACCTCAAACCAATATCACAAGATCCTCACCAAGTACCCCCTAATATCCCCTAGGTCTCCCTTGAATAACACCCACGGATCTCTAACTTGATCCACCGATATTCCTTTGGATCCCTCTTCGAATATTCCCTTTGGGTCTCCCCGGAACTCACCACACTCTCTTTAATGTTACACGGTGTTCTTTTGCTCCACGGCCTTAAATCTAATAACATAGATATTAGGTTTATTTATATTAGTTACATGGAGTTTAAGATAAAAAGAAATCTTACTCCTAAACGTACAAGACTTACTTGTTCCACATAAATACTATTTCCTTTTATGACAAGTTTTCTTGTAAAGAGTAAATACTTTTTCCTTCATGAACAAGAACTTCCAAAAAGAGAACCTTTCCATTTTCACACAACATTCCCGATCTCAGCAAAATACATCGTCTCTGCCAGTCTTGGTAGCGGTGTGCACCGACCCCGCTTCCTACATTGCAGAACATTCTAGTCTTGACAGCTCCGGGTACCGCGGTCTGTGCCTCTTACCTTCGTCGTGGTCTGCACTGCGTTTGATCTCTAGAATCAACCGCTTCGTGTGCCGCGGTCCATGCATCTTGTCCGCGCTGAAGTTCTTGCCAGATTCCGTTTCTTCAGTTCTTCTTCGATCTTTAACCTCCCTTAAACACCACCTTTAACTTCCAAACTTTATCCTACGTCTCTAGGAAGTAACACATTAGTTTAGTTTTGTTTGGTTCACATTTGGTTCGCTTAGGAATACAAGTCAAAACCTAACAAACTTGACTAATGATTGGCTAAATATATGATCAAATTGATGTATTTAAAATAATGAATTTCAAATGTGATTTTGAGAGTTCCTTTTGACAATCCAATTTTTTCTTTTTACACTTCTTTTCTAAAAACACTCTATTCTCAAAATTTAAATTTGAAAAGATTCTAAAGACACTTCATTTTATTCCAAGACTATCGTTTTTTGTCTTTTGGCACTCCCATTCTAAAGACACTCCATTTAAAAAAAATAAATTTATAAAGACACTCCATTTTATTTTTAAAAAAATTAGGACGAACCATCGTAACCTTCGGATTTATCCGATGAGTAATCTTTTTTGAATTAAATTATTAAAAAAAGAAATTATGTCTCAAAAATCATTATATTAAATATTACATATTAAACACTCTCATAAATTTTTAATTACCAAATTAAACTCTCTCTCCTCCAATACATATCACTAATTTTCTGTCTCCATTCTTTTTCAAGCAAAACTAATAGTTAAAAAAAAAAATTATGATAAGCTTAATTGTTAGGAACCGTATATATGTATATATTGAGAAAAAAAAAACTAAAAAAAAAAAGTACTTTGTTTTTTAAATAAAAAATCAAAACATGAAAATGGTTTTTGTTACTTTTGTACGTATGTGATTGTCTAAAGAATTTTAATTCTTTCATTAGTCTTAGAAATTCTAAATTTAATCGAATCTAGTTGCAACAAATAACCAAAATATTCCTAAGGTTTTTTTTTCTTTAACTATTAATTAGATATTGATCGAGAAAATATGGAGATAGAATTTATTTATTTTATATAAAAAAAATGGAGAGAGAGAATAATTAGAAGAGAGTGTTTAATATGGTAATAACAGATTTAGTAGAAAGAGTTTAATACGTAATATTTAATCTAATGATTTATGAGAGAGAATTTTTTTTTTTTAAATAATTTAATTAGTTTGCAATGTCTTTAGAATTTTTTATCTTGGATTGTAAATAGAAGCTCTATGTGATTTTAGCCATTTAAATTAGATAAATTCAATAGCTTAATTACTAGTAATATCTTTATAAATTATATAAACAAATGAAACGAGTGAAATTCCAACCATATTCATATATTTTAAATATTAAATTCACATGAAAATTTAAAATAAAAAAAATTCCAATACTTTTATCTTATAAGTTTTTTTTTTTTTTTTTGACAATATTTATTAATTCGAGACCATATATTTTTTGAAAGCTTTCGTCATTGGTAAGATGCGAACCGCTAAAATGTGAGTTATTTACCAAAGCCCCAAACTCGTCCATGTACCAGCTGAGCTACGCCCCGGTTGGCACTTTTATCTTATAAGTTGAAACCTTCCGAAAGATAAAACATAATTCGTAACAAGATGGAAAGAAAATAATGTGGGACTGTTGACCTCAAGGAATTTATCAAGTCTCCTCAATATCTATCAAAACTCAATTTACTAATGTAAGATTGGTAGTGAAAGTAGGTACAACCCGCTTTATTAGTTTATAATAGTTGGTGTGGGAAGTTTTGGGTCTATCCCGTAACGTTTTTCAAAGCTGTTTTTATTTTTGTTTTTGTTTTTCAAAAATAAAAACGAAAATGAAAACAGTATTTTTGGTTTCAATTTTGAAATCCAAATACGATTTTGGTAGTATTTTCTGGAAGCTGGATTCCGAATATGAAAACGTAAAAAACGCTTCTGATATCATTTTACGGGCCAAAATGAGTTGAATTATTTATTTTTTATTTTGTTCAGATTTTTTAAATATAATTTAAATGAACAATAATTAAAATCTTTTAAAAAAGAGAAAACAAAATCTTAAATATATTTTGGTCAGATCTTGATGGAAGGAAGAGATCGGCGGAAGAATGAAGAAGACAGCAGATCGGCGAGCCAGCGAGAAGAAGAAAGAAGCAGATTGGCGAGCTGGTGAGAAGAAGAAAGAAGTCAATTGGCGAAGAAAGAAGTAGATCAACAAAGAAAGAAGCAGATTGGCGAAGAAAGAAAAAGATCGGCGAGAAGAAGAAAGAAGAAGACAACGATAAGAAGAAGAAGAAGATCCCAGCGAGAAGAAGAAGAAGCCGGCGAGCAAGAAGAAAAGAAGAGGGAAAAAAAGGGAAGAAGAAAGTGTCGGTCAACCAAGAAGAAAAGAAGAAGAAAAAAAGAAAAAAAAAAGTTTTTTATTTAGATTGAAAAACAAAATGAAAAACATCAAAAAATTGTTTTAGAAATTTTTCACTTTTAAAACTGTTATTGTTTTTGTTTTTGTTTTGAAAATAAAATGGAAAATAAAATAGAAAACGGTAACGAACGCATATTCGAAATTGGATTTAGAAAATGAAAACAAAAATGGACCTGTAAAACGATACAGGACATGCCCTTCATATTTCCATTTTTGGTTCTCAGCTCTCGGTTTTCACCATAACTGAAAAATAATCATATTTCCATTTGATTTATTACTATGTGACTGCCTGACTGGGACTGCTTACCTTGCTCAATGTGTTAATGTGACTTTCATCTTCAAATTAATACATTGTGATGGGAGTATGGGACCGATGTGGCGATGTGATTTGTCAAGATGCCGATGTCTATTTCTCTTTTATTTCTAGAATTTATCTTCTCTGATTCTCTCTTATATAGCTGGAAAAGAAAAAAAAAAAAAAATGTACCCCACCTCCATAAAATCAATTAGCTTTTGACACTCTAGATCGATTACCTTAAATGTTAAAGCGGATCAATTTAAATCTCTACTATGTTTTACTATAAAGTATATAATAATTAATTAATATGGTCTCATGCATCTACTGCTACCACTAATCAGCTGTACGTTTGCCTTGCTGATGATTCTGTTTTTTTTGCATTGATTGTTGCAGTTAAAGCTTCATCATCAAACCCTCAAACTCTTAGTTTTTCATTTAAAAACTAAAACTAAAATTTTCGTTTTTATTTAGAGTGGTCCTTCAACACTTTAATGGTTGAATAATTATATGAAGGAAAACAATACAAACACTCTAGAATATATAAAAAGTTAGATTTTTTTTCCTGATTACTGTATATGTTGAGTTTGTATTTTACATTCTAGAATATTTAATTTTAAAAAATATTTAAATTAAAAAAGTGTCAAGTGTCAAATTTTCCAAAATAATTAGGAAAGCTCCATGCTCCATAGGCTATTAAGGTAAAAAATGGCAAATAATAATTGAAACTTTGAAAGACATCAATGATGTAAATAATTTTACCTTGCTACATCCTCCATAGCACCTTTAAGTTACATCACAAATTTAAGTCTCCACATGCACATCACCAACAATCTAATTTTCATGATGGAGGGTGGTTAGGTCTCTGATTGGTGGGTTTGTTTGAAAGCGGATTGCAAACGTGGACGAGTTGTGTTTCTTCTGTGAGAGGATAAAGTACCGAGTTTCGGTGATTCGGACCGGTCTGAACTCTTTTATACGGTGACGTTTATATATTTTTTTGTTTAACTAGCAATAATACAATGGTCCCGTTAAATTATTAGTCAGAAAAATGATGGTGTGGGAGTCAAGTAATGACAGGCGACCAACCCTAGTGAAATAATTGTTGGTATCAGCCAGGACTCACCTATGGAACGTGCATCATTGCTCATGAAGTGGACATAAGAGTCAAGATAGACACCCATATGATTTAAGATTCAAGATTCTTTCCGTATATGTTTGAATCTACTATTTGTATTCTAAGAGTTGCCTTGTACTAATTTTAAGGAAAATGGGTCATGGGTTCAATTAGAACTATAAATTAAACTAAAGAATTGAATGAAACGTCTATAGTGCATTCATGTTTTGTCATTTTGGTAAACGGGAGAAAGCAAAGCATTATTTAATGGAAAATAAGCTTAGATTGTTAAACATGTTTGATGAAAGACCAATCAACGGTTCCCTAAACAAAATAATTATGAGTCAGAAAAATGGAAAAATTGGGTGTAGCATAGCTATAACTTCTACGGTCTTACTATGCATGATAATGCACAATACATGATGCTTCACTTTTAACGGGACCACCGTAATATATATTTATGGTTTTTCATTCTCTCATCACCTTAACCATATTAATATTTTTTTTTTTACTCTCGCCTTTTAAAAAAAATTTAGCATCCATAAAACCTAGTTGCTTCAGGACTCAAACAACTCCATTGAAATCTAGATTTCCAGCTTTATTATGTTAAGGACTTTTTTTTTTTCATAATTTGATTAGTTTTATTAATTTTATTTTAGAGTTTGACATTTCTTTTACTTGTACAATTTGAGATGAGACTAATCATTAAAATTATCAAATTCCATACATTAAAACTGAAATGAGAGCCTCAAACTATAAATGTTCAAATATTTTTTTTAACTATTTAAATTACCGATTATATATTATCTTTTAATATATTAAAATGTAAATATATAACAAACAATAGTTTAAATTACTTGCTATAGTTGTCTTTTAATATATTAAAATGTAAATATATAACAAATAACATTTGAAAGGGTATAGATGTAAAAAATATTTATTTTCAGATATTTGTAACTTAAAAACAAACAACTTATCACTTATATTCAGTTTTCAGTTAAAAAAAAAAAATTAAAAAAAAAATTTTAAAAAAAAAAATGTTTTTTAGTTTTTCAGTTTTTAGTCACTATTTAGTCTTCAATACAATTCAACAATGTTCAGTCTTCAAACAAAAAATCAAACACAACCTTAGTTTTCCTCCTACTTAAGTTTAATTATTGGTGGTGGGTTGTCGGCGTGTATTACCAAACCCTCTTTGAATTCTCATGGGGACCTTATAGTCACTTTCAAACTCTCAATTTCAAATTTGTATTTGTGGGTGCTCTAGACATCCGGTCCAAATCAGTTTCTATTTTAGGAGATTACTTCATTGATGCTCTTTGTCACTCCTATCATTCTATTTTCTTCGTATAATGATTCCTTTCTTGTACTTTTCTTTTTCCCCTTTTAACTTTTCTTTTATCCATTCTTCTCCCTACACATAAACAAAGCCGAATATGTAATTTTTTTTTTAGAATGGTAGGTCGAAGAAGATTGGTTGTTGGGTTTGCTTAGTAGGTTTATTAAATTAATTTTATTTTGTATTACATAAATATTTAATCTGTACTGTTTTTTATTTTTTGAGTTCACATATTGCACGTTCATTGTTTAAAGACCAACATATTTATGGAATCGTTAAATTTGATTAATGGTTTACTAACATTATGACCAAATTGATGTATTTAATGAATTTCAAATATGATTTTAGCCATTTAAGTTAGATAAATTCAATACCTTACAATTAATATAATTATAAATTATATAAACAAATGAAAATGAAATAAATTTCACTTCTTTTATCTTTTAAGTTATAAACATGTAAAAGATACCAAGCATTATTCATAACAAGACAGCAAGAAAATAATATGGGACTGTTGACCTCTAAGAATTTATCCAGTCTCCTCGACATCTATCAAAAATCAATTAATGTGGGCTTTTTTTAGTTTAAAATAGTTGGTGTGGGATTATTAGTGGGAAGCTTCCTTCTTTCCATTTTTGGTTCTCAGTTCTCAATTTTCACCGTGATTGAAATAATTATATATAATTTATTAGCATGTGATTGGGACCAAGTGCTTTGTCAAGATGCCAATGTGATTTTCGATTTTCTCATGCTTTTTTGAAAATCGGAGTGGCTTTGACAGTGCCAATTATAATTCAAATGAAAATCTACTCATACTCGTTGTAAGTTGTACCTACCACCTCTCTCTCAATCTCTATATATTTCTCCAGTTTTAACTCTCATCACTCATCAGACACACCCACCTCTATCTCGAGTCTCGATTGATCATCAGCTTTCTTCTTCTTCAATGTTCAATCTTCCTCGTCTCCTTAAATATAGCTACATATATATAAACCACCTATATATAATATATTGATCAAGAACAATCCACACTTACAGCTGACTTCAATTCCCACCTCGAAGCTCTACCTTCTTCCTGTAATTATCAGGTGTTTTTGTTGTTTCAAGTATATCTATCTTTTGGGTTGATCAGCTCTTTTCCTTCCAAATCATTGTGGCAACAGGCATCTTTAAAGAAAGAATCAGCCATTGTTACTCGAAATTGAGTACCTGCATAGCTTCATTTCTGTCAAAGTTGATGCACAATTTCCATGGTCTTTTTCTTCCGTATGATTCCCAAACTCATACAGCCTTATAATACGGTTGTGTTGTGTGAGACCCTTTTCCATGGTTTACAAGTCTAGGCTGCCATTCAAATTCCCGTGTCAAATTGTCAACAAGCTTTTTTCTTTTAAAAGATGGGAATCTAGGCTGCCATTTCACATCAACTCAGAGACAAGAATCAATTCTGTGTCATGCCACCATCCGATAACATTTACCGTATGTCGTCTATGCCTCAATGTAACATATTGTTTAATTCCTTGGCTAGGATTCTTTAAAATCTTCTTCACACCAACAAAACTATTCAAATCACTCCAGAATCCTTTGTATCTTTCTCCAAAATTGTTTGTTACAGTATCCAACTCTTTGGCTAAGCTCTTTGACTAAGAGTTGGCTATGCAACAAGCAATTTTGGAGAAAAAATTGAATATTGGCTCCACTTCGTAGAAGTATCTGGACACGCTTGATATATATACAAAATTGAATATGGGTTTCTATTCGCGATATGCAATTAGTTTCAAATTTAGTTATACTTACTGCTTATATATAATATTGGTTGCTACTAAATTTATTTTTTTTACTTGATTGTTTTTTTAGTGACATTCCAGAGGAAGAGCGATTAGCGTCCGTGTGATGTTTTTTTTTAAAAAAAAATTTGAATATGAGTTGTAAAAAATTAATATTTGGAGATGTGTTATTGATATATTGAAGTAATATTTGAGTTTATTGTTTTAAGAGTGTCGATATTTATACCCTTGAAGAACTGTATGTGCACCCTTTTTTGTATATATACCTCATTAAAAAATTCAAAATGTTTTAACTTGCAAACACACCTCACATATTACCATGTATGCCCTTTTTCTTCATTTTTTAGAAATATTATAAATTACTGAATTATAAAATAGTTAAATAAAAATTTTAATTTTTTTTTTTTAATACTCGTATGGAGATATGAGGAGCCATGCTTGAAGCCTCCTTCTAGAATCAAAAACCTGGAGATGGAGCTTTTTTATTTTATTTTATTTTTCCTAATATATTATAATAATAATAATAATAATAATAATAATAATAATTATTATTATTATTATTATTATTATTATTATTATTATTTCCTCTTTAGAAGCTCCGTTCTACATTTTTTTTATCCTTATTCTAACTATACAATTTTAATTAATACAAGAGAATTAATCCATCAATAACATTAATTTAATCTGTTTGTATGCTTAAATTTCTAATCTTTTTTTTTTATATTAGTCTAGTTTATTAATTAACTTCAATTATTTTCTCATCTTAATTTTTTTTTTTTTATAACAGTTAGTTGATATTTATAATTTTAAATAATCACTATAAAAATCTTAATTAATAAAAAAAAAAACAGAAATTTAGTCCAAAAAAAAGGTAATTTTTTTATTTTTGTAACTAATTATAATATTTGTTAAAATATTCTAAATATTAAATATTTTATTAATATGATGAGAAAGTTATATTTATATTAATCATTTTAAGGGTAATATTGAAATTTTAAAAATATGTTGATTTGGGGTGTACATACAAATTTTGAGAAGTGTAAATATCTCTACTCTTGTTTTAATTGGATATAGGTTGTAAAAAAAATAAAATTTTAATGGGCTTATAAAACTTATCAACTTTTAAATTGAATTGGACATTTATACTGAGTGGCGGTATTTACGCCCCTTAAATACTTAAATAATGTATGTACACCCATTAAATACTGTATGTACACCTCTTTTGTAAACACATCCCATTAAAAAATTTTAAAAACTCTATTTTGTCAATAAACCCTACTTAATAACAAAAATACCCTTTTTTATTTCTATTGTATTGTATTTTTGTAACTGCACCTCACCTACACCTATTTTATTATCTAATCAACTTTATTATTATTTAAAATTTTATTATTTTATTTCTTGTTTTTCAAAAAAACAAAAAACAAAAAACTCTTAATTGCATAAATTATAACAAAATGAGTTTGGTTTTGAACTAATTTTATTTACAAGTGTTTAGTTACAGAAATTTTCCTTTAAAAAATGTTACAAAAATTCATCATATACGGTGTATATAGTGAAGGGGGGAAGGAAAAAAAAATCCATTTTGAAAAAGCTTATTAGCAGCCATCCATTAAAATAAATAAATAATAATAATAATAAATAAGCAATTGCCCAGAAAACATGCAACCAACGTAAGAAAACATGCAACGTAGTGAATGCACGGACTAAGCACACAAGATATTTTTTTTGCTATGTATGTGTTTTGCAGGTGTAATACAAAGGCACAAAAAATACAGATGGGTATAGAGGTTAGAAAAATCAATATAAATTTTTTTTCTTTATTTTTTATATAATATTGTGGGTTTTTTTTTTTTTTGGTACGAATTGAGAAAACTTTTTAAGTTTGTGATTGTTTTTTGATTGGTTTTACAACCCACATACGATTTTAATTTGTATTTGAAAACAGTATTTAGAAGATAAATTAGGATTTGAGAAAATAGAAAGGGTTTTAGGATATAGAAACATATTAATAATTTTTGGGTATACTTACAAACTATTTAGTCATTTTAGTCGTTTTAATTAATCAAGGGTAATATTGAATTTTTGAAAATATATTAATTTGGGAGAGCTTCTTTTGACAATCCAATTTTTTTTTTTTTTTTTTTTTTTACACATCTTTTCCAAAGACAATTCATTCTCAAAATTTAAATTTAAAAAAATTCTAAAGACACTTCATTTTGTTCCAAGATCATCCTTTTTTATCTTGACACTTCTATTCTAAAAAAAAAAAAAAATTATCTCTCCTAAATCATTAGATTAAATATTACATATTAAATAATCTCTCATAAATTTTTACTTAACATATTAAACTCTCTCTTCTCCAATACATGTCTCTAATATTCTATCTCCGTTTTTTCTCAAATAAGACTAACAGTTAAGAAAAAAAAACTTACAAATAAGCTTGATTTTAGGAAACTGTATATATGTATAGATTAAAAAAAATAAATTAAAAACAAGTACTTTATTTATTTATTTATTTTTTTAAATCGAAATATGAAAATGTTTTTTGTTACTTTTGTAAGTGTGTGATTGCCTAGAGAACTTTAATTCTTTCATTAGTCTTAAAAATTCTGAATAATCGATTCTAGTTGCAACAAATCAAGTTTTCATATATGACTATTGTATTTTAAACTTTAAAGTGTGCTGAGATGGGTGGCCTCGAAAAGGCGTACCTAGAGCCCGTTCAGGAGCTCATGTAGGCGGAGGAACAAGCGGAGGGTGCAACCACCATTGATACCACTTAATGTGTGCAAGTGCGACAAGCTGGTGCTCTAACTCAAACTCACAATCATATTGATAAACTTGAACCCTACACTTGGACTCTTATGTATTTATTTCATTGCTTTTTTTTGTTAAAAGTCATAGAGGTAACTTGATAATATTTAACAATGTTGTAGAAAGAGCTAAGCGCTAGTTGAGTGGTGACCCCCAGCCTAGCGCCTAGCCTGCCTAGTCGGGGACTAAACGCCTAGCCAGAAGTCAACCGGCAGCTGGCACGCAGTTGGTCAGAATTTTTTTAATATATTTTTGTTGTTGTAATTAAAAAAAAAAAATTCAAGTTTTCATATATCTATTATTATTTTTTTTTGAAAATTGACTATATATATATATACTTCTATATATCGGTCCTGTTTTGGTCAGTGCGTCCTGATGTAACTACATCAGTACCAATGTATGTGGACCACTAATTATAGAGAAGTTTTAACAATTGCATACACTTTAAGTCAAAATATGTAAATAAAATGGTCAACATCAAAGTATATATATATATATATATATATATTACTGTTAGTAAAAAACCAAAATATTCATAAGTTTTTTTTTTTTTCTTTAACTATTAGTGAGAGATTGATCTAGAAAGTATGGGAAAAATGGAGAGAGAGAGAGAGAGAGAGAGAGAGAGAGTAATTAGGAGAGTGTTTAATATGAAAATAACATATTTAGGAGAGAGAGAATTTAATACGTAATATTTAATCTAATGATTTATGAGAGATATATATATTTTTTTAATAATTTAATTAGTTTGGATTGCCTTTATAATTTTTTTTGTCTTGTTTAGTAATTTTAATTCAAGTTAAAATTGTCATTAATAAAAAAATTAAATGAGTGTAAATAGATTGTGGATTTTAAGGAGAAACTCTTTTAATTTGGTGTGTACATACGGTTTTTGATGGGTGCTAATATCGTCACTCATTTATATTTAATTGATTAGGGTAAAAAAAAAATCTGGCCCAGAAAATTTAGATTATAAAAATTATGGTCCAAAAAAATTAGGTCAAAATCCGAATCAAAATAAACATAATGCGGGTCATGGGTTGGTTGAGTAAAACCTTGAATAAAAATTCATCACCCAAAGGCACATCAATGATCTCATTTCTCTTTTTACTCCTTAAAATAAGCAAGGTAATTCCTAGACCAACAATTATCATACTTGATCCAGCAATTATGCTTACTCCAAGTATTATCTTCTCTCTTTGGTCAAGAGAATCGGAATTTGGTGGGACTACTTGAAGAGTATTTGTATTTACATGTGTTTTGTCTTTTTGACCACGTTGTTATTTATATTTCTGTAAATTAAATACAGTTTATAGAGACGAAAGTATAGAAACAATACATTTATTGTATAAGTTTTTTTTTTTGGAAAGAATCTATTGTATAGGATTTTGTTATAAATTATTGAAGATGATTTTGAAAAATGAAAACTTACTTACCTTTTACGATGTGTATGCTTATGCTTGAGAGGGTGCAAAGGGATTTCCTCGAAGGTGATGAATTTAAGTTTAATTTGGTTTATTTGACTACCCTTTTCTTTTGCTAGCGATCAAAATATAATAGGTACAAAAGAATGTACGTATTGAAATGTCACAAATTTGTATTAACCTCATCATCCATAGGATACATACATTTTCTTTGATGGCTTAACTCATGTAACCTTACTAATCCTATGCTGTGCAACTTATAGAAGAAAAGATCTGTTGCAGAAAATCGAAAATGAGTACTAGTTTACTGGACAACCATCCACCACAATGTCTTTGGCTGTTGGACAAGTTGCTAAATCACAATGTTCACCAGTCGTGCCCCACCAGTCCAAACCTTTTTCCTCCATGCCCACTGAGAAATACAGAAGCACTGCCATGAAAGCCACCCCAGCATCCAGTGCTGCTGATAGAACGTAATTATACCTCTGCCACCACTGCTTCTTATACCGGAATATGAAGGAATTGAAAAATGTTCCAACTATAATCCAATAATTATAGTTAACTGCATTTGCCGGTGGCATCATTCATGTGGCTCCTAGAAGAACTGGAAGGTTAATCAGGGGAATCCAAGATAATTTATATGGTTATCTCATATAAATTATATTATTATGATTAATCATAATGATCATAATAATATAATGGGTTTTGGGGAGGTGGTGGGGTAGGGTTGAGGACTCCATTGGGCCCCATGCCCTTCCGTAGGACTCAAAACCAAGATGGACCTACCGAAGGACATAGTCTCTCTCTAAATGGGTTTGAGTTTGGACAGTGGGAGGGGCAAATGGTAAAGCCACTTGAGTCGGGGGCAATTAGGACATTTACATGAATATTTAACTTTAATTGTAAAGTGGTGCTATTGGCATACCCTCTACTTATTTATTTATATCCCACTTTTTTAATTATGTAGTATTTGTTTTTTCCTTTATCAAAATTACTTAAAGGGACATACAATTTAAGAAAAAAAATCTTCTACAAAATAAACTTTTTAAAACCCCACATTTCTATTTTTTTTTTTTTAAAAAAAAAAACATATTCTTTTAAACTTTTTTTTTTCTTAACTCTTAAACTCTAAATTTTGCTTCTTACACATATGCAAAAATATTATGAAATAGTCTTTGAAAGATATCAAGCATATAGAAGAATCGTTCTTTAGAATGATATTAAGCTATCGTTGTGTTGAAGAAACCATGTTATTTTTTTTTTTTTCTCTTCCACCATGAAATAAGAAGAAAAAAAACTCAAAATAAAATAAAATAATAAGAAGAAAAAATAAATCATTTAATAGAGGTGAGAGAAAGATATATACAGAAATCAAAGATTAAGATGGAGTATATTAAATTTGAAAAATAAATAAGTCAGATAGTTTTCAAAATAAATCAAAACGATTAATAAAAATATTTAATTTTATTTTATTAAATCAAAAATTTAAAAAGTGGATCAGTAGGGGTTCGCCAATATCACCGCTCTAATTGTAATCTTAACATTTTTCATGTTCTTCGTCACAGGGTTGAAGATTTGTACATTGAAGGGCTTGAGAGAGTTTATCTTCTCGATTTTCTTGGTCCAAAAGGATTTGCAGCCCAGCTTTAGCAGCGATCCATGTGCCAGTAAGCTAAAATTACGTTGTCAGTTATTCAATTCATGCACCTCTTTGTTTACTGGCTCATGTGTTAATTATTGTTAAATTATTTAGGGTGATTGGCTTCGATAATCGAAAATCAGTACTTGCACAGATTACAAAAGATTGTCCCAAAGAAGTGACATTATGTTGATCTTGTCTCTTGGTAGAGTAGCTCTAGTGCTGTGTATGATTATTTTTCTTCCAAGCTTTCGGATACGAAATCTCTGGATGTAAGTAGATGTTAGATTGCACTGCTTCGTGTTTTAGTTTAAGTTTGTGCCATAGATAGATAATTTAAATATTAAGATGTGAAATAATTTATCTTATATCGAAATTAGGGGGAAAGTAGCTGGTCCAGAAGACCAAGATCATTTGAAGATGGTTCTTAAGTACATTGAAGATGCAGATCTCCGTCGGTGGAGCTTACCCAACACAAATGCTTTTAGGGTTGGATTAAAGGAATGGCGCTCAAAGTTGAATTGCATTACTAATCCATACATGTATGAACAGGTCTAGTGCTTTGATGTTGAATTCCTTTTCTAATTGCCTTTTCAGGTCTATATTTAGACTCATAAATGTTATAAGTTGAATGTGTGAGATATTAAAATTCTTAATTAGTTGGGGACTGTAGACTTTGGCATTATTTGAATGCTGAGAAAAAAATGAAAGGAAATGTCTGGTAAGATTCACAATGTTCTGTGCGGAGTTACCTCTTTATTAACTTTCATTTCTACTCCAAATGTTGTCCCAAAATCTTACTAGAATACTGAAAATAATTTAAAGAATTCTTATTATTTTCACAATTTCACTCATTCTCTAAACCTATAGAAGCTTTGGTGAAATTACATGACAAATGTAATGTGAGCCCATTACATTTGTAATGTGATGGGGGTTCACATTTTTTATTGTCAAGGACAGATTGGCTGTCCTGATTGTCCGTTATTATTTGGACGCCATCTCCTTTTATGTGTATCAATATAATGCAACCTAATAAATATATGTTGGGTTCGTCTATTTTGAAATCAGATGCAGAATTGACTTGTTTCTAAGAACATTTTGCTGGGAGGGGGGCACAAGCTGAATTAGATTAAGTAAAGTGGCCCGTATTTTGAAACATGGGCGTAAAATTGAGACAGAAATCAGGCAATTTGGTTGATGATTGTGTAGAATACATCATATCTATGTGGCTGGCAGGTATAGAGACAGCTTGAGCCAATTTGAAAGTTGATAGGATGAAAACAAAAGTGGGAATAGGGTGTTGTTGTGAAGAAGTCGCTATAATTAATTTTCCTTTGTAGCGTGGTCCATCTGTTATTTAATTTAATCTCACATTTGACAAGATAAACTTATGAAGTGTATGGGGAATTAGGGTTGTGGCTTTTCACTTTGTCATATTCTACATGTTGAAGGTATACCTGGATGAGTAATTATATATTGAATTCTTTTTGTCCCTCCATCTGCATTTTGTGTCTTGTTTCACTATTGAAATTCTTTTAATTTGTGTTTGTGGCAGTTACTGGAGATGAGTTCTGTTGATCTGATTTCCAAGGGAAATTCCTATGTTTCTGCTCGCCAGAGTGCTGCAAGTAAGTTACTGGATAAGGTTTTCAAAATTCGATTGGGCAGAGGATTTTATGGAGAGTGCCTGGTAAGTATAAGTCACAATATTTCAATTAAAATGTCCCATGAATATTTGTTTTTACTTTCACATGAGTGGTATACTCTTATGATTAGGGTTTCCATTGACCATTTTCTTATTCACATCTGAGTACCATGGAATCCGTGTTGTGTTCTTTAACACTTGATGCAAGACTAAAAACTTACAACATGGCCCCCTTTTTTTTTCTCCTTTCCACATTCTATTCCTTCCCATATTACATTCTTATCAGAGTACTGGGATTCCAGGCTGTTAGAGCAGATGGGAATTCTAACTTAAGCGACGAAATTGGCAAGCAACTTAGTGTGAAGAGTGCTGCAGCTGGGCTAAGGTAATTACTGATTTGTTTTGTGTAGGATGGTTCCAGACAATCAGTTACTCATTCTCTTCTAGATTTTTGTACTTTGACATTAAATGGTATTTGGGGATTGGATACAGACACCCATCCATTATACCTTCATCAAGTAAATTTTACATAGAGCCAGTTGAATTGAAGACACGAATTACATGGCAAATGGCTGTGTACCTGTCCGGTACTATGACTCTTAGATTGTCATTCTTCTTTGACAAATTATTGCATTGGTTTAGAGTTAGTTTCCTTTCAATTATTAGGTAACCACTAGACCCAAAAGCTTAAACTATTAGGAAGTGCCCAAACAATGATATAAAGGTCAATAATGCACCATTTCACGTGCAAGGCCAACAGGTTTGCCACATGGACTAAGCCCAATTACAAACACATAACAAATTCAACTATAATCATGATTGGCGGACTCAAACCAAGACACTTCTAATAAAACTTGATCTGATATCATGTTAATCAACTAATAGACCCAAAAACTTAAGCTATTAATAAAGGGCTCAAACTATGATATAAAGCTCTCTTACACCAATCTTACAAAACGTTTCTAATGTGATTCTCTAGATCCTTGGTAGCAAAATTTTGTGCTATTGATACATAAGTCAACTACAATTTAAATAGAATTCAATTGATTAACTGGATTGACTCTTGGGAATGGCCATGGATAGAACTAACATGCTAATGCTATTTTGTTAAGAACTAACATGCTAATGCTATTTTGTTAAGAACTAACGAACAAATAATTTCTGCAAAACTGAAAAACCAAAACCTAAACTGAATAAATTAAGACACAAAAGCCCTATGCTCTTAGGCCCACATCTAATTAGGTGAGTAAGCCCACATGATGATCTCCATCATTTTCTCTAATGATACCATTGATTCATTCCATCTAAAAATTCATCACCCAAAGGCACCTCAAAGATCTCATTTCTCCTTTTATTCCTTCTTAAAACAAGCAAAATAATTCCTATACCAACAATTATCATAGTTGATCCAGCAATTATGCTTGCTCCAAGTATTATCTTCTCTCTTTTGTCAAGAGAATCGGAACTTGGTGGGACTACTTGAAGAGTGTTTGTATTTACATTTGTTTTAATTCTGCAACTTAGAATTTCCTGATTGTGTTTTTTCAGGAAGCTTCGTGGAAGCTGCTTAGCATCCACCTTTATATATTTGTCTATTCTCTTTCTCATCAAACACAACTTCTTCTTCAATCTTCCTCTTGTCTTTCTGAAAGTTGATGCACAATTTCCATGGTCTTTTTCTTCCGTATGATTCCCAAACTCAATCTAGCAATACAACCTTATAATACGGTTGTTGTGTGAGACCCTTTTCCATGGTCAACAAGTCTAGCCAACCCAAAGTTGATGCACAATTTCTTGTCAACAACATCATGAAGCCTTTTTCTTCCATATGATTTCCAAACCCAATGTAGCAATACAATCTCAGATTCTTTGCCTCTTTAATTCCTTAAAATCTTCTTCACAGTAACAAAACTATTTAAATCCCTCAAGAATCCTTTATACACCTGCCCACAACCTAGCAAGCTACATATATATATATATATATATATTGTATAGTAATTAGCAGCAAAGATGGTATAAATATTCCTATTGCCCAGAAGATTATCCATGTATTTGATCACCTCTTTGAGTTGTGTGATGTAGTTTGATCTCCTCCTTGATAGGAATGCTTTTTGGGTCCTATTCCATCTAAAAATTCATCACCCAAAGTCACATCAAAGATCTCATTTCTCCTTTTATTCCTTCTTAAAACAAGCAAAGTAATTCCTAGACCAACAATTATCATACTTGATCCAGCAATTAAGCTTGCTTCAAGTATTATCTTCTCTCATTTGTCAAGAGAATTGGAATTTGGTGGCACTACTTGAAGAGTATTTGTATTTACATTTATTTTGTTTTCTTGATTACGTTGTAATTTACATATCTATAAATAGCGGTTTATGAAGACGAAAGTATAGTTACCATTCATCTATTGTATAAGATTTTGTTATAAATTATTGATGATGATTTTGAAAAATGAAAAGATCTGTTACAGAAGAAAAGATCTGTTGCAGAAGATCGAATATGAGTACTAGTTTACTGGACAACCATCCACCACAATGCCTTTGGCTGCTGGACAAGTTGCTAAATCACAATGTTCACCAGCCGTGCCCCACCAGTCCAAACCCTTTTCCTCTATGCCCACTGAGAAATACAGAAGCACTGCCATGAAAGCCACCCCAGCATCCAGTGCTGCTGATAGAATGTAATTATACCTCTGCCACCACTGCTTCTTATACCGGAATATGAAGAAATTGAAAAATGTTCCAACTATAATCCAAGAATTATAGTTAACTGCAGTTGCCGCTGGCATCATTGCTGTTGCTCCTAAAAGGACTGGAAGGTTAATTAGAGGAATCCAAGATTGCGTGGGGAATAGCTTATGGAATATCCAAACTATTACAGGTCCTATAGCACCACCTAGGAAAAACCAATTCATTGCCATATAGTTTCCAAGACTTCCAAAGATCCGTTTAGGTCCCACCAGACCCCATATGACTGATGCATCAAAGAAGACACGATCACCTGGGCATGTCCAGGGACTATCAGGGGGAAGGAGATTATCTTGGCATATGTTGTCAATGGAGGTCAATAGCCACCATGCCACTGTAATATTGATAGTTCCAGCGAGGATTGTTCCAATGAACTATACATGCATCCAGAAATAAAATACTTGTAAGGTCAATGAACTATAATTCATTTCTTCTTCTTTTTGAATAGTAAAATACGTACTTGTAAGTTGGTAGAATGAAAGACGTACCTGAACTAAGAACATTGATCTTGGAGGGATCTTCATGTAGTGTCCTAGCTTGAAATCATTGAGGAAAGAGACAGCCTGAGCCATGCTCATGTAGCCATAAACTTTGAAGCATACATTTGCGATAGGTCTTCCGGGGTATATGAGACCCATAACGTACTCTGTGATTATGTTTAACCCAGGTGTCTGTACATATATAATATATGTATACAGGGGATCAGAAATGCTTAATTGAGATATATACTACAAATTACTTAGGTATGATGATGAAACTCGATCAATTACCTGGTTTGTTGTGGCAGTTATGATGCTAATCGGAAGGGTGAAGACAAAGGCCATAGCAGCGGCAAAGAGGAGTCCCCACCAGGGCATCTGAACTTGATCTTTCAAAACGATGCACAATACAAGAGAAACTGCTAGTGTGACAGCGAGCAATAAGTAAAACCACCAGGAAGGTATGTCCTTGTATTTTTTCATCAATTTTGTGTGGATATCCTCCTTTTCCTTGTAAGATGCACGAAATCGATCATAGATATCCCTGTTGCATGATAGCTGTAAATATAAATTCATAACCAATAAAACTATATATAGATGAGAAAATGAACATTACCTTCCATAGAATAAAGCCACATGTGTAATGGTGGATGCAATGGTGGCAAAACCAAATCCATAATTTAGAGCAAAGAACATGCTTAAATGGATTCTTCCTTGCTCCCCATACTTGACCATATCTATCTCAAACTTGTCATTGACAATAGCAGTTATGTTATACTGTTGACCTTTGGATGTAAACAGGTGTGAAGAGAAAATGGGAAATGTATGTGCATTGTATAAGTCTAGACCCCAGTAAGCTATAGGGATTGCAATGTAGACTATCAATACATATCCCATGAAGACGTTGACTATGGCAAAGAAAGGGCTAATAAGGGGACTGAACAAGAAGGATGCCACGACAGTCCAGTCAACTGTCATGGCTCCAATTCCAAGTCCTCTCATGCCTGACCCTATTTGTTGAGCTGTCACTGATTTGGAGAACACCCAGCAGATCCATGAAATGCTTGAAAGTGTGGGGATTAAGAATCCTGGCACCAAGTACCATGTAAAACTGCAAATAAGTGCAATAACGAAGAACTTTGCCCGCGACATTCGTTGCTCATCTTTCTCATGCAAAGCCCTGCATACATGCATTAGTTTATTATAAATTAATATAGACATTATTGGTTAATTGAGATGTGTTTCAAGTAGCTTAATTAAACTCATGATTGATATAGTTTTTCTTTTGTGATGCCACTGGTCCCCTCACAATGAATATATATAGTCATATCTGATGCCATCTCACATGCACATCAGATTCAGATACAACTTAATTATTTGATTATCAGCTATATGTGTTTGGGATATGATTGATAATTTGATCTCATTCATTCATTCATTCATTTTTAGGAAAAACCTTAACTTTTAACCCATTTTGGCGCCGTAAAAAAAAACTTTTACCAAGTTGCATGTGAACCCATTAACCCATTAACCCATGGTCTAATTAATATATAGATAGATATATTTATTTTTTATCCATGATACGTAGAATTCTCACATATTTGAGGGAATCATTAATTTGGATATTTATTATTATAAATTAAACATGTACAGATTGTTTATTTTTATTTTAACTTGCCAAACAATAAAAAGTTAAAAACAAAGCAAAGCTCCCAAATATATCCCAATAAAATTGTTGAATTGACATTCTCTTATCATTTTTAAACCTAGATAATATTTTTTCTTTCCTAAAAACAAAAATTTACAGGGGGTTTATCGGACCTGAAAAGATTGTATAAAACATGCGCTGAGTTTGGATATAGGTTTCAAAAAATGATATAATAGTATCAACTCAATAATTATGATACTTATAAGGGTCCTGTTAATGTGAATTCCTTCAAGCACACGTTAACATATTACAACCAAACATGTTTGACTGACTCTATGTGAGTAAGTGAGTAACATACCGGAAAAGAGAGACCTGAACGAGAGTGTTGGGCCACCACATATAAGCTGGCTCTACCACATACTTCCTCAGCAACCCTGCCCATCCATATCCAAGCACCTTCATGTTCAAGTTCATAAACATCAAGAACATGTACACAAACACAATGAATCAATAAATAAAAACACCAAAACTAATTTAATTGTAATTAATGAAATTAATTAATTAATTACCTGAGTAGTGATAATAAGCAACCAACCAGCTAAGAAAGAGATTTTCCTACCGTAAAATGCTTTTATAATAGTAACAATACTAACAGCATAAGCAGACCCAGATCCAAAAGCACTTCCAGCATTAGCAAATATAGATATAAGCACATGCTCTTTCATGTTAAACGGACCCGGGTTCAGAGAGAACATTTTCGACCCACAACCGGGGATTTTGAACTGGGTTTCCGGCAGAACAGCAGCCAAGAAATGGCCGATGGGGAGTGCCGCCACTTGGACTGTGATTTGTGTGATCACAAGAGGCTCTGTTCTGTATGCGAAGAATTGGTTTAGAAATGACAGCAGAGCACATGATACTAGACCCAATGACCACATCCGGAACGTCCATACGGGTAGGGTCGGGTCATCCGTGTTTGTTACCGTCAGCCGAACCTCTTCTATAGGGGAAATGTCTTCGTCTTCATCGGCGGTGGGTTTTTCTGGGTCTTTGGTGGAGGAGTGAGGGGTTTGTAGTTTAAGAGAGGCCATGTTGGGAGGAAAACAGAGAACTGAGCAAGGTTGTGTGGTTTGTGGTTTCAGTAGTAGAGAGTAGAAAAAAAAATATAGGGTATTTAAATTATTATTATTATTATTATTATTATTATTATTTTATTAGTTTTATTATATTATATTATAATATAATTATTTTACTTTTTTTTTGTTGACATTATTAATACATTAGTTATCGTAAAGGAACAAGTGATATTTATGGATATTTAAATAAAAAGATAATTTAAATGATAATTCGTTTTAAATAATTGAACTATTTATCTAGGTTTTTTATTTAAAGATATTTATATATAAAAAAACAAGATAATTTAAATAATTGTTAATTTCTTTATCAAAAAGTTCATAAATTTATTATTATTTAATCGTTATTTCAATTTTAAATTTTAAATTTTTATTTATAAAAATTGATTTTTAAAATTTGGTTAGAGGGGTATTTAGGTCATATTATATATATATATATATATATTTATATATATAATAAGGGGAACTTATTGCAATTTGCTATGATAAAAAAATAGATGATATTATTATTCCATCACATATTATCAATTTCCAATAGTTCATGGGGTTTAGTATCTAAAAAAAAAAAAAATTTCAAGGTACAACATACGAGGCTAGGTATAGTCTGTGGGGGTGTAGTGCCGATTAGTCCCAACGGTGTGAAAAAGTTCTAATTTCCTATCTTTCATGGCCGGTATGAGCAACGCTATCGTTTTGTTTATATTATGCTTCCCAACGTCTCCTTGATTTTATAAACTTCTTTTTTCCTGCATGTCACTTCAATTATGGTGTAAGATGTGATATGGCATTGTGTTTCTGTGATCAGTATTGTTTAACAATTTCTTCAAGCTAAATGTCTTATTTGTGGAAAAATCATATTGGGATGCCTCATTTTCTTTGCACAATTTTTGGCATTACCTGTATCAGTATGGTAATCCACTAGTCAAGTCAAGACTGGAGTTTAGCTACATTAATGGCCTTGCTGTATAGTAGTTAAAACCGACTCCAAATTGTAACACTAACAGAAGTACACTTTTCATTTGTTTCCATTACTCACTGATCACTATAGCAGTATAGGGTAGAGGTGGTCATGGTTTCAATTAAATCGACGGTTTTGTCAGTGGTTTAACCAAAACCGTACTTTCAAAAACCGTTCTAAAACCGAAAATGGAACCGGTGGTTTCAAAACCGGTCAGAAACCGGTTGAACCAGTTACGGTTTCGGTTTGGGACTTCCAAAAACAGTCAAAAACCGCCGGTTTTTTTTTTTAAAAAAAAATCAACTAATCAGAAGCTGTCACGTATCACTTTTTTTGAATTGTTTTTAGAAAAACCGAAACCGAACCCCGAAACCGAAACCGAAACCGAAATCGTAAAACCGCCGGTTAGAAACCGTGTACCAAACCGGTTTTCAAGTTACGGTTACGGTTTCGGTTTCGGTTTTGGGTGGCCATGGAACCGAAACCGCCGGTTTCAAACTGAAACCGAATTGTGGCCACCATTAGTATAGGGTTATATTTATATTTACTTCGCGAGTACTAACCTGTCTTACTATCTCTTAGACTTATGGGTTATTTGTTTTTTTTATTTAAAGTCCTTTAAGACCTTAATTTATTAGGCGATAAATCTTAATTTATGTTTTTTTTTTTTTAGATGACTTATTACAAATATAAAATTGATTAGGTTATGTTAGAGTTTCTTTAAAATTGAGAATTTTTGGAAAATTGATTTTTAGGGTTTTATTATGTACATATAAAATTATAAATGTATGAATTGTAACTCTACTGTATCACTTTTTGAATAAGATAAAAATAAAAATAAAAATAAAAAATTTATTTTTTTTTAAAAGATATATATATCTTAAAATAAAATATAAGTTGAAAAAATAAATAAACTGATTTATATTAATTTAAGATATAAAAAACAATAAATCTTACGAGAAAAATACAAATAGCCGGTAATAAGTTCTGTAGTTGTCTTGTGGCAGATTGTAGGGCGAGAATATCAAACTCATTTCCTTCTAAGTTCTGACAACAAAAAAGGCCTAAAGATAAGGAGATCTGGTGGACCCCTTCTAAAAGACAGGTTATCAGAGAGTCCACTGAATATTCCTTTTTTATGGTCATAAATTGTTTGGTCTTTCAACTTTTTCACCCCACTGTACATTAAATTCTTTCAAGTGAAACAATTCATGTGCATGCTGAATTGTTTTACTCATTGATGAAGTGGAAAATTTTATTCGTCTCCGATCTAATTTGAAAAAAAAAAAAATATATATATATATATATACATATATAATAAAACTTCTTTTTTAAAAAAAAAAATTTGAAAACCCTCTTCTTCCATTGAAATATTCGAATCTATTATTTTAAATTAAGAAAAGACAGAGAAATTAATTTGAGAGAGAATTACGAAAAAAATATTCTAAAATTTGATAAAAATTTAAAAAACATCTTTCAATACTTGAAATTTATCCAAAAACGATAATTACCTTGGATAATTCTAAACTTACGGATTTTTTTTTTTTCTATTTTAGATGAATTCTGTTTTAATTCTTTTCTTTTTTTCTTAATGATTTAGAGCCAAAAAAGAGAGGGAAAGAATGTACGAGCTAAGAGAAGTTTTGTGAGATGGTGTTAGTCAACTAGTCAACAAATCCTCCATTTTCTCAATTAAACTAAATGCTAAGAAAGCGATGACTTGACTAGTATTACAAGTCAACTTTGGAAGTCCGGAATAGTGGTGGCCACGGTTCGGTTTCGGTTTGAAACCGACGGTTTCGGTTCCGTGGTCATCCAAAACCGAAACTGTAACCTGAAAATCGGTTTGGTATACGGTTTCTAACCGGCAGTTTTACGGTTTCGGTTTAAAAACTGACGATTTTGGGTTCGATTTCGGTTCGGTTTCGGTTTTTCAAAAAAAAATTCAAAAAAAATGCCACGTGTCAGCTTCTGATTAGTCGATTTTTTTTTTTTATATAAAAAAACCGGCGGTTTAACCGCGGTTAAAACCACCGGTTTAACTGCCGGTTTTTGGCTGTTTTTGGAAGTACCCAAACCGAAACCGTAACCGGTTCAACCGGTTTCCGACCGGTTTTGAAACCGCCGGTTTCGGTTTCGGTTTTGGAACGGTTTTTGGAAGTACGGTTTCGGTTAAACCGCGGACAAAACCGTCGGTTTAACCGAAACCATGGCCACCTCTAGTCCGAAAGATACACTTATCAATTTGGCATTTTCCAATAATTTTTCAATTTTCCAAGTTAGCAATATCAATCATTGAAAATGTTTTAATCCAACATTTAATTTATAATCTATCTTACACTTTTTACAAAAACATGATAAGTAAAAGAATGAATACTCCATTGTTCAATTAATTTATCATATTAGTAAATGAATTTTTGAGTTTGAAAACATGTGTATATTCTTTCCCTTTTCTTCTCCTTTTTACTTTTACTATTTTTAAATCACAAATCAAAAGTTCTAATTTGATTTGCTATACAACAAATTTTTATGTTGGATTTCATATAAATATTTTCGAAGGACTTCCTTTCTTTTAATAAAAGGTTGTTAAGGCTCAAGAAAAAAAAAATGAGAGCTTCATCATTCATGCCCCTCGTCACTTTCAGAGAGTTTTTTATTTTATTGTATTTTATTAATATTAAAAAAAAAAATTAAATATATCCCCTATTTATATCACGCCAGTGGAAATTCAATCTCATACCAAGATCATAATATGTGAAAGGTCGTGAATATACATCATACACGTCCCACTCGAGTTTTGTTTTCTCCGATGAAAACCAAATTGTGGTCTTGATTCATAATTTGTATAAGGGGAAATTACACCGACACCCATGAGTTGTGGTCCAGTTGCACCTAGATGTTGAAATATGATTATTCTACAACAGACCCCTGGAACTTGACAGCGGTTAACTATTCCGTTAAGCTAACCAAGTTTGACTCGTTAAAAGTCGAAAATGGCCCTATAAAAATGATTAAAAAAACACACAAAAAAGAATGAGAAATACAATAATGAGAAAGAACAAAAAAAAAAAAAAGTTGCATCATCCACTCACTCTCATTCTTTTAGCAACTCATTCTTTTAGCAACTAAGGGATCTCCCCAAATAGTTTCTTGTTCGTCTCATCTATCACAACGTCGAGAATCAAGATCCTCTCTTCACATCACCTCATCCTCATATTTTTTAAAGCATGTGATTGATTGTCAATAAAGTGTCAACCACATCTTAACCATTCATTTATTGCAATACTTATGTGTCATAAGATTAAGTGAGCTAAGGATAAGATGAGGTGAGGAGAGGATCCTGGTTCCATGAGAAAACTCTACAAAAATATTTATTTCATTCTTTCTTTTCTTTTTTTGCCATCACAAAAGTTGTTCATTCTCTACAAAACTATAATTTCAGATGAAACTCCTTACGATAAAAAAAAAATCAGAAACTCATTATCTACATCAATATCCGGAAGATATCAACCTAAAGTTCAAATAGATTACCTTTAATTATCTATCAAAATCAAAGAATCGAAGAATTGATTTGTTGATACGTTGGTAAAACCAAGTTTCCACTTTTAATGGAGATTTAGGCTTTTTAAAACCTTTCCTTCACTAACCATACTAAAGAATTGAGATCTTTCTTCTCTGCAGCGTTGATTGCAGATAGAGGAAAAGAGTTAGAAATTACAGTGGGTGAGTGGAAGAGGTGAGGCAGTTGCAAATCCCCCTTCACTAATTCCATCAATTTTTTTTTTTTCCAGTTGTACTTGCTATAAATAAAATAACGTGAAAAAGACCGTAATACCCTTACGGTGTTAGTTGCTAATGAATCTATGTTAAGTCTTAGGGATTTCTTTGTAGAATAACCATATTTCACCATATAGCTGAAACTAGGCCAAAACTCAAGGGTGTCAGTGTAATCACAATAATGATAATAGTGACAATGATAACTAGTCTAGGTGACATAAGATGGTATTTGATTTCATCTTTAAAAACGGTTATTTATTTTTAAAAACAAAAAACAACTCTAAAGTTGTTTGGTTAATCATTTTGTAAAAGAAAATTTGAAAACAAAAAACAACTTTTTAAAAGTTATAACGAAAAAGTTAAAAATAACTTTTTATTGTTTTTCACCATTTTTAAAACAGTTTTTTAAACAAACCACAACTTTTTCCAACTTTTCCCTCCAAACAATTATTTTACCCATTTTAAAAACATTGTCAAACACATTTACATCGTTTTCTGTTTTTGAAAACTACTTTTAAAAAACACTACTAAACATGTTTGCATTTTTAAGAACATCATTTTTAAAACATGATTTTTAATTTTAAAAATAGTTTTAAAAAACATCATTTTAAAAACAATACTAAACGCGCCTTTAATTTCTAAGTTCATTTGTCACCACTGCTCCTATTTGTTGAATGTATTACAAATTACAAGATTATGAGTGTATTTTACAATTACTGGTTTTTAGGGCACATGCAAGGCATGTGCTTAAATTAATATTTGAGTTTCATATTTACAAATATACATGTCCTTGAAAAATAAGAGATATTAATATAACACGGTATAGTTTTAATTTATGTAAATGCTATTACATTGATATAACATCCTGAGAAAGTCTTAAATTCATGGGTTTGACAAGAAGCTCTTCTACACTTGTCTCAAAAAAAGGTTTTTCCCACGATAATTTAACAATGGTAATCCATATACAATTGTTTGTAACTTTTATTGAACATCTCAACAATTTAAATTCAACAACTAAATCATATATTTTTTTTACATCCAAAAGTACTTTTCAACTAAATTGCATAAATTGTGATGAAATGATTATTTAAATCTTTAATAACTGATATTCTTATCTTTTTTATCAAATGAATCCACCATTTGCAATCAAATCCTTATTTTTATTTTATTTTATATTTTTTTCTTTCTTTCACCTATAAACTTCCCGGTATATATTTTTATACTTAAGTCATCAAGTTGCATGACAAAAGTAATTACTATAAGGGTATTATTTGTAATTGGAAATTACTATATAATCCATGTTGTGTTACTATTATTAAAACATGTCTATTAGGTAATTCTACAAACTTGAAGGCTTGTATTTGTCATTTAACTTTCCTAAAAAAATAAGGGATGTTATAACTAAAATCTTACTAAAAGCTATCTATTAAGTAATTATATAAAGTTTAAGGGTTGTATTTTTAATTGTACTTTTAAAGAAATTTAAAAAGAAAAAAAAAGATCAAACAAATTGGTAGGGAGCTATAATTCCACTTGGCAACTCTCTCTTTTTATATATAGTATAGATGCAGATATAGATATAGATATCACAAGACTCAAATCAGCATACATACCCAATTAATCTGTTTGGTAGCGTTTAAATAAAAATAGTTGTTGTAAAAAATAAATATATATATATATAGGTACATTATTTATATGTATTGGTCCCGTTCCTATCGGAGTATCCTAATATAACTTTATCAGAATATTGAATGTGAGCCACTCATTTATAAAAGTAATTTGACAAGTGCATACATACTAAGTCAAAGTATGTAAAACAAGTGGCTCACATTCAATGTCCTTATATAATTCTATCAGGGCATCCTCATAGAAAAATTTCTGTTATATATATAGTATAGATGTGCTGTTTGTGTTGTTTTCTAGGTTGCCTTCCTCTGTCTTGTTTGGCTGTTTGTAAGAGGACCGCTTGTGGTCTCCTTCCATCAGCCGCTTTTGTTTTGTTGGGCTCTTTTCGTGCTCCTTGAATAAAGCTTACCGTTATTTATATATATAACTTTTCGTGCTCCTTGAATAAAGCTTACCGTTCTATGTATATATATATATATATATATATATTGTTGGGCTCTTTTCGTGCTCCTTGAATAAAGCTTACCGTTCTATATATATATATATATATATATATATTTATATATATGTTTGAAAGATTCCAAATATATTTACAGTATATAGAAAACCTATAATCTTGAATTACCGAAAATTTAATGAGAATTTAGGGAATTAAATTCTATGGACCCCACTCACAGATCATGAATTAAGTTCCTAAAAGAAAGAGAACTTGATTCATCCCATCCACCTTAGGAATCTAGTATATTTTCCTGATTGAAAAATGAATTCATGATATTTTTATTAAAATATTTCCACTTTTAAAAAAAAAAATGTCTTCTTCATGATTATTGACTTTTATTTTTAATTTACCTAAATCTTATTGGTTTACTTTTTTTAAAAATAAAAAAAAAATCTTCATCCTGGTTTACATAATTAATAATTTATATTATTCTAACCATGTGATTTATAAAAAATTCATCTTTATATATACAAATTACAATACCATTTATGAACTAAAAATAATTATAGCACTTTTCAAAAAAATAAATAATAATAACTACTACATATTCATATATCTTATTTATATATTACTTCTATTTTATTTATTTTTTTAATTAAGTCATCTCTTTATCTAATGTTCATTTTTACCATTTCTGAACTACATATTTATGTCATATATATATACATAAGCTACTGTAACTTTTTTTTTAATCAAATTATCTCAATAGTTCTTTATCTAATTAATTCAAATTTTACAATATAAAGATGTCAATTATTATAATTTTGAGTAATATAAAATATATATTTTCAAAATAAAAAAAATATTTCATCATGTTATATACACAGGGGCATTTTTATAATCAATTATGTATCATTCTGATTCCTTAATTTAAGTAAACACTAAAAATGGAAGAAACTTGATCCCGTTTTCGATTTCTAAATTATTAGTAAATACTGGAATGTAACTTAGTAACTTGATTCTGATTTCGATTCCGATTCTCTTCTATTCCCTTTCCGGTGGAACTTGATTCTGATTCCATCTATACCTAATTAGTAAACATGTCCTCAATCAAATAACCTGAAAAAATACTTAAAAGGTTCAATAAACGTGGGTTCAAGTTGTATTCTCCTTCCTAATTTCTAAATGTATAATTCAAAACAAAACAAAAAAATCATTAATACATTTTTATAATAATTAAAGGTCATGTTAGGACACGCAATAAGTAACCATGTAACGCTACATATCTGGATATATAACATTTTTATTTTTTTAGTAATATGTAACGTTATGTATTATTTATGACACACGGGAACATGGTCCTTATATACAAATGGTGGTCGAAGGATTATTCCAACTTAGATGGTTTGGAATTCTAGGCACCCTTTTTGTTGATAGGTGAGCTGAATTTGATGCGATGATGGATGCCGAATTGCCGCTGGTTAATTCATTATATGGATGCCAAATTTTAGATTGTTCATACTCCAAACACTTAGATTTTATTTATTTATTATATTTTGAAAATTATCTGCATATTCTATTTGTACCAATAATGTTACCAAGTATATATAGCAGTATCATTTTAAAAATAATATCTTAGGCTATGTTTGAGATTGCTTTTACTTGAGAAATAATCACTTATTTTTCAAGTTTTGAGCAGATGAGTGTTTGGTAAACTTCTCAAAATCAATTATTTTGCAATTTGCTCCTCCAATAATCAACTTTTGAGAAGCTGAGTGGGGGTTGCTTTTAGAAGCAGAAGCTGAATTTTTGCTTTAGAAATATCCAAAATATCCTCACTATTTTTATAAAAGACAATATTACCCTTACATTTAATAAAACTAAGTAAAACAGTTTCACATTTAAAAAAAAAAATTAAAAATATCAGTGTTGACCACCGCTGGAAGTCAATGTCGGAGGAGGATCGACCGGAGGAAGCCAACTCCTCTAGACTTTTCCGAAGAAAAAGCATCCATACGCAGCGATGAAAGAGGAGAGCCGAAGTTACGGTGAGCTCTGAAAGATTGTTTGGTTGGAGGTATAGAATATCCAAACGATGGCGGCAAAGAAGAAGTTTGAGAACCAGATCGATGATGAACCACTCCGACCGACGGCAGAGAAGAAGGCTAAGAACTGGATCGACGATGAACGATGGCAGAGAAGAAGGCTGAGAACCGGATCCAAATGACTGATCTGGATCCAAACGGCAGAGAAGAAGGAGGCTAACGACGATCTCAATGGAGCTGGAGATGGAGGAGGACTTGGAAAGTTGACGCTGGAGCTTGCGGAGGTTGACCGTTGAGTGTGTTGGTGAAGAAGGAGACGGGTTGACTCGGAAGAGGAGCCTGAGTTGACTCAGTCAGGTTTCTTTGTTGTGTTTTATATATAAACTGTGTCATATTTTTAAATGTTTTTTATTTCAAATGTTTCATATTTATAATATTTATTGATGTCTATTTTAATCATTTTGTTCAATACATTTTCCATCATTTCAAAAATTAAGCAATTTTAAAATTTAGTTTACCAAACATCAACCTATTTTTTTTCTTAAGTTGATTATTTATTAAGTTAAGCTAGAAGCAGATTATAACTTAAACAAGCAATCCCAAACATAGCCTTAGTATGATTCCTTGTTTATTTGTCCGTACATTTTGTATATATAATTTCATTTGATAATACAAGACTTCATTATCTTCACCCTCATCTTTTGGGCATCTTGAGGCTCGTTTGGTACGATGTATTGTACTGTATTGGATTAGGTTGGATTGGATAGTATTACATTGGACTGTATTATTATTGTACAATCATGTGTTTGGTGATTTTTCGTATTAGACCATATTAAGTTATACAATGTTTTGAAATGATTTCATATTAGACTGTATTGATGGATTTAAAAATTTAAAAAAAAAAAAAAACATATTCTAATATATATATATATATATATATTTGCATATCAGTGATACTTCTCAAATTGTTTCAATAGAAATCCACAACTACCACCGACATTGTCCAAAGTCCAGACCCAAACCCCTATCTTCGTCAGTTTTCTAGAAGCCAATCAAGATCGAGATCTCAGATTCACGAATTCGTAGATCTCAGACCCAAACCCAATCACCCCTCAACTCCATCTCATATTCGCGGTTCTATCTAACGTCAATGGAAGGAGCCACAACCCCATCTGAAGCTGGCAGAAGGAGAGAGAGATGAGATCGATAAAGAGAGAGAGATGAGATCGATTGTGTTGTCATAAATTTCAAGAAATAGTGGTGGTTTGGGTGTGTATATGGTGGTGGTTTGGGTGGATTTGGTTGTTGCAAGAAGAGAAGAAATTGTTTGATGTTTGGATTTGGATGGTTTGGTGTGGATGTTTCTGGGTTTGGGAAGATGAAGATGAAGGTTGGGTAGTGAAGAAAGAATGGTAATACCATACAAAGAATGGATGTTTTTGGGTTTGGGAAGATGAAGATGAAGGTTGGGTTCTAATAAATACATTATAATACCATATAATATTCTGTATTAGCTAGTACAAAGAATGATGTATTAGGTGTAAAATTTTGTATTAAATTAATACAATACAAATGAACCCCAACGGAACCCTGAACATAGTCTTATATTGTTTTAATACATTTTAAATGGATAGTACAATACAATACAAGCTGTCAAACGTGCTATTGATGTTAACGACAACGGATATTATATTTCTTGAAAAAGTCCGACTTGATTTAGATTTTTTTTTTTTAGTAAAGACTAAAGATATCACCCATATAAATTGCAAAATCATTTGTCCATGTTATGACTTATGAGGTCTATTGACAAAGTTTAGAGATTAATTATTTCGATCGAGATTCGAGACACAAGATTAGTGGAATAAGTTAAAAACAATTATCTTGATATAAGATTGGACAAAATTCACTTATACTCAAATTATGGATTTCCTTTAGATTTTGTTATCGATAAGATGAGGTTAGTCTAATGGTTTACTCTACACACCATTACCATAAAATTATGGGTTTAAGTCTATCCCTTTCTTTAAATTTCGAATTATTGTAATATTTATAAAAATAATAATAATTAATATTTAATTATTAAGATAAAAATAAAAAATGAAAGTCACTAACATCAAGCTTCTTTAGCACGGAGGAGGTCAGAGGCGGCTAGTGATCACCTCAATGGGAGGAGGCTGATATGTAGGGTTGCACATTTTTTCCCGTTTCCCTGTTTCCCCATTTCCCATTCCCATTTTTTAGGAATTTTTTTTGGGGAAAATGGGGGGGGGGGGGGGGGGGGTAGGGAGACCCTCCCCCATCCCCATTTCCCATTTCTCCCAAAATATTATAAAAATAATTATATATATATATATTTGTATATATTTTTTGATGTATTTTCTTTGACATTATTTTGTAATGTATATATATATTTGACATTATTTTGTAATTGAATGTTTTTTTGTTTTTTTATTTTTTAATTTTTAACCAAATAGGAAAATGGAGGAATGAGGTAAATATGGAAAATGGGGAAATGGGGATGGTGATGGGTGGGGCGGGGACCTCCGCCCAAAACTCCCCTATCCCCATTTTCCCAAAATGGAGGGAGGAATGGGGAAGGGTTTGAGAAGTGGGGATGGTGATGGGGATGGGGGGACCTATATCCATCCTCATTTCCCAAATGTGCAACCCTACAGATATGGCTTAATTTCCGACATGCAAGTCATGTAGAGGGAAGGGACTTAGTCATAGGGTTGTTAGTTATGTTGTTAAAATAAGGAGGGATTCATGTGTGTGTCATGGCCACATTGGTATGAGTGGTGCACATCCCTTTTAATATTTTTAGTCAGTTTATTGCTTATTTTATTATTGTTGTTTCTAGCTCAAACCCAGCCTTCAGTCTATAAATAACTGATTGCAATCGTATTGAGGTTATGTTGAATGTTATTGATAAAACTTCCCCAAACTGTCTTTTTTTCTTCTCCTCCACTGCTATCTCTATCTTATTTCTTTCCATTCTGCTGTTGAATGTATTAGATACATATCAGAGGTCACCAAAAATGAGAGGAGATTGTGAGCCTCCTCCTGTCAAGGAGGCCACATATTACTTCTTTTATGTTGGAGGAGGTTACTTTCGGTGGTATCAATTTTTTTAACTAATTTTTATTTTAAATAAATTGGATAAATAAAATGATCATTTTCCCCAATTACTCCAGTCAACTATTATGTTTGACTATTATGAAGTAACCCCATGGCATAATTGTGAAACTCAATTATTGCAATTTGCCTTTTATTTCTTCTTCTTTTTGTTTTACAAACGGTTGGGAGACAGTAAATTAGAGGGTAAATTGCAATAACATATCCTCATATTTTACCATACCATTGCCATATTGAACTTTTGGCTAAATTACAGCAAAATACCCTTGCCCGTTTGACCACAGTAACGGTGGTCTTAATTGTGGAAGGGTAATAATGACTTTTTCAGCTACTAAATTAAGAACAAATATATTTATTATAAAAATAATAAAGTAAAAACAATTATAAAAAAAAAATGTTCGGTCTTCAATTCTATTTCCTTGAGGACTTGAGATCAGGTTCGATCTTCGTTGAACCGAATCAGTTCGATTTGTTTAAAGAAGATCAAAGCAAATCGGTTCGATATTGTTGAGGAAGTTTGTTTGTTGGGGCATGGAGTTTCTGTGGAAGGAAGAAGAAGTTTTTATTAGGGTGAAAGAAGTTTTCTGGGTTTTTGATTTGGGTGGAAGAAATTTTGGTGGCGTGTAGGAAGGGAGACGAGGAGATCGACACCGACGGAGGCGCGAGGAGGGATGGGATCGAGATGGTCTCACGTCAATGCACTGGCTGTGGTGTGATGGCTTGATGGGTTTTGTGCGGGAGGGGATCAATTCATTGGAGATCTGGTGCACCAGTATTCCTCCAAATTGGAGGAATTTTTTTTGTTTTTCTAAATTTATTTCTGTTATGATTTTGATTATAAATTTTGAAAGGTTCACCAGTATTCCTCCAAATTGGAAGATTTTTTTTTTTTCTAAATTTATTTCTGTCAGAGCATCTCCAACGGTCTCCCTTAGGGACCCCTTTAAATAATGGTGGATGTTATTGTAAAGGGAGTATGTATTTTAACAATAGTCTCTTAAATAGCTATTTTAATAATTTTTTATTATTATCTTGATTTTACTTTGTGATTATTATTATAAAACAAATCAATTATTGGATGATAAAAGAATTGCTAGAATTGAAAAGTAAAATATCTTGTTTTTAATATATGGAACCCATTTAAGGGGGTTGAAGACACCCCCTTAATTAAGGGAGTGAGCTCTACCAAAACATATTTAAGAGGGTCTTTAAGGGATTTATTGGAGACGTAAAAAAAGCAACTCCTCCCTTAATTAAGTTAAGGGGATCTTTAAGATACATATTGGAGAGCAATTTTGATTTTAAATTTTTTTTGTTATAGTTTGATTTTAACTTTTTTTTTGTTACAATTTGATGTTGGAGATCACACCAGTATTCCTTCAAAGTGGAGGAATTTATTTTCTTATTAATTAATTTATTTTTCTGTTACAATTTGATTTTAAATTTTTCTATTACAATTTTATTTTAATTTTTTTTCTGTTATAAATGATAATACTGTAGATTTTTTTTTGGTTGCTTCTTTCCATTTCGTTTTTCTTTTATAATTTTTTTTTAAAGAAATAATATTATTTTTATTTATTTGGTTGCTTTTAAAATGAGAAAACATATATAAGAAGAAAAAAAAAAACATAAATAAGTGTGACTGATGTAATAAGTAAAGTCTTGGCTTTGGTCACCGAAACTTGTCCGAGACTTATCGACAAAGACTTCTGCATTCCTTCCCCTTAAACAAGGTCTCGAGTTCAAGTCTTGTGAATGGAGAAAATCTACGCCGGAAGAACTTTACCCCTTAGTGGGCCGACCTGGCTCGACTCGGATTAGTTAGGGCCAGTGAGCTTCTAGATACCGGTGTTTAAAGCAAAAAAGATGTGTTTCTCGACCAAGCCAGTAAGAGGCCGTTTGGTATGAGTTAATCAAAATAATTTGATTCCTAAGAAAGTTATTCCTAGAACACCTGTATATTTGTGTTTGGTTATGCTTAGGAATATTGTGTCAGATTCCTAGGAATGTTAGATAACCGTGTTTGGTTGCACATGGAAATATTTTATTTTTTTCTTTTAAAATGGATTTTATTTGTTGATAATCATTTTTTTCATAATTACATTAAAATTTTTTATTTTTTTTCATAATTACATTAAAAAAAAAAATAGATCTATCATATAAAAATTAATTTTGAAATTAAAAAAATAATAATAAAAATGACATTAGATCATTATGGTACAAACCAATAATAAATTACAAATCAAACATCAAAATGAACATATAACCAAACATCAAAATGAAACATAATTATATTACGTTCAAGAGTTTTTTCGTCATTGAAGAAAGATGTCAAATAATATCAATTCAAAATTACATCTCAATTCAAGAAAGATGTCAAATACCAAAGTTTAAATATAACTCATTCCAACAACGACAAGGAAATCAAGTTTGAATTCTTCATCCAAAGTAATGGTGGCCACGGTTTGGTTTCGGACCGAAACCTGTGGTTTCGGTTTGGTGGCCACCTAAAACCGAAACCGAAACCGAAAATTCGGTTTGGTACACGGTTTCAAACCACCTGTTTGCGATTTCAGTTTCGGTTTTGGACGGTTTCGGTTTCGGTTTTTAACTTCTGCTTCTTTTTTTTTTCAAATTTTTTTACCATGTGGCAGCTTCTAATTCATCAAAATATTAATTTGTATATATATATATATATATAAACCGGCGGTTTAACGGCGAACAAAACCACTGGTTTTAGTTGGTTTTTAGGATGGTCAAACCGAAACCGAAACCGAAACCATGTAAACCAGCGGTTTCGGTTGCGATTTTGGTTTCGGTTCTGGTCTGGGCGGTACAGTTCCGGTTAAACCGTGGACAAAACCGACGGTTCAACCGGAACTATGGCCACCTCTAATCCAAAGTGAAGAAATAGTCGATGTTAGCTTGATCATAGACAAGAAGTTGTCCAACTTTAACTCGTTGTGCATTTGTCATTTCATCGATTTTCTTGAATTCATCAAACACCTTTATCCTCCTAGTAGCACCATCAGCTTCAAATTGAAAGCAATCAGCAAGTCCTCTCATAGAATCACTCGCAGCAGTTTGCATATTACCAAATTCTTTAACTGAGTCTTTGAGAAAATCAATTATTGGATCTTCGTTCCTAGATCTTTTTTTACCTTTCTTACTTGATTGCGTTAATGGTATGTTTGTGCTACTCATGTTCATATTGTCATTCAACTCATCTGATGTATAGAAAGGGTCGTCGTCATTGTGTTGATCATCCTCATTGCCTATCACCTCAACTGTTTCAAAGAATCCCATTGCACCTTGTCCATTAGCATGATCTTTTCCAAACACTGTTCCCAATTCTTCATAATAGGGAAAAGGCTTGTTTCTTAAGCCTTTTGCAGTTGGGTGACTCTCTAATAAATATATAACATTAGTAACATTAAATCAAATGATGATTAATAAATTAAATTTCTTTAAAATTGGGGAAACTAACTTTAACCCATTCATCAAACACAATTTTCTCAACCACAACACACTTGATATCGTCATTCCACCCAAAACCACTAGCAAAAGGTCCTGACATCTCAGAAATCGTATGATATTATTTCTTCAATAACTTGATGCAAAAATCAATGTGTGGACACACTTGATATCATCATTCCACCCAAAACCACTAGCAAAAGGTCCCGACATCTCAGAAATTGTATGGTATTATTTCTTCAATAACTTAATGCAAGAATCAATGTGTGGTTATATTCTAAGCTCGCAACCTGGAATCTTGTCGCTCATAATTTTTTTGTATTTGTTGCAAGAAGCCGGGTTTGAATGTACCATTGTTTGCTTTCCATTTTCCACAATTGGTTAAATCCACCAAACACTCCAATAATTTTGAATTCTCAACACTAGTCCATTGATGTTTTTTTTTTTTTTTTTTTTTTTTTCCAATTATTGATGTTGTTTGAGAATTAACTTTCACCAATCTTACAAAACGTTTCTAATGTGATTCTCTAGATTCTCGGTAGCAAAATTTTGTGCTATTGATACATAAGTCAACTACAATTTAAATACAATTCAATTGATTAACTGGATTGACTCTTGGGAATGGCCATGAATAGAACTGACATGCAAATGATATTTTGTTAAGAACTAACAAACAAACAAATAATTTCTGCAAAACTGAAAAACCAAAACCTAAACTGAATAAATTAAGACACAAAAGCCCTATGCTCTTAGGCCCACATCCTGTTAGGTGAGTAAGCCCTACGATGATCTCCATCATTTTCTCTAATGATACCATCAATTCATTCCATCCAAAAATTCATCACCCAAAGGCACCTCAAAGATATCATTTCTCCTTTTATTCCTTCTTAAAACAAGCAAAATAATTCCTAGACAAACAATTATCATAGTTGATCCAGCAATTATGCTTGCTCCAAGTATTATTTTCTCTCTTTTGTCAAGAGACTACTTGAAGAGTGTTTGTATTTAGTTATTTACATGTGTTTTGTTTTCTTGATTACGTTGTAATTTACATATCTATAAATTAAATAGCAGTTTATGGAGACGAAAGTATAGTTACAATGCATCTATTGTATTATAAATTATTGATGATGATTTTGAAAAATGAAAACTTACATGCCTTAACGATGTGTATGCTTAGACTTGAGAGGCTGCAAAGGGATTTCCTCGTAGGTGAATTTAAGTTTAATTTGGTTTATTTGACTACCCTTTTTTGTTGCTATCGATCAAAATATAATAGGTACAAAGGAATGTACATATTGAAATGTCACAAATTTGTATTAACCTCATCATCCATAGGATACATAAATTTTCTTTGATGGCTTAACTCGTGTAACCGTACTAATCCTATGCTGTGCAACTTATATATAGAAGAAAAGATCTGTTGCAGAAGATCGAATATGAGTACTAGTTTACTGGACAACCATCCACCGCAATGCCTTTGGCTGTTGGACAAGTTGCTAAATCACAATGTTCACCAGCCGTGCCCCACCAGTCCAAACCCTTTTCCTCCATGCCCACTGAGAAATACAGAAGCACTGCCATGAAAGCCACCCCAGCATCCAGTGCTGCTGATAGAATGTAATTATACCTCTGCCACCACTGCTTCTTATACCGGAATATGAAGAAATTGAAAAATGTTCCAACTATAATCCAAGAATTATAGTTAACTGCAGTTGCTGGTGGCATCATTGCTGTTGCTCCTAAAAGGACTGGAAGGTTAATTAGAGGAATCCAAGATTGCGTGGGGAATAGCTTATGGAATATCCAAACTATCACAGGTCCTATAGCACCACCTAGGAAAAACCAATTCATTGCCATATAGTTTCCAAGACTTCCAAAGATCCGTTTAGGTCCCACCAGACCCCATATGACTGATGCATCAAAGAAGACACGATCACCTGGGCATGTCCAGGGACTATCAGGGGGAAGGAGATTATCTTGGCATATGTTGTCAATGGAGGTCAATAGCCACCATGCCACTGTAATATTGATAGTTCCAGCGAGGATTGTGCCAATGAACTATACATGCATCCAGAAATAAATTACTTGTAAGGTCAATGAACTATAATTCATTTCTTCTTCTTTTTGAATAGTAAAATACGTACTTGTAAGTTGGTAGAATGAAAGACGTACCTGAACTAAGAACATTGATCTTGGAGGGATCTTCATGTAGTGTCCTAGCTTGAAATCATTGAGGAAAGAGACAGCCTGAGCCATGCTCATGTAGCCATAAACTTTGAAGCATACATTTGCGATAGGTCTTCCGGGGTATATGAGACCCATAACGTACTCTGTGATTATGTTTAACCCTGGTGTCTGCACATATATAATATATGTATACAGGGGATCAGAAATGCTTAATTGAGATATATACTACAAATTACTTAGGTATGATGATGAAACTCGATCAATTACCTGGTTTGTTGTGGCAGTTATGATGCTAATCGGAAGGGTGAAGACAAAGGCCATAGCAGCGGCAAAGAGGAGTCCCCACCATGGCATCTGAACTTGATCTTTCAAAACGATGCACAATACAAGAGAAACTGCTAGTGTGACAGCGAGCAATAAGTAAAACCACCAGGGAGGTATGTCCTTGTATTTTCTCATCAATCTTGTGTGGATATCCTCCTTTTCCTTGTAAGATGCACGAAATCGATCATAGATCTCCCTGTTGCATGATAGTTGTAAATATAAATTCATAACCAATAAAACTATATATAGATGAGAAAATGAACATTACCTTCCATAGAATAAAGCCACATGTGTAATGGTGGATGCAATGGTGGCAAAACCAAATCCATAAGTGAGAGCAAAGAACATGCTTAAATGGATTCTTCCTTGCTCCCCATACTTGACCATATCTATCTCAAACTTGTCATTAACAATAGCAGTTATGTTGTACTGTTGACCTTTGGATGTAAACAGGTGTGAAGAGAAAATGGGAAATGTATGTGCATTGTATAAGTCTAGACCCCAGTAAGCTATAGGGATTGCAATGTAGACTATCAATACATATCCCATGAAGACGTTGACTATGGCAAAGAAAGGGCTAATAAGGGGACTGAACAAGAAGGATGCCACGACAGTCCAGTCAACTGTCATGGCTCCAATTCCAAGTCCTCTCATGCCTGACCCTATTTGTTGAGCTGTCACTGATTTGGAGAACACCCAGCAGATCCATGAAATGCTTGAAAGTGTGGGGATTAAGAATCCTGGCACCAAGTACCATGTAAAACTGCAAATAAGTGCAATCACGAAGAACTTTGCCCGCGACATTCGTTGCTCATCTTTCTCATGCAAAGCCCTGCATACATGCATTAGTTTATTATAAATTAATATAGACATTATTGGTTAATTGAGATGTGTTTCAAGTAGCTTAATTAAACTCATGATTGATATAGTTTTTCTTTTGTGATGCCACTGGTCCCCTCACAATGAATATATATAGTCATATCTGATGCCATCTCACATGCACATCAGATTCAGATACAACTTAATTATTTGATTATCAGCTATATATGTTTGGGATATGATTGATAATTTGATCTCATTCATTCATTCATTTTTAGGAAAAATTAGTGCATGGTCTCATCATCATCTATGTAATAGCTGATGAAACCTTGCTTGCATATATATAAACAAATGGAGGTGCAGTGAAAGTGGAGGAACTGTGAGAGAAATAATTGAGGATCAGGAATCAGGATCCAATAATTGAACCACCACCATAAACAGAACAGCTTTATCTTGATCATCATCAATACAAAGAGACAAGTATTGATTACAGACAAAGAACAGTTGAAGTGAAGTGCATGTGCCAATCACCAAGTTTTCAAATTTGTGGTCACCCACCACCTTTTGCATAGAAATTCATTATTGTCAATAGTTTGATCAACTCTATTAATGAAGTTGATGTAATTATAATGAGGGCCTAATGGTCAACAATTATTTATCTTGAATTCATCTAGAAATTCCTCGATATATAATCAAATTCTTTCCATGGATTGTAAAATTAGATTAGAGATCGATGGTATTCTTGTTTTAAATAAAGTCAAATAAATACAAAATAAAGTAAGAAATTAAAGGAGTGGACCACCAACTGGCACATTTAAGATTCTAGTTGAATCTTTGGCCAACAATTTTGGCGCCGCAAGAAAAACTTAAACTTTTGCCAAGTTGCATGTGAACCCATTAACCCGTGAGCATGGTCTGATACGTAGAATTTTCACATAGTTGAGGGAATCATTAATTTGGATATTTATTATTATAACTTGCAAACAATAAAAACAAAACAAAGCTCCCAACTATATCCCAATAAAATTTGTTGAATTGAATCTAGACAATTTTTTTTTTTTTTTTTTTTTTTTCTTAAAAACAAAAATTTACGAGGTTTGTTGGACATGACAAGATTAAAGCAAAACATGTATAGAATCTAGAAATAGGGTTTAAAAAAAAACATGTAAAACAAGCATGAATCACATATTCAGATTATATAATCCCATATTCACACTTATAAAGGAAAATATACAGTAGTATTTCTATTAACTTGTAAAATTGGAAACTGAAAATAGAAATATTACTACCAAACATGTTTGACTTACTCTATGTGAGTGAGTGAGTAACATACCGGAAAAGAGAAACCTGAACGAGAGTGTTGGGCCACCACATACTAGCTGGCTCCACTACATACTTCCTCAGCAGCCCTGCCCATCCATATCCAAGCACCTTCATGTTCAAGTTCATCAACATCAAGAACATGTACACAATGAATTAAAACTAATTTAATTATAATTAATGAAATTAATTAATTAATTAATTACCTGAGTAGTGATAATAAGCAACCAACCAGCCAAGAAAGAGATTTTCCTACCATAAAATGCTTTTATGATAGTAACAATACCAACAGCATAAGCAGACCCAGATCCAAAAGCACTTCCAGCATTAGCAAATATAGTTATAAGCACGTGCTCTTTCATGTTAAACGGACCCGGGTTCAGAGAGAACATTTTCGACCCGCTACCGGGGATTCTAAACTGGGTTTTCGGCAGAACAGCAGCCAAGAAATGGCCGATGGGGAGTGTCGCCACTTGGACTGTGATTTGTGTGATCACAAGAGGCTCTGTTCTGTATGCGAAGAATTGGTTTAGAAATGACAGCAGAGCACATGATACTAGACCCAATGACCACATCCGGAACGTCCATACGGGTAGGGTCGGGTCATCCGTGTTTGTTACCGTCAGCCGGACCTCTTCTATAGGGGAAATGTCTTCGTCTTCATTGGCCGTGGGTTTTTCTGGGTCTTTGGTGGAGGAGTGAGGGGTTTGTAGTTCAAGAGAGGCCATGTTGGGAGGAAAACAGAGAACCGAGCAAGGTTGTTTTGGTTTGTGGTTTCAGTAGTAGAGACTAGAGACCTTGGAGTGCCTTTTATCATCCCATATATCGCTGTATTTGGGCGACTTAACCCAAATATTGTCAGACGGAATATGAATCCGTCGTATCTTATTATTATTATTATTATTATTATTATAAATTAAAAAATTCTGAAATAGAATACGACTATACGATTTGAACGAGTTTGGGAAGGGGTATCCCTCCCCCGCCTATTTCTCGATATTGCTCTCACGGGTACATATTTTTAGTATATTAATAAATATCACCTTACATTTATCATGATGTAAGTAACATAACTTTAATTATAATAATATATATATAGTAAAAATGTAATGATATATATTAGTATATTTAAATTATATATATAAGAGAGAAAAATTGTCCATCGTCCCTTTTTCCATTCCCAAATTCTGTATATTTTTTAAAAGTTTTTCTTTATATATAACTTTTCTTAATTTATTTAAAAGAAAATAAAGGGTTAGAAAAAATAAAGTTAATTTAATGACTTAAATAACAAAAAGTTAGGGTGAGGGAACCTATCCCGTCTCTGTCCTCCTCGTATTTTGAAGACATTTTATCTCCAAATAATCAAATGGGAGTGAGCCAGTGGTGTAACTTTAAGTCTATAACATATAATTATATAAATAATCTTTAAAAATATTATTCTTCAAGGACTTGAACTAAATTATTAAATGTATTTAAAATTTCATCTTAGTGACTTAGTCTCATCCAAAAATACAGTAACAAGAGATATGCTTTTATATATATATATATATTTATATGGTTTTAATAAATTATAATATTTCTGGGTTTTACGTATAATGTTTTCTTTGCTTTTAGTGATTCATGAATAGGGAGAGAACGAGGACGAGGACAGCAGATTTATTTTAATTTAAAAAGTCATAAACATCCAGCCAACCTTTCAAGTGGGGGTGTTTGGTCTTTCAAGTAAAGCAGCCAGCCAACCTTATTCTAACACTTCTAATTTAATTAGCGAACGTTAATATCTCCTTATATTTTATAGTGAGCCACTGCAAAGTTAATTAAAGCAACTATATAATATTTTATTTTTTTAATTTTATATAATTAATTTCTTCACATCTAAGATTCTAAGGTCAATCCACAATTTTTGAAGCTTTTAAAAGTTAATTCTTTTTCGTTGGAGAAAATCTTTGGCTATGCTAAGAACATATCCGATACAAAAGTGGCTTGTATACCAATAATTATTGATATGACAACAATGTCAAGAGGTTTGCTTTCTATGTGACATAAAAATATATTTGATAGATAATTAATTCAAAATGTAATTTCAATGCTTCCGTCTAAAATACGATTTTTTTAATGACGTGTCCATCTTTTTTTCCTTTTTCCTTTTTTATTTTATTTTATTTACTTACCAAAAATATATGAAAAAAATGTTATTTTTAAATGTCTGTTGAGCCTGCCTAAAAAATAGATGTACAACAAACCGTTTGAAAGTGAACGGTCATGTTGACAATGTCTGATATTTTTTTTGTCACGTCAACTTAAGGTTGAATATGGTTGCATTGAAGACACAATTATTAACGTAATGTTTATTTATCCTACGTAGTATCTTTTTTTTTTTTTTTTTTTTTCACAAACCATGATTGCATTGGAGATGCTATAAGTGAGGCACCATTGAAGATCTAGCGTTATGATCCTTTTTAAGTACTTGAAATTTGATAAAAATTTGAAAAACATCTATAAGTATTTTTTTATTTTTTTTTAATGAAACAGAAATAGTTACAACAGCAGAGAACAAGAGATAGGGCTGGTATCCAGCCAAGAAAACTCCTTCGAAGAGGAGAAGGCTAAGGAAGCGAGATTTTGTGCCAAGGAGTTCCCCAACACGGGAATAGCTTGACACTTACAAATACCTACTTCAACAAATAACGCCTTAATGTCCAAGACAATAAAATTAGCATCCCTACGGAAAGGGGCAGAACTACTAACTATAGAAGCCACACTAGAGAAAGAAGTTTCAGCATAAGCAATCCTTAGACCCAAAGACTTAGCGAACATCAACCTTCCTCGCAAAGCCATGAAATGACCAACCTCAGGAGAGAAACTACCAGACAAGAGAGAAGCACGAGCTACACTAACTTTACCCTTGAAATCCCTGATCGCAAAATCAACCCCGAAATTTTTTACCTACTTACAAGTGGCCATAGCCGAATTCAACTTCAACAGACCCGGAGGAGGAGCAATCCAATCCACAACCGGCCTCAGGGGAGAGAGAAAAGGGGCTTAGTTACCTTTTTAGAACTCTGGAATTCTACTAAGAAAGTCAAAGCCCAAAAGAACACCATTTCCAGCAATTTGGAAGACCCACTCACCAGCCTCGCATTGCGGTTCTCCCACACATCCCAAGAGATTATATAGAATAAGCACAAAGAACTAGCCACCTTAGAGAAGATCTTAATTGTTGAAAATTTCCAGAAAATGGCCAAGAAAGAGGAGAAACCAGAGAGGTCCTAGACCTTCCTAGTGAACTTGGACCCAAAAATTGCATGACTTACTGATTCCACATGAGATGCACAGTTGTTACAGTTGGGAAAAGCCAGCGTTCTTCTTTTCCAAAGATTGTCAAAGGAGGGAAGAGCGTTCAAACAAGCTCTCCAAACAAAAATCCTCACTTTGGGAGGGATATTGAGTTTCCATAATCGATTCCACCACTTGTTTAAGGAGAAATTGTTGGAGCCCGAATCCTGAATTCTGATTTGGAGGCCCAGATTGTACTCACTTCTCACAATGTATTCTCCTTTTTCTTCATAATGCCACCTTAAAGAGTCTTTTCCTCCACTCCAACTAACCGGGACTGAGAGAATGGCATCTCTATCGATAGGGAGTAGAATACTGTTTAACCTGTCAAAATCCCACCCTTTACGTGACCTAGCCACAAGCTCAGAAACGAGAATGTCCTACCCCTGATCAAATGTGACAAGCTTGAAAGAACTCGGATGTGACATCCATTTATCCTTAAATACATTAATACTGCAGCAATCCCCAACAGACCACCTAAGGCCTTTCGAAAGTAATTACCTCCCCCAAATTAAACTTCTCCAGACATACGAACAGCCCACATTAGTAGAAGCAGAGAGGAAATCAGACTGACTGTGGTATTTTGCACTCAGGATACGGGCGGCCAGCAAAGAGGGGTTTGAGAGGATCTGCCACACTTGTTTTGCAAGAATAGCTTGGTTAAAAAGAGAGATATCTTTGAAACCTAACCCCCCCCCCCCCCACACACACACACACACACACACACACACACATTTCGGAAGGCAGAGCCTCTTCCAACTAAGCCAGCTTATCTTTCTTTTACCATCTTTCGCCCCCCACCAAAATTTAAAAGACATATAACTCAGATCATAGCACATGGACATAGGAAGTTTGAAAATACTCATAGAATAGGAGGGGATTATTGGGCCACTGCCTTAATTAAGACCTCTTTTCCTCCGAAAGAGAAATGGCTCCCTTTTCCAACTATTCAGTTTCTTCCAAACTTTGTCTTTGACATCGTTGAAAGTCCTTGATTTGTTCCGCCCAACCATAGAAGGAAGCCCAAGATATTTTTCCTGTGTGTTACAGTCTTGTATCTCCAATACCTCTGGACATCTTGTTTTGTTGCCACCGAAACCTTTGGATTGAATGAAATCTTATATTTGGATAAATTGATTTGTTGCACCAAGCCCTTCTCATAAGTGATGAGAATATCCCTTATTCGATCACTGTTAGCCTTGGACGCCACGCAAAACAAAATACTGTCGTCTGCAAAAAAGAGGTGACTGATTTGAGGCCCTCCTCTACAACAGCTATACCCCAAACCGTGCCCATTTCTTTCAAACTTTGTAATCAGGCTAAAAAAAGCCTCCGCACACAAAAAGAAAAGAAAGAAGGACAAGGGACATCCCTGTCTGAGCCTCTTTTCAAGAGAAATAGTACAAACCTCTCGGCCATTGAGGAGGAACGAGAGCGACGAAGTCATTATACAATCCAAAACCAGGGAGATCCAAACTCTCAGGAAGCCCATTTTAACCATGACCATTTTCCAGAAACTTCCACTCAACCCTGTCGTACACTTTTCTCATATCGAGCTTGAGTTCCATTTGACCTTTCTTTACATATTTCTTCCTACCTAAAGAGTAAAGGTATTCGAAGGCTATAAGGACATTATCGAAAATCTGTCTACCTGGAACGAAAGCAGACTAAGTAGGAGAAATAATTTGAGGTAAAATCCCTTTGAGTCTTGAGGCCAACACCTTTGTTATTATTTTGTACACGACACTGCACAACGATATTGGCCGGAAGTCCTTAAGCTCAGTTGGATTTTTGGTCTTCGGAATGAGAACAACATTAGTACTGTTGAAAGCCTTAACCGACTTTTCTGCGTTCAAAATACCCAGGCACACTACCGTGACATCACCTCTGATCACCTTCCAAGTCTTTTGAAAAAAAACGGCTTGGTACCCATCAGGCCCCGGCGCCTTTGTTGGGTTCAAATCAAAAACTGCGGAATAAATTTCTATAGTGATGTAACGCCACTTAGCTCAGCTCTCATACCTTCAGACAACTTGATCGTGATATCTCTAGAAGCACACTGGATATCACTGGCAGAAGGGTTTGAGGAAGAGAAGAGGGAGGAGAAAAAAATCCTTGACAACTCTGGTGAGCCCCTCATCAGACTCTTGGCTAAAACCAGCTGCATTTTTCAAACAGGTGATGACGTTCCTTTTCTTTCTATCAGTAGCAAGAGCATGGAAGAACTTTGAATTGCGATTGCCGGCCTGAACCATTCCGCTCTAGATCGTTGTCTCTAGTACAATTCTTCACACTCATATGGACCTTCAACTTCTTTTTCCAACACCTTTATAGAACTCATAATGCCCGGCTTGGCACTTTTTGTAAACAGACAATCAATTTCCTTTTTCTTCTCCTCTATCTTTTTCCTAATACTTCCAAACCAGGCCCTACTCCATTCAGTGAGACTGGTGGCATACCCTGCAAGCTTTAGCAGCAAATTATCAATCGGATCCTAAGGTCTCCTAACCAACCAAGCCGACTTCACCACATTACTGTAATCATCCTCTCTCAGCCAGAAGAGCTCAAACCAAAAGTTCAGGACTCTATTTTTCAAAAAAGGCACTCTTAAAGAGCAATTTAGAAGAATTGGGCGGTGTCAGAAATATAGAAACCCAGATTGGTGACTTGGCATTCCCGAATTGATCTCGCCAGCTATTGTTGGTAAAGAACCTATCTAGCCTCTCTTGAATGTTGTGTTTGCCATCCCTTTTGTTATTTCATGTTAGCCTTGGACCCTTAAACCCCAAATCAAAAAGGCTACAGTCTTTAACAGCCAGCGGAAAATTTATCATACCCAAGACACTTTTGTCAGAACACCCCACTTTTCCATTCGAACTTAATAACTCATTAAAATCCCCACCACAAACCCATGGGAGATTATCAACTTCTTTTAACCAACGAAGCAAGGATCAAGAAGAATTCCTATTACTAGAGACAAGGTCACCATAGAAACTCGAGAACCTCCATACAAACCCATTCGCCGAACTAATGCGGGCATCTATATGACCATGAGAGAAAGAAAGAATATTCACACTACTGTTGTCTTTCCAAAGGAGAAAAAGCCCACCATTATTACTAAGCTATCCACACAGAAACACCCACTGTGACCAAGCAAGAACTTAAGATTACTAACTTTCAAACTATTAAGCTTCGTCTCCGAGAGGAAGACTAAATCGGGAGAGTGACATTTCAACAGCTTCAACAAGGCCGCGAACGCACGAGGATTTCCTAGATCCCGTACGTTCCAACTAAGGCCTATCATTGTTCTCGGCATGCCTAGACCTCAGGCTCTGCCGATATCGCTGTTTCCAGGTACGCAATCTCACTCCTTCCTTTCTTTAAATCCCTACATTCCTCTACTCGTGGATCAAATTCCATATTCCTCTTACAAACTCTAACATCTGCACCCGAGTGAGAGGAACTCACCCCTCTCTACTTGGGGGGCAATTGGGAGCAAGGGAAGCAATTTGTTTTAGGGGATTTAGCCTTCTTGATCAAAGACTCCTTTTTTACTGCTAGTGGGGACAAGACTTTCGATTTTGAGTGTTTTACCAGTGACTTACTGATTTCAAGAAGTCTCTAGAATGAGCTTGAGGCGATCACTGGCTTCAGCAGATTCTTTCCTTCTCTAGCATTTCTTTTCCATTTCCTAGTTTGTTTCTTTAGTACGACTAACAGGGGAGCTGGGTCTTCGAGTATTTTGATTTGTAATAGGCTTGAGTCAGCAATGGGTGAGGGTATGATTTTTGATACTAGATCAATTGTAGATTACTTTTGGATAGGGGTGACTTGTTTCTCAATATCTGAAAATGGGGTTTCAGTCTGTTTTGTTTTGCTCTAGGGGCCCAACTCTCCAATAGAGGCTTGTAGCCCACAACCTGGCTCATCGATGCACATGACATCAGACTGTGTTAGCCCTACACCTTCTTCCGAAATTAGGGTTCCCACCCTTTCCTTTTCAGGCAGCGCTACTGCATTTACCGAAGCATTTACCGGGTTACCTTTTAAAGATGCCAGAGAACCAAGTCTCAGGCTGACCGAACCCTCTCCCTCCCTTTCTCTTGACCACTCTTGAGATCTTACTCTATCACATGAACTTCCGTTTCCTTGAGAATTATTTCTAGAATTCTGTTTATCAGCATTGTTGGCCTTCAGCCAAGCCCCATACTTGGTAGGGGTACCTTCTCACACCGATTTCCTAGCTTCCACATCCAGACATTCCATAATTCCATGGCCAACTTTCCCACAAGCATAGCAAAATTTAGGCAGCCTTTCGTATTTTAAACTGACCATTATGATTTCTTCATTCTTCCCCAATTTCATTCGGAGCCACTATTTCAGGGGTTTTGATATGTCAATACGGACTTTCACTCTCATGAACTTTCCCCAACATTCCCTAGAATCTGACAGTATCTCTACTATTTCGCCTATTTGCTCAGCCATCCATTTAGCCATCCTCATGTTCATACATAAAATGGGAATTTCGTGTATTTGGACCTAAAAATCAGCCTTATTGAAACCTAGGTGGGAGATATTCCCAGTCCCCTTTGGTTTTTTCAACGCTCTTAAGCTCTTCTCGAAATGCCATGGTCCCTGTTGCCATACTCGATTTCTATCTTCTTGGTTAACAAAGTAAAACATGAAAGTGTTGTCAGTTAACAATTTGACCTTCACCTGACCAAATGGGGACCAGATTTGCTCTATAAGACCCTTGAAAGCCTCTCTATTAACTCTCTTTCCTAAAAGAACCTTACCCACTAGACATCAATTGACATATTTCACTCCATTTGCCTTCTCTTCCTCCGTGGTTTCCAGGACTGCACCATCTTCGTCTGCAATCGACAAGTTCCCGTACAGCTTCGCTATTTCGAGTGCATTCATGACTTAGATCTAGCACTAAAAGAGGAGAACAAAACAAACCATGACTGGGGAAACCTACCTCTGGACACGGATACCCACTACCCCTCTCAACCACCCTACTTTCATTTTTTCTCTAAAGAGAAAAAGGAAAGACAACTCTATGTGGTAAGTTACAAGGAAACACATCTTTAAGTATTTGAAATTTATCGATATACGATATTTATCTTGGCTAATTTTAAATTTCTGGATTTTTTTTTCTATTTTAGATTAATTCTATTTTAATTCATTTTTTTCTTTCTTTACAAAATTAATAATATTGAACATCAGTGATGAGAAAAGCTCTTAACACTTACACGTTGGGAAAGAATATACGAGTGAACAGAAGTTGTATGAGATGGTGATAGTCAACTAGTCAAGATGTTACTTTCAGCTAATCCTCCATTTTCTCAAGCAAATTAAATGCTAATGTGAGGCCGATGAGCTGAAGACTTGGCCTAATCGTATCAATTTGGAAGTCAACTTTGGAAGATACACTTATCAATTTGGCGTTATGCCTTTTATTTCTCTACCACTTTCCTCTATTTTTATTTTGACAAATCTTTTTTTTTTTTTTTTTATAATACCGTCAGTTCGTTGCCATTATTCCACTTTAGATGAATAGATCGTATAGATTGTTTATCGTCAGTTCGTCACCATTGTTTATGACTTACTTCTTAAACAAATTTAAAGTATTCACACACAAACGTTGACTGGTAAATTTAAAGTATTCACACAAACGTTGACTGGCTTTGTTCTGTATGCGAAGAATTTGTTTAGAAATGAAAGCAGAGCACAAGATACTAGACCCAATGATCACATCCGGAATGTCCATACGAGTAGGGTCGGGTCATCCGTGTTTGTTACCGTCAGCCGAACCTCTTCTAAAGGGGAGACTTCTTCGTCTTCATTGGCGGTGGGTTTTTCTGGGTCTTTGGTGGAGGAGTGAGGGGTTTGTAGTTCAAGAGAGGCCATGTTGGGAGGAAAACAGAGAACTGAGCAAGGTTGTGTGGTTTGTGGTTTCAGTAGGAGAGAGTAGAGACTTTGGAGTGCTTTTTATCATCCCATATACCACTTGTATTTGGGCGAGTTATTATTATTATTATTATTATTATTAGTATAAATTAAAAAATCTGAAATAGAATACAAATATACAGTTTAAACCTCACAAATTCATTGTTACGAATATTTTAAAGACTCAAATCAGTTGTTCAAAAATAGTATCTTAATACTGACTTACCAACCAAATTGAGATATATGTATACAATTTTTTTTTTCAACTTCTTTTATAAATATAGATACATGTTTCAATTTAGTTGATTAGACACAAATTGAAACACTAATTTTTAGACAGCTGATTTGAATCATATTTTTAATTATAAATGTTTTCAAAGCTTGAACCGAGAAAACCTAAAAGAGTTAGATTTGATTAATGAAAAACAAGACAAGACAAGACAAAACAAAACAAAACAAAACAATAAAAAGTCAATGAAAAACAAGACAATAAGAGGATCCCGATTCTTGATTAACATATTCTTCTAGTGTGCAGTGTTTTTACAAAAATAGAAACTTTATAATTATAAGCATCTAACGATCCAAACTTCAACGTCTGTTATTATCTAGTTCCCTGAGTTAAAGAAATATTGTATGTATACAGTATACTCAACTTTTCCTTCTATAGAAAATGTTGACTACCGGCTTGATTGACGGTAAACTTAACAATCAAAGGTCAATCCACAATTTCTTCACATCTAAGATTCTAAGGTCAATCCACAATTTTTGAAGCTTTTAACGTAGAGATTCTCTTCCGTTGTAGAAAACCTTTGGCCATGGCTAAGTGGTGCACCATTGAAGATCTAGAGTTAGGATCCTTTAAAGATTATAGTCTTTAAGTACTTGAAATTTGATAAAAATTTGGAAAACATCTTTAAATATTTGAAATTTATCGATAAACGTTATTTACCTTGGCTAATTTCCTAATTCTAAACTTATGTAATTTTTATTTTATTTTTTTCTATTTTAGATGAATTCTGTTTTAATTCTCTTTTTTTTTTTTTTTTTTTTCTTCTTTCTTACAAAATTAATAATATTAAACGTAAGTGATGATATAAGTTTTTCACACTTATACGTTGAGAAAAGAATGTACGAGTGAACAGAAATTGAATGAGATGGATTTAGTCAACTAGTATGTTCCTTTCAGCAAAACCTCCATTATCAAGTAAACTAAATGCTAATGTGAAGCCGATGAGCCGATGACTTGACTACTATTACAAGTCAAACTTTGGAAGTTACACTTATCAAATTGTCCTTTTCTAATAATTTTCCAATTTTCCAATTATGCCTTTTATTTCTCTACCACTTTCCTCTGTTTTTATTTTGACAAATCTTTTTTAATTTTATTTATAATATCGTTAGTTCGTCACCATTATTCCAATTTAAATGAACAGATTTTTTAAGTATTATTTAATTTATTATATAGGTTAATTAAAAATGATTTATTGTATCAATTGAAAAGCTCTTTATCTCTTTAGCAATATATATATTATGACAAATTATTAATATTTGTTATGTTATCATTAATATATTTTCATTGATATGCTTTTAAAATTTACCATTAATTCCATAAAAAAGACAGATTACCATTGATTTGGTAATTCAATTAATATTTTAATTTGCTTTGTAAAATATTTATTTATTTTCATTTATAAGAATAATTAAAATTCAAACACTTATATTTTTATATTTAATGTATAGTTAATACATTCTAAATAGTCTAAAAGAAAAGAAAACAAAAAGGTAAAAAATAGAAAAAGAATTATAAATATCTATAATTATATAGAGATAAATAACTATTGAGATTATCTATTTACAATCCATTTTTTTTTACATTTATTTTCTTAATACATTTCATTTTAATAAATTAAAATTTTGAAACCTCTAAATACACCCTAATTTACTTGAAAATACTATATACTATATATATATATATATATATTATAAAAACGCTCATTCTAGAAATAATTGTATAAGTATTAAAAAAATAATAATAATAAAAAATAAAAATAATTAAAAAAAAAATCCATAAAGGATATTGTCAAACCAAATGATAAATTAATCTATTTTTCTGTACTTATTTTCTAAAAACATTCTATTTTTAAGCGTTCGTCTCATATATAGATGATTCAATAAATAAATAAATAAGTTGAAGAATTTTATGGAGATACAAATAGTAGTAGGAGTTATTTGTTTACTATCTTACAAAAAAAAATTATTATTTATTACCATATATAAATATATATATATATAATTAAGAGTAAATTTCATATATTTAGAAATTTAATCAAATGAATCTAAAATCATATATATGGAAATGAATATATAGCATTTAAATTCAAAGCTTCCTAACAACGACATGTGGCACTGTGAAAGTCTATTAATATATATACGAGTTTACGACATGTGAGGGCAATAAAAAATATAACATAATTGTTTAGAGGATTTATGTTTCACAATTTCTATGTATTCTCCTATTCTTGTTTCAATCTTATCTCATGTTAGCACTCCAAGATAAACTGATTTACAAATCAAATCTTTAAAATAAATGGTAATTCATTAACCCTTCGCTCGTAATTGCATTCTAGAATTATGAATTTGAAAGAATGTTATAATAACATACATTTTAGTAGATTGTAATAGTAATGAGAAAATAATAAAATTTTCCGGTCAATTATCAATTATTATTCTTTATTTCACAAAACACATTTCTCCACACAAACTATTGACAGCACCGCCTCATCACAATTCCTATATAGCTATGGCATTAAACTGCTCTTGAAATGAATATGATGAACACCTGATAGGTTTGCCCACAGCTTTGTAGCTTTTGTATTCACTAATCAAACTCTACCACCTTAAAAATTTATTTATCAAGGATTGTTGAAGGCATGTTTCCATACATTTGTAATTCAAGCATTCTTTAGAATTTATTCAGGGAGTTCAAATTCTTAAGATTGAGCAATAAAAAAAGTGGTGTTAATAAGTAAGTGAGAGAATGGGAGGAAGAAAACCGAAAAACTAAAGGTTGCATTAGGAAGGTATTAAGGATTAATAAGAATTTTAATATGAATAATTAATTAATGTTTTTTGAACTTACAAAATATTTTAATTAGTTAAATATAATTTATTTAAAAAAACTAATTAATGGCCAAGTGTGCCACATGCTATACTTCCATTAATGGGGTCGGTATTTTGGACACTGATTGGTCAGTACCTAAATATTATTCCTTTGAATTTACCAAATTATTAACGCATTTAAATCTAAAGACTCTCTTGACGACACGTGGCATTATAAGAGTCGGCTTTTATATGTTATATAGATATAGATATAGTCATATAGATATGAGATATTTACATAATATTGTACAATAGAATATTAGTAATCTCAAAACATTAATTGGTCTAAAATAATGAAAATTAAAATATATTGAATACTCCAATGACCATACATACAGGACTTTAAATATTATAATTAAGAATATAAAACCTTCAGATTCATTGTATTATTGTTGCACTGATTTATAATAATAATAATAATAATAATAATAATAATGGGAAAAATAAAAATTAATGTATAGAATTTAATTCCAAATTTTTCACACGATGACACGTATCGTCTTGAGGGATCCATTTTACTATATTACTACTATATTACTAGTTTGTAGCTTGCACGATGTGCGATCAGAGTAAAATATAACGTGATCACCATCGGATTTATGTTTTAAGATTTATTAATATTTTCCTTCTTTTTTTTTTCGATTTCTAATTTCTTCAAGTGCCTCTTACATCAACATTTTCAACCCATTTTTGTGACAATTTTGATCATTTCATTACTCATTTATGATACAAACTGTTTAGTAAATTATCGATATAATATAATAGATAAAATGTTATATTTGAAGTTAATTGACTACAAAGTTCACCAGATGAACCCATTCTTGGGATGATATACTTGGAAGATCAAATAATAAACTCTATGTCTTTTGTGATATATTTTTTTATGATCGAATGAACTTGATGTCTCCAAGAGCCAAAAAGTAACGCTCTTATATAACAAAACCGACAAAACATGATTAATTAATTAATTAATCATATTTTCAAAAATCATAAAGGAAATTAATTAATTAAATGATAGAGATGTCCTCTCTTTTTTCGTTTTTTTTTAACTAATAGGGTTTTTAATTTACCAACCTCGTCATATTTTCTATTAATTAATTAGTAAATATAATTAATTAATTAATTAATAGTCACCTAGAAAAAATTCATAATGTAATCTTGACAAAATTATCATTATGAAGAAAAGTTCGTAAAATAGCGTATAGTAATAGTTTTTTTCTTTCTCTTAACATATTTGAAAATTTTAATAAAAATCAAGCAATCCATAAAATAAAATAAAATAAAATAAAAAAATTAATAATAATAAGGCTTGTTTTCAAGATTGATCGAATTGCACCTAGATTTAACTATAGTAACTTCTTATTCCATATGTATAAAGTCATCACAACACCAAAAAAACAAAAAAACAAAAAAAGATATGAACAAATAATGTATCAAAATAACCCATCAATAGCATTGTGATATACCTCAATTTTTCAATAAGCAACTTCCCAAATTTGAACAAAAATGAAAACGGAAAAACAAAACAATGATCCATTATCAATTACCTCCGAATCATAGATCTCAATATCACAAAATATCAAAATAACCCATTAGTTTATCAAATCAAAATCCTAGATCTCACCAACACACAACTAACTCTATGAATCAAATAAACATAAAACAATTACAATGACCCATCATTTCCAATACTTATGGGATTGCTTCTTATAAATTTATGATTTATGAGATTGTCCCTTAATTGACTCTTCATTTGGGAAGAATACCAAAAAGAAAAACAATTATTCCATTAAAAAACATTTCTTAATAATAATATATTTAATTTTATATCAAATTAAGGAGTCAATTACGTTAGAGTGCATATTCATCCGATTTTGTTAATATAGATCGAAGTTAATACATTTAAACTAAAGCTCTCTAAATGGCGACATGTGGCACTAAAGCTCCCTAAACGGTGACACGTGGCGTTGTAAGGGTTTAATTACATGATTGCTCTTTACTTTATGATTTATGAGATGGTCTCTTAATTGACTTTTGATTTGTGATTTATGATCAAAACTTTCCCACCTAATATAAATTTTCAATTAATTATAGAGCCTACTCAGATTTTGGAGATCTTAATATATATATAATATTTGATTTTGCATTTACAAAATTATTAATTAATTTGATTAATCAATTAATATTAGTGTCATTTTTTTTAATTATTAATGTAAAAAAAATTAATACACCCCATTTAAAAGAAATTAAAAGTGAGGAACAGTAGAACATGACTTTTTTTTTCTGAGATTGATTAAGAGAATTTAACCATTATCCCATTAATTATGGGATTGCTTCTTACTTTGTGATTTATGAGATTGTCTCTTAATTGACTCTTTATTTGGAAAGAATACCAAAAAAATAAAAAATTATTCCATTAAAAAACATTTATTAATAATAATATATTTAATTTTATATTAAATTAAGGAGTATAAAAAATGTCCAGATTCATTATATATAATGATAAGAATAAGAATACTAATTAAAAGCCAAAAGTCCAAAACAACTCATTAATGGTTAATTTTTTATTTTATTTTTTTAATTATTTTAAAAAACAATTAATGGCTAAAGCTATGTTTAATTGAAGAATACCAAAAGAAAACATTTATTAATAATAATATATTTAATTTTATATTAAATTAAGGAGTCAATTAGGTCAGAGTGTATAATCAACGGTTTTGTCAATATAGACTGAAATTAATTCATTTAAACTAAAGCTCCCAATACAGAAGGGTTTAATTACGTGATTCATTCTTAATTTGTGATTTATGAGCTTGTCTCTTAATTGACTTATGATTTGTGATTTAAGATCAAAACTTTCCCACCTAATACAAATTATCAATTAATTATGCAGATGCAAATAGTAGTAGAATTTTTTTACTATCTTACAAAAAAAAAAATATTATTTATTACCATATATAAAAAAATATATTATGAGTGAATTTTATATATTTAGAAAAACAATCTATTAAATTGAATGCAATAATTAATGTTTATAATGTGTACCATTAATAATTGATCAAAAACTATTATTTTAATTCTTTGTTATGTTATCATAATATCATTAATATATTGTAGTTTACTATGTTTTCAGAATTTGTCAATAATTATATATAAAAAAAGGGATTACCATTAATTTCGTATTACAATTGATGTTTTGAAAAATATTTATTTATTATCATTTATATGAATAATTAAAATTCAAAAACAATTATTTTTGGAATAATAATCTAGTATTCAATGCATAATTAATACATTCTAAAAAAACAAAAAAGAAAAGAGAACAAAAAGGTTAAAAAAAAAAAAAACTGTAAATAAAATAAAAAAATAATTAAAAAAAAAAGATGTATAAATTCCATTTAAAAAAATCCATGGAAAAATCGGGTATTGGATACCCAAAAACCGGAGTAGATACAATATTTTTTTTTAAGTGGCAATATAGTGTTACACTTATAACCAAGACTCTAACCCTAATAATTTATCTATAGTAATATTTTGCCTATCGAATCCATTGTCCGTAAGTATAAAATGCATCATAAGTCTTAACCGATTCATTGTTTCTCTGCATTGGTGGTGATGAGTATGATGCTAGCCTTACCGGATGGTTCTATAGCAAACACCTTAGTAGGTAGCTAATTGAAAATCCAAGAACGCCAAAGTTAAAATTTCATGATCAATCCAAAATTACCTTTTTATCTAATAAAATGTTTCCTCAAAAAAAAAAAAATAAATATATATATATATATATATTCAACCAAATATTAAAACAAAATCTATAGAAATTACTCTCACCGTTCAACACCATCAAATTCCCCACCGCTTGTTTTGAGTTTGCTCGTGAGGGAGAGTCAATAGAATGAGATGGAGAAAATGTAAGATTAAAAACAAAAAACAAAAAACAAAAAACAAAAAACAAAAACAAAAAATAAATGATTAAAATTATTCAACCAAATATTAAAAATAATATAAAAAAAAAAATCTGTAGAAATTCCACTCACCACCCAACAGTATACAATTTTCCACCACTTGTTTTGAGTTTGCCGAGAAAGTCAATGGAATGGGATAGAAAAAATATGAGATTTTAGATGGTTTTTATAGAGAAAATTGAGGGATATGAGAGGGCATAAACGGTTTATGGAGAGGGAGATATACCAACGGTTTAAATAATTGATGAGCAGTTCTATTGGCACGCCCCCTACTGATCTATTTATACCCCACTTGTTTAAATTTTGATTTAATTAAATAAAGTTAAATGCTTTTATTAATTTTATTTATTTATTTTCAAACCTACCCTTTTACTTATTTTTCAAACTTAATAAACCTCATCTCTAAGAGCATCTTCAATGCAAATATGCATTTTTGAGTTTCTAAATAGTAATATATCAGCATTTCTATTTATTAAGGGCCCACTTTTGAAAAAAAAATTAGAGAAAGGCATATTCACATCTCCAATGCAATTATCTAAAGTCAAATATGCATCCATTTTATGTCTAATCATAATAAAACAATTATTATACTCTCTCTTATCTTTTATTTTACAATTAAATGAGTTTTAATCTTATTGGTGGAAAGAGTTGAAAGCTTTAATCTTATTGGTGGAAAGAGTTAGAAATCCTAGTCAGCATTTCTAGGAGAGTTTCTAGAATTAGAAACCCAACTCCATATTCTCTAACTTTTTTTTGTCTACATCATATCCATATTTAACTTAGATAATAGCATTGGAAAGAGTTTTTCTAACTTTTTTAATATCTACCCTATGTGACACTCTTTTTTCTCTAAATGCATAATAGCATTGGAGATGCTCTAATATCTCTATCTATCTCAGATCTCTTTATCTGCGAATCCAGTACAAGTATTTGCAACATCAGCCAAAAAGACTAAAATAGTAGAGCACCACAGTAAACGACATATTGTTACAATAACACCATATATATATATATATACCACTAATGTTATATTCTCTACTGTCTGGGCTGTCTTGAGCGGGTGTTTTTATTCTGTTTTGTGGGGTTTTGTTTTCTGCTTTGTGCTGTTTTTTATAGGCTTGGTGTGGCTGACGTTGTTGTGTTGGTTGTTTAGTCTTACGCACTTCTTGTTTGTGCTTTGGCCTGTTTGGCCTTTTTTAATAAAATTGTTGTTCAAAAAAAAAAATGTTATATTCTACAGATAATTAAATTTTTATGTCCCGTCTAGTTTTACTTCACCTCCTCATGTAAAGGACTGGCCAAGACTTCAATCTCTTTCAACACCTCCATAACATCTCTCATGGAGGGGCGGCTTCGAGGATCCAACTTAAGACACCTCAGACTAAGTTGTGCTGCTTGTAATGCTGCCTCGGATGAATATTGACCCTCTATTTACGGATTCAGTACAAGTATTTTTAGGGTTTGAGAGTTATGAAAAAAAAAAAAAAAATTTCAAGAAAAGGATTAAAAGAACGTTGGTTTTTTTTTTCCAAAAAGAATGTAGGGTTTTATTAGATTTACTTTTTAGAATTTTTTTTTTCTTAAATTGTATACCTCTTTTAGTAATTTATTAAAAGAAAAAAAATAATATTAAATAATTAAAAAATGTGGGACATAAATAGATGGGAGTGTGTCAATAGCATCACTCATAATTGATTTACTATATTTATTAATTGTAATCATGAGTACTTATTTAACTTGTGTATTAATAATTTAATACACGGTGCCTATTGACCTGATTTGTTAATATAGATAGAAATTAATGTATTTAAATCCAAAGCTTGAAATTAAAAATCACAAAGTACTCCAATGACCATACATTTAAAGAGAAAATTGAGGGATATTTGAGAGGGTATAAATGGTTTATGGAGAGAAATACCGATGGTTTAAATAATTGATTTATTGTATTTATTAATTGTAATCAAGAGTGCCTATTTAACTTGTGTATTAATAATTTAATACATAGTGCATATTGACCTGATTTGTTAATATAGATAGAAATTAATATATTTAAATCCAAAGCTTGAAATTAAAAACTGCAAAGTATTTCAATGACCATATATTGGATCCATCCTTAGAATTTAGCTTATCATTTAATAACTTTAAAGTGGTTATAAAAATTTTATATATTATATAATTATATATATATACAATTAATTCTATATATTATATTATTAGATAGATTATAATAAATAATCAATAAAAATTTAATGATAAACTACTATACGACGATACAAGTCAATGTGAGTTTCTATTTTATTATATTATATAGATATAGATATAGATATATGATTATTTAATCTTTTTTTTTTCTCTTTTACAAAATTTGAGATACAACTTTTAGAGCATTGGATTAATGCATTTGAATGGCCAAGATTGTTATATGATACGTATTGTTTTCATTAGTGCATAATAATTATGTATCTTGAATGCAATATCAATCATTTAAAATGTTTTAATCCACATTTAATTTATAATATATCTTACACTTTTTACAAAAACATGATAAGTAAAAGAATGAATACTCCATTGTTCAATTAATTTGTCATATTAATAAATAAATTTTTTGAGTTTGAAAACATGTGTATATTCTTTCCCTTTTATTTTTTTATTTTTTTTATTTTACTTTTACTATTTTCAAATCACTAATCAAAAGTTCTAATTTGATTTGTTATACTACAAAATTTTATGTTGGATTTCATGTACATATTTTCGAAGGACTTCCTTCCTTTTAATAAAAGGTTGTTAAGGCTCAAGGAAAAAGAAAAAAAATGAGAGGTTCATCATTCATGGCCCCTTTTGTCACTTTCAGAGGGGAATTTTTTTTTATATTTTTTATATATTTTTTATAATTTTAAATATATAACGTTGAAATTCAATCTCATGGGAACATAACATGTGAAATGTCGTGAATATACATCATACACGTCCCACTCAAGTTCTGTTTTCTCCGATGAAAACCAAATTGCGGTCTTGATTCATATTTTTATAATCATTATAACGATAATAGTGACAATGATAACTAGTTTAGCTGTCCAGCTCATCTGTCACCACTATTCCTATTTGTTTAATGGATTACAAATTACAAGATTATGAGTGTATTTTACAATTATATCACAAGAGTCAAATCAGTATACATACCCAATTAATCTGTTTGGTAGCGTTTAAAAAAAATAAAAAATAAATAAAATAGTTGTTGTAAAAAAAATATATAGGTACAGTTTTATATGTATAGTATATTTTTGTTTGAAAGATTCCAAATATATTTACGGTATATAGCAAACTTATAATCTTGAATTACCAAAAATTTAATGAGAATACATTCATGACGTGTTTACTGATCAGGAATTATAATTAAGAAATGAAATTAAGTTTATGATTTCTGGATTCCACTGTTTACTAAATTTTTACGGCGTGTTTACTAATCAGAAATTCTTTTTGGGAAAGGGAATTAAGTTTCTGATTTTTAAATTCTTTTGTTTACTAACTAAATTTATGAGGAATTAAGTTTCATGGACTCTACACATATCAAGAATCAAGTTTCATTTCATTCAGGAATTTATCGGAATGGAACTTGATTCTTCCCACCCACTCTAGGAATCAAGTTCTCTTTCCTGATTGAAAAGGGGAATTCATATTTTTTTTACTAAAATATCCCCACTTAATATATATATATATATATACATATATGAATCTTCAATCATATAAAAAAACAGTTTGATAAAAGAATATTTAAAAAAAAAAAAACACTATAAAGCGGCCAAAAAAAATATTTGTGAGCCGCACGAAATTATGCAGCTTTTGATTTGATTTTTTTTAATTCTTTAATTTTTTATTTTATTATTATTTTTTTTTTATATTAGCTATACTCATACATCTTCCATATTTATATTTACGGTTGTTTTTGTATACAAAGGTATTTTTGTAATCAACTTTGTATAAGTTTGATTCCATTTTTAATTCTTAAAAAGTTAGTAAACATAGTACTGGAATTTAGTAACTTAATTCTGATTCTTTTCCATTCTCTTTTAAGTGGAATTTGATTCCGATTCCATTCATTCTCAATTAGTAAAAGTGTGCAGGGAATTAAATTCCGTAGACCTCATTCACAAATCAGGAATTAAGTTTCTGATGGAAAGGGAACTTGATTCCTCCCACCGACCTAGAAATCAAGGTCCCTTTCCTGATTGAAAAATGAATTCATGATATTTTTACTAAAATATCCCCACTTAAAAAAAAATAAAAAATAAAAATAAAAAAACGACTTCTTCATGATTATTAACTTTTGTTTTTAATTTACGTAAATCATATTGGTTTACTTTTTTTTTTGAGTCTTCATATTGGTTTACATAATTAATAATTTATATTATTCTAGCCGTATGATTTATAAAAAAAATTCATCTTTATATATACATATTACAATACAATTTATGAACACTTTTCAAAATAATAATAACTATGGCATATTCATATCTCTTATATATATGTTACTTCGGTTTTTTTTTTTTTTAATTAAGTCATCTCTTTATCTAATGTTCATTTTTACCATTTCTGAACTACATATTTATGTCATATATATATACATAAGCTACTGTAACTTTTTTTTTAATCAAATTATCTCGATAGTTCTTTATCTAATTAATTCAAATTTTACAATATAAAGATGTCAATTATTATAATTTTGAGTAATATAAAATATATATTTTCAAAATAAAAAAAATATTTCATCATGTTATATACACAGGGGCATTTTTATAATCAATTATGTATCATTCTGATTCCTTAATTTAAGTAAACACTAAAAATGGAAGAAACTTGATCCCGTTTTCGATTTCTAAATTATTAGTAAATACTGGAATGTAATTTAGTAACTTGATTCTGATTTCGATTCCGATTCTCTTCTATTCCCTTTCCGGTTGAACTTGATTCTGATTCCATCTATACCTAATTAGTAAACATGTCCTCAATCAAATAACCTGAAAAAATACTTAAAAGGTTCAATAAACGTGGGTTCAAGTTGTATTCTCCTTCCTAATTTCTAAATGTATAATTCAAAACAAAACAAAAAAATCATTAATACATTTTTATAATAATTAAAGGTCATGTTAGGACACGCAATAAGTAACCATGTAACGTTACATATCTGGATATATAACATTTTTATTTTTTTAGTAATATGTAACGTTATGTATTATTTATGACACACGGGAACATGGTCCTTATATACAAATGGTGGTCGAAGGATTATTCCAACTTCGGTTATGTTGATTAAAAATTCTTGAGGACGTTAAAGACATTGCAAATAAATTGTACATTGATTTGGACGTTTAAAAATTTAAAAGAGTTTATATTAATCGTTAATTTATTGATTACAAATTCTTGTGAACTCTTAAAGAATCCTTCCAAATCCGGGTGTATTGAATTGATAATTTAAAAATGTCTACAAAAATCAAAGTGTATTCAATTATAACTAGATTTTAAAGGATTTTCTTAGATCATGGATTTTGGTGGACTTAATGTGAGAGATATAAATTTCAAATGTCATAACATGTCCAGCCTTCTCCCCAAATATTTTGGTGGACTTTGCTCTCTCTCTCTCTCTCTCTCAACAGAAACAAAAAGCACTAATATGTAAAAATTAAAAAAAAACCCGATGCATGATGTTTGTCGGAGGCTCTACCTTTTTGTCTCGTTGAGAATAATAAGCTTCCATCCCCAGAAGTTAGAGTTTCACAAGTAACTGTGCCAGTTGCTCATCAGAGACCTTAACTTCAACGCAAGCTTTCAATGCTGCAGCAAGTCTGGTAGCTAATTGATGCTTAAAAGAGCTATTGCACAGAGCTGCTCTCCCTTGTTCACAATATCATAGAAGAACGAATAACAGGCACAATAATGTTCAGCAAAACAGAAATATTCCTCCTTCCTCCGTGATTCTACGATAATCTAGCCACAAGCCACACCAATTAAGCAAGAAACCCCATTATAACACATTTTTGAGATAATCTAAGCAAGATTATTCCCCAAATTTGACTTGGCATGATTTGTCAAATTTACAGACTAAATTTTGATTATGATGTTAAATTATTTATCAACATTACATTGTCGAATTAACAAAAAGTTAACAAAACCAAAAGCTCTTTAAATCCTCAAATTTGAACATTATTACTTTGTTTTCAAATTATTACTATACAAATTCCGCAAAGACAAACAAAATTAATAGCAACGAAATGCAATTGACCTGAAAGATGGACCGCTCAGAGGGCTCGCTGGAGATACTCTTGACACCTCTTTGATCAACTATACTAGTAGCTTCTCGAAATTTTTTCCAAATAGGAAATGCAAGCTGCATTTGATTAATTATCGGCAACAAACGAAATATCTTCACTACTTGACCAAAAAATTATATAAATTCATGAAAAAAAAAAAAAAATGTATTGCTACGAGTAAGTGAAGTCACATTGAGAGCTGTTCGTCTGTCACTATAAGTAAAATCAGCTCTGGCAAAGTCAATTTTAGATACTCACAATGAAATTTAAAACAAACAAAAATCGAAATAAATATAAATATGGACCTGAACGAGTTGACTCGATGCTTCTCCACACCGACTCAGCAACCAAACTGCTTGCACTCATTTTTGTTAATTTTTTAACCTAAGAAAAAGCCCAAATTCATTGTTAATAGTATTAAGTTGGGATTTTTTCAAGTAATAATTTGTTTTTCTTTTTGAATGTATAGATTGGTTGAGTGTATAAATTGTGTTATTGAACCATATAGTGGTATAATCTCCATTTATAATAAAAGT